>OW679199.1:113222762-113388821 GCA_940337035.1 Agriotes lineatus | reverse complement strand
ATATCAGGTAAACAGTTCAATCTATGAGGGTCAGGTAAAGAGAATTTTTTTAAAAGAAATTCTCAAAAATGTGAAACATACAGGGAGTTCTATTTAAAAAAGCTAAATTATTAAATTTGCAAATGTTGAGCACCCTGTATAACATTAATAACCACAATCACAACGTTTTCCTTCATTCAATTGTTTGCCGTTTCTACCAGCAGCCGCCGGAAGTTCAGTATTTTTTGCACACAATCGTTAATATCTCTAAAACAGTTGACGTTAGAACCATACAACTTTATGTCAAAATGATTAGTATTTCAGTTTAAAAGTTTGTCTGCCTAAATATAAGGTATTTTGTTAAAAAAAAAATTTCATTCGCCACACAGTTTTAAGTCACCCTGTATAATCGAAATTTTTTTAGTTATATGCATCACCTACTTACCTACAACCTTTATGTAAGGGACATATATGTGACACTTAGTGTTTTAGAGATATCTTCCACCCCTTCATCGTTGTCGGACCCTGTATATTGATTGACATCTTTTTAAAATTAAAATATATATAATCTGTAACCCCTTATACCGTTTGCACAGTGTCGTGGTGCCGGGTACACCGAGCCGCTGCGGGTGTATGCATTTTTAAATTCGGTGGAGGTACTTAAGGTAGTAGAGCCGGTATGGCTAGAACACTACGCCCGCTCTCCATATGGTCACCCAACCAAGTACTGACCGAGCAGACTGGTGCTTAAGTTTTACAAGTTCTGTGAGATGTTCAACACCACTCAGCCGTACTGCCGGCAAAATTAAAGTATTTAAATTTATAATCATATCAGTAAATATAAAGCTGCATTCGAATTTGGAAAGACTGGAAATGCCTGCATAGGTAGGCAGGCAATGCCACGTTCTCGATTGGGAGCCGGCTTTTCGGACATGCGCGTCCTGGACGGCGTACACTAGAATATGTATGTATGTATGTGTTGTAACGTTTCGCCCAACGCGAACGCAATTTTGAAATTAAAAATTAATTCGCGCGTTCTCACTGGCGTAATTCACGTTATAAATCGGAGCGCCACAGCTTTAGTCCGCGCGGAAGACGATAAGCGACGTCATCGCGGGCAGACGAAGGGATTCATCCGCGCACCTAGAGTAAGGATTCCCTCTTCCAGCGAACCGGCTTGAACTGCGGGATACACCAGCTCAGGCTATATAAAGCAGATCTGAAGCTATTTCAAGACATAATTTTTTCCGAACCTCTTCCTCACCTGACCCGCTCAGTAGGGCTTCTAGGCCCTTCGAGAATTTGCCTAGAATTTTCCAGCTCCTTCTCCCTCACCTAGTCTCACCAGGAGGGTTCCATTGTAAGCTATCCGGTGGGACACATGCCAAAACTACCCCCTTGTTTCTTTTCACCAGGAAGGTTCCGTTGTGAGCTATTCGGTGGGAAACCCGCCAAAACTACCCCCTTGTTTCTTCTCACCAAGAGGGTTTCGTTGTGAGCTATCCGGTAGGAAACCTGCCGAAACTACCCCCTTGTTTCTTTTCACTAGAAGGGTTCCGTTGTGAGCTATCCGGTGGGAAACCTGTCAAAACTACCCGTTCGTTCCGTCTCACCAGGAGGTTTCCGTTGTGAGCTATCCGTGGGGACTCCCGCCGAAATACCCACTAATTTTACCGATCAGACCACCTCGAATAATTCACCAGGTCCCGGCCACTCGGCGAACAATTTAGATCGGAGCAACTAATTCTCACTAGTCAAAACGCCTAATTAGCCGGCTTCGAAACTATTAATTACGACCTGGGCGACGTAACGCGAGAGCGGCCTGAAGTTCACCTCAGAAAGTCCAGCCTGTAGGTAGGTGCAACGAAGGCACGACATTCAGGCGAGGTTGCATTAATAATTTCGCAAATCTTATTTTCGGGTCATTTTCACGCCGCACATTAGCGGCAAGCCGGGGCCAAAATTCATATTTTCCCGGAAAAAGGCCACCTACAAGGCCCGAGCTCTAATTTAATTACAACACAGCTCACCTGGATCTTCAAATCCTTGAAGAAGATAAACTGATATCCTCGGTGCTGCCACCCACTAGCTCGTCACATTCCACACACCTGCAGCCCGCGATAACGCTGATAGCATCAGGTATACACGTTATTTAATATTCATTTGCCTGATTAAGAGTCCAGAATGGAGATTCATGTTTACGCTCCGCTGTCAATCGCGGGCCACGCTAATCAGATGTCATTACAGCCTTCAACTTCGACGAGCTGTCGACGAGTCAAGTGAACTACTCGATGTATAACCTGGTCCATAAATAACTGACAGGGCCCGAATCCCAGCGAGCGAGACCCACTACCAGAAGAGAAGGAATTGGGTTACAAACGTTATTCTAATTTTATTTCCTGACCCTTGAATACAATTTAATTTGATATGTACCTAGTTAAAACCTATTATACGTTTACAAAAGTTATTCTGTTTTCTTACTCGGGTAAAAGCTTGAGACTAATAAGTGATACTTTGTTTTTTTCTGAGCTACCTGAAAGCCGGTTTCACTCCGGCGATTGTAGCAAACATTTTAATTAAACTAAATTAAATTAAAATAACCAGATGAGGCTACAGTATAATCTGTGACCTCCTTTACCTGGCGGTGTAGAGGCTGGTGCTTTATGCGCTGGTATCTGGCGGTAGAATGCTTAACTTTCCCCGGATTCGGGATACAGAGTTGGAGCGCGCCTTTGGTGCTTGCGCAGCAACCATTGTGTGATGTGTGTCTCTTAGTGATGTGTTGACCTTGTTACTCTATCTCTTAGGTATGTGGTTCTTAGTAGAGCACAGTTAATTTGGTGCCCAACTGTGAATGGTCTCACCGAGCCCGATTCCAATCGCCAAGGCTACAGAGAAATTTCGACCCTCGCGGGGTTCGAACCGAGGACTTGCTTAATGCAAGTCTGGGGCTTACCCCACTGCGCCACGCGGCTGCTCACTAGAATATAACTTATTAAATAAAAAATGGAGGTTTCTCTCGTTGTTTGAGGCTGTGTTAGTGATAAGGCTCTGAGTGCGCCAATTTACACAGCCATACGGGCTTTGTGCAGAGCGGAGCTTTACCTCAAATAAGGTTCGGCCAGCGCTTTGATCGCTCCTCCGTCTTGCGTTACAAGACCTCAAGCTGCATTTTACAGAATGCTGCAAGATATTCTAGGTGGTCGGGAGGGCTACAGAACCCTTTTCAGGTAAATCGGTTATGTGCTTATTTATGGAGTTGCTTACAGTGCAAAACTTTCTCTTTCCAAGAATAAGGATGCTGACATACATTGTATTATCACCACGTGGAGACGCTATCCAGGAGTCGAGAACAGTTTTGGGCGACAGGTCAGGGCACCAGCTACCTTCATTTGTTTTTTTTTAAATCAGTAGAACCGCCGCAGCGAGAAGTGCTGACGTAAGGCTTCGAGTCGGGCCCCTAGGTGCATTTATCGAATTAGAGCCGCTTCGGGGGTTTATGTATCAATGTTGGAGATTTTAGCAAGTAATTCTGCCACCCAAATGTTGATTTGGTTCAGAAAAACGGATTATAGCAAGTAATTTTGCTACCAAGGTATCGGCTTGGCTGGGAAAGTAGGTGCAGGAGAGTTTTTCCGAGTTGCTAGGCAAATTTTAGGGCTGAAGCGTCCCTCGAAGTTTAAAGCTGGCAAAGTTGTAGCGCTGGACTCAACCGCCTTTCACGGACTAACCACCTCGCTTTTATACCCTTGTAGGTGCCTATCTGCTAGCAGGGTTATGGTAAACTACGCTATGGCAGCCCACTCGATAGCTTCGCGCATCGCGCTTACCGGAAATCTCCGCGCTCGAAAGATACAAGCGCCGATTGTAACGAAAGTGGGCTACGTATAAATTCCAACACTTATTGTTTTTCAACTCAATTTACGGAGGGGCTAATGTCAGAGTGTAGCCAATAGGTATATTTACTTCCAAACTACCATTAAATTCTGTTTTAGTCAGGCATGTGCAGCAATTCAACATACCATTATACTAAATTGGCACTCGATTACAGACTACTTTCTAGATAAATAGGTTTATCGAACATTAATCGCAAGGAGGCTAATAAAATGCGTCTTATGGTATCGGACGTAAAATTAATCGGAACCGGATATATAATACCAGTTGTGAATCAATACATACCAAAAACTCTATAGGCAACATACATAACTAACTACAAAATTAAAACAGATGCTTAGAAAAAAACTAACACTCCGGCACAAGTGGCAAATAAATAGAAGTTTGATTTTTTAAAACACTTCCAATATGTATTATTATGCAAATAATGGTTTAGACGGTTCACTGGGTTTTCGTGCGTCAAGTGTTTAAACTAAAGAGACCATAAGTACTTTTAGAGCTCAGACAATCTGAAATTAATATCACTGTACCTTTGCCGCGCAGTTAGTGTTATTATTTTTACTAAAACAAGATCTCCATTAAATCCAAATGTATGTATATTTGATTAGTTTATGTCAATGGTTTCTAATAAAATTGTGTTCAACTAACCCATCTCAAATTACAATAAAAAAATTCTCATTATTGATTTACATATTGAAATTCTCATTAAGCGGTCGATCTCTTTGTTTACGCAAACATAGTTTAGTTGGGATTACATTTGAAGACAAAGGAAACCCAAGCGATGAAATATTTCTGCTCTGTAAAACTTGATAGTTCTTAAATCTGCCTAAAAGCTTTCTACGCTTTCTAGAATAGAATATGGTTAGCGACCATAATTTTTACACTGCATCTTAGCATTCTTCGGAGTACAGACACAGGATTTTTCAGATAACATCAAATTCCGTAGCAAATCGAAATCGAAAAATCTAAGCAAGGATTTGCTGTTCCGTAAAATGGACTAGGTAAAGGAGCTTTTAGATATCATAGTAGAGTTTCTGCTTCTACTAGGACGACATTCGATTGCAGGAAAAGCAAGAAAGGTCATTTTGTGCTAGCAGCTAATAATTACTTAAACTTCAGTACTGTCTACGTATAAACTATAGCATTCCCCTGAAGAGAATTCTAAGCAAGCTCAATATTACTTGTAGTTGCTTCTGATGTTCTTGAATTTTAATAGTTTTGCTTTGGAGAATTTAATGATCTATTGTTAAGTAGCATGCTATCATATGTATTCAGATTTTATTTTAAAAAACGTCAATGCTGTATTCCGAAAAACATCTTTTAACATTGATTTGCATTCCATTATCCACCAGGCGCATAAACATTGGAAAGCTGTATATAGACAGCAGCTTAGATGGAGGAGCGAAATCCAGAAAAACACTACAGCTTTTTAAAGCGGTTACTAAATTATTCATAACAGAAGCTTATCTTGATGCGTATAAAAGGGCGGTGAAAGCTTGCATTCCTATATTGCACACAGTTCCTAATAAGCGACTATAACGCCAATTAAAGAACAATGTGCGGGCAATTTTTTATATTGTAGTTTGTCTTTGTTCCATTGACGTCTAGAAATAGAATATAAGAACCCAGTTTATCTGCTTCTGAAAAGTGAACACTTTCTGAGAACCTATAAGTAAACAATAATCATTAAATAAGTGGAATTGCACCAATTGATAGATGGATAATGTGGGAGTTCCGATTGCAGTTACAACAAGGCGACCCGTAGCAAACAAAGAAAGCTAAAAAGGGGCTAAGAGATGAAGAGCGGTAATAATCGTAGATCAACTAAATTGCACGGTCTGTACAGTAAGAGCGAGTTGAATTAAGCAGTGTTTTTCAGTTTATGGGTAAAAGACTTCGTGCTCGGAAATAGTAATTCTTTTCTGATAAATTTTAACTGCTGGAGGTCTATTTATGTGGCAAGTTAAAAAACAAAAATTGTTTTTTATTGCTTAAAGTAGATCTAGTCTTAAAAATGCTGGCATCAGGTGTTACCGGTAAATCCCAGTTTACAATATGTAACCACCCGAAAAAGTTACTAGTAACTCAGAGGAGTGGATGCGAATGACAGGCTAAAATAGAAGGAGACTGGCTCATAATAGTTAAAAGTACTTGTACAGTGGAAGGTAAAAGGATCAACTATAATAAAAATTAATATAATTAAAGAATTTGTATCGATAAACTAGCCAATAGCGTTGAGGACGCTGCTATTTACACTGCTAGCAGGAATAATTATCCCAAAACATTGAACCTACTTGCTAAAACGCATACAACATTGACGGTTATTTATTTTAACAGTGTGGAGTAAGTAATAGTTATTTACTATACAAGTGGGATAAGAGCATCATTAATATATGTAAGCACACAAGTATATTAATGATGCATTATCACACATGTATTGTACAAAATTTTAACTGCCTAAAATTGAGAAAAGTGCATTAAGAGGAATGTCAGATCTGTCATTTTCAAAAATATTTTAGTAAGCAAATGTCATTATTTCAGTCATTTGACACTATTCAGTTAGGTAATAAAGCCAATACACCACTTAGTAAGGTAATGAATCCATTACATAACTGAGTGGTGTAATGAGCTTCATTATCTAACGGAAATAGTGTTAAATGAGTTACGTAATGAGTTACTTATTCCACTGGAGTAGATAAATGTATGAACTGACATTCCACTTCTTCGCCACCGACTTCAATATTAGTAAAATCCTGACTTTTGTTTTATTGGTAATTTAATTGAGCACAAGATGATATAGTTAGCTGCTGAGGAAGGAAGGTCTAAAGAAAATATATACCGGAGCTACATACAATTTACCTTATTTCGTAATTTTGTAAATCATTAATTTCAAGAATTCGCGTAACTGCATCCCATTTCACAAATAAAGTCACATGACATTAAGTTTGAGACGACTATATTACTTCAGATAGCACAAATAAAATAAATTTAGATGGTTACAGTTGTTACTTTGATAAGGTCGTATATAGACCCCTGGAATTACCTGCAATGTGATGCCACGTTACCCTACAGCAAGATAAATAACATGACCATATGTTTGCCCTCTTACGTTTGCAGGGAGAATGTAGTTTTGATAGACTGGTGACAAGCCAGTAACGGTTTGATTAAAATGTCAATGCCTGTTAGTTCTTAAATATCACATAACATACATAACTTAACTAACATAACTAGTGATGGGCTTATTCGAATGAAAAATAACCGGTTATCCGGTTATTGAAATAACCTGTGTAACTCGGTTTTCGTTTCAAGTAATCGAATGAAAAATAACCTCTTTCTGATACGTACTACGTGCTGTATCTCAGCGACCTGCGAGTGATCGAAATTCTGTAAATAATACGTCATTCATAACTCATAACCATAAGCAAGGCAGATTATACTGAAAACACCATTTGGGCCTCTCGCTCTACAGTTTTCTCCCTTGCTTGCTTGCCGGCTGAGGCTCGCGGTCGATCCGTCGTCATATGATATGAACATAAATCAATTTTTTGCCGCCTTTAACCCGGCCGATCGATAAACATAAACGTTTTACCACTGTTTTTTATTGCGATTAGCAAGCAGTCCCGCATATTTCTTTCTTTCTACACTTCTTAATAAATACCTCTTAATTTCCAATACATAACACATAATGTACATATTATGTTTTGGTTATAGATCGGAAGAATGTAAGAGTAATCGAGCTAATGCAGAATAGCGAGTCGTAAAACTCATACAAATACAACAATATATTATTAATTATTATTATATTATTATAAATCGCCAGCAATCGAAAACAATAAAGGTGTATCCCGATATATTTCATTCATATCCACAATTACTTATTGCAGAAATTCCTTAGAAATCAAATAAAAGTCATTTATACAATTATTATAAGTAACGATTAACTGAGTTCCTCTGCTATCTGCAAGTTACGATGCCTATGGAGATGACGCTGAACCACGTAACCGGCAAACCAGCTAAATCGAAACGAATCGAGAGCCAAAATTTATTGAATGATTATTCAAATAAAAATTCGGTTATTAATATCATTCGAATGCAAATAATTCGGTTATGAAAATTGTCCGGTTATGCTCATCACTAAACATAACATATTTCGGACGGCGATATTTTACAAGGTGTATTATCATTTGTAATGCAACTAGTGGGTTCTTGATTATCAAATAATAATTTCTGTTTACACGAGATATATTGTTTGGCCATCACGCAAGTCCGAAGGACGTGTGTGATTGCCTAAAACAATATATCGAGTGTAAACAGAAATGATTTGGTAATCAAGAAGACACGAGTTGTATTCGGGTAGATTATATTACGAGTCAGTGAACAACGTTTGTATAGTTTATTTATAAATATTAAAAGTACAGTTAGTGTGGTTGCTATGAAAATTGTACATTCAGCAGATAACGCGATGTTTGTCAAGGTATTTGGCTATCAGTTATTAGTCAAGAAGGTATATGATTATCACCGTTGCTATGTACAGTCGTGTGCAAATAAATCTGGGACAATGGTTTTTTCATATGTAAATTGAGTTAAGATTTGAAGCATATTCCCATGGATTTCCTGCTATCAGAAAGAGTTACATTAAACTTTGACAAGTAAATGAAAATGTAGCTCTTTCTGGTAGCAGAAAATCCATGGAGATATTCTTCAATTTCCAACTAAACCTACATATGAAAAACCATTGTCCCAGATTTATTTGCACACGACTGTACATTATCAAAAGTTAGTACATGCGCAACTATGCATTTTTACAATGTTTTTTCAGGCGTGCTTCGGCGTAAATGGTCGCCATACAGGATGGTGCGGGCGAAATGACAAAAGTTCTTAAAATAGGGTCCAAAATAAAGTTTTATTGTAAAAAAACCAAACGCAGGAATTGTTCAATTCCATAACCTTGAAATTGCATTGAAGACTGAACGGGAATATTTAAATGCTCACACCTTTACTGGCTTCACTGGAGCCTGCGCGAAAAAATTACCTACTTTACTCGTTGCTTAGTTGTTGGTATTCTTCATCCTTAGCTTTCAATATTTCAATATCTATCCACTTCCCATTTCCGCATTTTACTAACTTGCTTCTTTGTCTTTGTGAACAAGGGGTCGTTTTTATATTCCCGGAATAGAAAACAAACCAAACAACTACAGAACTAAGAAAAATTTATTTTTCAATATAACCCCCTCCCTTAACAATGCAAGTATTGGAACGTTTCAATAACAACTGCAAACCGTGATAAAAATATTCTTTTGTTTTTGTCTTGAAATGGCTCTCAACTGCTGCTATGAGTTCATTAACATCGGCAAATTTTCTTCCTCTGATGTCTTTTTTCATATTTGGGAATAGAAAGTAGTCTGAGGGAGCCAAATCGGGACTATAGGGCGGATGGTCCAGTTCTTCAAAGCCGCAACTGTCCATGGCAGCCTTGACTGTTTTTGCCTTATGAACAACAGCATTGTCGTGCAACAGCAGTATCCCCTTGCTTAGCTTTCCCCTTCTGTTTTGTTCAATAGAATCCCGTAAACGGTGCAATAAGCCCGAATAGTATTCCCCATTTATTGTTTGGCTCTTTTTAAGTAATCTATCAATAATATCCCCTCACAATCCCAAAAAATGGTGGCCATTATTTTTCCTGCTGATGCAACGACTTTAAACTTTTTAGGAGGGCTAGAACCCTTAACATGCCACTGCATGGACTCTTGTTTGGACTCTGGGTCATAATAATGAACCCCATCTCCCGTAACAATTCGTTTAATTATAGAGTCGGGATCTTTCTCACACAAACTCAAAAACTGATTACAGACTTGAATTCTGTGCTGCATTTAAAAGGGAGAAAGCATTCGGGGAACCCATCTTGCACTTACTTTTGACATGCCCAAATATTCATGCAAAATCCTAAAAATAGTAGTTTCTGATACACCAGTTAATGTTGCTAACTGCCTCTTCTTTAGTCTGGCGTCTTCTAACACTAAACCTTTAACTTTATCCACAACTTCTGCGGTAATCGTTTGAGTGGGACGACCAGATCTTGGATCATCTTCTAATGATTCTCGACCACATCTAAACAATTTGGACCATTCATAAATGGTTGATTTGGAAGGACACAGGTCACCATACACGGCTCTCATTTCTTCAACTATTTTTTGAGGACTTTTTCCCTGTTTAGTGAGGAATTTTATAACTGAGCGATACTCAAATTTATTCATTTCGACCTCTTAGCTTGACACGTCTTCAAAAACCAGAAAAGAACTAAGCTATAAATTTGGCAATTGTTTTATAAATTGCCATATGTTGTTTCAAGGCCTACCTGATTTTAAAAAGTTAAATAGAAAAATTCTAACCAAATTACAAAGTACTTATTCCGGGAATATAAAAACGACCCCTCGTATTAATGAATTTTCTTGTGGTTTCTAGTTTGTGCTTACTCTTGGCTGCAGTTATATTCGACTAGTAAAATTATTCTCATTAGTTAGTCTAGGCGACGTTCATAGAACTTGTGTGACTACATTCTATAGATGCTGCGGCTACGTAGAGTCGACATTGCAAATTGATAGCGCCGAATTTCACGATAGTTCACTTCTATTTTAGAACTGTGTTACTTGATTTGTCTTGCAACACATTTTGCCACACTTTCATTTTATTCCGCCATGATTCTTCATTTTCCTAGCTTACCAGCTAAATCGAATACTATAAAACTAATATTAGAGAGCGAAACTTATGCTCTTTACGTTGGTCAGGCGCTAGGCACCAAAAACTGAGTTTTGAAAACAAAAATTTTAGGTAAGTTTGATGAAACTGTCGGTTTTTTAAATTGGGATTATATTATAATAACAATAATAATCTTCGATTTGAATGTTGAATTTTAAAAAAAATATTGGTAAATAGCTTATATCAAAATGCATCTTGAGCTGTTAATATTTCAAAGGAATGATTGTAAAGAGTTTTTTTGCAATTTTTCCCGTACTCCGCTAGTAGTCCCCAACAACCCCTCCAGAGAAAATGCGCCATTTTTTAATCACCCTGTATATAATAGCATGTGAGAATAAGAGAGAACTATATATTAATTACTATTATGTATTAACATCCTACTTTTTGTCCATGAAGATAGCGGATTTTGAAAAAATATAACTTTAAATTCCTTATTACTAATAGATATATCGAAGCCGGACAACTCGGCGCCACCATCTCGGCACCGCCACTTCGGCGCCGCCATCTCGGCGCGGGGCCAGCTCGGCGCCGGGGCAACTCGGCGCGGAGCCATCTCGGCGCAAGCCAACTCGGCGCGAGGCCATCTCGGCGCCGACTTCAAATTTGCAAACTACATTGTGCACTACGTAAGAAAATTATTATCAAAAAATAATAAATAAAGTGATCGCCAAAAAGCTGTCATCAAATGAAAAAAAAAATATTGAGAATTTCTTGGAAAATCAAACACTGACGACCAGAGGTGGTTGCAAAGTGATTACAAATGAGCCAAACAAAAGTTGTCACATGACTTCCGTTATCAGTAAAATTTTACTTTTTTTTAATAATTACGAAGCATTTACTAGTCAAGATAGAGACACGTTTTACGAAAAAAGGTTTATTCGCAATCACATTGTAATGTGTCAATTTCATGAAATGACAACAGCTGGGAACTAGATGATTACTTGAAACTATTACATACCCCGAAAAATATTACATACCTGAAGAGTGGGGTGTTTCCATGGTAACAAAACATTGAGTGGGTTGTTTTCATCGTAACAAAAATATTAGCTACATCAAGATATCCATTTTCCAAGTAAAGTGCTTTTCATATGACAAATATTTCTTTAATGTTTATTTTCCAAATCAAAGAATTTTATTTTTAACAATTTTTTTATTATGAAATAAAAACTTTTTGAAAAATGTTTGTTTTTTCATATCCGTCTTTGTTAAAAGTAAAATTCTTTGATATGGGACCCTACACATAAAAGATACTGTGAGAGATCAAAGTTGGCAGAGGATTTTTGAAATTTGGTATAGGAACCTAGATGTTGATTCTAAACAACTTCTCTTAATAACTTTTTGTCGTATTTGCTACATAAAAGACACGCTACTCTACAGTAATAGTTATTTACCTAACAAGTTCGTAATTTTCCCGAATGAACACTTTGTTTGCAGCACGACCGAAGGGAGTGCTGCATGTAGTGCGAATTCGGGAAAATTCTTCCCGAAGGAGTTAGGTACAATGTTTTTTGTAACGAATAACTGAAAATATTTTAAAAAATAAAAAAAAAATTATTTAGTGTTTTACTAATTTACTGAGTTGACAGCACAAATCACTAAACTTTTATACCTATCCAAGGCACCTGTAAATTTTTGTCGACGTTTACAGCGCCTCTGGTGTTTGCAGGCGCAATTAAACCAACGAGGGACAATCTTCTATATAATAAAGGAGAACGATCCAGACGTGTGTGTCCCGAGGGCCCCCTTGGAGAGGGGCAGAACCCCGAGGGCCCCCTTAGAGATGGGCGGAGCCCAAGGGGCAATTTGGAAAGGGGCGGAGCCCCGAGGGCCCGCTTGGAGAGGAGCGGGGCCCCGAAGGTCCCCTTAGAGATGGACGGAGCCCCGAGGGCCGCTTTGGAGAGGGGCGAAGCCCCTAGGGAACCCTTGAAGAGGGGCGGATTCCCAAGGGCTCCCTTGGAGAAGAGCGGAGCCCTGAAGGACCCCTTGGAGAGGGGCGGAGCCCCAACGGCCCGCTTGAAAATGGGCGGAGCCCAGAGGACCCCCTTGAAGAGGGGCGGAGCCCCGAAGGCCCCTTAGAGATGGACGGAGCCCCGAGGGCCGCTTTGGAGAGGGGCGAAGCCCCTAGGGACCCCTTGAAGAGGGGCGGATTCCCAAGGGCTCCCTTGGAGAAGAGCAGAGCCCTGAAGGACCCCTTAGAGAGGGGCGGAGCCCCGAGGTCCCGCTTGAAAATTAGCCGAGCCCCGAGGGTCGCTTGGAGAGGGGCGAAGCCCCAAGGGCCCCTTTGGAGATGGGCGGAGCTCCGAGGTCCCCCTTGGAGAGGGGCGGAGCCCCAGAGGCCCCTTTGAAGATGGGCGGAACCCCAAGAGCGCCCTTGGAGATAGGCCAATGTAATAGGCCTAAAAATGGTGGTAAATTGAATAGAATAGACCGCGCAATAGCGCGCGCAGCCCCGTTTATTATAAAAATTTACAAAAAACACAATTCCCCTAGTTTTTGTTGAAAAGTAGAAAACACCGCAGTGCGGGAAAAGTAACTTTCGGCGTATCGGGAATGACCGGGAAATATGAATTTTGAAGTCATGAGTTCAAAAAATAGTTTTTTTGAAAACTTTCAAGGCATACTTGATTTTTCAAAACTGAAATTCTGTTAGAAATTCGCCTTTAAACAAGCAGGGCTGAACCCCAAAAAATGAAAATTTAAATCGAGAATTTTTTACCTTTTACAAAAGTCGTTTCACCTATCCGGGGACACACTGTATATACAGGGTGATTTTTAAGTTGATTCTTTCCTTTTGCCAGGATATAATGCTAAAAAAAAGTAAGCCATATACTACTTTTGCGAAATATCAAAACCAACGGAGGTACAAAGTGTTAAAGTTTCAAAGTATGAACTAAAACTACTTAACGAAAATTAAACTAATCTTAATCTAACTTAAATGATCAAAATTATCAGCATTCGCTTCTACACACACATTCCGCGTATAAGAGAGCGATGCGGCAGCAGCATTTTGACGACACTCCCAGTAAATAATAAGCATATTCACTCATTCATTACTTTCATAAACGTGAGCCATTATTGCAGCAATAACATGAAGAAAATTACAATGGTAAACTAGTTGACAGATCACTGCTTGACAACAGAGATAAACAAAAATAAAATTGCCCAGCCGCCTTTGCGCCAAAGTTTAGTTTTTAATTTGAAACTTTAACACCCTGTACCTCCGTTAGTTTTGATATTTCGGAAAAGTGGTAAATAAAAAAAAAACTTATTTTTTAGCTTTATTTCCTAGTAAACGGAAAGAATCAACTTAAAAATCACCCTGTATATAAATATATATATATATAAAAACAAATATTGGTAATGTTTACATTTCACTTTCTACAGGATGACAGCTTGTCCGAAAACCTATTTAACCGGTATTAGATATATTGAGTGATTTTTACTTAGTTAAAAATGGCGTTTTTCGAAGTTGTGTAAATCCAAAAAGTACAATTTTTCGGAAATTAAGCAAGATTCCATACGATTTTTATTATGCGTTAGTTTTAGCTAACTCAACAATGTCAAGGCCAGAAAACAACTTTGTTTCGTAAATGTTGTCCTTATCTTGGGTAGTAAATGCATTTTTCGTAATTATTTTTAGAAAATGTTGAATTTTACTGATAACGGAAGTCACCTGACAACTTTTGTTTGGCCCATTTGTAATCACTTTGCAATTACCTCTGGTCGTTAGTGTTTGATTTTCCAAGAAATTCTTAATATTTTTTTTTCATATGAGACCAGCTTTTTGGCGATCACTTTATTTATGATTTGTTTATAATAATTTTCTTACGTAGTGCACACTGTAGTTTGCGAATTTAAATTCGGCGCCGAGATGGCCTTGCGCCGAGTTGGCTGGCGCCGAGATGGCTCCGCGCCTAGTTGTCCCGGCGCCGAGCTGGCCCCGCGCCGAGATGGCGGCGCCGAGTTGTCCTAGACCCTAGATATATGTTGGAAGTAATTGTTACTTGCCGATAGTGGAATGCGAACTGGAAATATATAGCTTTAATGATGTATTTACTACAAAGTGCCGAATGGAATTATAGCTTCACTTTAAACTCGCCGCAGAGTTGTGACAACCACAAACTAACTGTTCAAAGTTCCCGGTACCACTTCATGGTTCCAGGTGAAACTTTAATCTCTATGCGGTTTTTAATCTCACACTTTGAAGTTGTGAAGGCATTCATTTTTAATTATATATAGAGGAAAAACCTAAGTCTATAAATTAGGTAGTGAGATTTTGGTAAATTGCTTATTTTTTGTGATAGCACGTGCATTTGTAAGGAGACGTCAATATTACTAAGAACCGCACTGCCGACTACTTAACTAAATTCTAAACCCTAGACAACAATGCACAATGTTATCAATATTAGGCATTAGACTATGTAGTCTAATTCACGATGAATTTAAGAGGTGACTGCACAGTGACGTTCAGATATGTTACTTCCACTAATAAATAATCTTTACTAGGTCCGCTACCTTTAATATGCAGTGAAAATTTCCAGAACGTTTAAGGCAACTATCAAAGCTATTTAAAAGTAGTTGCAACTTTGAAGCCGCATTTCAGCGTCCAATCGCAGTAACAAGGGGCCAGTTAACAGATCCACGAAAAGGATCCACGAAATGGGTCTGTTAACTGGCCACCTCGTTCTTGCGATTTGACGCCATTAGATTATTTTCTTTGCGAATATGTAAAGTCGCATGTCTACGCCGATAAACCGGAAACAAGTGAGCACTTGGAAGCCAACATTCGACACCTTATTGCTGAAATACAGCCTGATTTACTGCTAAAAGTGTGTGAAAATTGAACTTACAGATTACGTCATGTACGCTCCAGCCGCGGCGGTCACATGCCCGAAATCATATTCAAACAGTAATGCTATAAAATTATCTTTCAAATAAAGCCAATTTCATGGATATTAAAAACATTCTTCTGTGTTTTATTTCAATTTAAAGTTCTCCGCTTCTAAAAAAACATTCTTTGCAAATTAGTCGCCGCTATAATCGTTGTCTTCAAGTTCTTCAAACTTTAAAGTTGTTCCAAAGGTAACTACGACATTTGTAAACTGATAAAGCGTAAAAGAATTAATCTACAGCTGGAAAATAACCATAGCGGTAACAACTACGTGGTGCAGCTGTTGATTTTTCAAATGAAGTTATGTCTACATCAAAGCCATAGTTCTAGTAAGGATCCGTATTAGTTAATCATTCGAGGTTCCCATCTCAGTTATTGGTACAACGTCCATTTACATTCGTGTGTCGGTTTGAGAAATTACTCATTATATATTCGTTTCGGTTGCCATAGTTAGGTTGCATGGTTTCCCATGCATGTTTTATGTTTTCCCTTTTTGGCATATCTTTTTGTTAAAGTTATCCGTTACTACATTGAAGTGTATTTCTTCTCTTAAACAATTTATTATATCCCCATAGAACTTCTCAATCTCCGCATTATCATGTCTGGGTTTTGCAGCATATCTCTGTATAATTTTCAGTTTATTCCTTTCACTTATGTTCAGCAGCAGGAAGTATACTACTCTACTGGAAATTCCATACACATTTATACGCATTATTTCCTTTTTCTTTAAAAATAAAGTCAGTGTACGTTGTCCACAGTTCTATTAATTTGTGTTAAACCTAGTCTATCTTTGTCAATGTATTTATTAACGATTTACTGCCCTACCCAAAATTTTTAGAGCAAGCTGACATTTTGTCAGTGTGATTTTTGCGAGTCGCGCTTTACCCACCTGGGGTGGTCTACTATTTGTTGAACTCAAGTCTGTTTGTAGTATTTCTCCTTAGCCTGCTACGTTGGTCAAACGGGTTGGCGGGAAAAGAGAGTAAAGAATGTAATATACAAATAGAAACATTTACCCCTAGATTAATCTAACTGCGTCGGGGCCAGGAAACAACAAGATTCGGTCAAGAGAGACTCATATAAGTTACAGAAGAGAAGGGATCTCTTTCAAAAGGAGTCCAGCTAGGGTTCCTGGGTATAATCAGTTGCCGTATTCACAGGTGCCCATAAGGGGGCAGTTCAATAACTTACTTAATACAGTCGTGCCCTATGCTGTATAGTTTTTCGTCCTCTTATATTAAATCTGTGGCATATTTGTGTAATAGTCGGATGAACTGTTCCGGAAATTTTTATTAATTACTTTAATTTTACTTTATTTGCTTTTGCGTCGGGTATGTTCACATGTTCATTGGTTAGTTACCACTCAAATGTATAATTACAGGATAACATAATGTAAAGAAAAGTAACTCATATAATGAGTTTAGATATATACAAAATAGTTCTTAATTAAGAAGATGTTGTAGGTACATAAGTATAAAATAGAACTCCTTCTGGTTTCTTGTGTTCTGTGTCCCTGATCGGACCGCAACTCAAATAGCACCTTAGTTTGGCTCGGTTGCTGCGCCTAGACCATCTCAATAGAAATTCGAATAAAGTAGAAATGAATGTACGTTGGTTTGAATTAGGTAACTCCGCCGGACTTGAAGCGGATCTAAAACAAGATATATTTATGTCATCAATAAGATGGCGCTGGGTAGTTATGATATTGCGAACGAACAAATTCGATTGAATCAA
This sequence comes from Agriotes lineatus, assembly GCA_940337035.1. NCBI lineage: Eukaryota > Metazoa > Arthropoda > Insecta > Coleoptera > Elateridae > Agriotes > Agriotes lineatus. The sequence goes on along the minus strand of OW679199.1, from coordinate 113,371,567 downwards.
GTATTTTATGGGGCCTGCGATGTGTGTAATTAGTTTTACAGAGCCTGTTCCTCTGATGCGAAGTCCGTCTTTTTACGACCTGGTTTTGCGGGAGCCGCTGGAAGATCGCTTACTCCCTTCATTGAGCCCGCCGGCAAAGTGCGAGCTGCATTTGGCGTCGTTGGACAATGCTCTTACTACAGGTACGCTAGCATTTTAATAAGTTTTTAGGTTATAAAATAGCCTAGGTGAAGCCGGTTATTTCTGGTCAACGTAGTGTACGTCGGGTGGGTTATTTAGGTCAACAGACTATCCTATGAGACGGTATACCGTCACAAGGCAGAACCCTGTCAGGTTCGGGTTAGGGGTATAGTTTTACGAAACGGGTTCCCGTTATAAGGCAGAAATGCGTCAAGTTCAGGTTCAGAGGGATGTCCTACGAGACAGGTTTCTGTTACAGAGTAGAGCCAGGTCAGGAAAGTGTTAGGAGGAGGAAAGTCCAGGGACTCAAGACTCAGGTATGAAGTGATTGAAATGGATCCTGAAGTTGATCTTATACTTTTCGGTACGCGTTATCGGTGCAGTCGCTCCAAGTACAATTAAGTGGGAGCAGCGTTGTGCTTGCTCGTAGGAAACTCTGCGCACCGCTGGTGGACGTCTTCGTATCTTCTGTTCGAGCGCGAGGGCGATGTATTCGCAGATTGTGGCGAAAGAAGCGCTGTACAAATTTTTGCCATAAAATTGATGCTTCACATAAATTTGCTACTGGCGCTAACGTTACAATTGTACCCAAATGTTAGGGTACTGTGAGCCTGTTTTCAATTATTGCGGACTAGTTCAGTCTTTCCAAACAGCAAAGTTTCTTATGAGACCTAGCGATTACCACACCGTAGTCGTTTCCTATCGTGTGTTAAAGAAAAACTCATTCGCAGCATTCCTTGATCAAATTGAAGTTTTCTATAACTTTATATATACCCATTGAAGCAAATGAGCTACCATAAATCAGAGAGAACTAAATTACATCTTGATTTTGAACTATTTGCCTAAAACTATTCAAAACACTTAATAAAAACAATTTTTATTGACTGTTATGATTAATACACTCGTTGTTGTTGTGCAAATGCCATATAATTTTCCTTTTTGCTTGATACAAGCAAACTTAATGCAGTGTACTCTTTTGCCTGTAACAGTGACAGATGTTTTCCTAAACAAAATGCAATCTGACATTCACCTACAGACATAAGTTAAGACATGCCTAGATTTTCTATCTTTCTTTCCAAGGCCTACCCTAAATTATTTTTTTTTGGAACACGCGATACATTCAAACGGATAAATACTAAATATGGTGCTGGTATTTCTTCTACCAGGTGTTTGAAGGTAAATATACTGTTTGTATACGATATTCCACCTCTGTAGTTGAATTTTCTTCAGGTTTTATTACAAATTCGTTGAGCTTCGTTGGCATACACACTGTATCAAAGTCAAAACTTTTTCTCAGCAATTCCTACCTTTTTTTTATTCCTTTTACTGCATAGAAGATCGTGTTGGACTTTGCATTGAACAAGAAGGCCACCAATCAATTCGAAAACCTACTATAATACCTGCATTGATTTGTTACTTTATCAGTTCTTTAAAATGTATTCATTGATTTAATAATCTTGTCGCTTGTCTTCCATGTACTTGTATCCCCTACTGTTGTATAAATATTGTAGCTATACTGTCTGTTTGGTTAGTTTTGTATTTCAATCAAATTAAACTCGTAAACTTTGAGATTACTAATTCGTTATAATCTATAAATATGCTATGATAAATCTCATGACTTACTTAACCCCGGTTGTTAAATTGTTCAGTGATACCAACTCATTTTAAAAATCATGTTATTTATGTCGCTATGTTGCAATATTTCATAAATTAATTTTACTATAAATAAAGCGACATCTGTTGAGACAATTTGGAAAAGTTACCACTTCTTTTTAGGGCACCTTGTATAGGTACTAAATATCTTCAGTAACAGTTCAGTTCAAACACTGGATTTTTAGGCAGCTCAATGTACAAAGACCTTGGACTAGAAATTTTAATAGCCTTTGGTTGCTTTAGTATTACTGCTAGTGACTGGCGAATTTTCAAACATATAGTTATTTTCCAAGCCTTGATCCTAATTAAATTGTCTTTTGTATTACAGGTGTTGCTCCAAAGTCTCGTAGTTTTCAACGCTTTATTAATCCTAGTTATTCTCGACCATTTGTATTTCAGAGCAAATTTTGTACCATAATTAACTTTGCTTTATTACATTCTTTCTCTGCTTATTACTTATATTCTTGCTTACTAGACATTTCGTTCGTAACGTAACCATTGCAACAAATGTCACACAAAACCTTTGGGTTGATAAAAGAGAAGCATCTAGCACAATATTGTGGCTTAAAGAAAGCTAATTTAATAAATTTTCCAAATTTTTCTTCGAGGTTAACTACATTATTATGACAATAGAAGTTAGATTTATATTAATGTTGACGTTACAGTAGTAAAATTAACTGCAGCCGAATTCGAGCAACGAAGTTGAGAAGCTTTTATAGTTAAATAATTGTTACCATTATCTACATTTACACTATTACCAATGATCTTGTCAGTATGACAAAACCTACAGTAAATAAGATTTTACTGTTTATTAACATCTGCAATCATATTAACCTTAAGCGGACGGACCCCATAAAATTACGAAACAGACGGCCAGGGGTCCAGTTTAACTCTATAATAGAATATCATGAAACTGATACTCGTACCTGGGGTACTAATTGGAATGAGACGATAAATAATAAATTTATTGTTTCTTATATCTCTTTGAAGGTGTAGAAATCCAAACTAGTTATCTACGAAACTAATACAGTTGATACTAATATATAAACGTCTGTAAAGGGCTTTACAAGAAACCTTTCAGGCAACTGCATGTTTTGAAGTTAAACATTTTAAAAATATCAAATGATAAAATTACTCACCTTCTATTTGTTGTTGACCCCCTAATTATTGGATCAAAAATTTACTAATTTTCCCAAAGATGCAAGCTTATACTGTATGCAAAATATAATTTTTCCTAAAAAATGTGACGTAGGCCAAAAATAGACAGACATTTATTTAAATTAAGGCAAAAAGGAATGCATGCGAAGTAAACTGTAGACAGATAGAATGAAACCTAAAGAAAAGATAAGTGATCGGCCAATGCGTACAATTTTATATTAAAAGAGTAATGTTTAGAAAGCATGTCCTGCCGTGCACATGGACCACCGTCCGTCCGTTAAACGTTAACTCGTGATAGGTATTGAGATTATTTATACCATGCAATACGTTTGACGTTACGATATTAATGCGGTAAAAAACAACACTTTTGGAAGCATTTTATCCCGTATAAGCGTTATGCAATGAAGCAGAGAACAGGTTTCAACTAAAAATTTAACTTGTTCTCTGAATGTCATTTTTTTGGCAGTGGTCTATTATGATGTGTTTTATCGGACTTTTTCCACTGTCTAGGGTGTATATCATACAACTTTTCGGGAGTTTTGATCTACTGCCGTCTTCAGGTGTCCCTAGTTAGTCCTGAGAAGGACTAATATTGTACTCTTTTATTCGTCTACTGTGCATACAGCGGTAAGATATATATAAGTTTAGAACTAAAATATATAACCGAGCTGGTGGCCTAGTGGTAAGAGGCCAGACCAGTAATCACAGCGATCAGCGGTCCCGGGTTCAAACCCCGGGGGAGGCAAGGGTTTACGAATAAAAGCGTACAATATCAGTCCTTCTCAGGACTAACCAGGAACACCTGAAGACGGGAGTAGATCAAAACTCCCGAAACGTTGTGTGATATACACCCTAGACACTGAAAAGTCCGATAAAACACATCATCAAAATTTAATGTAAATTAACCCCTTCTTTCTACAGAAACGATACAATCGAAATAGTGCCGGAAGCTCACAGTGCCACATTAAAGTTTAGAAGTAGTCAGAGTAAACAGTTGGGGGTAAAATGCTAATAAAGAAAATTGAAAATGTACGCAGAAGATAACTTATGTCCTGCCAGGCCACAACATTAAAAAAATTCAACCTTCAACTAATCCTAAATATTTAATAACTATAGCTTGCTTAGTAGAACCTCAATATTGCAATGGTTTTGTGATTTGTAAACCAATATTAAGTGAATATTTCTATTAAGGGGCACGGACAGCCGCTAACATTGAGATTTTCTAGCTCAATAATGATATGAACTTGATATTATTTGAATCATAATTAATAAATAAAGTTGTTCTCTGAATGTCATTTTTTGGCAGTGGTCTATTATAATATGTTTTTATCGGACTTTTTCCACTGTCTAGGGTGTATATCACACAACGCAAAACTAAAGCATATTTGGATGCCACTACTGCGCAGAGAATTACAAAAATAGTCTACTGTGCATACATCGGTAAGATATTGCTATGGTATATAGGGGTCTATATACTATCTTAAATACGGCTATTTATTTAGATGAATGCTAAAGGAAAAGTTAAATACATTCATTAGAATGAATTAATCAAATTATGAAAATTTTAAAAATAACTGCTTATTTAATTGAAAGATATGGATGGATTTAAAGATTGAAAGTAAATTTAAAAGGAAAGGTATAGCATTTCAGTAGTATTTGATGGTGGTAAAAGGAGATAATACTAAGTACAAGTTAATATTGCATATGACAGGACAAAATCCTATTATAAGAAATTATGAAGTGGGTAACATTCAGATTAATATAATGTGTAGCAGGCAGAAATAATGGTAGTTTAGCATAGAAATAAAAAGTTGTTTGATTATTGAAAAATAACAGATTGAAAAACAACGTGTAATTTGGATAGTTTGGTAAAAATAAATTAGAAATTTCGCTCTATTTATTTAATTTGTGTGCTGGTTGTATAAAAGGGTGGATAATATAAATCTACAAGGTGGAATTAGTTAACATATTACGAGTATAAAATGAGAATAATGCAAGAGAAATTTGAATATGGTATAACTACATAATAACAATTACAAGAAGCAAGAAGAATAGAAATTGGATATAATTGAATGGATTATGTATTACAAGTCATAAATATTTACATTAAGTAGATGATTGCAAGTTGGTGGAGTTTTCGTGGACTTCGGTTGGAGAAGTATGGACCATTTGGACAAGGACCAACTGACAGGGACCAGTTGACTTGCTTTGACGAGGGAGCTGTTCGAGGTTGCGATTTCTGCTGGATGCTGACAACGTGTGTGGTTGTAGGAGGATCTAAGGAAGTACAAGGTTACTTTACAATCATATGTGGAAGTATGCTTACCATGGAGAAGTTGGACAGAGGGAAGTTGTAGAAGTGACAGTTGTACAGGGGCTAGAAGAGGAACAGGTATCTGCCAGCATCTTGGGGTGTTGCAGGTTGGAGGCGGTTTGTTAGTGACCATTGTGGCTGAGGTGTGAAGGAGTTCAGATAGCAGGACAGAATCGTACCAAGGTAATTTTGAGTTAGTTTACAAAGCAAGGAATCCAGGTGGGTGCATAAAGTTGAATTGAGGTAATCTGAGGTAAGAGACAATTAGAAAGGTTTATTAAAACATAATTGAATACTTATCATAAATATTATTGAGTCACATAACATTGTAAAGGATTTTATTTGTTTCTCACTTGTAAACATCAATTTATCAAGTCACTGTATTCACCTTGAAAATGTTTCTTAACTGGCTAGCCAGTAAATTTTTTACTGGCTAGCCAGTTATATTTTACAAGCGTGCTCATAGATAAATGATAGCGTGCAAAGCCAGAGTTGTCTTCCTTAGTATGTGTCATATTGATTAATTTAGTTGCTTGTCAGTTTGACATTTTGAATAAATGGTGAATTTCTAGTTATTTACAAGTGAGGAACAAATAAAACATTCAACAATACACGCCAGGTAACCATTTTTACTGGCTCAAGGATATGACAGGCTCGCCTAACGGCTCGCCAGTCATCCCAATCCTATCGCCAGTAAAACCTGTTTTACCTGGCTTGTAATGTTAAATACTATTATTTTGTCATCTTGAATAGAAAGTGTCATTGAACACGATTTTAAATTGTAGTTGACAGCAAGTGTCATAAAATAGCAACTATCAAGTAACTAGATTGGCGGACGACCCTGAAAGAATTCTCAAAAAGCTTAAATACTATTTAATTTCGTTCATAGAAAACTTAACAACTAAATATAGGGAGAGGGACATTAGCATAACAATATATATAAGTTTATAACTAAAATATATAACCACGCTGGTGGCCTAGTGGTAAGAGTGACAGACTAGTGATCAGCGGTCCCGGGTTCAAACCCTGAGGGAGGCAAGAGTTTACGAATAAAAGCGTACAATATCAGTCCTTCTCAGGACCAACCAAGAACTCCTGAAGACGGGACTACATCGAAACACGAAACGTCGTGTGATATACACCCTAGACAGTGGAAAAAGTCCGATAAAAACACATAATAAGTAAAGGTAACACTAAAATATTTAGTGTAAAATGATGACAAGAATTACAGTGTTTCTTAATTGACAAACGACCATGACCCATGACCCACTTTACTCTCTGTTCATTCACGTAACGACAGGGAGTTCGGTGAAGCAGCAAGGCATGTTCAAACAACTGCAATTAAAGAACACGGATAATGAAGAAGGAACATTTTAAGGTGGAATTCAGTTGGACTGAGTAGTGAAAGAAATGAAAAGGAGTATCTCTTTGGCATATTATGGACTTTATGGACCAGAGGTGAGCGGACGTGTGGAACTGTGGGCGTTATTGGAAGGTGATACGTTTGGAGCTGGAAGCGATAAATAGACGTTCTATGAACTCAGAACGAAAGTTGTGAAGTTAGTTATGAGGATTTATATTTTCATATTTAATAAGATAATTTAGTATTTGTAATGATTCGAATGTGATTTAAGCAAAAGTAAAAATTTTAACAGAACTAGAGATGATACATGCAATTTTTCATGACAGTAAATATACACCAATTTTAAATGTCAACATAAATTAGACTGTATTCATTCATAAAAGACTGAATGAAATCCCTATTGATGTAATTTATTTTTGAAATAATGTGTTGTTAATTGACCTAATAATGAAATCTCAGCATCGTTGTATGTGGTGTCCATGATGGAAGGAGCTGCTGTGAACTTGTAGAGGTGCATTAGTTAGCTATATGTAGCAGATGACTTCTTAATACCAGGGAAATTCTAAATACCACAAAATATCCTAAAAATATGTGGAAGATTGAGTTGAAATGCTTCTAAAATACGGGAAAGTAAATTATATAGTGTTTACTTAATAATCACCTAAAATAGGTTGAGCAGTAATAACTACAATAATAGTCGAAAGGCTGAGTGACTTGCCTACATATCCTATATACTAAAGAGATCTACACAACCGATATTGTGTTTGAACGGAAAAGTTATTAGAAATATAGAACAATTATAAATACATGTCCCAAACTGAGTAAAGAATTTCGCGTTTTATAAATTATGTGCTGAGCTAGTTTAAAAGGTTACTTAACAGAACATAATTTGATCAGCGAGTAATTTAATATAATATAGAAGTACCAAACCATTACTATTTTAGATAACGTCAATCTGAGAGTTAAAATACTAAGAATTTAAGCAAGATCATGTAAAGGTGATTGTGATAACAAATGAAGGTAGAATAAAGAAAATTAATTTAAATATCCACAGAAAAATTCAAATATTTACGATCCTATTATAATAAAATATTGATATATTCCAATCTAACTTCTGTCCCTATAAGTGCGGCCATAGCATAAGTAATATTTAATTTAAACCAAGATAGAATGTAATGTGTACCTTGTGAATAATTTCACTTTGAAACCGTCTACCAGCAATCATTAAGATACCTGGTGGAGCAGGTTGATTATCCTTAATGTGTAGTCTGAGTTTATTTAAATACTTCAACATTTTTCTCTTCTTGGTTTCAGTCGATATATGTAGGTCAACCGACCTTACTTGTTACGATAAACACTACCACCTATTGTATATTTCATACAAACAAGAAAAAGTAGCCGCAGAATAGATGCTGTCTTTTCGCGCTGCATCAACAATCTAAGTTTTTCAACTCGAGTTTCCGAACATATATTCCCTTCCATACAAGCATATGATTAGTTTTTGACTACTTAAAATTTGCTGATATTTATATTATTGTCATTGTGACGGTAGCTCCTGCCAAATGTGTATTTGTCACATAAAATAACGTGTTCACAGTTGTCCATGGCCAATACAGTCGCAATCACGCTTGCATCGTACGAACGCTAGGATGACGATAACACGACCCCAGCCACCGATGCGCAAGAGCGAATTCAACAACACTCGGGGCCGCTCCCACTCAATCCCACCTAAGACCAACCTCAGATAACGGCAGCCGAAAGGGTATAAAACCAGAATTCTCGGCTTGCTGAAGACATTTGACTCCGGTGACCTCGAGCAGCAGCTTAACCTGGAGAGCTCTCCGCTCTAGGTCCAGCTGGGCCTCCCACCAAAGCCTGCCCGAACCGCAACATTTGCGTCCAGGACCTCCATCTGTGCTAGAACGTCCTAGAACCCTTGTACACTGTGGAGGCTTGTCCTGGCTTGTATATTTGTCAGGCTATTTTATTTTGCTGCAATTTCTATACCTACATAACCATCTCGTATAGTTTTGGGACAGCGTTGGCGAGCCTGCCTGTATATCGTGTCCATTCCGTCTTAGTTTATCGCATAACGCTTCAGCTTTTCGCATCAAACAAAAATTCAGACACGAGCTTGGCTTTTGGCTTCATTTAAAGGTTTAACGTACCGCGCCAATATTTACATCGTTGTTCGTACCGCTGTGTGCCCCATCGGCTGTAAGAACGTTTATTTTCAAGTTATTCAAATTTAGCCCATGAGAACAAGCAGGATAGTCTCTACCTCTGTCGCTTGCTAGCGTTAACGTGTGCCGAGTCTGACGCAGCCTGCGCTGTGATTGGACACACCTGTTCCGCGCGCGGCCGACATCGAGGGCCAAAAACGTGGCTTGTAGCTCTTCGAGGCATTCATTTTTGGCCCGTCGCGTCGCAGAGTAAAGTCGCGCTGGCGTGTTTGGTGGCGCCTTCAGGCTACTGCGTGGAGGCGTCCAATATGCCGTGCTGTTACAGCTTCCTTCTGGTCTTCTTCGAGACAGACGGTGTCCGACAAGCGGAGTGAGTGACTGTGTGTTTCGTGGGGTTATGTGATGAAGTCCTAAATCCTCCGTGGCCGCTCGTACAGTTTTTACGCAAACTTTTTGAGCTTATATATATATATATATATATATATATATATATATATATATATATGTTGGGTGTAACGGGATTCTTCTTGCGAGCAGCCTAAATCAGCGACTCCTTAGGCGGGTGGTCGCCGAGTGGCGTTACACCGCCGTGCCCGAATAAATACAAGGAGAATTTTCTGGACGTTTTCGAGTCTCACCTGCCCCAAACCGCAAGACAGCTGTAGTGACACGTCACCGCCGCTTGCAGCTTTCACATTCCGCACCGAGACCGAGCTATTCAAAACAAACTATTTCTGCATCTCATCGTACAACTAATTAAACACGCCGCTAAATTACATTTCATCGCCGCAGTGTGTGTTCATTCTGACATTTCATTGGCGTACAACTAATTAAACACGCCGTTAAATTACATTTGATCGCCGCACTGGGTGTTCATTCTGACATTTCATTAGTGTGCAACTAAGCACGCCCGCTAAATTTCATTTAATTGTCGCATTGTGTGTCCATTCCTACACTTCACTTGTGGGGAATTAGCTAAAGATGTTTGCTGAATCACGTTTGACCAAGGCACTCTGCGTTCCGTTTTGCATTTCACTTGACCGAACTTAATCAAACAGATCCGTTAACTGTAGTTAACCAAGCATGGTGCGCCCACTGTTGCATTTCACCTTTGTGAACTAAATATAGTATATGCGCTCATAGCATTTGATTAAAGTATAGTGCGTTCATTTCTGCAATTCACTTTTACGAACTTAGCTAGATAGATTGGCTAACAGTATTTAACTGAAGCATTGGGCGCGCATTCTGAATTCTCCTGTTATTATGTAAATCCTGATGTTAGATAAGGCGTTCCCTGCTGGGTTCTTATTTAGTCTTTTTAGGGTACGCCTTTTATACCACTGTGCATGTAATATTGTGTGAGCCGATCGTTTTGGCCTAATAGATGGGTTTACTACATTTGTCGTATCATTATCCCTGGTTGGTGTGCATGTTTGTTTACAGGGTGATCCCGTCTCTATGTCAAGATCGATGTAAGGTGAGCCCTGGGGAGCGGTTCTTGAGTGTTGCAAGTAGGTCGGCGCTGTCACTACGCTGTTGTTCCCCAGAGTCAGTATTTGAGTATTTCTGCCCCGTTTGGTTTTCAAGTTTCGGTTAAGCGTGGGTTTTCCCTATTGGATCCTGTGGCGCCCATTTATTTTGAAACATCCTATACATACCGACACGCTTGCCCTGTGGTGTACCGTTTTAGGACCACGCCCATCTCCCTGAGCGTCTTCGATCCGCGGCCTTTAGCCTGTTTCATACGATTTCAAGGGTAAGTGTGGACGTTTCCCGGACTTGTTTAGGTATTTAACACTCACTCATGCGTGAGTGTCGTTAAATCAGTTTGATACTGTAACATATTTTTCCTGGACCCGTTAATTCGTTTGCACTGTGGAGGCTGATGATCCGATTCTGCTTTGTAAAATTTTATGAAACCCCTCCTCCAGGTTGTAACCTAGTTAAGGTCAAATAAAAGAACGACGTACTTGCACACAAGAGATTTCCCGTTGAGCAGAGCAGTCTCGTCACACCACCAGAGTCGAAGCTCAGTTCCGACAGGAGTCCGAGGACAACACCAAATGTGGGACCAATCTCGACTAAAACTTGGGGGGGATCTGCGTGCTCTTGTCGAGGTAAACATCTCACGTTCGCATTGCTATAAAATCAGAAAATCACAATGCATCCAAACAAAAGAACCACACCTTTACTTGACGTTATTTCACTAGTTGCAGACCCGTGAACCGCTTCAGGCAAAATATCGCTTTTGCTAGCATAAAACCAGTGATGGTGGCATCCACATATAAAACTGAAATAACAATTGGTTTACGCTGCAATATGTAAGTCATTACCTATTTTTACGTGTTATATATTTTTTGTAATTAATATTATCTCTAGTCCTACCTATTCTGTCTGCATTTTCAGAATTATTTCAATGTGTTTCTTTATCTGTTCTTTTCACCACATAATTCACAAATCGCAGATAATCCAATATTTTACAGTTAATATTCATAGCTTTATTTAAATGTACTTAAGCAACTTTGAAGAAACTGTATCCCTGGAATAATGTCTTTCTTTAGTAAGTTTTGTTTATATAGTTTGATAGCGTGGCCATCATGGTTACTTTGGGATATAGCTTTGATAGGTATCTATACTAGATATTCGGAAACGTTTTGATGAGTTATATCACGTGCTTCTATACTTCTGTAGAGTCGAACGCTTATTCGTATTCAATAAACTCTGCAGCTATTGGAAGTTTGTATTTTTCGGGTTTACTTTTGAGCATAGTGCTGAAACCTGCTACAATATAACTCGTTCAGATGCTTGATGATTATACTATATTATGATATACTTGTAATGAGATCTTTGTTATCTTTACTTACAATTTATATCCATGGTTTACGTATTAATAAGTTTAATATTAATCACTAATATTCCACCTCGGCCAGGGATTTTCTTCTTCTTTTATTTTAATACGTGTTAGTTAAGGTATCTCTGTACGTTAGATTTTTTTGTTTTACCGATTCATATAACATTTCAAAAATACTTTTGGTAATCTTTACGATTTTTTCTATCCTGTGAATTATAACACCGTTCCCATTTCATTATTGTTCTTTAAGAAAGGTTTTCGTAGGGCTCCAATCTTTTTATTCTATTTCACTATTTTGCTTGCCTCTTTTTCTTATATGTTCTCACATGTTGCATCATTCTTTTTTTTCACAAATTTCTGAATATCTCTTCTTATGAAGGTTAATGTCATTGAAGAGAGATACCTGTTTTATTTCTTCAATTTGTATTTATTTGTTGCTAAACTTGTACAAAGACATCGACTTCACTTTGAGAACGTTTAGGGATTAAGACTCTATGGTTGCCAAAGCCATATTGAGGAATCTCACCGCAGTTGCGGTAGATTCTTTAGCCATTGGAGGTCCTTGTTTCCTTCTCACATATTCGGCCTTAGAACCAGAGGCTGCACCACTGACTCATCTACACTGCTATTTTTGTATTTCCAATTCCATAGTTTCCTATGCGATAGCATATGACCATTTCTTAATTAAATTTGGCATTGTGTATTATACAGGGTGTTAATTAAGTACGTAGACAAACTTTAAGGGGCGATTCTTGATCAATTCTAAGATAGAAAGTTCATATAAACATTTGACCTAAACGGCTTCGTTTTCAAGATAAAGGGTTGATATGAACCGTTAAACAGATCGAATAAAAACAAAGGAAACGTACGCCGCCCGAAAGGCGCCCGAAGAACAAAGAATATTACATCTGTTTAACAAACCGCCGCGATCCTACGCAGAAGTATCTTCAAAACCCTAAAATCATAAAAATAGTGTCCTTACAACGAATTTCTAAAGTGCAGCAAGATTGCAACCATAAACTTTATTGGAGCCGCCGGCAAGAAAGGTGACAGCCAGCGAAATACGCCTCACGAATGTTTGCAGATTAAAGTAAGAATTTTTCACTAAACGCCCTTAAAACAGAGTGCGCTCTGTTTTAATCACACATAAAGGATACCAGAAGATAGGAAAAATTAACCGCTACCTATTAAAACAAACCACAGAGCGCTAGCACATATACAGGTGGAGAAAAAGCAATTTTTCCATCAGGCAGCCAAACACGCGCCCGGGAGAGCGGCCGAGAGTTCAGCGGCCCGAGGAAAGGCATATTGTAACGAAGAAATCAGGGGCCACGACCGAGTACAGCGGGCAAAGATGCAGATTACAAATTAAATTTTAATTAACGGAAGGAAGCGTCCCAGAAAAGCGAAATTGGTCTCAAAAATCTTATAAAAATAGCGCGCAACCGATCAAAGCATAATAAACTTTTTAACACACGCCATAAGAATAATACTTAATTAAGCTTTACGCGGAAACATTGCATTAAAAATTCCAAGTTGAGCTAATTTTTACTCAAAACATAGCAAATTGGGTGTCGTTAGAATCGGCATTTCATCAACTATTGATTGCGACTCAATCCAAGTCGATAATTGATCACGCCGCTCAATTAAATGCTATAATTTCAAAATATATCGAAATCGGGCAAAACATCCCTTCTACTTCGACCAATGAGCGTCGAGATCGCGTTGGACAAAGGACTGGCTCCTTTAAATAGTCAGACGCTGGCAGTAAGAAATCACTCAGCCAAGGAGAGTCCACCAGCCGCCACTTCAGCTTCCAGGACTACAGCAGCCACTCCAGCTTCCAGGACTACCAGCAGCCACTTCAGCTCCAGGACCAACAGCCGTTTCACTGGACTTAGCTGTCTGCCGCCTTCGTGGGACTTGGAGTTCGAGCCACTTTAGCTTCCAGGACAGCTAGCAGCTCCAGCCTCTCCAGAGCCTATCACCCTCGGGGACTTAGAAGCCAAACCTCCGCAGTGGACTCTGCGGCCTTCCGTCTTCGGGCAAAGTGGGACCTCGAGCCAATTCCGCCATGGACACCCCCAGGTCTGACACGTAAGCCAGCTCGGATCCGTTGGAGGTTTCCTCTCGCGCCCGCCGCCTGACCTCGAGCCTTGTGTTCCAGAAAGCGCCGCCACGAGGCATTATTCGGCCCATCGCCCAAGACGCCCCCGGCTTCCCCCTTGGCCCAGATCGCCCGCGCCCGGATTCAGGGGCTGAACCGGCCATCCTCGTACTGGGAGGGACGCCTGCCGCCAGGGAGCCCACGAACGCCGACAAGGGCGTTTACCCCGGACTTCGTTGGTCTCACGGATGAGAGCGATCCGGAGCTCGGCACCCCACAGAGGAGCCGTTGGTGCAGCACCTGAGAGACGCCCTTTTTCCGGCTACGCCGCCCGCCGACCCCCCAGGCTCCCCGTCCACGGATCCTTAATTGGACCTCGAGGTGCGACTGACGGACGCCGAGGAAGCCGAGCTCGAAGCCCTGTGGCAGGCTACCTGCCCGATAGCAGCCCACGTCGCGGCCCCCGCTGGCGACGGACCACCCGTCCCCGGACTCCCCTATGGAAACCAGACCCCGCGCCCCGGCCGCGGCCCGCTCCAGCCGCCGTCCCCGAGAGGCCTGCTCGGTCCGCCAACGTCCCAGGAGGGCACCCAGCGCCCGCCCCAAGCCGCGCCCCGGACTGCTTCCCGGAAGGACCGGACTGCGCCCAGGCCGCGTTCACCGCCTCCGGCCAGTAAGAAAGGCCGCCCCATCACCTCCCGCGTACCCAGAGCCCGGGTCTAGAGGACCCTTTTGTATATATATTTTTTTTGTCATGTTTTTCTTTTGTTTGTTTTTGTATATATAATATTAAGTCTGGTTCGTATCCGTAGGAATAAAAGCATTAAACATATTCACCAATCATTTACTAGAATCGACCAGGGTAACGCCTACACCCCTTCGTACGCCGACGCCATTGCAGTAACCCTACCGCTGAGCATAGACGTAGGCTTGTTAATTGTCGCCCGGAACGTGGGGCAAACCTGTGGTGGACACCAGAGGGAAGCCACGCCCACTACAATGGTGAAGTCAAGAAGGAAGGGAAACATGGAGACAACTCCGCCAAGGATCAACGAAGAACCTCAGCGGACACCGCGACAAGGAGGAAGTCTGAACAGTTCGGAAATAATAGAAGACAGCGCACCCTCATTTCCGTGTGGACAAAGGACACCGCCTCCAAGTCCCAGCCCAGTGCGACAGGAAGTCAACGAAGACAACCAACAGCAAATGGCACACCACCTTGCGAACCTAGCAGCTACAGCAGCAGGAACCAATCAACCAGCACCACTTCTGGGAGTGGTAGAAAACACCCAGTGGCGCCCAGAACAAGCTCCAGCAGCACCAACGATCACATTAACGGACGAACAATTCCAGGCACTTTTGGGACGAATGGCTGTGCCCAAAAAAGTCGATCTCCCACCAACATTTAAGGGCGAGGAGTTAGACCACCCCCAAGAGTTCATCGCAGAGTGCGCCCGCTACCATGCGCAAAGCGGATGTACTACAACAGAACTAATGAAAGTAGCCACAAACTGTCTCCAGGGGAAGGCTAGCCAATTGTGGAAACCATACGCTTCACTCCCGCTCTCCTGGAATGAATTTGAAGAAAGGCTGTTAAAGAAATTCGATAGCGCAGATGTACGAGCCTCCTTGAAAACACAGCTCTACGGGCAAAAACAGGGACTGAAAGAAAATGGCGAACTCTTTCTTCTTCGGAAGATACAACTGATACGCCGATTGGAAAACGAACAGTCAGTGGGAGCCAGCATTCCCGTAATGATAGAACTGTTAAAACCGGCCCTTCGGCCTTACCTACGTGTCGCAGTGCCGGAAACAATTGAGGAACTATTGGACAAGGTGGCTGCAATTGAGAAAGACATGGACGACCGCGCACCAACGCCAAACCGCGAGACACGCCCACGAGAGCCAGCCGAGCCAAATCTACCCCGCTGCTATTTTTGCCCAGGACGCCACTTCAATAAGGATTGCCCACCACGCCACCGGCCAGCACCACAGGCAACAGGAGAAGCTCCCGTGAACGCCCCCGAAGCAAGACAGCTACCACCGCCGGAAAACTGGCGGAGGCCCGGGCACATCGAGGCCGAAGCACCGCCCAAGGCCCAACCCAATGCTCCACGATAAGTACGGCCAACTGCCACAACCTCCCGTATATCATGGTGAACCTCGGATCACCACAGCGGGAGATGCGTGCCCTGATAGATTCAGCAGCCACGCATAATTTCATTAGCGCCAAGCTAGTGCAGCATCCTGAGACGGGTAGCTACGCACAAAGAACGGCCAAAATGGCCAAAGAACAGGCAACCCTGACCCTACGAGGAGAAACAAGCTTGGAAATGCAGATCGGTAGAAATAACTACGTCATACAGTGCATCATAGCAGAGGAATTAAGGGAGGACATCATTCTCGGACTACCGTGGCTTACGGAACACGAGGCTACCTTTGATTTCGCACGGCGTTGCATACACCACGGCATGAGGACCCGAGAAACCACTCATTGCCTGGTCGAGCAACACGACCCGCGTCCAGCGAATGACCCGATGGAACTTCCCCAGTTGAAGCATGACTTCCCTCGCGAGCAGGAACACAACCTCTATCAGCTACTAGAAGACTTCCCCGAAATTTGGAGGCCCTCGGCGCCACCTACGCGCACCCTGCAGCACGAGATTCATGTGAAAACCGATGCCCCTATACGCAGCCCAAATTACCGATATTCCGAAACAAAAAAGAAGATCATCGCCGAGCAAGTAGAAGAGATGCTGGCACGCGGTTTCATCGAGCCTAGCCAGTCACCACATAACTCGCCAATCGTCATCGTGGAGAAAAAGGATTCTACACCCCGGTTCTGCTTGGACTTTCGTAGGCTAAACGAAGCCACCATCAATGAGCCGGCGGTACTACCCTTGATCCACGAAACCATCAAAGATCTAGGTTCAGCGAGCATCTTCTCCTCACTTGACTTAAAGTCGGGGTACTGGCAGATAAGTTTACACCCCCAAGCCAAACCCTACACCGCGTTCACGACTCCGGATGGCGCAGCCTATCAGTTTCGAGTCATGCCATTCGGGCTCAAGACGGCACCAATGACCTTTCAGAGGCTGATGGCCCGGGAAGTACTGGTAGGGTACCTCCACAAATTCTGCCTCGTGTATTTAGATGACATCATCATTTACTCGGAATCATGGGAGCAGCACCTTCAACACCTCCGAAAGGTATTCGAACGACTACAGGAACATGGGCTCATATGCTCGCCAGAAAAATGCCACTTCGGGAAATCCACACTGCACTACCTAGGGCATATCGTTGGCCCAGAGGGAAACGAACCTCAACCAGGTCACGTGCAGCAGGTCATCAACGCCCCGCCCCCTACTAACCGAAAGGGGTTACGACAGTTCCTAGGCATATGCAATTGGCTACGCGAGTACATTCCCCGATTCGCCGACGTTGCGGCCCCTCTCACCGACCTACTAAGCACTAAAAAGCGCTGGACTTGGACCCCAGACGTTCAGCAAGCATTTCACCAAGTGAAACAATTGTTTCAGACACCGCTGAAGTTAGCCCGACCCGATGCTTCTCGCCCCTTCATTTTACAAACAGACGCCAGCAAATTTGGCATCGCCGCCGTGCTCTACCAGGAACGTCCCGATGGAGGTCGAGACGTCATCTCCTACGCCAGCACCCGGTTCCTGCCAGCCGAACAACGTTATCACTCCAACGAACAAGAGTGCCTAGCCGCCGTATGGGCGATAAAAAAATATCGGCCCTACTTAGAAGGCAGGCAGTTCACCCTCCGGACCGATAACCGCGCCCTCACCTGGCTCAACACCTTGAAGGACCAGCGAGCTAAACTCACGCGTTGGGCTCTCCTGCTACAGGAGTTCCACTTCACAATCGAGCATTGCCCCGGAAAGCACAACGAGTTGCCGGACGCGCTATCTCGACAGCCGACTGGACAGCCGGCCGAAGCAGTGTGGGATGACCCGACAGTACTGCTACCTCCCATTCACAACAAGCGCTTCGCCCAAAAACGTGTAACGGCCAGCCAACCCGCTAAGAAAGGATTTCCCAGGTTCCAGGAACCCGCTACAGGAAATCAGGCGGCCAGCAGCCAAACACCACACGGTGAGGACTCACCGAGGTATCAACGGGCAAGCAGCCGTGCTACCGTCACGGAGCCACCAGGCAAGCCATCCCTAAGCCTGCTGGACGCAGTCGAAGAAAAGTTATGGGAGACCATTGCACAGGACCAAAGGCAGGATAATTACTGTCAAGATTTAGTCAACTCATGGCACCAAAGCTACTTCGTCGAGGACCCAACCCCGGATCTCGTAGCCGTCCAGGAGAATTATCGAATAGAGGATGGGTTGCTTTACCACCAGACGGATCAAGGCCCAAGACTGTTTGTCCCGGAGAGAAGCCGACTCAGGGTCATTTACCAATACCATGATCAAGACTTAGCTGGACATCCCGGCATCGCCGAAACAACACGAGCCATCCGCTCACATTTTCATTGGACGCGTTTACGAGAAGATGTCCGGAACTACGTCCGCCAATGCCTGCTCTGCTTGAGATGCAAGAAGGGCCGCCACCAAGCCAAAGCCACCCTGAGGCCTCACCAACCCAACCGAGCGTGGGACACGATTGCGCTTGACCTCATGGGGCCCTACCCCTCGTCAGCCACCGGGAAGAAGTTCATCCTGGTAATAACCGACCTCTTCACCCGGTGGACTGAAGCCTTCGCTTTAGCCAAAGCCACCGCCCCCATCATCATCCGCACCTTGCGAAATGAAGTCTTTCCCCGCTTTGGGTACCCGAGCGCCATGCTGACCGATAACGGGCGTCAGTTCATCAGTGAACAATGGATGAGAGCCTGCCAGGAGTGGGATATCCAGCCATGGACGACCGCCATCTATCACCCCCGAGCCAACCCAACGGAGCGAAGGAATCAAGAAATAAAAAAGGGGCTCCGCCTGCACCTACAAGGAGGAAACCATCGCGAGTGGGACAAGCATCTTCCCGCGACCCTATTTAACTTACGGAATCGCCATAACACCGCCCTAGGGTGTTCCCCAGCATACGCCAGGTTCGGAAAGGAATTAGACCGCCCCGGGGAATGGAGGTTCCGACACCCCACGCTGCTGCCCGAAACGCCCCACGAACCACGGACCCACAACCGCGGAGCACGGGACACAGGCATCCGAAACCGAGCCATCGACCAGCGCCAAGAAGCACCGGACGCCGACAACCCCACGTTTCAACCCCAGCAGTGGGTCATGGTGAAAAATCACCCTCTCTCAGACGCCATCGCCGGGATCCATGCAGGGTTCCAACCAAAATGGAGTGGACCCCACCAAATCTTGGACCAACTTGGCCCAAGCATCTATAGGGTCCAAAGAGGACAACAGGCCCTCAAAATTCACGCAGACCAACTCCGCCCCTTCTCTCCCTAATCTTTTTTGCCCGGATCGCGGACGCCAAAGGAGGGGGGAATTGATATGAACCGTTAAACAGATCGAATAAAAACAAACGAAACGTACGCCGCCCGAAAGGCGCCCGAAGAACAAAGAATATTACATCTGTTTAACAAACCGCCGCGATCCTACGCAGAAGTATCTTTCAAAACCCTAAAATCATAAAAATAAGTGTCCTTACAACGAATTTCTAAAGTGCAGCAAGATTGCAACCATAAACTTTATTGGAGCCGGCCGGCCAAGAAAGGTGACAGCCAGCGAAATACGCCTCACGAATGTTTGCAGATTAAAGTAAGAATTTTTCACTAAAACGCCCTTAAAACAGAGTGCGCTCTGTTTTAATCACACATAAAGGATACCAGAAAATAGGAAAAATTAACCGCTACCTATTAAAACAAACCACAGAGCGCTAGCACATATACAGGTGGAGAAAAAGCAATTTTTCCATCAGGCAGCCAAACACGCGCCCGGGAGAGCGGCCGAGAGTTCAGCGGCCCGAGGAAAGGCATATTGTAACGAAGAAATCAGGGGCCACGACCGAGTACAGCGGGCAAAGATGCAGATTACAAATTAAATTTTAATTAACGGAAGGAAGCGTCCCAGAAAAGCGAAATTGGTCTCAAAAATCTTATAAAAATAGCGCGCAACCGATCAAAGCATAATAAACTTTTTAACACACGCCATAAGAATAATACTTAATTAAGCTTTACGCGGAACATTGCATTAAAAATTCCAAGTTGAGCTAATTTTTACTCAAAACATAGCAAATTGGGTGTCGTTAGAATCGGCATTTCATCAACTATTGATTGCGACTCAATCCAAGTCGATAATTGATCACGCCGCTCAATTAAATGCTATAATTTCAAAATATATCGAAATCGGGCAAAACATCCCTTCTACTTCGACCAATGAGCGTCGAGATCGCGTTGGACAAAGGACTGGCTCCTTTAAATAGTCAGACGCTGGCAGTAAGAAATCACTCAGCCAAGGAGAGTCCACCAGCCGCCACTTCAGCTTCCAGGACTACCAGCAGCCACTCCAGCTTCCAGGACTACCAGCAGCCACTTCAGCTCCAGGACCAACAGCCGTTTCACTGGACTTAGCTGTCTGCCGCCTTCGTGGGACTTGGAGTTCGAGCCACTTTAGCTTCCAGGACCAGCTAGCAGCTCCAGCCTCTCCAGAGCCTATCACCCTCGGGGACTTAGAAGCCAAACCTCCGCAGTGGACTCTGCGGCCTTCCGTCTTCGGGCAAAGTGGGACCTCGAGCCAATTCCGCCATGGACACCCCCAGGTCTGACACGTAAGCCAGCTCGGATCCGTTGGAGGTTTCCTCTCGCGCCCGCCGCCTGACCTCGAGCCTTGTGTTCCAGAAAGCGCCGCCACGAGGCATTATTCGGCCCATCGCCCAAGACGCCCCCGGCTTCCCCCTTGGCCCAGATCGCCCGCGCCCGGATTCAGGGGCTGAACCGGCCATCCTCGTACTGGGAGGGACGCCTGCCGCCAGGGAGCCCACGAACGCCGACAAGGGCGTTTACCCCGGACTTCGTTGGTCTCACGGATGAGAGCGATCCGGAGCTCGGCACCCCACAGAGGAGCCCGTTGGTGCAGCACCTGAGAGACGCCCCTTTTTCCCGGCTACGCCGCCCGCCGACCCCCCAGGCTCCCCGTCCACGGATCCTTAATTGGGACCTCGAGGTGCGACTGACGGACGCCGAGGAGGCCGAGCTCGAAACCCTGTGGCAGGCTACCTGCCCCGATAGCAGCCCACGTCGCGGCCCCCGCTGGCGACGGACCACCCGTCCCCGGACTCCCCTAGTGGAAACCAGACCCCGCGCCCCGGCCGCGGCCCGCTCCAGCCGCCGTCCCCGAGAGGCCTGCTCGGTCCGCCAACGTCCCAGGAGGGCCACCCAGCGCCCGCCCCAAGCCGCGCCCCGGACTGCTTCCCGGAAGGACCGGACTGCGCCCAGGCCGCGTTCACCGCCTCCGGCCAGTAAGAAAGGCCGCCCCATCACCTCCCGCGTACCCAGAGCCCGGGTCTAGAGGACCCTTTTGTATATATATTTTTTTTGTCATGTTTTTCTTTTGTTTGTTTTTGTATATATAATATTAAGTCTGGTTTGTACATATAATCGTATCCGTAGGAATAAAAGCATTAAACATATTCACCAATCAATTACTAGAATCGACCAGGGTAACGCCTACACCCCTTCTTACGCCGACGCCATTGCAGTAACCCTACCGCTGAGCATAGACGTAGGCTTGTTAGGGTATTGAAGTTTAAAAAAAATATTTTTTTTTAATCTGGAAAACGCCTAGAAGTATTCTAATTAAACTTGGTGTATGATAGTATTTCTTAAAGTGGCATTGTTTGGTCAAAATAAATGTAATTTATTTCCATTAGTGGCGCGCATGTATCTTTTATTTTTTTGATAGAATAAACGTTTTTCGAAAAAAAAACGGAAAAATCTGTAATAGCAACTTCGTTCATTGGACTTTAATGGGATCTAAACGGCTTCATTTTCAAAATACAGCTTAAAAAAGTTAAAAAAATATTATTTGATAACAAACAATCTTACAATAGCTACAAAACTTTTGGCTAAAAAACAGTGGCGTACCAGATTTTTCTAAAATAAGGTAACTGAGGTGGCCTCGATGCACGCCACTGGTGATAATAACTTAAATTTATTATAACCGAACAATGCCACTTTATGAAATAATAGCCTACACCAAGTTTAATTAGAATACATCCAGCCATTTTAAAAAAACTTGAAAAACAATTGTTTAAACTTCAACACAATGTATTTTGAAAACGAAGCCGTGTAGGCCCCATGTTTGTATGAAGTTTTTATCTTAGAATTGATCAAGGAATCACCCCTTAAAGTTTGTCTACGTACTTAATTAACACCCTGAATATGTAGGAAATTTTGAGTAAACAAGAACAGTCATACATTAATTGACACCAGAGCTGTTCCGAGTAGAGATAAAAAGTACTTGAGTACCTAGTACCAATACTTTACTTAAAATGTAATCGAGTACCGAGTACAAGTACACAATGAAAGTATTCGAATACCTATACAAGAACAGAGTACAGAGTACAGAGGAATGCAATGACGGAGCAATGGTAAAAACAAAAAACACAAAATTTCTTAAAGTCCTTTTTTATTGGCTTTCAATCTGTCAGGGCACGGCGACGTGGTTTGTTTACCAGTGTCGCGAATGAAAATAATCGTTTTACTACAGCCGTTGATCGCAAGCATGTTTTATAGCGCATGAAAAGTTTTTTTATTTTCGGGTATTCATCTATCATCGACGGATTGGTCCACTTATCTTCAAGGTAATGTAGAAGTTCAACTTCAATTTTGGACTTCTTTTTATCTATAATACTATAATATGTGATACTTTAAATTTTTGTGTTTCGATAATATGAAGAGATTAAGGTTCGCGTATATCATTATTATCTTCATCAAAATAAATGTTCTATATCCTCATCTTTGGCTTCGCTGTCACATTCATCCGAATTTTTAGACTATATCTGCAAGTCGTTAATATCTCCAAAATAGTTAATTTTAGACACACAATTTTATATTAAAAATATTAGCTTCTCGACATAATACTTTTAAGCAATCTAAATATAGAGCGTTCCGTTAAAATAAGTAAGTTAGGTTCGCCACACATTTTTCAGTCGCCTAGTATAATCAATACCATAAAATCGGTGGTCTCTTTCTTTCTTTGTATGTATGTATATATTGTTATGATACACTATATTCTTTGATAATTTAAAAATGAATACTAAAGAAACAGTTTAGTCAAATAAATTTGGAAGTCAGATATAAGCAAATTAATGGATCTAAATACATGTTAAAGTATAATGAAATTAACTTTCTTATTATTGGTTAGTCAAATAATAGCATAATGATTGATTACTCAAACTTAATCTGTAATAAGAAAATTCTGAATAGGAATAAATACCAAGGTTACTACTAAAATGTATCTGTTATGATAATTAAAATAAAATATATGTTTTGATTATATAAAAAAAATGTATATAGGAGGCAGCAAGAATCGTGTCTAGTAGTAATAATTTGTAATTTGTTTAATTAGTTACTAAAAAAACAACTCAAAAATGTATACATAATTTGATATGGGTGTGATTTTCGAATAAAGAAACATTAATAAATGTTGTATAATTTGTAAATGTTATGGTTGGTACAAATTATATGGGTTAAAAACAAAATCTTCGAGGTGGAAACATAAAATAAAATATTAAAAACAAGAAATAAAGGGACAAGCTTTGGTTAGTGAAGATATTATTGATAATACATTGGAAATGGAATACAAGCTACAAACAAGAGGTTAGTACGTGCAGCGAATTGTTTTTGGGAAACCTGTGGGTATCATTGAAGACGCAGGACCATCTAAAAAAAAAGACAAATTCATATTTGGAACAAGATTTATGCTGACACTTACCAGAGAGGGATCGGAGCCGCAGTAATCCAGTACAGGAGCTAGGAGACTTGAAGTTGACAGCAGCAGGGGACAACGACAGGAATCCAGTATAGGATGTGGAAGTTTTGAAGTAGATGGCAATAAGGTGATGCTGGGAGTTTACATTCATCGCAGGTGATGCGGTTTGGATAAGGACACAGCAGGTATTTGAGTGCAGTCGGAGTGAGGATCCAGTTTGGAAGGATTTTGGCAGTATTAACAAGCAAAGTGTTAAATCAGGTTTGGGTTTTAAAAGGTTAAATGAAACATTTATAAAGCAATAACTAGTAAGAAGGTATAAAAATATAAATTGAATTTCATACTTACATAAGAGATTGGTAAAAGAATTGCATATTAGATCTTATTGTAAAAACCTTGATATTCGTTTTGAATTTTGATTAATTTGACGTTAGGTGTCAATTTTTTTAAAGTCAATGAACTGGCAATTAAACAAAGAGAATTTGACAAGTCAATCATTGGGTTACTAGATATTGCGAACCACCTGAGAGAGTTTCATTAATAATATTGTAAAATACGGATTTGAATTGAAAGTTAAAAATAAAGGGCAAAATAGTAATACGATAATTTTAATAAATTTATCAGCTAGCATAACATAGCAATATCTTTGTTTGCTATCTCCTCCGAAGATGGACCGATTAAATTGTAAGATAGCTTAAAATTTTTCTAATTTTTAGACTTAGATCGTAGGCCGATTTTTATTTTCAAAAAAAGTACGAAAAAGACAAGTAAAATTAAATTATATTTAATTTAATTAAATCGCGTAATTAGCGAAGCGAAGCGTAGCTCGGGTGATTCACTAGTTAGTTTTAATATCTCAAGTCACTAATCGGTAACCACTGTAGTCCAGTCACATATTAAACAATCAACTAACGAACTAACTAGAAACCTGAACACTGCACGACTGCAAGGGTTACAAAACTGCAATGAAGCCTTTTATGGTAACTGGCGGCCACATGTCTAAAATTAGATAAAATGTAGGTACTTATTGCGCAGTGCAATGTACTCGAGTACCCGAAAATGTATTCGAGTAGACGGATATGTACTCGAGTACATGTAAATGTATTCGAGTACAGGAATATGTACTCGAGTAGACGTAAATGCGTCAAATACAAGTACAAGTACATTTTAAAAAATGTACTCTTGGACTGAGTACCGAGTACACTAAAAGTACTCAGAGTACAGTTACTAAGCACTTGTACTCGAGTACCGCACAGCTCTGATTGACACCCACATTATTATTAGTTATAAAAATTCACGTGTAATTAATCGAGAAACCCCAGCAGCACAGAATAATTTCTACAAGAATTAATAAGGATACTGCTTCCTGCATAAATGGACTATCAAAATAGCAAAAGATATGCAACTAGTAACAACTGCTGAACATTATCAGCAAAAACCTTTAACTCCCTGCTTCCACATACCCAAATAGGGAAAACAATATCTTTACAACGCATTGCAGGATATCTTGCAGTGGTGTTCTGGATTACAGAACCTCACGGTAAATATTTTATTTAAATTGTCTGTTGCGCTCAGTTGGCTTTGTGCGTGCATCTGTGAAGTTCGCTACTAGGATTCCACTTAAAAGACGCCTCGTAAAGTTTACAAACAAAATGATAGAACTATTTTATGGCCTTAATAGGTTTTGCAAAGTCCTCTTGGGACGCTCTCACACTTAATGGTTAAATCGATGCCGTTTACTGATGAGATGCAACGTGTTCTATGTGGTATGTAAGAATTGTGGGCTTAAAGTTTTTTGTAGGTGAATTGGGCCTTTACTGCAGTTGTTTCCGTAGTATTAGAAGATAAATGTAGAAATTATCCACCTTACATGGGATTTGAATGATTTATCTACTGAAACATGTGGAAACAATATTAGTACGATCTACATCTCTTTGACCATCAATAATCTGAAAAAATACTATAGTATACAAGAATATTCTTTTGTACAAATACATATTTTACAGTTTTTGCCAACAGTTATGACGTTTGAAAGATGTAAAACCGAAATTGGACTAATAAAAACCACTGCAAGAGATACCAATGCAGCAATGAAAATAAACATATCTACTGGAGCGAAGCGCAGGCCCATTTCATATGAGACCATTCATCATGTGCGCGATGTTTTTTACTTTTGAAAAGTGAAACGGGTAGGTGAAATGCTAATTTAATTCTGAAGTCGTATCAATCAACAACGAATGCGAAATACAAAACAATGTATTATGCAAGGTCGTATTATGTAGCAGCAATCAAGAGCATTTGCATTAATGCTTCTTGATGGATGTAATGGTTTTACCAGAAAGTAACCTTTGCCTGCTTTACGTTTACATAAATAACCGGAAACGCTGCTATTGACGAATCCAATCTATCCCTTATCATCAGAGAACTAATATGATAAAAGTGGCTAATTCGGGTATCAACATCGACATTGCTTTTTATTACAGTGTTGTATTCTACCTTAGCAAACGTTTTAATCTAACGCCTAGAATTTACTAGCACCCCGAGTTGTTTACTCTAGTTTTCCTAATTAGATTCTCTTATTGTAACGGTACGAGAGTATATTTGAGGGGTCACCAGCTCGCTGTAGAGGAGACGGGTGCGATTCTTTAAATGTTGTAATTTCCAAATAACATGCGCGCCAACAAGTATTTTAATTGCAACAAATATACTCAGATAGTTCAAGAACTATAAACTCGAAGTAATCGTAGCAGTCAATGACACAACATCTAAAATACATAAGCTAGCAGTAAGAACTCATACACTGGAAGATATAAATGTGTACAATAGATTTATTAAACAAAGTTGCATATAATAACCAGTATTGAAATATTTTAAACCTTTATAAGCGTTACCTACGCAAAAAGGGGCACCCAATTTAAGGTTTTCATAACAATAATTAGTCGACTACAACTACTCAAACAAATATTCAACCACTAAACGGTGCCGTGGCATATCAGAAACAGTAACAGTTTATTCTATCAGGTGTGTGTTATGAATAGCATTAAACACAACTTATTAGATTGTAACACTTAACTGAGAGCTTTAAGCTTATGCCGGAGGTGACCTGTTACGCTCATTTTGACATTTTCTTATTTATTGATTGAAATAAATTAGTCAGATTTGGTTATTTGCTTTATTTTCCTAAATGATACAATACTTTACTTTGGATAGGCAACTTTGTTAACATCTACCTTAATTTCAAACTAATGCTACACTGCTGTTATCAGTTCAGAGCACTCTGCATTCTTTAGTTTTTACGTGGCCAACTTTCCAATTTTTGGGAACTTTGATAAGCTGAATTGGGCTGGTTTGGAGCATTTTTCGGCCATTTCCTGGCAAGTCTTGCGTTGTGGAAGTTGGAATTGCTTCCTATGGGGGGCTAGGTCTCGCGGCTTTTGGAAGCCATCTTCATAGTTGGAAGGATTTAGAGGCTCCGCATCCCCTGCTGGAATGTTCCGGAGATTTGTATTGGTGTCTCCGGCATTCGTTTCGTCACAGACGATTTCTTGGACGTTCACACTTCGCACGCTTGGCTTAACGAGTTGGCTGCACAACATCTTAGGTTTGTACATGGTGTTTGCCTACGTTTCCCTCTTTTGAACGCCGTAATCTATTGGGAAAATTTGTATGTTTAGCCATTAATCTGGAATCGCATTAATCTGGAATCGCATTAACTTGGAATCGCATTAATCTGGAATCGCATTAATTTGGAATCGCATTAATCTGGAATCGCATTAATTTGGGATCGCATTATGGATTGCATTTGCTACTGAGTTTTGGATCCACCCAGGAAAAATGTTCGTAATATGGATTGGTTCGCTTACCGTATTTGGTGCTTTGTGTAATTGGTACTGGCATCGTCTGTTCGCCACCCTCCCTGCGACGCTCGTAATGCTGTCGGAAGTCGGCTCCTTGGCGCACCAGATTGCTTCCGAGCTTGCTGTTGATTGCGCTCGACCCTGGAAACAGCATGCGCGATTCGTATGACTTATACTGAGGTGTGTATACCTGAATTAGCGTATTAACTGCTCTGCTAATTATAGGCATTTCGTATAGCATGCATATTGTAGGATTATTTGTGTAAATTTGTATTTGAGAAATGTCGGTCGAATCGAAATTTATTGTGTATATTGCATTTGGGCTTATTTTATTGATTCGTATTGCACTTCGTGTAATTTCAGAGTAGACTATGTCATGGTAGCTGTATTAGCCATGCTCGTGATATTAGATAGTAGATATTTTTGTGTTATCGAATGGCTTGCTACATTTAGGTTTGCTTACCGTTAGTTAGTCGTAATTTGTGTTGGAGGCCTTTTTGCTATGTGCCTGTAACGTAACAAAACATTTAGTTATGCCGTTGATCATTCTAGGATAGATTAGCTTACCTGGAAACACAGATTAATCGTATTTTTATGCAACTTCGTTCACTGCTTTTCGCTAGCTACTTTGCAGTCTCTGTCAAATGTTATTATTAGGGTGTTGGTCGTGTCTAAAGAACCGCTCACGGTAGCCTTATGCTCAATATTTTGATTTTCGCAATTTGATTATTGCGATTTATAAGTCTAGCTTTTGTGAGGAGCATAATTCAAGCCATTGCTTTGTTCAATCATATAATAACTGATGCGTTTAAAACAGAAACCGCCACGCCTGTATGATCATACAATCCGTAACAGCGGGCTTCGAGCCTTTGAAATTTTGTCGTTACATTAAAATTATAAGCTAACATTCGGGGTATTAGTTAGCCTTTCGCTTGCATAGCTCTAGCTTCGTCACACCCTGCTTCAGAGGATGCGGACGATTATTGTGTCGATGCTGCTACTTTGGTTAGCAACTCGTTTGAATATTTACGATAGTTTACATTTGAAGTTTATTGTTTAGCCCTCGACTAACATATTTATGCTTTTTCTTTTGAAATATATTGATGCAGTACCTTGACTATTTTTAATGTGTTTATTGTTGGTATATCGATTTGTATATGGATATTTGTTTATTGCTATATTGTTTGGTCTTGTTTGATTTTGTGGTTGATTTGTATGTGACGCACTATAGTACCAAGTTGAATAAAGCTGTGATATTTTTATTGGTCGTGCTATTTTGTTTATCTTGCTGGTTTTTATCTTCGACCTTGTGTACGGTCCGGCACAAGGATTGGATCTGAGTCGAGGACCTGGCGCCCTCTCCTATTTCTTTTTGTTTCTCTTCAGCATAGTTGGAACCCCGACCCTCGCGACTAGTTAGCCCAATTAGGCCGATAGTTACCAGCCGGCAAAATATCAAGTATAACTTTCGCCAAAAGGTAAGGCCGACCGTCTATCTTCCCTACAGACCCATGGCCTCAAACTGGCTCGGAAAAGCAGTTTCAAGAGGTAAACCATAGGATCCCAAACAGCTCACAACAGCGGCTGCAGGCAGTCAAGGCCATCAACGAATGCAACGAAGCCAATTGAAGTACTTCACCCTTAGGTGACGCTAAAAACCCCAGATAAGGGTAAGCTCTGTGAAATTACGTTTTTAGGCTTCCGTCCAGAAACACTGATTTTGCATTCGTCTAAATCATCCAGAAACACCCTCTGCATGTCTAGGCATGAAAATGACAGCCAGTGTAATTTAATTTTGAAATTGAAAATCGGTTGGTTAGCACTGCATCCTGAATCTGCTGTCATAAATATTGAGCTAAAGCTTTCAGTTTAAACCCTGGTTTAACCATTCTTGTATCTCAGTTCACGTCATATAATTGCACCCTGAAACGTAAGCGCAACCGTTGATTAATGATTAAGCATGTAACCAACAAAAATGTGTTTTACTTTTTAGGTTAGATATTTAGGATGAACTGTCGAGGACAAACAGAACCTATTAAATTATTAAATAGGTATGTAACAAAAAAGGAGTAATGATAATTTAACTAAACAGTACTAACGAGTACCTAATTCATTATTTGAAATTAAAACTAATTGTACAGTTTTCGAAGTGTGACAAATTGATGTTGAGCAAATTTATATCGTTCAACTCAAGTTGCATGTTGTGAACATAGAAGAATTTGTTTGAATATTTGAAGAACTAACTGAAGCATGTGGCATGAAGAACTACCGGAAGGTTGTGGGATCGAAGTGCTTGTTGACTGCTTCAAGGAGAACTGGTATGTACCATCGCGGACAAAAAAAATGGAAACATCATTGTTTTCCTAGTGTAAATGGGTATATTACCTAAGTTAAATCAACATTGCTGATATCATATTGTTTAATGCAGTTGTCAGTTGTTGTCAAAAGTAGAAAGTCAAAAAATATACCCTAATATTATGTAAACCCCTAATAACACTGTGTAAAATTATAAAAAAGCGTTAACTTGATTAACGCTGGTGTTTCCCATTTTTTTGCCGCGGTGGTACCTTTGAAGTAGTCCGACTAATTTGATTCGTATGGCCATTTTAGCACCAGAGGGTCTTCAATTGTAGGCTCGGCAACTATAGTGCTTTTCCAGCCACCATGCCTCTTCACAGTTGTTATGTCCGCCCCATTACCTACTAATGCTGTTGCACTACTTCTTCTGAAGCAATGAGACGTATACTGTGTCGGATTGTTAATTGTAGATAGCTGGCTATCTTCGAGAGCATACTCCCAATGTGTGAATGCCCACCGGTTGCTGTGTGCATTTATTTTGGAGTAAAATAAAAAAGTCTCTCAATTGTTGTGTTTTTTGGTCTGAAAGCAATATACTTTCTAATTAAGGATCCATTGAGTTTCTGTTACACACAGGAAGTGTGGGGTTTTCTTGTTTTAGTGTCAGGAATATTTTGGATTTTCATATCCTTTAACTCGTGGATACGGCAGGCTGCACTTGTTCTAATAATTAAAGCTGTTAAAAACATTCTTTTTTTTAATTGCAACAAAAGCCTAATAGTAATTTTACTTACTTTATCATAAGAAAATCCTCGCTCGGAGCCTCATGAATAAACTTTTCAAGTTCATCCATCTGTAATACTTTGATTTTTTAGGTAATACCCTTCTTTTTTTCTCTTTAAAACGAGATTAGCCTTGGAAAGTCCCAATGTAACATTATGCTTAATATTTAGTGTGGATTTAAGCATTGAAAACATGGACCACAAGGTGGAAGATTTAAAATTTTTGATTTAGCTTCAAATAAGCTAACAAAAATGTATTCATTGTACGTGCTTACGGAATTCGCACACACCATTTAACGAAAAGCTTGAGCAGGTGCTTGTTTAATATGTTCTGGTATATTATCATCCATTTTCTTGTACTTATTGTTCACTGATTACTTATGGCATCGAAATTCATAAATATAAATGTCAAAAAACAATACCTAATAGACTTGATTTTCAATTTTAAATTCGAATCCTTACATCGTTCGATAAGTATGTATTGCCAACAGAAGAAAAATAAATGATCTAGCCCCGATATTTGGACAACAAATTACCGATTTTTATTAATTTATATATTTTTTGTTGGCCTAACAAATTTTGTGTTTCACATGTCCAGAAACTGCGAGTGCTCGTACTTGCAAAAATTCAGTTTATGGCCTTGTGAAACAAATTACTATATCACAACTTGAAATAGAAGCAATTTACACTCAGCCTGTATAATTATGCAGGCGAACAGCCAATACGAAATTCTGTTCGTAACCCGTGCCAAGACGTGGACGAAGGTCCCGGAACAGTGTACAAGGCTCTAACCTGCATACCAGCAAAGCTTCGTCACAAAATAATTCAAGAAATTTGAAGCTGAAAGCTAAACTTGGGGAACTATACCCCACAGTTTCATGCCGGAAAGGGACGCTACATTTTTTCCAATTAAGCAATGTAAAAACGAAACGAGCTGCTTGTAATTGGTATTTAGCATATCTTCAAAGTATGCTTTCCATGTTTTTCTCGTTATCTATTATGTTCCCTTCTTTAGATTTGATGATTATGTTTGTATTTTGTTTACCTTTTAGTAATTTTTTAAAACTTTGTAAAATATCTTTTGGTTTACTTTGCTATCCTGTTTCATTTTGTATCCGATTTCTTCTCAGGATTGTTGCTTCGATACTTTTACCAATTCTTTGACTTTCATTCTCTCTTCTTTATACTTGTAGTTCTCGGTAGTTTTGTTTTTCAGGTACTTTTTCCATGTTTGTTTTTCAGTTTTGCCTCCATTTATTTTGTGCTTTTGTAGATTTTTAATAATTTCACACATTTCCCATGCTGTTTATATTATTTCTTTAATATTTCTCCAAGCACCTCCTACTGCCATATTAATTATAGTTTCTTTAATCTTATTCAACTCTTTTGATGACTAGTTATAAATGACCAAATTACGACTTCAAACGTCCACTTTCATTTATTACTAACGAATGCCAGCTGCGAAATAGCTAGATCTGTTGCTACACGCCTTTCCGCCAATGCTTCCAATATTGCGTCACTAGATGACACCCTTGTTGGCTTCCTAGAGAGTTTTTACTTCCTAGCACCCAAATATTCATATTGCATTGTTTGTAGGATTATCTGTACATAAAAAAAAAGAACCTGAATGTTGACTTTAATATTATTTAAATCACTCTCTAAAATGTTCAAATGTGACAGAAGTTCTCTCTTCAGCAACTTCCTCGCCGTGTGAATCAACAGTATTTCATCATCATTGATACAAGAAATGAAGAAGCAAACTATAAGGAATATTCCAGAACGTACCGGCAATATTTCACGGAACAAAATTGAGATACTTTTGAACGTATCCTTCAAACACTAAACGCAAAATGTATACAAGAGCGATGTATTTAATAAAATCCGTTGATTTTAAATTTTGGCCACCTTGAAATATTGCCGGTACGTTTTAAGACACCCTGTATACAAATACTAAAAGTACCATCGTTCTACACCTTCAGCAATGTTACCGCACGAAAAACGTCTGCAGGTTTTTTTCAGTTCACCTTAAATAAGGATTCGCTAATAAAATACTTTGGGATTTGTTCGGTAGCTACGATCTGCGTTCCTTAATAGATGTATTGGAAAAGGATCTGCTTTGAAGTTGAAAGCACGTCCTAACTGCTCCAAAGCAACTAAAATTACCTAACTTCGGGACCAGATACTGTTGGATCTGCACGAAATGAAACGAGAAAATCGATTCCACCCTGCAGAATTTTACATTAAAATGGG
Source organism: Agriotes lineatus (assembly GCA_940337035.1). Classification (NCBI taxonomy): domain Eukaryota; kingdom Metazoa; phylum Arthropoda; class Insecta; order Coleoptera; family Elateridae; genus Agriotes; species Agriotes lineatus. The sequence continues at coordinate 113,338,639 of OW679199.1, read as the reverse complement.
AGACATCCATGAGAACTTCTATCAGTGCTTCTATACTACCTATAAATGCCCAGAACGAACAATTTCAATTTTTTATAGCAGCAATCAACGTTTTGACAAAAACAAAGATTTTCAGTTTTTTCCAATTCTAAGCCGTGTACACTACAAGAAATGATTTCTAATTTCTCTCTCCTTTATGTGAAGCTAACTTGATGTAATAAACAAATAAAAGCTTACAAGGGCCATATACAGGTTGATTTATAACCTACGGAGAAGATTTTTAGGGTAGATAGATGGGACTAAAGCAAACATTTTTTATCAGCAAACATTTGATGAAGAACCAATAATAAAAAATGTTTTCCACTGATTGAGTACTGCTGAAATTAAATTATTTTCCAGAGATTTTTTCCAAAGGAACAAGATTTCTGTGTTTCTTTGGAAACGCTATAATGTCAAATATAGAAGAAAGTGCTCACTCCAATGCTAAATTCTAAAACTAATTTCTATTTCAACGTCATTATTAATTTTTTATAATTACTTATTATTGTCTTCTAATGAAAAAAGAACGAATTTGAATTTTTTATTGTTTACTAAGAAAAAATATCTTTTTATAACCTATTTGAAAATTTTATGTACATATTTTTCATTTTATATTATGTATTTACTTATTTTCAATTTTAAATAATGCAAAAAAGTTTTCATTGCATTAAGCACGTTATTTAAAATAAACAATAAAATAGAACAATGACTACATATAAGTATAAAAATTCACCAAAATTACAAAAATTGTTCAAAATGATGCCCCGGCTTTTCAACACACAGTAGCGCACGACGAATCCAGTTTCTGAACACTTGCGGAAGTTTTTCTCGCAAGACCTCTGTAGTAAAGTTGATTCGATGGCAAAACTCTTTTAGCTATCCTCATAAGAAGTCTAGTGGGTTGAGATAAGGGCTGCGTAAGGGACATTGAATAAATCTACCCTGGCCGATCCACCGTTGCGGAAAGGTATGATCGACATAATCTCTTACAGGATGACTAAAATATGATGTACAGCCATCATGCATAAACCACAAATTATGTCGTACCACCAATGGAACATCTTCTAGGAGTTCTGGTTAAACTTCTTGCAAAAAAGGCAAGTAAGATTCGCCATTCAGATGCGTCGGCAATTCGAAAGGTCCTATTAAGGCGTTGTTCACAATTCCAACCCATACAATTCAACTGAAACGTTGCTGAACGTTACTTTGGCGGATCGCATGAGGGTTTTCATCAGCCCATGTGTGAGCATTGTGGAAATTGAGCTTGCCACTCCTGGTGCAACAGCATTCCGTCAGTTACTACTATGTTTGTTGGATAACCTGCTTCTGCTTCCGTACGGTTCAGGAGCCACTCACAAAACTGCTGCCGCAACGGATAATCGTCCTTATACCTTTTGCAAATTAAAAGGGTACAAACCGTTCATATTCAATGTGCGCCAAACAAAATTCTGAGAAACATTTGGGGTGTACTAGTTGTCGATTCAGCATCAACCCTTTCTAATACTTCTTCTCAATATCAACCACGTGTCGATTTGGTCTTTCACCATCATGGCCTTTCTGTGGTTGTAAATTGCCAGTCTCTCTTGCCCGTTGAATAACCCGGAGAAATGTATTTTCGGAAGGGGTCGGTTTATTTGTAAATTTTTCTAAATACATACGCTTTACTCGTGCACCACTTTCATCGGCAGCTCCAAAAACTATTATAATGTCCATATATTCATTGTTACTGTAATTCATCATTTTATCAGAACTAATAATTTAATAACAGCCCCTAATAACAAATCTTAAATTTGATCAGAGTTCCTAAATATTATAAGAGTTGAGAGAAGTCGGGAATAGATGCTGATTGGTTTTGATCCACTGCGCATGCGCAGTTTGGTCTGAAATTGCGCCAGATGTAAGTCCTATAGTTACTGTAGTAACCAGTTCTGAGAATGTCACATTTGACAAATTTTTATTTGACTTTAAGTCTAACACTAATTGATGCAAATGTATTAATATGTGTTCCATTTCTACCTGACAATAGTTCTTTAAATAGAGCTGTAAGTATGTATATGGAATTTACTTAAAAATTAGTTACCTAAATAATTATTTTTCTACAGTTATTGAAATACGGGTTGTTGCATTTTTCGCTTCCAAAGCAGATTCGAACAGGGCTTTATATCGATTGACACAAATTCCCAAAAACGCGAAGCAAAGAACTAAATAGTTCAAAAATATAAACTGAACACTCACAAGTAGAACCAGACTCGGTGGGAAAAAGTGCGTCTGGGTGGCAAACTAAAACTAAAATCCAATGCTGGGCCTACACACAACCAAACTTATATGGAATCACCTAGTATTTCTTACTAATATTGCGAAATGTATGAAAATTTTTCATGCAGATAAGAGATAAAGATAACGAAAGTGTTTTGTTGAAAATAACAGAGGTTTTTGAAGTTGTCCATCACGTATGTCGTGATAACAATTGATCTGCCCCAAAATACAAAGGAGGAACGGTAATGTTCTGGGGCAGTATCATGATAGGAGATAAAACTCCTTTGGTTCCACTACGCCAGACTTTAACACGTCCTAGGTACGTTGATTTGGTGCTAGAACCAATAGTTTGGCTGTGGAGAGGTGTAGTGAGAGAAAATTTCGTCTTTATGCATGATAATGCCCTTGTACATACCAGCCGAGTTGCTACAGAATTTCTAGAAAGAGAAGCTGTGGCGGTTCTAGAATGGCCTGCCTCTTCACCAGACCTGAATCCCATTGAGCATGTGTGGGACTGTGTCAAAAAAGGGATTAGGGCTAGAAGAAATACTCCAGGAAATGAGGAACAGCTCATTCCAGCCGCCCAAGGGCAATGGGCAAACGTACGTCAGGAACAAGTTGACACGTTGATTAGAAGCATTCCTCGTCGAATTGCAGCTTGTATTAGGGCTAGAGGTGGTAACACTGACTATTAAAGTGAAAAACATGTCCGAAAAAGGGTATCTAACTTTTGTTTAACCAACTACCTACATCTTTAGTTTTCGCATTTTTATTGTTTTTGTTCATCTTAAATCTTTGTTGTAATTTTTTCTCCTTGTAATTTAATAAACTACGTTATAATAAAGTCCTTCTCACTTTCTATAAGGAATTTGTCAGAAATATTGAAAAACATCGGAAATATTGGGTGATTCCATATAAGTTTGGTTGTGTGTACTTCGTTTACATTGTCTCAACGCTTTCGCTTATACAGGATCCGTAGTAGAAACCTACCAGTGTAGTTTTCATAAACTCTTTAAATTAACCTTTTTGGACATTGTCAAAGTGACAAGTAATTAAATTCATAGATGGCACATACTAAGAAAGACAACTCTGGCCTTGTATTCTATCATTTATTTTTGTAACAGTAATGGCGGATGTCATTTGCGTTGTCTCAACTCTTGTACTATATAGGAACTCGAAATTTGATGTGTTCAAATTTACTGAAATGTCAATTTGATACTTTCCTAAATTTCAGGGGTAACTTGGCTATTATTTTTCTATTATTCAGTAGCTCTCAATAATTGTTACAAAAATTATTGGGCATTAAAAGAAAAAATTGAGAAGCCGTAATTTCTATTTTACATTTATATTAAATAATTTTTTAACTGATCGTGGTTCAGTTAACTCAATTGTTCCTAATTTAAATTTAATACATAAATTATCCACAAAATTTCCGACAACTACTTCTTATTTTACTAAGCTTTAACTCGTTGTAATTTTTTAGTTATTCAGATTTTCAAATAAAATATTAATTGTTTTTTTACTTTAGTCCCCTCTATCTACCCTAAAAATCTCCTCCGTACGTTATAAATCACCCTGTATATTTTGAATAAGAACTATTATCATTAGCATGTACCTTTTCCTTTTAGTTGGGTTTTAGAGTAATTTTTACTGGTTCCTAATTGATCCCACCATCAAGCGCAGGCCTTGTATATGGAAGCGTATAGAAACAACACATTCTAAGTAACCGTTGTCCAGTCCACTTATTATATTACATTAAATAAGACTGTATTGTAACTCTAGCAAAAGCTTTTAAACTCTGTCATAGAACGATGTTCTACACAAGAATATTCAATCTACTGGACTACTAGACAAAACCTAATTCATTCAATATGGTTTCATACACGGGATAGATCACAAGGATTTACTCTGTGCTGAGTCCTAATTCACTATGGCCAAATTTGAGCATTTTTTTGGTTTTACTTTATCGATCTCGCGATGCTCATGAAAATCGTATTTACAACGTTACAAAGTTCTTTATTTTTTAATCGTTGGCCATTTCGATGTTATTTTGTGCTTCTAGCATGTGTATATAGTCGTGTTCATTAAAGTTTGGTACAGCATTTGTGCTTTGTGAATATAAATTATTTACACACAATTCAAAAAAGTGTTGTATGTACAAATCCAAGGTTATCATAAAGTAAGGGATATACTGCAATGACTTCTGTGCACGAGATAATTAATGTAATTAAAAATGTGTAAATAAAATAAGTCACCACACAATATTTAGTTTTACTATTTGCTATGATCAAACTGACTGATTAACTTATTTTGTTGGGTACGCCAAATTGAGAATTATTCTTATGGTAGTTTGCCCTTCATTTAATCCATTCATCTGATACAATAACTTCGTTAGCTCATTTGAAAACAGAGACATGAAAAGAAAAACTCAAATTCTCGGGTCTGAGGTTCCTAAATTTCTAAGTTTAAAATTTTAATGGTACGCCACTGAAAAAGTGGACTGGGGATCTAAAAAGGAGCGTACTGCGCCGTCGCTATTCTGAAGTGTCAAAATCTCGCACAAGAAGTTCAAGTTACTTGTCAGATCGAGTGTAAACTGAATTATCAAGCAATTAAATGAACAGATTTTTTTACGGTAAGCTTTTGAATAACTGCCCCTTCAAGTAGCGTCTTATCGTTCTATTGTTTTTCAGGCAAATCTATCATTGGCCCATTCTAAAAGTACGCTTAAAACTGCTTTTGTTTACTGGGACCTCCAACTGACGATTTATTTCACAAATCCTGGGAAAACACCTCGCCATGCACAGGAACTTTTATGATTTTCTTGTTCTCCAGGTCGTAATTAAGGTATGATGTGATTTTCATGCCAATCGCGCAGATAAAAATTTCATAATAAACTAACTTCACATCCGTAGGTGTCGCAACCCCTTTATGGTGATCTTGGCTGAAATCTGCGCCCCCCGACTGCTCGGACTGTTGTGCTGTGTTGGGAGCTAGTGTGCGGCGCTGCCGGAACAATCTTGACACCCTAGGCCTTCCCACGATGCTGCAAATTGGTTCTGCGGGAGCTGGTCTCGTAGCCGTTTCTGCCTAAGTCGCCTCGGAACGAAAAATAACTCAAGTGCGTGAAAAATCTTGCCTCCAATTGTGCTTATACCCCGCAATTCGCTGATCACGATTGTGCTATTTTTATTTAAATATTTTTATGCCTTCTATTAAAATTCTTTATTTAAAGTCAGAGCAAAAATCAGGCAACTTTCAGCAATTTATTCAAAACAATTGCCCCTCTTGGTCGTTTTTGACAAAACAATGCCTACAAATTTAACTTCAGGAAGTTCAACCATGTACAATTACACAACTTATAAACTAAATTAACATATTTGGTAATTTAATTACAATTTCTTACATACTAAAATGATTGTCTTTTGAATTGTTCATTTCTCATCGTTTTAATGCGCCACTCACTTGATTTTATAACACTTAAATGCCCATTGTTTATCACTACACTGAATCGTTTTTTAATACACCAATATTGTCTCATTTCCTGCTATTTGAATTCCATCTAATTTCTTGCCACTGCAATCTCTTCAAATTCCCAAGTCTTGTATTTGCATGTAATAAATGACTTGCCTGGCTTTTGTATGTTCTTTGCCTTATCTTTCTGATCATTCTTATTCTCACCTTTATTCTAAAAGTGTTCATTTGCTATTCATTCCCTAATGACTTTACTTTCTACGCTTCCTTTTTTAAGCTGTGTCTAACTTGAACTTTCTGTGCCAGTTCGTAATTAATTTAGATTCGGCTTCTACTTTGTCCAAATCTATTATATTATGCTTAAAATGATATTGCTAAACCCAATACACGGAATTTGAGTTTCCATATGTCTGTGCCTATTCAAATACAATCAATGTCATTGGCCATTTATACCAGTGTTATTATGATTTGGCAATTTATGTGAATTTTCTCAGATGCCTGCATTATTACAACTGTGTGATTTGATTTGTTATTTGCTTGTACTGCAATCAGAGCTGATTTGAGGGCTAAATACCAGTGCAATACTTCAGCTTATTATATATTTTTAATAAATTAAGCTAATAACAAGAAGTAAACGAGATTTAATTGCTTAATCAATGGAATTTTGTGTGGCCAAAACTGGTTACCGCAAATGTTGAATATGGCCTCAATTTTGTTGGTGTAAGATTAGCAACATTTCAATAAAATTTTACATCATTATATAACATTTCTAGTTGAATTGCACCCTTTTGCCCCGCAACGTCTTTTAACCCTTGCAGCGTTATTGACGTGTTTAAAACACCACTTTTTGAAATCCACAGTCAGTGTCCGCTGGTTAAGATCAGCTGATTCTGGTTGTCACAAATGCCCAAAGGTCTGTTTAAAATTGAGATAATTTTGTTTTGACATCTGTGTCAATAGTTGTCATGACAACATTTTTGCTTTCCACAAATGCAATACAATCCCATTAGTTAAGTGAATTCAGCAAGCAGTTAAACAAAGCAGACGTGCTGTGTGACCGTGACGTGATAGTGCTATCATTTTATGGACGCTCTGATAAGTACTGAACTTAGTTATTTTGTTTGCTATTTATACATTTATATTGCCTGGTGAAACATCTTACAAAGACTATTCGCAAAGTTACCAATTCGCCATGCAACCTTCCGGGGCCGCTCCAGGCTTCGGGGGCGGCATGGTGCCTAATTATAATTATAATTATACTTATAATCCTAATCAAATTCCCAACTATATGCAAAATAATTCCTACTTTAATCAACAATCACCAGAAATGACAAACCTGCAATTCTTACCACATTATCAATTTGTAAACAACATGCTGCCACAAAATTTATTGGCTTCGCACCCTAGTACCTCAACACATAACACACCTATAACATCAAATGCTGCTTCCCAACAATCTGTAAATGATACTAACTCAAACGTAGATATGTATGAATGTTCCGACTCCGAAAGCGAGGCAACTACCAAAGAAAACCCGTGGCAGAATGTAACCAGGAAATACAAACTGAAACGTGTACAAGTTCCCCCAAATCCAAGCCAAGCCAAAGTACCACAAGCCGAAAGTCAATCAAATAGGTTTAGCATACTATTAAATGAAAATACCACAGTTGAAGAAACAGGCACACCAACAGAAAATAATGTAACCCCCAAACCTCCTCCAATTTTTATACACGGAGTCGAAAACTACCCAGACATGATCATATGTTTAAACTCTGTTTTAAAGCCAGAAGAATATACATCAAAAACCATGATTGATAATGTTGTTAAAATAAATGTATCTTCGATTGATAAATACCGCAAATTAAGTAAATTCCTACAAGACAAAAAAATAGTGCATCACACGTATCAGTTAAAACAGGAAAACGCATATCGCGTAGTGATTAGACATCTACATCCTTCCATCCCTACTAATGAAATAAAAACCGAATTGGAGAAACTAAATCATAAAATCAGAAATGTATATAACATAAAGAGCAGAATTAACAAATCACCACTGCCTATATTCTTTGTCGATATCGAACCGGCAGAAAATAACAAATCGATATATGATTTAAAATTTCTACTAAATATGGTCATTAAAGTAGAACCCCCAAGAAAACGCACTAAGCCCGTACAGTGCATGAGATGCCAAGCGTATGGACACACAAAGGCATACTGTTTTAAACCATATGCGTGTGTCAAATGTGGAAAAAACCACAACTCAACAACATGTGTAAAAACAAAAGACACTCCGGCAATGTGTGCATTGTGCAGAGGAAATCACCCCGCAAGTTATAAAGGGTGCAGAATCTATCAAGACCTCTTCCAAAAGAAAAAGAATATTGTACCAATATATCAAAACACCACCTACGCTCAAACAGTAAAAAGGAACATTGAATCAACTGCAACCCATTCACAGCCACAAACACAAACAGAAGTCACGCTTACCAAATTTCTGGAGGAATTTAAAAATATGTTTCAGCAACTCATGCACCAAAACAGTATGGTTCTTTCTATGCTTACTACTGTCGTCAACCAATTTACTTCATAATGGCGGGTTTTCTTCGAATAGTGCAGTGGAATGCCAATGGCTTGCAGCAACATAAAGAAGAAGTAACTACATTTCTGAAATCGAACAAAATTGACGTCATGCTTATATCCGAGGCTCATGTCACTGACAGAACTTATATTAAAATCCCAGAATATGAAATTTATCATACCAAATATCCAGACAGAACGGCGCATGCCGGAACTGCAATCCTCATACGAAATACCATAACACATCATGAACTATCGCCATTTGAAGAAGACTATTTACAAGCCACCACTATCCAAGTGAACAACCTACCTAGCCCTGTAATACTGTCCTCTATCTACTGCCCACCGAGACACAACATTTCTCAAGAAAAATTAACACGCTTCTTTAAAACTCTGGGCCCGCGATTCATAGTTGGAGGGGATTTCAATTCGAAACATACTTATTGGGGAAGCAGACTGATTACCACCAGAGGTAGGGTGCTTTTTAAAATTACCCAAGACAAGAAATATATGCCCATATCCACTGGAAAACCCACCTACTGGCCGACAGACAATTGAAAGATTCCAGACTTACTGGATTTATTCATTACTAATGGAATATCTAATAACTACGTCAAAATCGAAGATAGCTATGATCTGTCATCAGATCATTCCCCAATAATCCTAACAATAAGTGATACAAACTGGAACACTTTCCGAGAATACATATTGCACCATCTAAACTTAAACATAAGAATAAAAACAACCGATGAACTAGAAGAGGCCACAAATCACTTAATCACAATCATTCAGCAAGCAGGATGGAACTCTACGCCCTTACAACACCATAAAGATCAGAACAACATCCCATTGCAGATAAAACAACTAATAGCTCTAAAACGCAAAGCGAGAGCTACGTGGCAGCACACTCATAACATAATAGATAAAAGAAAGTACAACTGCTTAGCTAATAAACTAAAGCAATCACTTAAAAACCTGCGTAATGAACAATTCAAACAGTATCTAACAAATCTCGCAGCTAAAGATCAATCCATCTGGAAAGCCACCAAAAGTTTCAAAAGACCTCAAAAATCGATACCGCCAATAAGAAACGAAACAGGTAACTGGGCTAGATCAGAGCTTGAAAAGGCCGAAACATTCGCACGGTACCTTGCTGAAGTTTACAAACCTCATACTGTAGACGTAAATGATGAAATTGAAGAGTATCTTGCTGCTCCTTTTCAACTATCCCTACCTATCCGAGCCTTCCCGCTTTCAGAGATAAGCAATGAAATCAGATATTTAAACAGTCATAAAGCTCCTGGGTATGATCTAATAACTGGAAAGATGTTAAAAGAGTTACCCAAAAAGGGAATAACTGCATTAACAATAATATTTAATTCCGTCTTACGCCTAACATATTGGCCAATCCAACTAAAATTTTCTCAAATCATCATGATATTAAAACTCCAAATTATTAGAAAAGCTATTACTAAGAAGACTACAAGAAGATTCATTGCTAGAAGATTGCATTCCTAAACACTAATTTGGTTTTCGGCATGCACATTCGACTATCCAACAGTGTCATCGGGTCACCGATGCTATAAATAAAGCCTTCGAGAAGAAACAGTACTGTTCTGCCGTGTTTTTAGACATAAAGCAAGCCTTTGATAGGGTATGGCATAAGGGTCTCCTATTTAAAATCAAAACTATTCTTCCCTATCAATACTACCTATTACTCAAATCCTACTTAACAGAACGCTACTTTCAAGTAAAATTAATAACAACACCTCTAATCATTACCAAATCAACGCCGGAGTTCCACAGGGCAGCGTGTTGGACCCTACGTTATATATTCTCTACACGGCAGACCTCCCACAGCCAACGAGATAGTAACATGCACCTTTGCAGATGACACAGCTATCCTTGCTTGTGACAGTTCTCCAGAAATAGCTACCCAGAAATTACAGTTACACCTAGATATCATTTCTCAGTGAATGCAAAAGTGGAAAATTATGGCGAACGAAAATAAATCAGTTCACGTTACACCCAAGAAGAACACCTATATTGGAGTAACATTGGCAAATTATTGTGTGAATTAGGTACAATATTGTACATCTATATAGATCTATGATCAAAATGTGAACTTCCTGCAATACTTTTACAATATTGGCTATCAATATAAATTCTGTATAATTTCATTATATAAATTCAATATAGAAAATAATATGTTAACCAATATTGGCAACAAAATATTGATACAATAATGTAAATCTATATAGATCTGTGATCAAAATGTGAACTTCCTGCAATACTTTTACAATATTGGCTATCAATGTAAATTCGATATAGTTTTATTATATCAATTTAATATTGGTATAATACATTCATCAATATTGGCAAACAAAACTAAAATCTATATAGAGCTATGATCATGTGGGAACTACGCAATGTTGAAAAGAATAATCATTGTATGTAATTATATCATGTATATTCAATACTGGAAGCCAATATATTATAATAAATTGTTAACTAAATATTGGAAATTCGCGTAAATACAATTGTGGGTATGACTTAATCTATACAAAAAAGAGAAAATCAAATAAAAGTACAGAACTGTAAAGATTCAAAGTAAACATATATTATAATAAAAATTATTCGTAACACTTATTTTCAATACGTATTTTTAAGAACTAATATAAGTTACACTAATCACGACTTCTTAAATCAATTATCTAAAACAGTAATCAATCACCCTAAAAAAATATCAGTCATTTGCGATTGCGTTTATTGGTGAAATGTTGATTAATTTAATTTTCATCGGAAATCTGAAAAACATGTTATTAAGTAGGTACATTAAGACATATCACAACAAGCATATACCTGATGAGTTGTCTTAGTTATGCCAAACTTTCTGCCTCCATCACTATTAGCAGCTCTTCCTAGGAAAAAACCGATATATTTAAATATATATATAAATATAAAATATCAACTTCTGTACCATGTTCGGACCTTATGCGCACTGCCTCTAAGATAATTATTAAATAACATATGTAAAATATAACTTATTTAATACTAACTAATCACAGATTGATAGATACTCATTAAAGAAAAACATTGCTTCTTGCCGCCTTTTCTTTATTGTTTTAATCTATCCTCCTTTCAATCTCTAAATATACCAATGCTTCTCGAATAAGTAGTGAAATATGTAACTATAAACAAAAAAGTTTAGTTACAAAATTAGAACAGACATTTATAGTTTACAACACAGAGCATTAAAAGACCGGGAATCAGTTTTCAATAATATAGTGTAACATCAACATGTGAGCAAATGAAAACGAAATCAAGTTTGGCTTTGAAAAAATTAGGTAAGTTATGTGGTGTATTACTTCTGATGTTTCTAATTTAAATATGACAGGTAAATGAGGTTACAGATTATACATACATGACAGTTATTATAATAGTCCATATCCAACATAATGTAAATTAACAATCGACATATGTTTTAATTTTCAAAGCCAAGCTTGATTTCATTTTCGTTTGCTCAATTGTTAGTTATACTCGCGTATAGAAAACAAAAAAAAACTCTATGAATACATTTTGTAAGTTAGAATTTGATTACCGTCCTTAAATCGAACATTTAGCTTTACTTAATAATAAAAAGTTGCTTTACTTACTTTTACGTTTGCATGCTGTATCGACAGTCAACAACGAATGTACCTACAGTAATTACAATGGCACTGGCACAGGCAGGAATAAAGATTAATGAATATGAAATTATATATATAGACACAACGAAACAACGAGGCAATAGGTGATACGATTTTGTTGATAGTTTTGAGGCTGATGATGGTCTACAATGGCCGGCTGTTATTTTAGTGAGTGCATTCCTAAGCCTAAATCCTAACGGTTGCATTTTTCCCTTTCTCCTGCTCTGTGCGGACATCTGATTGTTCGGTTTGGTTTTTGAATATTTGCCATCTTCTATTGAAAGCGTGCACTTAACAAAGACAAGGAATATGGCACAGAGTGACGATTCGCACTTCGTATTTGATCGGGTGTCCTGTTCGGTGCCATGTATACCGGAGGCATTTATACATTCCGTATATGTATTTGGCACCCAAGGCAATTGCATTGGTCAGATTCGAATTTTAAACCAATCAGACTAGAAGTGCGAAATCTATGTACGGAATGCAAATCGGTGCCAAATTCGCATACAGAATGTAACAGTTATACCCACGGTGCGAGGCGACTGTTTACTGTTTTCAGACTGTTTATAGTTTTTCGGTCAGTTTCTCATCGTCATAGCCATGGATGATGCAGCAACAAATTTACCATCTCACTATAAATATTTTGAAATAGCACCAGGCAAATTTATTAAATGAGAGTGATGCAAAACAGTGGATGGAAGAATACGTTTAAGAAATTCCAATTGAAGAATACATAAGGCCAAAACTAACACGCCACATTAAATATGCAGGTAGCTATATGATTCTGTTGCTTTAGATACCTACACTGAGAACAATCCCATTCTTATAATTAATAAACGGCTCATTTGTGGATTTATTATTTACAGCTAATTAAGTATAATAATATTTATTATATGTATTAATTATTACCTTATATTTCTAAATCAATTTCTTAATAGTTACAAGGACCTATATTAACTACAAGTTTGTTTATCCCTAATGAATTAGGATAGTTATTGATAGTTGTTGATTGCTTCACATTAAATTGTGCTTTATGTTTTAGGACCTGTCCGGAAAAATGACAATATAAAACATAAATATAATTTAAATGACAGATGTATCTTTCTACTGAAAACCAATTTTTATAAAGAAAAATATATGAAAAATTTCTCTTTCTATATGTCTTACTTTACTAAACCTTAAATTATTTCAGCGTGTACTTTAACAGTCCATTCGTGTATGATTGCATGTTTAAGTCTTGTTCAATTATTAATTTATAGTTCAGTCTGGAATACAATTGTTATCATGCATCATATCGCAGAGTGGATCCAAATAGAAACGTAAAAGGGGAATCTAAAAATTGTGGTTGTAGCGCGAAACTAAAAATTACTATAAAACATACAACCAAAGACACGAAAAGATAACCTAAACAGGTAAAGGTTAGGCGATTATATTATGTATGAATACAAAGAGTGCAGAAAAAAAACGTGCCTACCTTCATTGCAATTACAAAGGATCACAACTACAGTTTGACCTCTGTAGAGAGCCTAGCTTATTTATGCCGTACACGTAAAGTGAGAGATGAGTTTGACACCTATTTCGAAAGCGGATTGGGAATTTCAGAATCTATTCAATATCATGAATTAAAATTAGAAGTGAAATATGGCGTGGGAAGCGTTGAGTTGGCTAATGTATGGTTAAATCCTAAATATCGAACAGTGGCCTTTTGGTACAGCAAATGGCAAACTCTTAATTTGTTATCCTGCCATAGGGACGGTGTTTTAGAGTTATCTAAAATATTGCTCTAATTTGTATTTAATTTCTAAAAATAGTGTTCCAAAAAATACAACAAAAGAAGAAATTTATGATGAAAATGAAATAATTGTAGTATTTGTGGGGAGACTCATGTCTAGCAAGTAGGTCTTCATAGACCCTTTTTTCCAACCCCATGTCCTACTTAGAATTTTGATGAGACTAAGGAGTTCCAACCCTAGCAAGGGATCTTTTACATGCTACACATCGTAGTAACATGGGACCCACGGCTTTACATCACTTCCGAATGATGGTATTCTGTAGAGATTTTCATCCGCAGTTTTTTTTTTAATTTTTAAAAACCTCACCGGGATTCCGGGATCGGGGATCGAACCAGCGACCCTTAGATCAGTAGTCGAAATGCTTACCACTGAGCTATGGAGCCTGGCTACTGTTATAGTAATAACAAATATTATGCAATGGGCGCATTCTTTACCATTTTCTAAAGATATTGTATTCACAGACAGTACATCTTGCTGTGATTCATTAAATCATTCTGTCACATTTATGCTTACGCATTGTGAAATTGGAGCCGTTCCTCTAGGCGTCAGAATAGCTAAGGGACAAATGAAAAACTACTATATTGTCGGATTTCAGCTAATTAAGGATAACGTACCCAACTCATTCTGTGGAGAAGGATACCCTACAATTTTAGTGAGATTGCAGTAAGATTGTTATAATGCAATAGCATTAATAGACTTTTTCTGTACACTTATGGAAGAATATTACCAGCGTCGGTTTAGAAATTTTATTAACAACCGAGATAGTTCCAATCCTTTGTTTCTAAACAAACAACTGAAGAAAACTGATTATCTACAGAAAGAAAATATTAAAAATATCGTCTCCTTTATGCATTTCCAAGCTCTGAAAATAATGGAATCTACTATGATATGTATATCCAAGCAGGTTTTTGCAGTTCCGAAGCGGGCAGGCTGGGGCGGTTCTGCAAAACATCAAACTGATGTTCTGCATTTCTTCGGAGTCTCTTGTACTAACACTCCGGCAGCCTCTTCGGAAGCACGTCTTTAGATGGCTAAACTATGCTTTAGTGCTAATATTCAACCGCTGTCGTTTTTTGAGCCCTTCGTTTCGCATCCATCAACAACCAGTCTCATTGTAATCGAAAGCGAAGAAATTATACCCCAACAAAATAATTTAGTCCCTAGAAATGCCAATAATAGTGAAATGGAAGAAAAACTTTTAGGTGTAACGGAAATTGTTACAAGTACTGAGGATTATATCAATTTTCAGAATGTCGTGGATTTATTGCTCACCAAAAATAGAGACTTTGGAACCAGCACTTGAACCGTCAAAATGTTTTGCAAACGATTGAAGCAGGTGAAGACAAGTACAGCTTGGGAAAGTTTTTTGTGCATTGCTGGGAGTTCATGGTCCCAGCGCTACAGGCAAAAGGCCAGCATCAACGTTCAGCCTACAGTATTAAATTGAAGTAAAGTCGGCATAACAAGGGAAAGCAGGAAAAGGGTCTTGGGTCGTCCATCACGTGGGGAGCATGCCAAAAACTGCTTAAGAAGAAGCATAATGTATCACACAATGTGAAAAAGACTACCAAATGCAATGAAATGGCGCCTAACAATAATATATCACTCCTATATTATTCGTTTTTTGCTCTTATTTTATGTAATAAACATATATTTGCACTTTCGCTTTTGTTGCATATTTTCCTTGGCCAGGAGCACAGGGTATCGAAAGTCGGAAAAACATTGTATTTGCTGCAATTTTGAGCCCGCGTAGCTGTTGCATTCTGTATGTGAATTTGGCACCGATTTACATTCCGTACATAGATTTCGCACTTCTAGTCTGATTGGTTTAAAATTCGAATCTGACCAATCAAATTGCCCTAGGTGCCAAATACATATACGGAATGTATAAATGCATACCGGAGTGATAAACTATTACAAAAAGCGCCCGTTCGTAGATCAGCGGTTAGAACGTTGTTTTAGCAATGAAATGTCCACAGGTTGGAATTGGACCGTCTGCGAAATTCACGTTGCCAGGTGTTTCAGTATTATGGCAAAAATAAAAAATATTTACTTATTTTGTATATAATTTTGAATACTTGCTTTCTATATTAAAGACGTTAAAAACCTGTAATTTTTTAATTTACAATTCAATTTTAAAAATGTAAAAACCATTTTAATTGGACTAAGCCTTCCTATGTGATGGGAATAAGAGCTAGTAGTAAATAATGATATGTACATATTGTAAACCAGTACTGTATCATGAACATATTTATATAGCATATCTACATTGTCATCCTGATTGATATAATATTTGTATTTATATAGATTCCAAGGTTGCATTCAATATTGCAGTGTTATATTGTAGCGATATATTGCTTATATTGAAAATCGAAATTCGCAAACTATATCAATAACTATATTGTATTCATATAAATTATATGACAATATACTATAAATAAATACATAATTGTATGAAAGTATTGTAAAACAATATTGTGTCATTAACATATTTATATAGCATATCTATACTGGCATCATAATTGAATTAAATATTGTATTTATATAGATTCCAAGGCTGCATTCAATATTGCAGTGCTATATTGTAGCAATATATTGCTTATGTTGAAAATCTAAATTGGCAAAATATATCAATAACTATATTGTGTTTATATAGATTACATTTAAATATACAATAATTGTAAAACTATCATTGGGTAATCATAGTTACAATATAGCGCTGTAATCTATTGGTAAATAATTGGAAAACAATATATACACTATATCGGTAGATTATTGACAATATTGAACAATCATTTAATATTGTGCCAAGTATTTGCCAACCGATTGCCAATACAGTGTTCTTCTTGGGCATTCACGCTAAAAACACAACAATACCCAACTGTTATCCTGAACAACAAACCCGTTATCCAGGTAGATGAAGTTCGATATCTAGGTATGCATCTAGACAAAAAACTCAAATGGAAAACGCACATCTTGAAAAAGAGAAAAGAATTAGATATTCGAGCTAAGAAAATGTACTGGCTAATAGGAAAAAATTCATGTCTGTCCTTAGAAAATAAGCTCCTAGTTTACAAAACCATTCTAAAGCCCATATGGACTTATGGGATAGAACTATGGGGATGTGCCAGCTATTCAAATATAGATATTCTGCAGAGATATCAATCTAAAACGCTACGACTAATCACAGATGCGCCATGGTTCATCTCTAACCGAACCCTACACGAAGACCTAAAGGTTCCATACATCAAAGAGCTAATTACGCAATACGCTGATAGACATAAAGTTCGACTACAGTCCCATTCGAATGAAATGGTCCAACCTCTAGTTGACGAAACATTCCATAGAAGACTGAAGCGAAAGTGGCCATGTGATGCAGTAGCTAGTGATAATTAAATAATGTAAATAATAAAATATACATTTAGTTCATATTAAGGATATTACCGCTGGGTATGATTCCCTCCATGTTTTAATTATCGCCAAACAATTAGCTTATAGAAATTATTGTATTAAGTTTTAATTTTCTGATTGCTAATAAAAGTGATATTAAAAAAAATAGTTAAGTAATTAGATTTCGTTTACTTTTTGTTGTTGACTCAATTTGCTAAAATTATATAAGAATTTAAAGTATACCCCTAACTTTATAACAGCCCTATACTTTAAAAGTAGACATCTAGGTCTACCTAGTTAATAATACAGTGTGAGGCTTTGTTGAGTACTAACATAACCACCAATAAACTTACAACTGTCTCTGTACAACATATTTCTGAACACGACTGTAAAATGAAGACGCCATCACTGGCCTCATACCAGTGGAATAGGTTAAACGTTGTCAGGGTATAATCGCGATTTTAGCACAACACCAAACTGCAAAGGTTTGTTGCTAATCAAATAAACGTTCCATAGTTTCAACACACACTGAGCAAATCGCACTAGGATAAATACATTACTATCTAAGTTACCTACATCTGAATACTTGCGTTTACAAGAAGTTGCTTTAAAAGGGGATGCTCTACGAAAGAGGTTGGTGCCAGATTCCGGCTGTCCCGGTTAATCGTTACGTTCGCACAAGAGACTGCAACACACACGCACCTCTTAATTTTTTCGATAGCTGGTGACAAGTGAGCGTCGTTCACGGTCAAACTTAGCGGGAAGATCACGACGCCCCTCTACAGTTCCATCGTCTCTAATCGGATATAGAACGAAAAATTTGGAACCACCATAACAGTTGCAAGCTTGGGTAAACGAGTTTCAAGAGGCACGCACGCTGGTAGTCGTTCGCAGACTGTGAACTATTCAGTCAACGACACAGTAACCTTCTTGATATTTACGTCATGCACCATCAGCAAATTTCTTTATTAAGCTAAGTACATCTACGTTACTGTTGTAAGAATACCTATTGCATGTGCCTATTGCCGCTCATTTTAGCTAGAACACTTAGGTTGCCTGGCGTTTCGAATGTATTCTACGGGTCGACCACTTAACAAAATAAAATTTTAAACTTTTCCTCATCTGGGATGAGCAAATAGTTACTTAGAATCGGCAGTTACTTGCCGTCTGACAATCAATACTTTCCTCTTTAATTTGCATTGCGACGTGACGTGAGACATCAGCAAGCTGCAATGGCAATTTGGTACGAGTCCCAGCCTCCGCATTTGGCTTAACAACATGTGAATATATCTTGGTATGTTTACAATTGCCATATTAGATTTTATTTATTGTGAGGCGAAATGTAGTAGGGAAGTAAAATCGCTATTTTCAGTTAAAATAGAGGCCAGGTAGGTCGACTAGGAAGCCTTTGAGGTAGCGCACAGATACAAGTTTCTGGCTCTGGATTAGAAAATCTGTGTTCAAACTCCTGAACAGTATTGGCTAGTATGAGTATCTAGATCCTGAATCTAAATTTCGTCTAAGGTTCCAGTATCTGTATTTACATACATTTGGCGCAAGGTATCTAATTTCTGCATGTTGTTGACGAACACATCATAAAGTCGCGTATGCTGCAAGCGCAGTATATTTCAATGTCATAATTCCTAACCAACGAATAACGGAAAAATTAAGTAATTGACCCAAAGTTAATAATATAATCAGAAAGTTAAACCCTCAATAATCAAGAACATACAACCTATTGTGAAGGCATCAAGGACAAGACAGAGAAGAAGTAATGCTATTGTTTTCTTTGCTACCAATACATCAGATACGCCTGTAACAAGTATATTGTAAAATCACAGTATTTACTCCTTACACAGGACATTTTCCATTAGGTAAGGCCCAGTTGCAACCACTTGCTCTATATGTGCTTTACCCACGTGAGGCACCCATATACATGAAGGTCAAGGTATTTGATAACGTCACTCTGTGGTTGGGACTATTATTTAACGTGACCTCAGGGCATTGGTACTTGCTTCAGAGTTAATTGTGATGCGGGTAGACTTTTTATACTTGGCCTTAATTCTCCATATTTTGAACCATATTTCCGCTTTATTAAGGTTTTTTTCTAGGTGTCTGGAGGTAAGGTTTCGATTTTGTTTTGTGGCCGTTATGGCTGTGAAGCCAGCAAAGGTAACTATAAATGTTAGAGGTGGTTGGAAAACAGCAATGTAGTGGAGGTACAGGAATCGACCGAGCATCCTGTCTTGTGGCACATCCTACGTTATAGGCATTAGCAATGAGTAGGCTTGTTAGCATTAATAGTTCACTTTAGTTTCCCTAATTATATTCACATATTTAACGTTACGAGAGTATATTCAAGGGCTCACCAGCTAGCTGCAGAGAAGACGACGTGCGGTTCTTTAAATGATGTAATTTCCTAATAACATGATCACCAGCAAGTTTTCCAATTACAGCAATTATACTCAGATAGGCCAAGAACTTATAAACCCAGAGTAAATTCCAGCATTTAATTACACAACATCTGAAATATAGAAGGTAGCGGTAACGAACGTAGACAATGAATTATATAAGTATGTGCATTAGATTTATTAAACAAAGCATACATATAATAACCAATATAGAAATATTAAACTTGTTACCATGCGCTCCCTATTCAAGAGGTGCACCCCAATCTAAAATTACCATAGCAGTATTTAGTCAGCTACATCTACACAAAAAAGTAGAGAACCTTATTAGACACGGTTACAGTTTACTTTATCGAATTTGTGGTACGAAAATCATTAAACACTGATTATAAGCTTGCACTACTTATCTGAGAGTGTTTATGCTTGTGATTGAGGTAAAAATCCAAGGCCCTAAACGGGCTTGAAGAAGTGGTTTCAAGATGTAAACTGAAGGGCCTCCAAGCAGTTTACAACCGCGGCTGCGGGCAACTGTCATTCACGACGACCTCCAGGGATAATGCTCCAAACACAAACTATGCTCTCCCGGTGCTCTTTTGATCTGCAAAACCCCCTAAGCCTCTGGTGGCGGCTGTACTAGTAAAGCAACCGCAGTCTATGGGAATCTTGTACCATGACATTTAAGTATTTCACCTCATAGGTCACGATAAAATCCCAGACAGAATTCAGCTTATTGAAATTACCTTATTACAATTTGAATAGAAGAAATTGCACTCACCCTGTATAATTTTACAGTATCAAACTGTTTTAACGACACTCACGAGTGAGGGAGTGCCAAATGCTTAATCAAATCCGGGAGACGTCAACACTTACCCTGGAAATCTCACTAAACAGGCTGAAAGGCCACGGCTTGATACACTCAGGTAGATGGGCGTGGTTCTCGAAACGGTGCACTACAGGACAAGCGTAACGGTATACATATAGGGTGTTGCAAAAGAACTGGGCGCCATGAGATTCAATCTGAAAACCCACGCTTACCAGAACCTCGAAGGCCAAACGGGGTATGATGCAAGTGCTCGGCTTCACAACTCTCGAAGCTGCAGCGGCAAGCGTTGCCAACTTACCTAGTACGCTTAAACACTCAGGCTTTGCGGTACATTTATCTTTTCATAATATATATAGCTTAACCTGAAAATAAGCATGCACAGACTCGTCGAAAATCATAAGGCGCTGTTCTATGAACCGATTTATTAGTCTAAAAACATGTAATTAAGATTGGTACACACAATGTAAACACATAAAGGATGGGCTAAATCTATAACCCAGCTGGGAGACGCTTCAACTCTAATAGTAATTAAACAAGCAAATGAAATTAGTTCACCGAAGCCTCAGCGAAGCTGGTAATGTTTCAACCAATAATACACAAATTATGCGCGAACAACTAAATAAATTTAGTTTTACAAGATACCTTGGTAGGCAGTTATGAATCAGCAAATGATCTTACCAATTAGGCTTGAACAGTTGAATGAATTTAATTATTAAACGGCGTCGGCCCATCGGCACTGCGTTAGCAAGTAAATACATAAGTTACGCCTGAACAGTTAAATGAATTTGCTTATTAAACGGCCTTGGCCCACCGGCACTGCGTTAGCAAGTGAACACATAAATTAGGCCTAAACAGTTGAATGAATTAGGTTAATACTAAATCCACATGCTACCTGAATGGGTCAGCCAAGCGGTTGCGTCACGACGGCTGGCGAGCTCACCAGTGCAACGAATGTGCTGTCGGCGGAGGCGTGGGAGTCCAGCGGCCCCTGACAGTAATCCCCGAAATTGGCAGGAATTAAGTCCCACTCGGAAAAATCGGAACGGACGAGACCGAAGGCTTGTACAGCTCTGCAGTTTCGATCCCCACAGCTACGGGAAGAAGGTCCATTTACGGCCCAACGAAATTTTGCAAAGCTGGCGGTCATACAAATAACATAGAGCACACGAGCTCACTCCACAAACAACCACCACTCCAAAGCGAAGCCAAGCCAAGTTTTCGCGCTAGACGCGCTGCCTTGCGACGTGCAGATGTAGTCAATGAAATCGCAGTTTGGCCCGCGTGACAACGGCGAGACAACCCGCCGATGAGAGAGGGCGACGGAAGTTTAAATTATTTAAGGACGATATCTCGCCTGCTCCAATTGACTGTGATTTGAAGTTGCTGTAGCCAAGCGCTCTTAAAGTGGCGAAACGGATGCAGCTACAACTCAGACGACTAAAGCCCGGAATGGCTACGCTGAACCTCTTTGAGAACCAAAAGGTGCTGCATGTCACTTTTAGGATTTTAGATGCAAATCGCGGAAGTACTATACGAGAAAATATGACTGAAAAGGAACCTACATACAAGCGAACTCGTGAAATTTGTACCAAAACTGCTCCAAATGGTCACGTAACTATTGAAGTTAAAAATGGCCTGACAATAATTGCAGGCGAATCAGCCAATACCACAAGAAAATGTGTTGATAACCCGTCCTAAGACGTGGACAAAGGTCACAAAAATGTGCACAATTTCTTAACCTGCATCCCAGCAAAGCTTCCTCACATAATAGTTTATGAAATCTGAAGCTACGAGACGCTACCGTTTTCGCTCAACAATTCTTTCTTATCTCCATGCTGTCTCGAGAGCTGATAAAACAGATTCCATTCCACACCGCATAACAGCGGCTGTGTTCCAATGAAGAAGCTTTTACACTGCCGAGTATTATACACCAAATAATTCTCAAGTTAATTACGCTTTAACGCTTAACAGGTTTCTCCGTATTTCACAATGAGGTTCCCGTCTATCAGGTAGGATTTCAGTTGCCGAAAATAGGAATGGGGTCAGTTGATCATAACTTTATAGATCAGGCCTTCATCCCACATTTTGTCAAATGTTTGGAATATTTTGATAACGGTGGTTGAGCAGTGCTGGTTGCCCTCTACGGCGTTTTAACGTTCTTAACGATTCTATAAACCAGTTTTATTGTTAAATGTTGTTCTCGAAGCAGAATTATTGACGAGGTACTTTTCCCCTACGCGAGGCTTAATTTTGGCCAAAAAGAGTTTCGCGAACACCTTTGACAGAAGCACGAATAACAGAAGAGTGATAGTTGAAGTTTTACAGCAGTAGATGGATATGGGAGACACAATTGCAAAAGAAATTAAGAAACAACAGTGTATATGGTGCGACCATCTGCAACGAATGACAAATGAAATACTATCAAGAGAAGCTATAAAGTGGATGATACAACGACGGGGAAGAGGACCACCTCAAAAGAACTAGAGTGCGGAAATTACAAATGGAAGAGAGGATCGTAATCGCCCAGAGCGTCATCGGCATTGTGAAGATAGACTACAGGGGAATATCCATCATTGATTTCATTTCCAGTGTTACAATCATCACTTTTTAACAAATTTCGATTGTATTCATCTGATCAGTAAAATAGCGTATTAATTAAAAATATATTATTTGATTGTCGATGACAATAGTAATAAGTCATGTTTAGCAACTAAATACTATCTAAGACTCGCACGTTTTACTATTGCCAACCTAATTTAGTATAATCTATTAATTAATATATTAAAATATTAAAATATTTACTATTTGATTGATTAGGTAGCTTGTTTATGTGCGTAGCAATACTTGCCTGATCAGCAATTAGGGTTCACTGTCAGTTTCGCTTTGCCATCGTCTATAACATTATTGTAATGTTAGCGTTTTCATGTTTAATAAGGACAATTTATTACTATTATTATCAGATATATACACTTACTGCTATTAGTGGAGCCGATAATAAACCAAGTTAATTTGTTAGGAGTAATAACTCTATAGGGGTAGATTCCCCCCATGATGACTACTGTTAACACTTATTTAGGGGTTAATATTTCTTATCTTTCCGTTTGTTAACAAAACAGGTGGAAGTTTCCTTTTTAATGTGACGCGAACTGATGTTCTTTCTATTTTTTAATATGGTACTGTGTTGTATGATTGGAGGCTTTTTTTCATTTGTTGTAGATTTTCTTAATAAACTTATATACGTTGAATCTGCAAATCTGTGGGCTCTTGATCAACCAGGAGGCTTCTTCTTCCTATATCTCTCAACATAGGCTAAGACCCTGCTAATACCGCTCTTATTGCAGTGTTCTAGTCACTATTGGGCAGCAGTCGAGGAAGGTAGCTTTATATGCTATTGAATTATCAAGAAGATCGTTCTTTCGCCTAAAAAATTCACACAGTATCCTAGCTGTGTGGGTCCCATTGCAGTTACATGTAGGTTGTACATACGTGTCATTATTAGAATTGTAGTATTGATGATATGCTGGGAGTTTCACTGATCGATGAAGTAGAAAACAATAATTATTGGTGTGCCCTGGTTTGTGGCACCGGCCACCGTGTGCATGGTGGCTTTTTCATCGATTAACCAGAAAGTGTAGAAATCTATCTACTTTTAAAATAGTGTTAATTTGGAAAGTACATTAAAAAATAAACTCTGGTTATTTAAATTAATATAAGATTCAACCAGTAAAGTTTTAACTTTGTGTCATACAACTGCTATTACTAGTAATCCCCCACTCCAGTTTATAAGTGTCTGCGTTTATCAAGAAAAGTAAATATCACCGAGATTCTGCTTAAGGCTATCTTTAACGTATCTTCATCAATGTAGTTCCTGTTAAACAATTTATTTGCGCGACTATTTCCTAATAGTAATTAGCTTTGCTAGCTATATTTAGCCGAAATCGCTAAACAGCATACGCCTGTATTAATTTACTTACGCCCACTCGTAGTTTCACATCGCTACAAGTATACAAGGAAGACGGCAAGTGTAAGCTAATTATATTCCACAAATGTTTGATCCGTAGTTATAGATTAAACTGCGGCAGCAGCAACATGGCACGGACGAATATTGGTATATTGCCCCCTAACAAGGGCTCATCTGCCATTACAATTAACGATTATCTTTGCCAATAACCTGTCCTATGTGACGTGATAGCTGCTTGAAACTTGTAAATTTTCATCTTTTATTAAACATAAACACCGGTTTGCTGGCAGCGTGTCTTTACGTCATCGAATTTGCTCAAGCAACCAAAGCGTTTCCAACTGCCAACATTTAGAAATAATTTAAGAGATGCCAAATTAACACAACTTATGCAAATATTATAATAGCAGGGAAATCTAATAGGCGCTGCCTCTCCATTTGGCAGAACCGACCAAATCTAGTTTTACATGAAACCGGCCTAATCTAACCACAGAGCTGTGACTTTCTGCAAACACTCCTTGCGTCTGTATAAACATGACCAACCGCAAGGCGCTACATGTTTCCTAAAATGGCTAAATTCCCAGCTTTCCACAAACCTCCGGTTATTATTGCCTGTAGCACTGCGTCCTCCTTTTATGCGTCTTCCAATTTCGCAGGCCGTGGGCCTATACAAATATCGTAAGTCATTTGTGCTTCCTTCGTATCTGAAAACGATTTCTCAGGCACTAGTATTATTACTAATATTTATTTTAACGCGTCGGGTTTATCCTGATGTACGGATGCAATTACGAACTCCCTTTTGCACATACCCTTAACGCTTGTGTTATCATTGTGTTGAGGTAGGCAGGTAATATTTTAAACCAAAATGGGTCAATAGACAATGCGATTGCGTTTAACAGGTATGGAAACCTTGCTATGATTTCGTTTAAGCGTGCAAAGTGATTATAAAACTCGTTCTCAAGCGTTAGAAGTTCAACACAATACTATCTGGATAACTACATACAATATTCAAGAAAAGTATGAAAAACTTGGCAAAGGTACTGTTCACCAAGTCGATCACTGTTAAATATAGACCCCCAGGCATTGCTAATGACGGTAAAGCTCTGACGATTTAATGTAAGAGCGCAAATTCAGAAGTTGGCACCTTTATGGCTAAATTTAAATATAAACATGGGATACCGAAGCATGCAAAAACAAAAGGGAAGAAAATATCCAAGAAGTTAGGGGGAAGTCGAAGTCTCAATTACTGTATTAACTTACATTGCCTACACCTGCATATGGTTATACAGACTATAGGTAAATAGAATGCCAGAATTCAACCTTACATACAGTGAGACAGGAGAAATAATCACAGGATAGTAGAAGCTAGCCCGTTGCCAAACTATTTTATTGACGGAATCTTTAGGCCGAGGGTCCCGGGTCTGTGGCCCGAGATGTTCGGCCGCCAACGTTATGATACCTTAAGGTTATCATATTATTGTATACTATGTGTGCAGAATACGTAGTTGTGTGTAGTCAGGTTACTATTTCCCATAGACCAGTCTTCCAGGAAGAACGCACTTCATTGTATCTCAACGGCGAATGGTGACCGGGCCCGATACCGATCTAATGGACGGCGAAAAGATTCCTTATGTCCATATATTTGAACCGAGGACTCGCTTAGCCTTTCCTTATGGGAGGTAATTTGGAACCCGTATCTTCTAGACAAACACTTACGTAAACATAAACATAACCGCAGTATCACCTTTAATGCTAGATAGGAAAATGTATAATTAGTCTAGCTAAGAGGGAGAGGCGAATAACTTGCAGGAAAAATCTAAATGCAGAATTTATACAGCTATGATATAATTGGATTATAACACAGTTATTACAATACGGACATGAAGGCAAAACGAAGTTGCAGTTTAAAGCGACGAGGTTTGGGAGCTTCCAAAGTTTCACCTGGTGCTGCACAAAGGGGTTAACACTTGACATCGGGAGAAGCTGCCTCGCGAAGAAGGTCATCTTAGCAGCAGGAGCGCTGGAACTGACCTGAGGCAGAGCTGTTTCACAAAGAAAGTTGTTTGGGAGGCATAACCACTGGAACTGAACTGAGGCTCCAAGGGCAATGTATTCAAGTTTTTAACGAATGCTATAATCGAGTTCGTATATAATGAATCGTTGGAGTCCGACGGGCTTTCATTAGCGGCAATGGTACCCTCCAACAAGTCTTAGCAGTTTCGTAGTACTGAATCTTCTGCAATAAACCGACGAACCTCCACGGAAAAAAGGTATAACCTCAACCACTATCGCATCGCTTAAAACTACTTAATCAGGACTGGCCATGTTTAGTCTGTTTGCTCATTCCCTGCCTTTTCTGCTTCGGCCAACTCCAAGGAGGTAACCAGATACGGGTGGGAACCAATGAGCTGCGACAGGAAGAAGAAAACGCCTGGTATCTGAGGTAGCGGTAGGTAATCCTTTACGATCCCGGTAAAGGAAACGCCTACTTCAAGGACTGGCGACCTTGCCTTTGCGAGCTCTTGGTTTCCCCGTCCTCCCGTTTTGTCGGGGAAAACATGACTCACCCTTAATCCTCTCCACTCCACACTTTCCCTATACCCTAATAAAATGGCTGACATGATGATCTAGGGAAGGATATCGATATCGATAGATATCCTCTAAAAAATCCTAGGTATCGTTTCTGTCTTAAACATCTATCAGACATTCAGCAAAGCTTACTCCTAAATGGAAAAGGTGAGGGCGAATTTCCAGCGCCTTAAAACTGGAGCAGCTCGACTAAGGGAGAACACCCCGAAAGAAAATCTTGGTCCTCCAGTTTGGGGGTTGGGGCATAGGGCCAGCACCCCTACCTCGTAAAATCTAATTAAACGCTAAAAATCCTAGTAGAAAAGAGCCGGACGGTCTAAATCGAAGACGACGTAGCAAACGAAAACGGAAACTGATTTTGAGCACATGGAACGTACAAGGCTTAAGAACGATACAGAATGAGGTACTAAATGAATTAGAAAGGTCCAAATCAGATATTATAATTTTGACGGAAACAAAAAGGAACGGACAAGGCAGCGAAGATCTAAAAGAGTTTATACATTTCTATAGTGGCGTAAATAAAGATCAGAGAGCAAAGGCAGGAATATCAATTCTTATTAGAAAGGAGTTGACTAAACATATTAGGACTTGGGAACAAATAATTGAGAGATTGATAAAGGTCGAATTGGCAATAAAAAGATATGCTTTAGTAATCTTCGGTGTGTATGCTCCCTCGGATGATGAAAATGAAAATACAAAGAGTAAATTTTTTTACACTTTGACAGAAAAGAGATTATGATGCTGGGAGATTTCAACGCACGGACAGGTAATAATGTCAATGATGATGTAGTAGGAAGATATGGTGAGGACAGAGTTAATAATAATGGTGAAAGACTCATAGATTTTTGTCAAAAGCACTCACTTAAGATATTAAATGGCTATTATCAGCATAAGCAAATTCATAAATATACCTGGACGCAACCTACAAGACAGTTAAAATCTATTATAGATTATGTCATATCTAGACAACGATCAAGAATACAAGTTGAAAATGTAAGAGTCCAGAGAGGACTGGAATGTGGTTCTGATCACTACTTAGTCCGAGCAAAGTTGTATTTTCCATATCATAATATGACCCAGTCAAGGGAAGCTGGTAAAAACCAACGGACCCGCACACACAAGTTTCCAAAGTACAACCTGCAAAAGTTTAAAAGAAGACTCTACAAGCTTTCTATACAGAACACGCTTGAATATAAAATTAAATGTCATAAACTACTCTTCTGCGGATAATATGTACAAATATATTGTTGAAAAGGTGAACGAAGCAGCAAAGGAAGCTATCGGGGAAGTGAAAAACAATTCCAATAAAAGAACGCCCTGGTGGAATGAACAAATAGAGAAAATGATTCAAGAAAAGAAGCAATTATATCGACGATGACTGTCAACCAACGATATGGATGACCGACAACAGTATATGCATAGTAACAGGAACGTTAAAAGAGCGGTGGCGAAAGCAAAAAATGAAATTTGGCAAAACAGATGCGAGCAGATTGACAATTATCTAGGAACTACTAGGTCAAGTGAAGCCTGGAAAGCAATTAAGAGTTTAAGAAGTGATACCAAAGAACATAGCGGACTACAACCGATATCTATGCAAGCGTGGACGGAATTTTATGAAGAATTGCTAAGCGAAAAGAGACCACAATTCCAACCAAATGAACTACATCATGAACTCGACAATTATTTTACAGAAGAGAATGAGATAACGCTAGAAGAAACTAAAAAAGCTATAGTTGGCATGAAAAATGGTAGGACTCCTGGACCTGGTGGCATCCCTGTCGAACTTCTAAAGCACGGACCAGAAAAATTGTATGAACTTCTCACTTATAATATTTAATTTGTTCCTAAGAGGAGAAGAACTTCCAGTCGAGTGGAAAACGGCATACATAACTAACATTTACAAGAAAGGGGATAAAATTAAATGTAGCAATTATAGACCACTGAGTGTTACAAATTCGCTACAAAGAATGTATGGAAAAATAATAAAAAATAGGCTCGAGAATGAAGTTGCAGATGTAGAGGAGCAAAGTGAATTCCGTGCTGGACGATCTGTGGTAGACAATCTGTTTCGCATAAAGCAGCTGATAGACAAACGCTTGGCATGTAATCATGAGACCCATATGGTTTTTATAGACCTAAGGAAAGCCTACGACAGTGTCCCAGTATTTAAATTATGGCAGGTCATGCGACAGAGAGGAATTAAAGAAATCTATATTCAGGCCATACAAAACCTTTACAGTAACATGGCGAGTTGTGTCAAAATAGGACAACAAATATCAAATGAAATAAAAGTGACAAAGGGGCTTCGACAGGGCTGTTGTATTGCCCCTACATTGTTCAAGATATACCTAAATGCAGATCTCGAACAATGGAGACAAAAATGCCGAAATATGGGAGTAGCTGTGGGAGACGATAAATTGTTTACTTTACATTATGCAGATGATCAGGTAATTATGGCGGAAGATCAAATGGATATTGATTACATGATAAGGAAATTAAACGAAGACTACATAAACTGGGGCGTAACCATAAATACATCAAAAACTGAATATATTGTCGTTGGTGGGACAGGTGATGATTTAGGAAACCATTAAAAACCGAAAGACGTACAAATATTTAGGGGTAAATATAACTGATGTTGGAGGAAGTGATAATGAAATAAGAAATAGGATAGGACAGGGTAGAACTACAATAAGACAACTTACTAGCGTTTTATGGAACAACAGAATATCTAAAAAGACAAAAACAATGATGTACAAGACAATCGTAGAGAGTATAAGCACTTATGGAGCGGAGCTATGGGAGATTAATAAAAGAAATAAAAATAAATTGAAATCTATGGAAATGGATTACTAGCGGCGATGCTGTGGATTGACCAGATTGGACAGAGTGAGCAATACTGAAATCAGAGAAAGAATGGCGATTGATATTGATATAATAGAGACTATCGAAGTTAAGCGTTTGAGATGGTACGGGCATGTGCAAAGGATGACCGATCAACGATGGCCAAAGAAAGTATGGATTTGGGTCCCACCGTATAGACGGTAGCGAGGTCGTCCAAGAAGAGCTTGGAAGAACGACATTGAAGAAGCAATGGCCAGCAGAACCTTACGTGATAATGATTGGCGGGACCGCGAACTATGGAGACTGGGATGCGAGAGACGGCCACGGCCGTAACCAAACTCGCTTGATATATATATATCTGAGTAGCTTTTCAGCCTTAAGTGGTTCTCTCAACTGAAGAGCGAAAATCTGCTCAAGAAACGAGATTATTGGCGTACGCGGAATTCTAAGAAGGGGAAAATTATTTGTCAAATATAGTAATAACGTATGTCCCATAAGTTTTGAGAAAAAAATTAACAACTATATTTTGTAGTGCTTTAATTTTATATTAAATTCAACTTCAAGTAATTATTTGTGCAGTTATACTTAATAGAATTATATGCTTAAACTACGGATAATGGTCTATGTTCTTCAACGCCAACCAGATTGGAAGCATGTTTCGTGTAATAAGCTACAACGGATTTGTTTTCTCAAAACGTATGCGACATACGTTATCGAAGGGTGTAATGTTACATGCAGTCTGCATGGCACATTTATTCATATAAAATATATCCAGATAGTTAATTTAAAAAGTTTATGTACAGTCGATGTGTTGTGAATGGTTACGGGTAACCAAAGAGAAGTAAATAAACAGAATGATAAAAAAGTTCAATTTGAAACTAGACTCGAGACGGTCATATTAAAACCGATGGTGGTTCAATTCCAACCAATTGGTATTTTTAATTGAATTTAATTAAAAGATCATTACACAGGAAGTATCTGCTAATGATATAAAATAAATTCAGCAAATCAAACCGTCTATCAAGTCGACATAATTGAAGTGTTTGCAATATCATATTGAAGTTATATTACCAAGTAAATAACTTACAATATAATTAACGTAGAGCCAGTGTTTACGTGTGTGTTGTGCATTCAATTGAGAAGTGCTATCTGGGAGATAGCAACACATCCAAAGAGCTTTTTGAGGGGATTGGAGATTTCAACCAGCCAGTTACTGTTAGCTGTCCTGCTTCATTTGCAGAGGAATTCTATAGTTTGCTGATCAGGTTACGCTAAAGCGACGTTAAGGTCAGTGTTGTTTCTTAACTTTTGCTAACAACTTTTGGAATACTTCAAGGATATTTAAATTGTGTGTTTAATATTAGTGAACTTGTATTTAGAACTAAGAATTACTATTAATTATCTAAATTCCAATAGTGTTCTAAGTACTCGGCGATTTTAGGTCATTATATTTAGAAATTCTAACCTTTTGATTTAATTTAAGATTGGGGATGTAAATTAGGGATTTTGGGTTTTAATATTGATTAAAAGTTATCTTAAACAAACTTGACTATCCTTACGTCATTGACAATTCAATAAACATATCTGAATGTCATTAAGTTATTTAGAATATCAGTAAAAGACCTGAAAGTAACTATAAAATTACTTTATATTAATCAAATAGTTGAACAATCAGTAATACTTGTTATTAAGAAGCACCATTCAGCTGAGGGTAAGGAGTATTTCTTTAGCTTTACTGACTAGCCGGAGCAAAATTTAAAATAAATAGAAGAATATACCATGACAATATTTGTATGTCACATATTGACGTTTGTGAGGTAAGTTATTATTTTAATTTATCATATAAATAAGTGATATAACAACGCATAGAGGCGTTTAATTACAAGGGCAAGAAGAAAAATCGAAACGATTGGTTCGATGATAAATATAAACATGATATTGTACAAAGAGATACATCCAAAATGGAGAGGACTGCAAAGAGGACTGTAAAATGTAAATGTCTATATAAACAAAAGAGAACAGCAACCAGTCAAATACTTAGGGTATAGAGAGGAGAGAGATAATCTTGTAGAAATAGGATGCTTACATGAAGGAACTATTAAAATATAAAATAACATACCAAACCAGTTTATGTTTTCGTAGTAACTATGGAAAGCTGCTAGGGCTCAGAGATGAAAAACCATATAGATTGACGGAATATTTTAAAAATATATTGAACCAAGGTCACGAAGAGTTCTGTGAAGAACAGCAAAAAGTAGGGATCAAATAATTGAAAAGCAAAGAGCCATCTACTATAGATATTAAAAAAACAACGAAAATTAAACATAATAAAGCTAAGATTCTAGCGGTAGAATTTAAGAGAATAGAATATATTGATCCATGTATGTATTACCTGTAACCTCATTTACCTTGCGGTGTAGAGGCTGGTGCTTTACACGCTTGCATCTGGCGGTACAATGCTGAACTTGCCCCGGATCCGGGTTACAGAGTTGGAGCGCGCCTTTGGTGCTTGCGCAGCAACCATTGTGTGAGGTGTGTGGCTTGGTGATGTGTTGACCTCGTTACTCTATCTCCTAGGTCTGTGGTTCTGAGTAGATTACAGTTAATTTGGTGTTCAACTGTGAATGGTCTCACCGGGCCCGATTTCAATCGCCAAGTCTGCGGCTAAATTTCGGCCTCCATGGTCTTAAAATGACAAAGCATTTTAAAGCTAACTAATAATAAAGCAGCTTAATAATAATGTCCATAAAAGGATATTGATTGTTTTACCATTGGAATTTCTATTTTCTACAAAGGTATTTGCAGTTCATTTTGTAAATAGTCCATTTGTGGTAGCAATTGTAATTAAAACTAATTAAATGTAACTCTGTTAGTTAAACTTGATCTGAAGGAAATAAATATAAGCATAAAAGATAATACATAAGTTTAATTCTTACATATTTGGTATATAAAAGGGTTAATCAATACCATAAAGTCGGTGGTATCCTTATTTCTTTGTATGTGTGTATGTATGTATATATCTTTATTCCCTATCTCCTCCGAAGATACTGGAGCGACTAAATTGTATGATACGTAGCTTAAAATGTTGATAATTTTTAGACCTAGACCGTAGGCCGGTTTTTATTTAAAAAAAAGATACGAAAAGGTATTGATTTAATTTAATTATATTTATTCCTACTACTAAACCATTAATGTTCATATACCATTATCCTCCTCCTCTGTCCATCATCCTTCGTAAGGACGTGGTGGCATCATGATGATTGCGCTATCTTTTCGGACCATATTGTTCTGTCTTGCGCTTGGTGGGTTGCTTCTTCAAATGTGTATCCCGTGGCTGATTTGATCTGGTCCGTCCATCGCGTGGGAGACCGTCCTCTCGCTCTTTTGCCTTCGACATTGCCTTCCACAATTAGTCGTTCCTTGGTGTCCCCACCTCCTACTACGTGGCCGAAGTATCGAAGAATGTTTCTGCTTATTGTTGTTATACCATTATAGCAGCGCCTTATTCAACGAAAAACAGTTGGTTCAGTGGTAGAACGCTCGCCTGCCACGCGGACGGCCCGGGTTCGATTCCAGGCAGATGCATAATTTTTTAAATTTATATTAATAAATCTCTCTTAAAATAACGAAGCGAAGCGTAGCTCGGGTAATTCACTAGTATCATCCTATAATTCAAGACAGACACAATTGAGAACTGTTCTACGCCCTTCGCAAATTAAGTTAAACATAATCACTTACACTTCTCAGATTAGACTCACCTATATCTATCATTTGAGCTGTTTGTATTGTTTTCGCTAGTCAACAGGCATTGGAGTATACAGTGTGTACATAAAGTAAGGAATAAATTCATTATCTAGAAAAGGGAAAGCTTTTCGGAAAAATCCTCAGACATGTCCACCTTTGTTTTAAGATGCGCATATTTTGACGTTCTAGTTCTCATTGGTGACATCATTACTGTTCCGGATATGACGTCATCGAAATTTTTTTCAAATGGCAACCTTTATTTTTGACAGCGCCATTTGAAAGAGAATATTTTTCTGCACACAACACATCAAAAGTTTTGTCATGTTACATAAGGAAATTTTCGATAAAATTAATGTTATAGTGATTTAAAATTAATTTATTTTATTCAGTTAATTGAACAAACTAATAGTCCAGGGAAATTAGACAAAATAAAAGCAAAATTTCGGAAAAATTCCCGGAAAGCTGGATTTTGGTATGAGCCTTGATATTGTGGTTCTAAACAAAATGTCAAAAGTCCTCATCGATCTGAGTGCCGCTAAAAATTTTACGCGGGGTCAAAGGTCACCAAAAACGGTGTTTCGTGAATATCTCGTTAACGGTCAGTTTTACAGAAAAAATGTTAATTACCAAATTTTTAGCTTATAAAATTTCCTATAAAAAAGATATGATAACTTTTATTCGTAAAAGTAACCGGTTTGGAGATAATTCGATTTACAGAGTTGAAACCTTTATGTTTCCCATGAAACGTGCACTCTTTTCCACACCACCTTCGAGGTAGAGTACAAGGTGCGTTTTTTTTCTGTGGTGTTCCCAGTAGACCTAATCCACTTTTATTTTTGTTTGAAAAATGTTTATTTAAAAAAAATATTCTGAACTTGTTCATTAATCAATTTTGGATTCAAAACAGGAGTTACTAATCTGAATAATTAATATTCATCTTCAGGCTCTATTTCAATCTGTATGCTTTCTTCTTCATTATCTTCTTGTTCTTCTTCGGCTGTCTTCTGTATTTCCAGAGATTCAGTCAGGAAGCGCGATGGATCTATATCTTGAGTGGAGTCGCAATTATCGCCGTCATTTATATCGGGTCTTTAAGCAAGACTGACCTTGGCAACTACCACAAACTAGTGAACAATATAAACCAACTTTTCTGCAGCCGCAGTTTAATCTACAGCCCTTGATGCAATTTCAAAAAATAGTATTCAGCAGAATGTGTGGAGCAGGTGGAAGCAGAGTTTGAATTGACTCCAAAATGTTATCCCTTGACGTCCATCTACAGTCTTCAGGGGTAAGCTTGTTACCTAGCCATATTTGAACCTGTAATAGACCCGCATTAACTGTTGCCGAGCAGCAGAAGAATAAATAATTGAACAGAATTTTCGAGCTGTGTAGATTTTACAAAAGTTGAATATCTGTGAGTATCAATAGATACTTCTTTTACTGGGGCCTTATACATAGCCAGGAAAAAACGAATTCCATTGTTGAAAATCACGTCTGGAGAACATTCTGTCTTGGTAAACAGAGTTCTTAAAGGAAAGCGTCGAAACTTGATGAATTTTACGGCGAATATTTTCTTATTTCTTTTTTCTTCCTCACTCGCTTCATCACTGCACAAAATACCAAGACTCGTAGATGTACTGGCTTCTTCTCTCTGTCTTTTTGATGCCAATATGCCAGACTTTCGAGTATACTCTTTATGGCACTGTACATGAATTGTCACAAAATTAATACTTCGCAAATATTCAACTTTGCCGTCCTTTCTTTCAACACTCGACCTCCCAAAGTTTCAAGTTCACGTTCCACAACAACAGTTTTACCTTCCAACAGAGATTTACTGCAAATGGAACAAACTTCCAACATTATTAGAGAATTTATTACATTTCTGCCACAAAAATTAATACAAATATTAAGTAAGCACGTCCGTTCACAAGGAAATATCACTCAATACTAACGTAAAGAAATTTATGCTCCGACAAGAGCAGCAAGCAGATGTCTCTCGAGGTTTTATGACAAGGAAAGGGAACTTTTTAGAGCACACTGCTTCTCCATCTAGACTACAGTGTACTATATATGTGTTTGTTTCTATTGTTGTATCAACTCCATTGAGATATACATCCCGTTGAGGAGTGCATCTATTTGTTACAACTCTGCAAATCGAATTATCTCCAAAACAGTTACTCTTACGAATAAAAATCATTATATCTTTTTTGTAAGAAATTTCGATAGCTACAAATTTTAGAATTGATATTTTTTCTGTAAAAGCAACAGTTAACGAGATATTCACGAAAAACCGTTTTCGGTGACCTTTGACCTCGCGTAAAATTTTTAGCGGCACTCGGATCGATGAGGACTTTTGACATTTTGTTTAGAACCACAATATTAAGGCTCATACCAAAATCCAGCTTTCCGGGAATTTTTCCGAAGTGCAATGTCTAATTTCCCTGGACTATAATTAATTCAGGGGACTCTAAAACGTGAAGATCTGTTGAAAACTCAATTTGTAATTTTTTAGGTGAATCCAATACTTCCTTTATCGTAAAAGGAAGTAAAAAACATACGTTTTGTATTGACAGCCATGAAAAGTCATAGTGACAATTTGGAAAGTACCGAAAGATAAAATGTTAGACGTTTGGCAGTACTGAAGTGTATTGGCAGTCTATGTCAAATTCGAGAGGTTAATAGGTTAAGTTTTGTTTGTTATTTGACACAGATTGACGCAAAACTTAACGTACAAATTTCGAATTTGGCATAGCTTGACAGTGCTACCAACACTGCAGTAGTAAGTGACATGTTTTTATCCCACTAATGAAATAAAGTAATTTCATTATTCCACTAGTGGATAAAGTGGTACTTTAGACGGTTCATAAGTGTGGATAAAACTTCAATTATAAGGTGATTGTGGATAAAATGTCTTTTTTGCTATAATAAAAAGAGTGGTTTTTTATGACTTAGAAAGAGACCTTTACAAAGCTAGGAAGGACTTCAGTTTCAACACTTAATTAATTAGTTTGTTCAATTAACTGAATAAAATAAATTAATTAAAATTAATTAAATCGTTATAACATTAATTTTCTCGAAAATTTCCTTATGTAACATGACAAAGATTTTGATGT
The DNA here is from genome assembly GCA_940337035.1 of Agriotes lineatus. NCBI lineage: Eukaryota > Metazoa > Arthropoda > Insecta > Coleoptera > Elateridae > Agriotes > Agriotes lineatus. The sequence continues at coordinate 113,301,963 of OW679199.1, read as the reverse complement.
GCTTTCAAATGGCGCTGTCAAAAATAGAGGTTGCCATTTGAAAAAAATGTCGATGACGTCATATCCGGAACAGTAATGATGTCACCAATGGGAATAGAACGTCAAAAGATGCGCATCTTAAAACAAAGGTTGACGTGTCCGAGGATTTTTCCGAAAACCTTTTCCTTTTCTAGATAATGAATTTATTCCATACTTTATGTACACACTGTATAGCCACCGTAGAACATAGATAAGCTGATATTGGAAGCTTATTTTAGAAAGTAAGTGTTTGGCTTATTATTTTTATGCTGTTCAGGAGGGAATGATATATTTTGCAGTAGCTTTACACAAATGACCATTAATATAGTACGCAGTGTAGTAAATCTATGAAAGAACTTCAGATAAACGTATTTGCTTATTTTTTCAACACAAGGTTAAATACTTACTTTTCTCTCATATTAATACCTTCTTCCTTCAGCTGTTATGTAATTTGGTAAATTAAAAATGAGTTTTAGTCCATTATTATTAACTTTGTATTAGAACACTTTATATAATAGCAAATTTAATTTTACTTATTTCAGGTGAAACTAATATTGCTGCTCAACTGCCTTATAAAAATGACAAATTAACCCTCGAATTCTAATAAAAGAGCAAATAGGTGTGTTATTTACAGAGAAACTATGCAGACGGTAGTTGAAAGAAATTCAACACCCCTTTTGTGCGGATCCCAACAAAAAATGTAAATCCCCAAAGAATGTACACAAGTTCGCTGTCTAGACGCAAGCTATTGAGGCGAATTCGGCCAAAACGCTTGAGGACAGACGAGTTTACCCTTGACTCTATCTACAAAAAAATTATAAAGTAAGGTTATCCCAAAATCATCACTAATATCATATGATGTTCATTCTCTATGCACCAACATCCACATAAACATGGCAAATTGAGAAGTTAACAGCTATACTAAAAGAGAAATTTTAAAAGCTATACAGTATATCCCCAGTTCAAATTATTTCCAATATACCCATCAGATATACAAACAAACATTTGGAGTAGCAATGGGTCAACTACTGTCAAGTACTGCATTGAAATTGCTTTTTTACCGTCTTGAACGTCTTCTCGGCGAAAGTGCTATGTGCTATTGTCCGAGTGCCTTAGATGAATTTATGGTTCACCTCCTTCCAGCGAGCGATAAATGGAATTTTCTGGATCCCTGTGCAACTACCGCTATTGTCCGAAAAGATCTGAGCACTTACCGGCTGTTTACTTTCGGAGGCCACACCGGTGCAGACGGCGTAAAGTTGCAGAGATTCTACTTTTTAAATGGCGTTCCTTTTACATAACGATTGCAATTCATTACTTGCGACGCTAATTATCCACTTTACGATACTAGTCACTAACGTGTGCGTAGTGTTATATTCAATATTAGTTACCCGTTGATTTAGGTTGGGCAGCTTGTCGATTTTAAGTTTTCACATTTGTGACGTCCTGAGCTGCTTTTGTGGGCTCTTTCACGTGCTAATCTATGAACGCTGCACATGGCAGGGAATTCCTTACAGAATCAGCGTTTCTTCTGCTCTCATAAAGGGTTTTATTAAAAAAAACAATAGATGACAGTAACTTAGCGTGTAAACCACGTCAGAAGAAAAAGGCTCTTGCAATGGAAGGGCTAGAAAGACACGGTTACTTACCTTATGAGCCACGCCTGATGCTAAACTCTTCTCGCCTGCCTTTAGCGTGGTTTACATGCTGAGTTAACGTGCTTTCTTTATTTTACTACTGGTGAAGCAGCCTATGAAAGTAGGCGAAATGTTGAGCCTGAGACTAATTTATTTGCCCATTTCATTATTTAACAATTTTCAAGGACAGAGAAACGCCGAGCGAATAAGCAACTGGTTTTGCAAAACGTATATTTTGTCGAATGCAGTTTTCTGCTTAATACAGTTTCCTACCAACTCGATCTTTCCGCCAAGTGCGGTGATTCGCCGCTGAATGGCGATATAGTTTTGCATCCTTTCCTGTCCGCAAATTTTTTATGGAGAGTCGTTTTCGACATCCTTGTCTTGGTGCGTGAATCTTTGGCCATTGCATTGGCCGGTTTAGAATTTCCTGAGATGGTTTGTTGAGCTTTTTGAATGGCTGGCTAATGCAGGACAATCGATCAAGGCATATTTTGACCCGAAAATTGGCCAAATGAATTGATTGATCAAGCACACATTTGGTGTTGTGTGAATATTCTGCAGATTCTTCTGTTATAGCATTTTACTCTTTGGTGGCCAATTTGCTAATTCAGAGTGTATGTATAGCCTTCACCCTACGGGCTAAGCTGATCGATTCGAGTGGGAGGTCTTCAGAGTAACAGGTTGGATCGCAGCTCCGAAGTAGAACGAGAATTGCCCGAGTACCTTGTTCACCTACGTGCAGGCAGAAGGGGCTGGAATTAACGTCGCATCTACCTCGTGCTGCATGGGCGGATTATGTCCAGTTTGGAGTTTTAAGCCTAATGCCTTTATATTTATTTAATCTGCATAAATTTATATGCAATCGTTTTCACTGCTACGGCTTCACCGTTTTTACAGAATTGTCTTTTTATATGTGTGTCGATTTAACGTCAGCTTAGAGCCGAGATGTTTATTTCCGGGATAGATAACGTCGCCTCGTATGTTGAAAATTAGCTGAGGGGGTGGCTGCACCACTTTACGTTTGTTCCCTCTAAATATCGCCCATATTAAGTTTGTTGGGTGGGCAAAACGATCCTAGCATAGCACAGTATAATACAAACTACCATGCAGATATCTGAATGTGAGGTTATTCGCGGCATAAAATTAAATGACTAAGTGTGGAATGCAGTAACGTACTAGCATTTATTCAGCCATCGGATTGCTTCAAAATTAACTGCTTTGGCTATTTTACAATTTCAATTAATCGAGTTTTGAAAATTAGCATATATTTACTCAGCGAGGGCTGCGTTTCCACACATACTGTCTCAGGCTTGAATTGTGATAATTAATTATGTGATATTGTATTAAGGTTTATTGCTCGTTGATGCCAGTAATTACAATCAATTTTATTCCCCCTATTGTGATCTATTACTTGATTGAATCATCATACAAGTTTTCGAACTGTGGGTTTCATTGATTATATTGTCTGTTGTTACCTTTGAGCAATTTAATGGTTCGTTCGCTCAAGTGGACAAGGGAACATGGTCCTGAACCATTTGGCGCCCCTATAAATTTAGATCTATTAGATTTGAAGGTAAATTACTCACCCCTTCCCCCTGAGTTAGTCCGTGTGCATGTTCCGATTTAATATCGGAAATTTACAATGTAACAAGCCATTATATCTAAACAATGACATGGCCAATCCCGGAAGTCGTTCGTTAATTAAATAAAGACTAATCTTTGAAATAGTACAAATTTGAGAAAAACCCAAAATATATAAATCAGAGAACAGATATTGAAAAATTAAGTATAATTGGCCATAATATAGTTTCAATAAAATTTGTAAATTTACTTGAAATTCTTCAACTGAAGATTTAAAACAATACCAGCGAGCTTGAACACACTGTAAAACTTTTATTGATGGTAATGTAAGTACTGAAATAATTGGAAACTGCTATCTTGCGTATTCCCTTTCATGGTTATAAATTGTTTAACAGAAGACAAAACTGAAAAGTGTTAATTCAAATTGCACCATATTGCTAAAACCGTCAATATTAAGAGATATTCTAAAATAACTAAGAAAATGTAGTGCGTGAATTCTACCACAATACATACGTTTTATGTCGAGTAATCGAGAAACTCTAGTGTTAAAGATGTCAATTACGACTGCAATGATAAAGTTCAAAAATACATTTACATTTTTGTATTCTTTCTTTCCTATATATTCTTGCTCCCATGTTCATCAGTCTCATAATTTAATTCTGAAATGAAGTAAGAGCACTGCTACGAAGATATTCGTAGCTGCATAGACCTTTATATCCGTAGCCGATCGTTATAAGATATTCGCCAGAAAGGCTTGCGGCCAGTGAAGTTACTCCAATCTGTGCATTAACTTGCTCTCCTTTGAATTTAGTGGGTAGAAGGCCTGTTATTATCTTGAAGTACCAAACATTTTCCAAGGTTTCTGTGTATTTTAAAAGAAGTATATATGAGATGAAGTCCGAGTATCAGACGTGGCGTTTCTTAACATCGCAAATAAGGTAAACTTATTTTGGATATAAGTTTTACAACGGCTGGTGGTTTCACAACTGCAGTGTTTATTTATCCTAAAAACATGTTTTCTCTGAGCGCTGTAATCTTTGACAGTGGTCTATTGTGAGATGTTTTATTGGACTTTTCCACTGTCTTTAAGGACTCATTTTTGTACGTCTTTTCTCAGGACTAACCAGGAGTTCATTCACTTGAGGTCGAGAGTAGATCAAAAACTCCCGAAACGCCGTATGATAAATACCCAAGACAGTGGAAAAAGTCCGATAAAACATATCAAAGAAACATTGGAAGTAACCGATAAAAGCTTGCTCTTAGGATAAGTGTAAATGCAAGATATTAAAAACAGATATATTGCAAACTTGGGGCTAACAAATCCCAATGATGGAAGAGATGCCTCAAGCTTCTACCTTAGGGTAGCTTCTGTTAATATTGTACAACAAATTTATTTGAAAATGATGCACTTAAACTGCTACCGCGGGTGCTACAAGTAGTATTGTACACTAGCGTAGCTAAAAAGTGGAAAACGTATGTTTTTATTTTATATGTAATAATAATAATAATAGTAGCAATAATTTCTTCCTCAAATTATTACCGACGGTGAACCTAGGTGCTGCGGTTGCAACCAGGAATCAAAACATGGCATCAACAAAATGCGTCTTCCTAATGACGAAGAAGTGAAACAAGAAACGCTGAAGGAATTGAATAGTGTACATACTGATGAATTTCAAAAATTGTTCCTGCAGTGGAGAAAGACGGGAACAGTTAAATTGAGCCACGAGGTGAGTACATACTTCCAATAGTTTTGCGTTTGTAACTTACCATTTCATTTATTGGTTCCGTGGAATCCGCTTCTGGATGCTGGCTCGCATCTCTAATATAAATACCACGCGTGCACCTTTTCCGATGAACCGCGCGTAAGAATGTTGAATTTTCCGCAAAAACGCTCACCTTCGAAATTAGGATGCCGGGTTGACATTTTTCGAGTCAAGGGCGTCTGTGAACTCCGAAAATTCAAGCCTCCTGAGCGATTTGCATACCTTCATCCAAATACCTTATGTTTCTTAGCAGTAAACTGTGTCTTGTCAACAATTGTGGCTAACGCTTCGAGCGGCGTCCTTTAGCAATCGCGTAAGGCCCGAGTTTCATCGTTGGGTAAGATATTTCCTTGTTATTTCTTTGTTTTAGTACTAATTAAGTGGTAATTGTACGTTTAATATCCGGCGCGATGTCCTAGCTGTAGTAGTCGTTGAAGTTCTCTCTGAACGCCTATCAGCATCAATTTTGAGTCAAGGTTCCGCAAGATCAATTCAACCCAGGAATGCTTGTACAAAACACCTTGCGCGGTGTGACCTTGCACCGCGCTTATTTTAATTTGAATTTTGCCAGTTTACAAACCGCTCGAAGTGTGATCCATTTCATTCATTTAGCTGGATGTTTGCATGGCATCCAGACGTCATAATTTTGTCACCTAGTACAACTTAGAGCTTGTAACTGTGACTTGTTGAATGGGATTGACTCACTTCACAAATATTTTGTTTATAGCTGTAAAGCGTCGGGTTTTGCCTGACTTAATTTGTTATCGGCTATTCTATTGTAAATAAGTTACATTGTTATTGTGGATATTGTTGAAATTAAATTGTTACCTTCTGTTACTAGTTAAACGTTATTATCTTGTTATTATCTTTAATGAACCTATTAGTTTTTTATCTTGATGGCGAAGTCCCATAATTTACACCTCCTGATTTGATTGCTGTCTATATTTGGTTTATGTTGTGTTTACCGACTGGCGCTCAAATTGTTAATATTAATGATGATTTTTAAAACTATAAGAACCGCTTCCTAGCTCTTATTCACATTATAACTCTGCCTATAGTTAGAGCTCGCTAAGGCTGTGCTACCCCTCGTTTAGATGTGGTACAGGTTGTACAAAAAGTAATTCCTCTTTTTATGGATAACCTCTGTACCACTCTACACTAGCTTAATAGAGGAGTTCCATAATAGGCCATCACTTTCTTAATTTTGGATCCCATATCGAGCACCTTCCTGGTGAATTGGCGAACACTAAACAGAAATGGTGGATACAGGAAAAATAAAATATACGTGGAAAGCAGTAACTGCCAGGACTAGATTACGCTGGAGAAGGGGAGCTTCAGTCCAGTTTAATGCTGGATAGTCACAGGCCGAGACCACATATTTATTCGACCGGCTCTAGCACTGTGATGCAGAAGACAACGAGAAACCGCTGATTTGCTATTCTAAAACCCGGTTGGTCAGAGAGTACTAACAATCGTCGGAAGGAGAATAAGAGTGGATGCATGAATCATAATTGAAAGATATGCAACGATTGAACATAAACATACTCGGTCTTAGTGTCCCGTAAGTTGTCAGGTCATTTTGGCACCCAACCGTAATTTAATTAGCCACTTAGGCTTTAGGGCAGCATGCCCGTATGTTAAACACTTTTACTTACTTATTTGGTTTTATCGCATAATTCCATAATAATGATTTTGCGCATCTCTGACCTCCAAGCGCAGTATTTCTCGTCGTCTGGGGCACCCCTTTATTGGTGCTTTGATAGCCGTGTGTAAACGCTCGCAATATTTCGAACCTTCTAGAAATTACGCTGCTAGTGCGACAAGGAGGGGTAGTGCCCATCCTCGCGCCAAAAGTCGCGTGTCTAGGAAATTCTGTGTTAGGATTGGCTGGAGCGTTTTTCCCATGAAGCTCAGGGGCACGGGACGCACGCGATTATCGCGGCAGTCGGCAGGGGCTCGATATACAGTCTACTCGTGTGAAACGGTTGGTGCTCTCGGTGCAACGAGTCGTCGCAGGAATACAGCAACATGCCGATTTATTAGCTTAATAACCGCAGTTCTTTGAGTGAGGGTGCGGGATAATAATCGCTGTGTCCATTTATTGCAACGGCGACGTCCTTAAGTTCTGCGTAACCTAGGTAGGTCGTCGCAGACTTCTCCCGACAAAGGGGATTCGTGAATAAGCCTGCCATTTTCGGCTTCCGCATCGTTTGAGCTTCGCCGCAATGCCAAGTCCCGCATACCATTTGCTGCCAGGGAAGTTTCCCCATCTGCAAATGGCCGAGCTAGCCAGGTAACGCTTGAAAAATAACATTTGTGCATACTGACGCTTGCTTTGTTCAACTAATTTTGTGAGTACCGCTTCTCGCATACAAATTGCTGCAGTGCGAAGCCAGAGCGTGGTACACTCCTTGTAAAAATAGCATTTGTGCGTACTGACGCTTGTTTTGTCCAACTAACTTTATGTGTGCCGCTGCTCGCTTGCGAGCTGCTGCAGTGCGGTGCCAGAGCTAAGTAACCCCGTGGTGAGACTTCCTGTGGCGTGCACACGCCGTCTCGAATCATAACGCACGTTGTGGGCGGAACACTTTGTGTGAAAGAGTGCAGTGAAAGTACACTCTGCTGGAAAATTCAGTGGTGTGCGTCAGCTCGCGCGCCGTTAGCCCACTTAATCGATAGCGCCGTCAGCGCCTAAATTTAATATTAACTATTGTTGGTTTGTGCCGCCTGGCAATTTTATCACGACCTAGTACAGGGTGTTCAGAGGTTTCGGGCCCGAATTCAGGTTTTGTTTGCACGCGTAACGGCGACCGGCCGTTGGGTTTAAGCCCACGTTTACCCATTACACCTGGCCTGGATGATGTACCCGCCAACCCCTTAGGCATTAAGTGCTTTTCCCCAGCTGGGCTTAACAATTAAGTTCCTTTTAAAACCATGATGTTTTGTAACCTGTGTATATATGTATGTATTTAGATCACCCCCAGGGATCCAATAGAAGTATTAATATTGTCACAATTTTGTTTCTTCTTGACACTATTGTGTTGGTGTATACATATTACAGGGCGATTGTGTCGCTGTGCCACTTCAGCTGTGAGGCGAGGACCAGACGCGGAGGGTAGGCCTTCCAGGTAGGTGGTTGCGACTGGCATTGTACGGCGATTTTCTCGACATAGTTATTCGCGTATTTTCTCGAATTAGTTATTCGCGTATTTTCTCGAAATAGTTATTCGCGTATTTTCTCGAAATAGTTATTCAGGTGCTACTCGAAGTAGTACTTGATTGTAACCCCGCCCCGTTCCGCCGTCCAGTTCCGGCAGAACGTGGAGATCCTGAGTCAGAGCTGGTGGCGCCCATTCTTTGATAACCTTCAACACGTATTAGGTGACGCTCGCACTGTGGCGTATCGGTGTTAACCCCGCCCATCTCCCTGAGCGCATTTCAGCTGGGGCCTTTAGCCTGTTTTATCGATTTTCCAGGGTGAGCGCGCCACATTTCTCGGATTCGTCTAGCGATCGGTGCCTGCCCATCAGCAGGCGTCGTAAGAACCGTTTTATTTCATCTGGTTATGTGGTATATTATAGTGGCTACTCAGCCTCAGAACACATGCAAAGAGTAGGCTTAACAGAAACTGAAAAACTCAGACAACATATAGGGACTTATGTTGAATCCTTATATCGAATTATAATCTTTAAACTGAGGTCACATCCAGTCAATATAAATTTTATTTACACCTATGCGCAAATAACTCATAAGAGTGCTGACATTGTAGGAGATTTATACAAAGACCTAGAAACTGTTCTCAAGTAAGGTGGAGGGAAGTAGAATGCGTTGTTGGATGTTACGGTTTAGAAACTTATCCAATTTTTCCAATAAAGCAGCTTCACAATCTTAAACATTAATTCAAATTTCGATCTAGAAAACTGTATATTTGGATATCAACCAAAGAGAACAAGAGGAAGAATAGTGTTATTAGAAATCAGATATATTTCATAATGATAAACAAAAGATTTAGACACAGTTTTAAACGGTCGACACCTACCCATGTGCTGACGTTTCCATCGATCACAATTTATTATTTGGCTCAATGACAATCAGGCTGAAGAAAATGAAAAAGACGAAGTTACGACCTAAACTTCACTTGAAGAGGTTAAACCATCCTAAAACAAATATCCAGTGACAAGAAACGTCAACGAAAGATTAAATAACGTCATCACAAACTCAGGAATTGAAAAACTACGTAGAGAAGGATGAAACAAAAGCATGTTTAACCGATGAGGCAAGGAACCTACAAGTTAACATAAATAGGAAATGAAAACTGCGAAAGAAGGACCCACTGATGTCGAACCTGAAATAATAAAGGAGGATATTAGAAAAGTCAGGCCAACATTGGGAAAGCATCGGCACTGGATGGGGTCTATTTACTTTTAAAACTGCTTAATTACCTCAATTTAGATTTACAAGTATTAGTTAATAATGTATATATATTCCAAGAAATGCTACAAAAATGTAACGCTCTCGAAAATTAAAAACGTTAAATTATGCATGGTCTACAAAACAGTAAGCTTTGAGAAATGTATTAAAATATTCTTTAAAAAATCTATTCAACCGGATTTAAGCAAAATGTAAGAGTATCTGAATGTGACACAATTTTGGTTTATAATGGTCTTGGTGTCAGAGAAACCATATGTTGTATGATGCATGTACAGTCGTGTTCATATAAATCTGGGACAATGTTTTTTTCATATGTATGTTCAGTTAAGAATTGAAGAATATCCCCATAGATTTCCTGCTACCAGAAAAGGTTACATTGAACTTTAATAGTTACTGAAAGCCGTAACTCTCTCTGATAAAAGGAAATCCATGGAGATATTCTTCAATTCTTAACTCAACCTGCATGTGAAAAAAACACTGTCCCAGATTTATTTGAACACGACTGTACTTAAAGGAAGGGTCGACAAGACCTCGCCTAGCTCTTTTAACTCTCGGAAGAATATGGCGTGGTGTAGGTACTAGGCAACAAAATAATGATTCGGGCTTTTATATTAAACAGAAAGACTATAAAAGATTTGGGCGGATTGTCGTTACTCACAACATAAAAACAAAGCTAGCTTAATAATACAACGCCACCTACCTTGGGTGCTTTACTGCATACCTAAATAACTCATATAGCTGGAAGGGTTGCAAAATAAAACACAAACAAATAACAGCCCTTAGGCTAAGTGACACCAGTTAAAGTTTGTAGGACCATTGCCTATTAAAATAATTAATAAACCACAAATAGTAATTATTCTTCTTCCTCTTATTATGGGCCAGTGGCCTGTTTTAACCACAAAGTGGTTCTGTGTGTGTAATAAGAGGAAGAAGAAATAGAAATTAACTTCGAAATATTCCAGTCACAAAATGATAATTACAACTTCAGGACAACACCTGCGCTGTCGCAATTGACATAAGCGCACAACGCCACGAACGCGGCTCATTTGAGATTACAGAATACATGCATATTTTAGCAATTTAGAAATAATTAAATTATTGCTCATTAGCGCTAATAAATGATTGAACCAAAAGAGTGATTAAACACGCCTCAGTTTCTAAGGCCTTAGTTGAACTGAACAGTTGCGGCATTTGTCTTTGTCGATCAAATTGTTGATAAAGTCCGGCGATCGCATGGGAGATCCTAGTGCGTTGCATTTATCCGTGAAGACTTCTGAGCCGGATTTGGCTGCATAACTCTTAACATACCAAGGTAGCCAGTGTTAAGAATACAGCGAACAACAGCAAGAAGAGGCACAGTATTCTGGAGTTTCTGGCCAACGTGTAGAAGCAAAATTGGGGAAAACTGAATAAGCCTCAGGAGAGCTCTCAAGTTAGCCCATGGTGACGAATTTTTATTATTCCTAGTGTGAGCCCATAGTTGCCGAATTTGTGTTAACCTGATGTGAGCTCATAGTTGCCGGCCTAAATATTAAAATCGGAGTGCAAAATGGGCCTAAATATTGGAATCAGTTACGCAAAGATACAATTAGATGAGCATTCTTACCAACGCTAAAACCGCTTTGTTTGTTTAAAAGAATCAGAACGGCTTCAGTTTTCCCAACAATTTATATCCGCAAAGCGTGTCTCTCGAAAAATCAATACTAATTGAGCGATTTCGCTGTTCTCCAGCGCCTACTCGCAATCGAAAGCCCACAAACATGCCGCGACAGGAAACACTGCCGGTGTTTATCTTTAAAGCCAAAGGCTTGCTGCGATAAACATGTGTTCTTTTGCTACACTATTTAGCTATAAGGTGGTCCGAAAGAAGGTGTTATATGCATTAACGCACTATTAAAATGAAATTGAAACTGGGCGTTACTATAGGGATATCCATTTGGTGGATTCTACAGGGTGTTCGGTAAAGAATAGGCCAAACTTCAGATATAGTTAACTTCAACAAAAATAAGCTGATTTAACCCAACTTACCTTAGTCCAAAAGTTAGTACTAACGGAGCTACAGGATGTAAAAGCTGAAAAAAATAAATCACATTTTTCAATATCTTTTGATCACTTCCAGCTAATTTTACGAAATTTCGTATCCGGGGGTTTTTTAGCATGAGAAATTCAAATTTATCAACGATTCGGTTGTATCCTCTAGAGGGCGCCACAAGCGACCATTAGGACACTGTTAAACCTTTGCAAATTTTTTGTGCTGCGGTGTATGTTATTTTCGACTAGAAAAACCTTTTCCCCTATTTTTTCTGCTTAAAAAAGGTATATCTTCTTGGACTCGCTAGCAGCAACGGTTTACCATAAAAACGCATCCAAAGCTGATCATGAATGTAAATTATCCTAAAGAAGTCAGATTGTTGTAAATAACGCGCCATACCACAACAGCGTAATAGTTAGACCATAATAAGTTGATTTACTTCAGCTTACCCTAGTACCAAAGTCAATAATAACAAAGATACAGGATGTCAAAGTATTTACTCAATAATCTGACGTTTCTTTAGGATAATTTACAAGCATGAGCTGTTTTAGATGCGTTGTTCTGGGAAACCGTTCCTTCTAGCGAGTTCAATAAGATATACCTTTTTTAAGCAGAAAAGATAGGGAAAAAGACTTTTATAAAGGGTTTATCAGGAGTAAAATAGAGGATGGTAAATAGCCGAATAATCTTGTAAGGGAAATGATAGAAGAGCACGGTAACCCAACGTGTGAACCAGGCCAGACCCAAAACTCTTCTGGCCTCTAGCGTGGTTTACAAGCTGAGTTGCCGTGTTCTTTGTTCTACTACTGATGAAGCCGAGCATAAAAGTAGGCGAAACATTCAGTTCTTCAATCTCACAATGACACAGCAAATCCAGGAAATCGTTCGTTAATTAAAATAAGACTACTTAATGTAATTATACTGATTTTTAAAAAGCAAAAAATCCATAAATTGGAGGACAAAAATTGAAGAATTAATTGTAATTTACCAGTTTATATAAAATTGATACTATATATATTTGAAATTATTTAATTTAAGATTTAAAACAAAACCATCGATCTTGAAGACACTGTAAAACCCCTATTGGCATTAATAGAAAGGTTATGAAAACTTTCCTTTTTATATTTATAAATTATTTGGTATAAGACGGATAAAGCCGCAAGTTAAATTTCCCCTAAAATTTTTATCAAAATTATTAATTTAAATTGCACCAAATTACTAAAGCCTGCAATATTAAGAGGTATTGTAAAATAACTAAGGAAATGTGAGGACTGAATTCCACCACAAGAATAAATACAAAACCATCAATTCAAGTAATAAAAAGCATTGAAAAATCAGTTCTTTGCTGTCCTAATAATATATTAGTTTGTTATTTCAGATATTCATTTAAGAAATATTTTATAATAACTCTGAGAAATGCTCACTGGCGAAACCGTTCCTTCTAGCGAGTTCAATAAGATATACCTTTTTTAAGCAGAAAAGATAGGGAAACAGATTTTCCAGTCGAAAATGACATACACCGTGACACAAAAAAGTTGCAGCGGTTTAACAGTATCCTAATGGACGCTTGTGGCGCCCTCTAGAACTGAATCGTTGATCGATTTGAATTTGTCATCCCAAAAAACCCCCGGATACGAAATGTCGTGAAATTAGCTGGAAGTGATCGAAATATATTAAAAAATTTGATTTATTTTTTTCAACTATGACACCCTGTAACTCCGTAGGTACTAACTTTTGGACTAAGGTAAGTTGGGTTAACTCAGCTTATTTTTGTCGAAATTAACTATATCTAAAGTTTGGCCCATTCTTTACCGAACACCCTGTATTAGCAGCCATTTATCTATTACATTGTGATATTCTAATTAATTAGCCAGTGAGCCTTCCTCGGAGTTATTATAAAATATATCTTAAATAAATATCTGAAATAACAAACTAACATATTATTAGGACAGCTAAGAACTGATTTTTCAATGCTTTTTATTACTTGAATTGATAGTTTTGTATTTATTCTTGTGGTGGAATTCAGTCCCCACATTTCCTTAGTTATTTTACAATACCTCTTAATATTGAAGGCTTTAGTAATTTGGTGCAATTTAAATTAATAATTTTGATAAAAATTTTAGCGGAAATGTAACTTGCAGCTTTATCCGTCTTATACCAAATAATTTATAAATATGAAAGGAAAAGTTTGCATAGCCTTTCAATTAATGCCATTAAGGGTTTTACAGTAATAATAATAATAATAATAATAATAAATTTATTGGTCTTCTCGATCATACAATGATATAGGACAAGTCACAAAAAAGCTTACTTAAAATTACAAAAATTAAGAAATGTATACATGTAGTAGTTAAAACAACGTAGAATTACATAAGTTAACAAATTAAATAAAAACGTATATATAAAATGCTTACCATTAAAATTAAAACAGTGTACAACTACCTAAATTTATCATAGGCTAACTACGAAAACTACATTATGTTTATTGCACTTCAATTTAGTTTAAAATTTAAATGTTAAAAACTCATCTAGCGTATAAAAGGCGTTGTTTTTGAGAATTAAAGTTAAATCTTGTTTAAATGTCTTGCTACTATATGTTTTAAGACTAACATGTAGTATATGATAGAGTACCGTACCCATATACCAAGGACTAGATTTATATAATTGAAGGCGATGATGTTGATGCTCTAAGTTAAGACGATCGTAGCGAGTGCTCTATTGATGGTGCTCCTTTAAAAATTTGAATTTACTAATATTCGACTTAACATACAGTAAAATTTCTAGTATGTAGGTACTAATAAGAGTTAAAATACTCTGAGTCATGAAACTGGTTTTGCATGACTCCCGTCTCTGTAAATTAAATATATTGCGAATGGCTCTCTTTTGTATAACAAACACCCGATTTAGATTGCTAGCATTACCCCAAAAAATGATACCGTATCTAAGACCTGATTCAAAGTTTGAATAATAAAAAGTTCTGCAAGTCTCGATATCACCAAAATGAGTAATTTTGTTAAGAGCAAAGCAAGTGCTTGATAGTTTTCTACAGATAGCATTTATATGATCGTTCCATCCAGATTAATGCCCAATAATTTAAAAACTTTAACATTTGTAATCGTTTTATTTGATACTTCTAATGTAAGATCATGATTAGATTTGAAATTTTTTGTCAAAAATTGCATCATCATAGTTTTATCTAGATTGACGTTAGCTCATTAATTTTTAGAAAGATTAATAAATTTCTAAGTTCAAATTCAGCTCTATCTACAAGATTTTCATCAGAATTTCCCGATATTAATAATGTTATGTCATCAGCAAAACATGTAAATTTACAGGTTAAGGCGGAATCGATGTCATTAATATATAGAAGAAATAGTAGTGGACCGAGAACGCTTCCCTGCGGAACCCCTACTTTAAGTGCAAGTTTTCCAGATTTTACCACAGAAAAACTAACTAATTGTTCCCTATTCGACAATTAAGATTTTAATAAATTATTTATTTTACCACGCAGGCCAAGTTTTTTTATCTTATCTAAAAGGATATCATGATTTACGCAATGAAACGCCTGCCACTGTCTAGATTATCATAGATGTTTTCCAATAAACTTATAAGGGCAGTCTTAGTAGAGTGCTCTTCTCTAAAGCTATGTTGATTTTTGGAAAGTACACGATGTTTTTGCAAAAAATGTAATATACGAGATGCTATTATTTTTTCAATTATTTTAGAAAACGAAGTTAACAATGCTATCGGTCGATAATTGGACAAATCACCCGGATCTCCCTTCTTATAAAGTGGAATGACATTTGCAGTTTTAAGTACATCTGGAAAACGATCTTGCTTAAAACATTCATTAACTAAATGGCATAAAGGAGTTTTTATAAGCATTGCACATTTCTTAATGAGAGCTGTAGAAATACCATCAATACCACAAGTTGCTTTTGAGTTTAGTGATGTAATAGTTGAGATTAGTTCACTCTCATCTACGTCGTGCAAAAACAGCGTTTTGTTTAAGTACGATTTATTTGCTACAAAAGATTTTGGATCGCTGTTTAGATCTAATTCTGATTTCAGCTTCGCCGGTATACTAATAAAATATTTATTAAACTCCTCGGCTATATGGAACGGTTCCCTAATATCAAGATTATTTACCTTAATGCTAATTTCAGATTTTTGGCGGATGTTACGACCTAAATTTTCATTTATAATTTTCCAAGTCGTTTTAGTTTTGTTAGAGGATTTTTTATTTTGTCAGAAAAGTGTTTCTTTTACGCAAAGCTTAAAACCCTTCTGTAAGTTTTTTTATAATTGTTATAAAATTCGGTGGTAATTAATAAACCAATGTTTTTAAGTTTAAATATTTTTTTAATTTGCAGCCGAAATTTTCAACCCTTTTGTAGCCCATGGTTTAGTAGGTGTTTTATTTCTTTTTAAAGAGATCGTAGAAGATATATTAAAGTTATAAGTAATAATGTTTAAGAAATGTGAAAATTTTGAATTAATATCCCTTAACTCGTACAATTGTTGCCAATCTTCTTTTTCAAGAAGCATAAGAAAATTTTCTGTGTTTCTTTGCGAAAAACAAACACCCTTACAAATAACGGAATTTGTTGTACAACGTTCTGTCGGAAAACAAGTTTTCTGAGCAGACTGGTCGGAAAGTCCATTAAAAATTACTCTTTTTTCGGAAAGATTATTAAAATTTATGAAAATGTAATCTATTCCCGATCTGCTGTTTCTAGTTATTCGAGTTTCTTCCTGGAAAATAGATCTTAATCCAAAAGAATTCATTAAATCTAATAATGAACTTCGATTTTTTTAAATTAATAAATTATCAATGTTGAAATCACCACATATGACAATTTTATCCTTTTTATGTTTTCAGACCGCGTTTAAATATTCTTCTTAAGGTAATAGTATCGCTGCCAGGAGATTTATATACATACACAATAAGTAGGTTTACTTTGAAGAGTTTAATTTTAACAGAGGCAAATTCAAAAACTTTTTCTTCTCTCATATTTTCAAATTTACTGCAATTGTTAGCGGAGTACTTGGATTTAGCATAAATTAATATCCCGCCACATTTATAATTTGTTCTACAAAAATATCTAGTAAGACTGTATCCAGGTATAGCAGAGAACTGAGTTTCATCATCTTTTAAAAAACTTTCCGACACACCCATCACATCTACATCCTGAGTAAATAACATCATTTCAACTTGTTCAGATTTATTCCTAATACTCTGCATATTTTGATGAATAACTGTAAATGTAAATTCGTTCGAACTTGATAGACTACTAACAGTATTTAAGCGGATAATGTTTTTGTTTGTTGCCTGTTGTGTTTTTCCTGAAAATTAAATTTATTCGTTGGATTAGGACCTATAAAAACTACAAATTTGAGGAAACTTCTTCAGCCTCCGGTGCACTGGTTAAATCAGGATACAAACTCCCCGAAATGTTTGAATTTTTAATAAAAGGTTTTGAGGTAATGGTACTGTCATCACATACACTTTGATTTATCGGTGAAGTAGTTATAATACTCCGTCCGTTACAGTTCCATTCATTATGCAGTCATCGGTTGGAATGATAAATGTTAAGTTACTTCTTAGAAAATAATCACACCTATATTTAATTAAAAAATCCATTTGATTGGTAACACTGTCTGCTAACATTTTGCTTAATTTATATTTACCGCGAACATTTAAGTGAAGACCGTGTTCAGTAAAATCTGAGTCTTTAGTAAAAGAGTTCAATATCGATGGTTTTGTTTTAAATCTTAAATTGAATAATTTCAAATATATTTTTTGAGTATCAATTTCAAAGTTCTAGTTTGTTATATGATGGTCAATTACAATTAATTCTTCAATTTGTGACCTCCACTTTATGGTTTTTTGTTTTTAAAAATCGGTATAATTGCATTAAGTAATCTTATTTTAATTAACGAACGATTTCCTGGATTGGCTGTGTCATTGTGAGATTGAAGAACTGAACGTTTCGCCTAGTTTTATGCACGGCTTCATCAGTAGTAGAACAAAGAACACGTCAACTCAGCTTGTAAACCACGCTAAAGGCCAGGAGAGTTTTGGGTCTGGCCTGTTTCAGACGTTGGGTTACCGTGCTCTTCTATCCTTTCCCTTACAAGATTATTTCGCTATTTACCATCCACTTTTGTTTTACTCCTGATAAACCCTTTATAAAGGTGGGCGAAATATTGAGTTTGCAAGGAATTTCCGGTCATGTTCAGTGCCCATAAATTATCATGCGAAACGTGCCATAAAGGCAGCGCAGAGGATCACAAATGTGAAAACTTAAATTCAACAAGCTGCGCAGCCTAAATCAACGGGTAATTAATATAGCATATAGTGTGTGTAGTGACCAGTGTTGTAAATAGGATAATTGATGGAAGTAACGCATAGCATCGGCAATCGCAATCTAAAGAGCACACATTTCAAAAACAAGAATTTCTGCAACATTACGCCATCTGCACCAGTAGGTCGTCCAAAGGCAAACAGTAGTAGTTGCTCAACACTTTTCGGACAATGCCGGCGGCTGCACAGGGATCGAGAAAATTCCATTTAGCGCTTGCCGGAAAGAGAAGAACCAAAAATTCCTCTAGCTAAAGCAAGGCATTCGGACCATAACATCATCCGGCAACAGTAAAGCAATAAACAAACCTCCACTTATGCAACTGAGGGAAAGGACCGATAGGTAGTTGATTTGGTCAGATCATTCCAGTAATTCATTCGGTTCGTGGTGACAGGTGTTCCGCTCTTCTCCAGCCAACGCCAAATTCGCAATCCAATACATAGAATGTGCATGACGAATGTTGAATTACTGTAGAAAAAATTAAGGAGGAAAGAAGAAACAGCAAAAAAGAAAATAAATTCAACTGAGCGTTAGACCACGTGAAAACAGAAATAAACATTTAATATTTGAGAATTCGGGCGCCATGCCAATACCTGTTTTACTTCTAAACACTATCAAATCCTGAAATAATCAAACAGGAAAAGCAATTCACCAAACCAGTAAACAGAAGTCTGTACTAAATTATTGATGGTTTTTTGGTAAAATTTCTCTGCTCCATTTGGAGGAAATCCGTCAATATTAGCTCTTTACTTAATGCCTATTACTTCTTTCTGATAGCTCTTTTTATCTAAGGGTACTGCTGTGAGGTGGTGTAAAAGGACGTATGCAGATGCTAACTTATGATTATAAGGATTATTGATATTGTACTGCATAGCCTTATTGCGTTATGGCCTTATTGGTTTAGTTAAGATTCTTAAAAATGCTAAACTGATAGTTAGTATAGACAGTGTTTATAATTAAATCTAGAAATCTGAAGTTTTATTTATTTCGTAGATTAATATAATACTACCATTTCAAGGGTTAATGTAATTGAACAATGTATTAAATTTTGACCATATGCCCACAGCAGTGGATGTCTAAGGTACGTGGTACTCCTCATGCCTACACCTTGTACATAACAAACAAAAAAACAAATTTGTTATCATTGCCGGTGAAGATTATACATCATCAAGATGTCTGTACCAGAATTGAGATGGAAGGGGTAGTTCTTCTTTAAAAAAATATTTTGTAGGTGATTCGCGTAACAGAATGGACGAACAACTACCCATATTTAAACAATTGTTGAGTTTGGAAAATTGATTGTTAGAATTGAGAAAACGTAGTCTACACAGTGTAAAAATAATAATAATGTCTTTAATTGGTCATCAAAAGCCGACAAAGTTAATAAGTAACAATATTTTATAACAAATTAAACTTACATTGAAATGTTGCAATGATGATAAAATCATATGACTGCTTTGAGAAGCATTTGCTTCTACACTTAACCATGAAAAAGAGTTATATTATATTGTATTACAGTAAATGCCATTAGATATCGGGAAAAAATAAAATGAAAAACATAATACGAGTAAAACAAATAAAATACACGCAATGCTGCTGGCAGAAACACTCACTGCAAATTAGGAAGACGTTGGTAAAAATAAATGACGATGATGTAAGACTTCTATTTCTAACATTCGGCGCAAGAACATCTGTTCTAAATTTTATTTTGTTATACAGGGTGTTTCATAACGTACTTAGGAGACTGAAAGGGTAGCTAGAGGCGAGCAAAATAAATTTATTTTCTTAATAAACTTCTGACCAAAACTCAACAACAAGAAAGTTACAGAAATTTATATTGATTAAATTAATGAGCATTCTTTACAAAGTGAGTTAGTAATTTGAGAAATTTGGGAGTAAACTAAACAATTATTATTATTATTATTACTTACATAAAGGCAGGCGACTATTAGCCGATATGCCCCATAGATATAATAACAATAATAAACAATGTTGAGTTAAAACAAAGATATATAAATGACATAAAAAATACGGCTATTTACCTAAATTTTTGTTTTTTTGTTCGACTTAAATGGGTAACTACATTAACGAAGAATATGTAGATGTGATTATTATGCCTGTATCCGGAAAGATTTCCAGATCGTCAAACGCCTTCCGAAAATACTTTTCTTCGAGTAATCCAACGCGAAACAGAGTCTGGAAATTTCAAA
Organism: Agriotes lineatus; assembly: GCA_940337035.1. NCBI lineage: Eukaryota > Metazoa > Arthropoda > Insecta > Coleoptera > Elateridae > Agriotes > Agriotes lineatus. The sequence goes on along the minus strand of OW679199.1, from coordinate 113,281,923 downwards.
CCTAAGAAAGGTCATGGCGGCGGCAGACCAAATCAACATGGGATGAATATGGAGGAAGAACTTTTAGAAATGGCTGTCATCTGCAAAAAGTGCAAGAACTGACCCCTACAGATTATCCGCTATGGCAGCAGTGTAGCGAATGGCTGCCAAATCGCACTAATAGGGAAGCAGAATTTCCAATACACGTAGTGGTGACGGATACTACGAATAGTTTCTCAACTTCCACAATTCTCACATATGGACTAATCACAATCCGCACGCGATTCGCCAGAGCAGCTTTCAACAGCGTTTTAGTTTGAATCTGCGGGCTGGTATTTTGAACAACACCTTAATAGGGCTTTACGAATTACCAGCACACCTTAACGGCCATTCTCATTTGCAGTTTTTACAAGAAGTTCAGTTAGACTTCCTCGAAGACGTTCCTTTGAATGTGTGTCGTACCATGTGGTTTATGTATGCATGACGGCTGTCATTCACATTTTAGTCGTGATGTACGAGATTACCTCGACGCCATCTCTCTGCAAAGATGGAGCGGCCGGGGTGGATTTATTTCACGGCCCCCACGCAATCCAGATCTCAACCCAATGGACTTTTTCGCATGGGGTTTTAGGAAAGAATTGGTATATACCACCGTAGTTGATACAATCGACGAATTGCTCTGTTGCATCAACGCTGCAACAATGCAGTTACGTCAATTTCTAAGAGTATCGGAAAACTGGATTGGTCAAGCGCCAAGGTGCATTGAAATGCAGGGTCAGCATTTTGAACACGCAGTACGAATGGTGAAATGTTTGTAGCTTATTTGATAATAAACTTGTAATTTATAAAATAAAGCCTTCTTTTTTAAAAAAGGTGTCTTATTTTTACTGTGTGTTTTCAAGGGTAATACCACAAAAGGTAAAAATTCTCTTAAAAATTTTTGCCTTTAGTGGCATTTGGAAAGATTATTCAACAATATGGCTAGACGACTTTTACCATGCTCGACAGGACACATTTTTAACTTTTTCCACTATTAATTCAATACTAGATCTTCCAGTACGATTATTATGAGCTTTTAGAACGACGCTGATTTGCATACTTCACTTTGACGTTTTGGTGAAATGTCAGTCACAGGCTACTTATTAAATTGAAACCATCACTGCGACATTAGGTGTTTTCAAAGACAGTAAGTTTTAATTGGCCGTTTCTGACAAATTGAACAATTTTCATTGGTACGTTCATTATAGTGTTGAATAATCAGTAATAATACCACGAGACGACTGTGAATTATTAAAAATACTTTTGCTTTCTCACGCAACGGGTTGCTAAGAAATAATACGAGCCGAAGGCGAATGGTGTTTCTACAAAGCAACCGGTTGAGTTTGTAAGCAAAAGTATTTGATAATTCTTCAAGTCGTCGAGTGCGTATTCGATTAGATTATACCATGAATATCAATAAGGGAATTACACTAAAAATGTATTTAATATCGTATAAAAAATTTATTTAATAATGCGAATACGACTTTTCAAATCAGTCCAACAGTAAGTGTATTCCATTTTTATGAGCACAAGTGTATCTCTTAATAATTATGGGATATCTGGTCAAATTTTCGAATACCATGTATGTATAGCAAAGTTATAATATAATACCACTTATGGTAATGACCTACATATCTGTGTAGATACCAAGTCAAGGAAGAACAACCATATTGTGTCTATTTTCTGTTTCTTCCAAATTTCCCCAAACTGCTTTTAAAATGTCCTTAACCTCAGCAGTTGGGTACCTATCTATTAATTTATAATTATTTTTTATGCTAGAAGTTGGGACAAAACTAGTTGGATTTGAAGGTTTTGTTCAAAGGTTACAAATTTTACGTAGGTGACTTTAATTGCAATGTTATAGGTCTTACAGGAATGCCATTAAGATTTTTGCTAATTGTCTTATGTATATATTTTGGGTAAACAGTAGAGGAACAGGATACGAAAACTCTTTGCTATTTAATTCCGATAGTTGGAGAATTACTGAAGAGTCATTTCACATTCTCCTAAAGTTTGGCGTAGGCGATTTGAAATTTGTATGTGGGATGCTTTTTACATATAGAGAAAATGTGAGTCTTTATAAAAACTAAAATATCTTTGATGTATTACTTTTTATAAACCACTATATAGCAGCTACCTCTGCTAACCTTCAAGAAAATCAAATTTTTAATTTTGAACTGACGTTTAATATTACGGGCTCAAGATTGTAGTTGGATATTTTGGCTTGGCTTTCCATTTTAAAAAATTGCACACTTTTTATATTAATTACATTTTTATGGAAATTGTTATGAGCTTATTTATTTAGTGCTTTTTGTACTGAGTTGCATTTGTTAATAAAGACTAAATAATTCTGAACTCAAATATCCACCTAGGCGACTGCATACAAATATTTACACGGGCATGTGGTTTAGTTGAATTACAAATATAGTTCTAGCCGCAATTGCTAGTCTGCTGTATCGATCCATAAAATTGCTTTGAACTTCTCAACATATTTATTAAAAGGACTTCGCTGCCAAAATCGAATCTTGATTACATGTAATAGAGATATCCGATCATTCCTGTGCCAGGCCGCTCGACAAAGTTTTGCAGATTTAATAAGGAGCTACGTCCTAGTTTCCAGGGTTTACCTACTTACTCAGAATTCCTCGCATAGTTACGCGTTGCTCTAGTCCCGTCTTCATTTCGGTGTTTACATAATTATCACGTTTAATGAGTAGCGCCTACGGGTAAAATAGTTTATAAATGCTTAGTAGTTACCTAAATTGTTTTTTTAAAAGACGAATTACACATATAATAATAATAACATTTTGCATGATTTGCCTTAACGGAAACTTAAGTAACTATATTACACCTAAATATATTATTGGATTGAATGTGTTCGTAAACCCAGCAAGAAGTGCGAGCGTTAACTGCAAGTTGGGTTTACTTATTGTGTGTGCAAAAGTTAACAATCATGCTAACATCTCCCATAAGTCGTTCAAAAACCGAAGGAGAAGATAGCAAAGGCAATGATACTGTTGATTCTATTGCCCAAAAGGTCGTTGACAAATTACTGGAAAGCGATTTATTTCTTAGTTCCCTGAAAACCTTGATTGACGAGTCCGTGAGCAAGATAATCGAAAACTTGGAGCAGGTTATCGGTCTGCAAAACTGAACAGCACTAGCAAGGACTACGAAGACATTCTGGATGATTATGAGCAATACAGAATAAAAAATAGCTTGAGGATTTATGGTTTATTGGAATCCCAGGCAGAAGGTATGTTAGAACAATTTTTCGAAGGTAGTGCTTTCAGTATTTTGAGCCAGTGGTGTACTCAAAATTTCAATTCATACAATATTTCTTTCCGCTTATTTTATATGCTAACGCATTGCAGTTCTTTATGTTCCGCAAAATTCAATTCTCCGTACACTTGTTTTACAAAGGAGGCTTTGTTCTTGCATGGGTGATGTTATCTGATTTTATCGCGTTTTAATTAGTTCCTGGTTCCAGTCACGCGATTGTATGGTTTATAGGGAATTCCCCTTTGTAAGCGATATTTAGTTGTATCAGTTTGAAATCTTCCGAGCGTTCCGCATAAGTGGGACAAGCATCAAGTTAAGTAGCGGCTGCGCAATTCATTGTGGCTTCTGAGATCTTAGCGCGGAGGTTGACTCAGCGTTCTTAGCCTATCGTCAAATTTTATTGTTGATATGTTTTTTGCGTTGGAAGTCAAATAAACATTGTTATGGTGCCACTATTTGAGTGACTGTGGATAATTTTGTTTATGTAATGTAGTTCTTTTGTACCAAGTTGAGAGTTTTGAAGTAGCTATGTCAATTGTTAGCGTTTTTAACACTTGTGTGTTTTTTAAACGTTGCCGTTTAACCTAACTAAGCCTGTTTGCCGATTATTTTTAACAGTAACCAGTAAACATTTCCATGTTCATTGTTATTCACATATTTTATTACTTTAATAGAATTTATTGTTAATTATCTGCGCTTTTCATTAGCGTTTGCATGCTTTTTTGTGTTTGTTCTAATGTACAGGAAACCAGGTGGATGTAAGCAGATGTAACGAAAGGTAGTTTCAATTCAGCCATGCCGTCGCTACCTCAAGCTGTGCCAAGGTGGAAGTAGAAAGGTGAGGCACTTACTTCTACATTCAAGACTGCTTTCACCTGTGTTTTTGATTTTATTGTACCGATCCATTCCGAATGTGGTGGCGCACCATTCTTTGAGCATCCTTTACCTCCCTTACCGGGGATAGCCCTAACTCAAAGATCGTAAAGAACCCCCCCCTAGCGACGTAGTTCTTCTTGCCGACAAACCTTTTGTTACCGTCATCATAACTGAGTTAGGGACGCGTATTCTAGATATATTTCCCGATTATGTCGTAAAGACGTGTTTGCGAGGTAACAGATACCGACCAGGTTGGGATGGAGCTACCGGATTCTGCAATTGACGTAAGCCATCTTCTCAAAGGGGTCAGTGCAGGCCGATTATAGTGAAATTCCTCCAGCGCAATGTTAAAAAACGTATCTTCAACAATAAGCGTAAGTTACAGGGAACTAAAATTGTAGTTGGGGAAAAAGGGTAGGATTGATGAAATGTATGTAAAAAAATAGACTACCAATCAGTATGGACCAGCGATGAAAAAATATTTGTTAAGATAAACTGCAAGATTCATGCTATCCGCAGCTGTGATGATTTGAATAGACTGCTTATCTAGTTCGTTCCCTTGCAGTAAACGTGCATTTATGGAGAGTATGAATTTGACACGCGACAGCCGGGTGTGAGAGCGAAGATACAGAAGCTCTGACCTTCCGCCTTGCAGGCCAAGCTCCTTCATGGGGTGTTAGTGCCTCACCATTATTATTATATTGTAAATTTCTTAACGACAGATTAAGTTTTCCTTTGTGGTAGTTATAATATTTATAATTTGCAAGATAGAAGTCTGTTGTTTTCTCTTTATCTAATTACAAGGTTGGTTGCTGCTTATGTCTGCTGAACTATTGCGGTTAGCAAATATTAATATTAGATCTTTTGTATCTAAGTTCTATATGTTTCGTGATTTTTTAGAGGAGTCTACTATTGATGTATTGGCTATAAGCGAAACTTGATTAAATAGTAACATAGGTAGCGATCTCATACGTATATCTGGTTATGATCTCATTCGGAGCGATAGTGCGGAGAGAGAGCATGTAATAATTTTAATTATTCAATTGCTAGTAGAGGTACTCCTAATATCGAGGGGATATGGTTGACTATTCAACACTATAACATATAAGCCAATCAGATTGCAGACATTTGCTTTTTTCAACCAATAACAGCAGTATATCACTGAATATTGGGCACCATGCAAAATATTCACAAAACAATGTACGTACTCAAACAATAAATAGCCTTGTTGCGAAGTATCGCTTAGCAATGATGTTCTGTCCTTAGTGATATCGCTAGGTTACGTAAACACTAAACCCCAACAAACTGTGTGGCTTGTTTTAAAAATGCTGTGTTTTGGAAGTATTCCGCTGAATTTATTTGAGAATGAATAATTATATTAATTGGTATATTATTTTTCAATAAAGTTAATCGTTATGTATTAATATTGTTAAATAGTCGTCCCAAATGCCACTCGAAGTGGATATATATTTTTTAAATATTTTGCCATTTCCATAAAAATTATTGCAAATTTCACTCAACAAAATCACATTTAAATGTCACTCGCCTTCGGCTCGTGACATTTTTGATGTGATTTTGTATCGTGAAATTTAAACGCAATAATTTACATGGAAACGACAAAATATTTGTCAAAAATATATCCACTGCTTGTGGTATTACCCTTGACTATAAAATTAAACAAAGTAATTTTGGGAGTTGGTGCTGTATATAAACCCTCCCAATCAGAATTATAAACTGTTCTGTGATGAGTTTGAACAACTACGTACTCAGTTGTCTTTTGTTTCAGATAACCTCGGCTGCATTGGGGACGTTAGTATAAAAATTATTAGAACACACCACAACTATCTATTATCTTCAAAAGCAGGTATAGAAAATATTGAATATATTAAGATTGCATAGACTGCGCTGCTGCTTATATGCCACTGTGTAGCGGAATTTGCAACCAAACAATGCAAATCCCTCAATAATCAGCCTTTAGCCAGGTTATCGTTGAACGCTGAAATAGGGTTTCACAGAATAGTATATTACACAACTAGTGTAGAAGGTGATACCTTTCACACGAGTGAGAATGTTGTTAAACGTGGCGATAGCCGAGTGAGAAAATCTCACGAGTGTAAGAAATGTCACTTTCTTACTAGTTGTGTACACTATTTTTCTTACGAACACAATAAATTTTCGTCGAGATTTGTATTAAATTTTGTAATTATTACTATTTATTTTCTGCACATGTGTGGAAAATATTTACCACACATGTGTGGAAAATATTTTGATGTCAACATTACTTTCCACACATGTGCGAACATGGTTTTTCCTCACATGTGTGGAAATATTTCTGCGCACGTGTGAAATTTAGTAGTTTATAACCTTCTTAAAACAAAAACTACTTATTACTACTTCTTAAAAATTATAATTCGTAAATACATTAATATATTTATATATTAATTTGATTTTTCCTACATTTTCAGGATTTCCAGCAAGGTAAGTTTCAAAAGCTACTTGTGGAGTATATGGTGAAAAAGTACCTACCGTTCAATTTTTTCGAGGACGAAATAAGTTTACAAGTTTATAAAGTACTTAAATCCTAACGCAATTTTGCCTGGTAGGAATAAAATGAATTCTTTGGCAATGGAAATGTAAGGGTCAGCACAGAATACCCTCAAAAGTTTACTAAAGAAATATAAATCAAAAAATCTCATTCACAATAGATGGTTGGTCTTCTTTTAGTATGAAAGGATACTATGGAATTACTGCTCATTTCATTGATAAGAATTGGAAACTGCATGCTATCCTTTTGGAGTTTGTTTCGGCGCATAGACAACATACTGGCAGATGGATAGCAAAGCTTTTTGCTGATACATTGGAATTCTACGATTTAACAAATTATGTGTAAGGAATTACAACCGATAATACAAACAGCAATTTCACATTTATGAAAGAGCTTACAGGCTTTATTTCTGACATTGACCCTAAAAATAGTCACTTCGTATGTTTTGCGCATATTTTAAATTTGGGGGCAAGTTATGAAATAACTGGCGATCTAAATTCGCTATCTCCAATAAAAAAGAAGTCTTGGAAAGAAGTTAAAAAATTCTGAAAATCTGCGCAACGATTTTGAAAAATTTTGCACTACTCTGAATTTAACAATGGCTATGCCAAAATTAGATGTCATAACAAGATGGAATTCAACTTTGGATATGCTGCGATGGGGCCTCAATATGAAAAAGTCTATAAACATTCTTTGTGATAACACAGAAAATATAAAAACTTTGAAGCCTACAGACACGGAGTGGTCGATGATAGATCGAGTTTGTAAATATCTGAACAGTTTCAAGACAATTTCCAAAACATTAGAGGGTGAAGCATATTGCACACTTCCGGTGGTGATAATTGGTATAAATATGCTCCTGGATAAGCTAGAACAATGGGCTATTGAACTCGATAATAATCCAAGTAGAAATGAGACTGATGAAAAATTCATTTACAGTATTCAAGCGGCTAAAGATAAAATCATCAAACATTACCAAAGAACCAACTGGATGTACTGTGTTGTATTAATCTTAGATCCCCGGCATAAAGTGGAAACATTCTCCAATACAAGTTGGGGAAAAGACTTGGTAAAGGAAGCAGTCAAACACTTTGAAGAAATTTTTAAAACAAAATATTTTCAGCCAGGTCTACAGAGCACAAGCACAACAGCATCATCTTCATCTTCAAAGGATAAATACAGTGAGTTTGACATCGATCTCCTAAGTTTATTCAAGAAATCTCCTGTGAATCGAGCAAATGAAATGGCTTGCCGTTACGAAATAGACAAATTCCTGTCTGAACCACGTGCTAACAGTTCTGAAGATATATTAGAATGGTGGAAGAGGCACGAAAACATTTTTCCGAACTTGGCCAAAATGGCCAAAGATTTTTTAACAACGCCAGCATCTTCAGCTCCTGTTGAAAGACAGTTCTCCGGAGCTGCTCTGACTGTTACAAAAACCCGCAATAGATTAGGCGACAAATCCATAAGATGCCTCATGTGCCTTAAATCCTAGATGGAAAATTATGAAATCAAACAGTGCTTGGAGGTTTCTCAATATTAAGAAACATTTTTTTTTAAATATTTTGCATTTTGTTATGTTTTATAGCGATTTAATTTGTGTTTCCATTTTAAAATAATTTATATTTTCGGTTCTTTTATACAATAAGTTTCATAAATAAAAGTGTTTTTCGCAACGTTCATTCTCATTATTTCCATCATTTATAAAACTGCTAAAAATCAAGTAGCTTGATAGAAGTACTTGATTTTTCAAGTAATTGATAAATAAATACTTGACTTGACTTGACATTAAAAACTACTACTTGACTTGAACTTGACTTGATTTCAAGTCAAGTCAAGTCAAGTAGCTTGAATATCAAGTCAAGCAATGAATCTCTAGTCAGGCTGCAGTTGGAGTTCTCAGCATAGAGATCAGTAGCTAGGGGCGTTCCACAAGGGTATATTATAGGTCCACTTCTATTTACAATCTATACACATTGTATTTTCGTAGTAATTAAAACTTGGTCACTGCATATGTATGCTGATGATACACAGCTGTACCACTCTTATGAATACAACGATTGGCAGCAAGCCTTAAGCGAGGTCCAAGCCGATAAACGCCATTGCTATGACATCTTTAAATATGTGGTAATGATGTTTTGCAATAAACACAGAATGGAAGAATTAAGGTCTCTAGAACATTTGAGTATCAATAACAAACTTATACCTATTCCGCCAGAGGCAAAAAATCTTGGTTTGATTCTAGATAATAGTTTTAGATATAATGCTCACATGACTCGATGTGTTAAACAAGCATACGCCTGTGTAAAATTATTTTATCCACATAGACAATACATTTCACCAAAAAGTAAGGCATTGCTTTAACACTCTTATTTTAAGTCATTTTAATTTCTGTTCTCAACTATATGGACCTTGTCTTATTAGGGATACTTCTGAGAAAATTCGACGAGTCCAAAATTCATGTATACGTCTTATCTATGGAATCCGGAAATTTTATCATGTTTCATACAAATTGTCAGATTTATCATGCCTGAATATGAAAAACAGAAGGCTGCTGAGTGCTGTGTGTCTTTATCATAGAATAATTACTGAAAAGTGTCCTCTTTATTTATATAATAAAATATCTTTTAGGGCTAATGTACAGTCGCGGAATTAAAAATCCGGGCACTTAAAATGAATCAGTGTATGTCTTACTTTACTTTACTTAGCACGTTAACTGGTGAAATTAGTCAAAGTCAAAATAATTACTCGTAGATGACAGCATACCTTTACATTACCCAAAAATTGCAAAAATCATCTACAAGACTCGCCCGGTTTTTTAACTCCGCGACTTTAAATTTGCTATTCAAAGCCGGGATAACACTGCCTATTCATCGAACAGCTGTATATGACGAATCATTTCCTTATAATATTTGCAAAATCTACACTCTCAACCCACATACCTTAAAAAATTATGCTGTAACACAATTCAAAAATACATTTCGAGAAGTTTTTCTGAATACGCAAACTGTATAGCTTATCTTCTTTTAATAGTTTAATTTTATCAAAATACATGAAATGAAAGGAAGCAGTCAATTATCCTGTATTTTTTGCATGTGTTGTTTTTTTTATGTCTTAATGCAAAAAAAAAATTCTTTCTAATATACAGGGGTCCAATGGAAGCACAGCTACTGGGCTGCAGTAACTGATTTGGGTCACTGAGGTTTTCGCAAACAATTGCCTTATATATTAAATTGCTATGTAATTGTGGAGGACAATAGCATTATTATTATTATTATTATTAATTTTATTATTATTATTAATTTTATTATTATTATTATTATTCTATTACTTCTCTTACTCACTTTACCACGTATCTGTTCCATTTCTGTTTTGACAGTATTCCAGGTGTTTATTTAGCAATAGTCATCAACTATCAGTCGCATGTTCTTTGTGCAGATCTTCATCCAATCTTCTTTTATATAAATCCCTTTTAACTTTCCAATTTATAGTCCCGAAATACTGTAAATCGTGCATATGTTTCGTCAGTTGCACGCTTTAATAGGGTAAGAAACGTGAGAAATACTCAAACATTCACTTGAGAGAAATGTTGCGATATATTCAATAAAATATGCGGGAAAATCGGATTAAATGTCTATTTAATTCCACGTACATTTGACATAAACCTAAACAACAACCCAAGCCAACTAACTAATACAACATCCTTTTTTTCTTAATAAAATTATGACACTTAACCATAGATTAATAATTAAACATAATCTAGTAAATACTTTGGTTGTTTTCTATTTCGCATTGGTCTATTAACCGATACTTCTGAATCCACTAACTTCTCAGTATTTTCTCTTAAATCATTTTTAGGGATATTATTATCCAAAACTGGATAATCTGCTTATTATAATCATAATAAGAAAGACATGGTGCTTCCTGTAAAAGTGTTTGTATTGTGTTGAATGATTTTTCCTGCGAAGGTCCCCAAATAAACTGAGTATCATTTTTTAAAAGAGAAGTGAGAGGTTCTAAGATTTGAGATTTATTCTTAATAAATCTACCTGCAAAATTAATCATACCTAATAATCTAAGAACTTCAGTTTTATTGGTCGGTGTTGGAAATTTTTTAATAGCTTCGATGCGTTTCTCGTCTATTGAAACGCCATTCTCATTCAAAACATGCCCAAGATAAGAAACCGTTTTCACTTTAAACAGACATTTGTCTTTATTTAATGTTATACCCTCAGCATGAATTCTCGAAAGTATTTGGTGCAAAATTCGATCATGTTCAATATCGTTTTTAGAAAAAACTAAGACATCATCCATATGAACTACCACTCCTTCTATTCCTGCTAAAATCTTTGAAAATTTTCCCCTGAAAATATTCAGGCGCACAAGAAATTCCAAATGGTAGTCTTTTATAAAGACACCTCCCAAAAGGCGTAATAAAAGTTGTTAACAACTGACTTGCTCTATCTAATTTAATTTGATGAAACCCTGAGGTAGTATCCAGCTTTGAAAAAACATTTGCACCTTTTAACAACGACAAAGACGATTCTACACCACGCATTGGATAGTAAGCACGACAAACACTTTTATTAAGCTTAGTATAATCACAACACAGTCTTATACCGCCATGTTTCTTACCTACAACCACAATTGGAGAGACCCATTCTGTATGAAAATCAACTGGTTCGATAATATCGAGATTAATTAACTTCTCTAATTCTTTCCTTAAATTGTCTAACAATGGTATTGGTACTGAACGAGGTACTGACTGAACATATGGAACTGCATCTTCTTTAAGTTTTATGGACGTTTCACCCTTAAATTCCTCAATCTCATTAAAAATTTGAGGACATACTTTTTCAATATCTTTGATATTCAAATTATTATTATTACCGACAAAACTAACCATAGGATCAGGAAAATGTACAATTTGTAAATGTTTTAAAGCATATCTGCCCAAAATTGGTGATTTTAGATTTTTAATTATGTAAATATCAAATCTACCTGAGTTATTCTTGTATTTAATATTACAATTTAGTTTTCCTAAAACATTTAATTGTTTTCCGTCAGGACCAAAAATATTTTGATTACATGTACCTAAAACATTACTTTTTAAGAAATACTGATTAATATTATGTGGAGGAAAACAAACAACATCCGCTCCAGTGTCAACTAAGCATTTAGCTTTGAATTTATCATCTACCATCACTGTTACATACCAGGCTGGTGTGTTCTGAGAATGATCTAGCTTTCCTAGAAAAAGTCTATCTACCTCGCATTGATCTTCAGAATCCATCTGCTTAATTAATCTGTCTTGTCTCAAACACACCCTTTCCCAATGACCTCTAGAAGAACATTTTCGACAAACTGATGATCTTGCAGGACATCTTGATCTGTCATGCGGAGAAAACCCACAGTATAAACATCTATGATTTCTATTTGAATTGAATGTAGTTGTATCTGAAGCAATCCTTTCTTTAGATCTTCTTGGAAAACTGCTTTTCTTCTGAGTATATTCTGACACTTTTGTGACGGATAAATCTTCCTTTCTGTCTCTGTCTCCTTGTCTAAGAATTTCAGTTTGCTTCATTTGAGTTTCAGCTTGCTTTGCTATCAATATAGCCTTATTTAAAGTAAGATCGCTTAAAAGTTGCAACCTTACACTAGTCTTGATGTCCAACATGCCTACCACAATTCTGTCTCGAATCAGATCTTCCTTTAAACATTCGTAATCACAATTTTCAGCAAGTGAGTGCAATGATGTTATAAATGTATCTATAGGTTCACCTGGCATCTGATATCTTGAGTTGAATTTGAATCTCTCAAATATAATATTACGTTTAGGTTGAAAATGGTTATTAAACTTGGCAACCACATCTTCAAATTTCTTTGGAAGTGTACCAAATCTTAATAAAATTTCTGCTGACTCACCACCCATTAAATACAACAACAAATCTATCTTTTCTGATTCGGTTTTCACACCAAAACGCGATACAGTTAAATATCGTTGAAATCTTTTCAACCATTGTGGCCATGATTCGGGAGCTTGAAAATTAAAGCAGTCAGAAGCAGCTATGGTTCAATTATTCATAATATTAGAGCACCGCTGCCACCATGTTGCGATATATTCAATAAAACATGCGGGAAAATCGGATTAAATGTCTATTTAATTCCACGTACATTTGACATAAACCTAAACAACAACCCAAGCCAACTAACTAATACAACAAGAAAGTAGCCTACCGAATAAGAAAAGACTATCCAGAAAAATAAAAGTTAACCTTCCCAAACGCTTAAGGTGTACATTAACAGCTAAGTATTGTCGAAGAAATTAGGTCCGTTTCGTTGTGTTTGTTTCCTATGTATTTTACAAAGTCATGAAATGCTTGTTTCGGCTTTCTAAAGCGGCAGCGCAGTTAATATCTTCCAAGGTGCAGACCGTACCAGTTTGCTGTTTTCAGGTAGGCTTTTATCCCTTTTAATTTAGCGTTGCTAAGTAATAGATTTGCAGGCTGCTAGGAAATGCCTCGTTACCATAGGAACCGCTGGACTCTTTCTGTTACTTTCGCTGGGCGCATGCATGGAGATTTTATTTGCACCGGAGTTCCGCCTTGCCCGTCTGGATCGCTCCCGCTCGTTACATCTAGAATTTGCTTCGCAGAGGCCTAATGCTTTTCGATCAGGAACAGATCCAGTTTTCAGAGTTCCTGCGATCTGTTTCATTTCCAATATATTCTGCTGAGGCGACTAGGTGCTTTCCCGATAATCAAGATGACCATGGCTGTACTTGAAGATTAGCTATATTTTGCAACTAGTACCAGATAGTAGGAAGAGATCTGTTTTGATTTACAGCGAGCAGCGGAAATGGCAGTTCTTATTTGATGTGGCATTGTACATGTTTATCTCTTTTGGACTAGTTTTATAACGAAGCCTCTCGACAAACACGTGATATATTTGAAATCAGATATTAGTTTTCTACCAGTGCCAGCACGGTGCATATCATTAAGGAAAAGTATTATTTGATTGATTTCTCCTATTGGTTTTCACCTCTTTAAACGATTTCGAACCCCGCGTACGATTTGAAGAGCGGAACTTACATTTAAGGTAATATAAAACTTTGTTTTTTTCACTTGCTAACTTTGTCCATTTATTGCTTTTGCCTTAACATACCTCTTGCTTATTTTTTTAAACATACAACCTCCTGGGTCGTTTGCACATAGCAAACCAGTTCAACATGAGTCTTCCTTAAAAAAAAATTTACTCACTATTCCCACTCTCCTTTGAATTGGAAAGCTCAGTTTATATTATTTTTTTGTATAGTTTAACTGTATTTAAATAGTTTAACTACTAAAGCTTCGTTATTATTCCCTAATGTAAGCTAGAAGTCGAATACGCTGAGTCTTATTTAGAGTATGAGTTTTGAGTGGTTTTGTTATTGTGGTTAACGACTGTCGCCCTTTCGTACTCGATCCTTATCCATGACAACAAATCTCCGAAAACTTACAACATCTTTAGCTTATTAACTTGATATGCGTTAAGAAACACCTTCAAATTAAGGATTTGAAATAGTGCTTGCATATGGGTTAACATTGAAATTATCTGCACTTCCGTTTCTCGTATTTCTTGCAATTTTGTTATTGATGGTTCACGAGGTTAATAGTTTGCTATTTACATTTGCATGGAGTTTGTAATATTTGAAGTATGTAACTGTTATTGTGAAATTACCTACTTTGTCACACCTTAATACTCTACCACGAGAAGCGCTAGACTAACCTAACGATAATGGTGTTATACTTGAATATAGGACGTGGGAGTGTGTTAACACTAAAATGATCAAAACCAAATACGAGCGCTACAACGTTATTTTTGAACTATTTGCAAATTTAGGTTGAAATAACCGCAGCTTACACTAAACGGAAGAATCTCGTAGGCTCTTTCATAAGGTGTGACCTACTATAAGAAGAACAAAACAAATGCTGCGCAACTATAGTGAATGAAGTAGTTAACAATTTATATTATTGTTTCCAATGATGAATCTTTAGTCTTCACATAATTTTTGTTTGTTTTAATATTAGGTTGGTAAGTGGAATTTTGTAAAATATTTAAAAAGTTGAAAATTTCATTTTTAGCTAAAGTTAAAAAAATTGGTGCTTTCTGGCTTTGAGATTGTTTAGTTATCTAAAAATAACACACTCTAAAAAAATCTCATTGAAATCTTACTTACTTTCCGAAAAATACCCCTTTTTGGATTTTGACAATTTCGAAAAACTCCATTTTCTAAATAAGTACAAATCTCTCGGTATATATGATAGGGGTTAAATAGGTTTTTAGACAAGCACAAATTATTGACGTAAAAGGTGTTTTTAAAAAATAAAAAATAATTTCTTTTTCCATATTATGCCGACTTTTTTGGCGGTCACTGTGGAATATAATTCGCTTTTTTTATACCCAAATTAAATATTTACTCTATAATATATAATGATGAGGTAATTGTGGCGAACCTATCAATAAATCCACGACGTGTTGTAGACCTAGCATTCCCAACGTAACGTTGGTAATTTCAGATTTGAAATGTAAGTTGAGCGTAAAAATAAACAAAGCTTAAGGCACATAAAAAATAGACATGTAAATCAACAATACATTAATAACTGGTAAATCTGACATAAATAGGAAAATGCAAATACCAAAAGTTAATAAACTAATTTGCGTCACTACATTTTGAATGGCCGCAAAATATGTCTTTCAAGTAAAGCAAAATTGTGGCTCATCTGTTAAATCCAGCGTCTTATGAAAATGAAGTACAAGGGCTAAGACCTCAACTAGAAACTTCAATATATCTAAATCCAAACTCTAAATTTCGACAATCAATTAAACCGAATCTAGAAACCCAAATGTAGCACTTAAGAAGCCTAATCCATAAATTCACATATGCACAAGAGCAATGAAAAGGATTCAAATGAATAAGTTAAATCTAAATCCATCAACAGCCTGACACAATCAGACTCAACTAGGCGCGGGGGCCGGGGATATTCGGAGTAACTTAGGTGTGAATTGGCTTATCGTTCTATCTCACTGCATTTGTTTTGAGCTGAATCTCCCTCCCTTCTTTTAGTTAGCTTTTAAATATAGGTATTTTTTCTCAGATGTGACTTGTAAACCATTATCTGTGCAAATAAAGACCATATTATTATTATTATCATTATTATCTCCAGTCGACGTGCTAACTTATCAGGTACTATATAAAATGGGATAAACATGCATAAGGTCAAATCGCCGACAAGTGCTTGACGACGGAACCCCCCGGACGTTATCTCCATTAACCTTGCAGTGGTGGCGAGGAGGACCATTATCCTCCACAGATTTTAAAAATGCTCCCAATTTTTTCAAACGTAAGCTGCATTACTGCGACAAGCAGCACTTTGGACGAAATTGGCTGCTTACTTTTTATAAAAATCCTATTTACTTTGGCCTGGATGACAATTGTCATCCGCGCGACCACTCGCGTTACATGCGTAGAAATTGTTAAATTTAATTGACTGTAAAACAATAATACATCAAAAATCCATTGTGAACATATCTTGTTCAAAGACAACTGAAGTCGGTGATTTGGACCTCGACAGTGACTCATGGCTGCAGAGATAGTTGGATGAAGTGAGTGGTGATGAATTTATTATTTCAGATGAAGAAGGCAATGGTGATAAAGTAGATAACATTGAGTGATTCCGCCACCAATTATGAAATTGAGGTCGCTTATAATTCTCCATGTAGAATCAAAGTACAAGAATTCGACAAAGTGGAATTGAAGAATTAGCCGTTAGTGCGCATATATGTATACAAAATATTTGCCTTTTTTAATTTTTTATGCATTCTTTGTTTATTTTCAATCATGTCTGTACATTTGATATGAAAAATAGTAGTGATTTTTCCAGATTCCATATAACTACCCGATAATAAGGATTGACAAAAATAAATATAATAACAGGAACCACTTAATTTACAAATCTCATGTAAAGGATGCGTCTCTCCTTTCCGAGTAATTGCGATGGTACTGGCGAAAATTTTTATAAAAATCAGTCGAAAATGTAAAAAGAAAACAAATAAAATGCCACGGATTTTACTACCACAATGGGAAAAATATTACTAGAAAATCGGGCTATAGAAGAAATTTCCTTAGCGACCGCGCTATCATTTACTCGTACTGTGCGGAAAGGGACGTTTAGGCGCGCACCTTTAGGCGCGGTTTATTAGGCGCGAGCTTTTAGGCGCGAAGCTTTTAGACGCGGCCGCTATTAGGCGCCTGGACGTTTAGGCGCCGCAAAATTAGGCGCGGGGACAGTTAGGCGCCACATGAAAGAAATTCACATTATTCTTGATTTTAAAATTTTTTGTTACTTAATTATTGCAGCCATTACTGTCGAAGAAAAATTCAAACCTTTATAAACAATATATATTCAGCTTTTTACGAGCCTTCGTCAGTGTGTTCAGTGTTCAGTGTAAAGTTGTACAAATTTACATATTGAATTTACATTTTATCGATTATGAACAATTAGTTACTTACTTTTTGTATATGGATAGTTTAACGTAGTGAAATTATATGGTGTGTATAATTCCACCACGTTAAACTACCCATATACAAAATGTAAATAACTCATTTTTCATAATCGATACAATGTAAATTAAATATGTATATTTGTAAAACTTTAACACTGAAGAAGGCTCGTAAAAGCGCCAAATACATATTGCTTATGAAGGTTTTAATATTTCTGCAACATTAATTACTGTAATAATTACCCAACAAAAAATGTTGAAATCAAGAATAATGTGAATTTCTTTCTTGTGGCGCCTAACTGTCCCCGCGCCTAAAGTGGCGGCGCCTAAACGTCCAGGCGCCTAATAGCGTCCGCGTCTAAAGCGCTCGCGCCTAAAAGTGCGCGCCTAAAGATGCGCGCCTAAAGAATCGCGCCTAAACGTCCTAGACCGCGTACTGTGGCAATACAATAAACGTAAAATAAGGCAGACAACGCAAAAAAAAACCCAACAGAATACATCTGAGTAGCTAAGGCAATACGAGATCGTAAGACGTAAATCAGACTAAATATGCCAAAAAATGCATTAGCGGAAATAAACTGTTAATAAATTCAGGCGAATGGAGCAAAATACATTACCTATTGCAATCTGCTGCACAAAAGGCCAGTAACGGCATTAAGCTCCAAAACGTTGACATTAACATTGGCAAACAATGAAATGTCATACTTTTCTGGCTCCACGTTGCGGCGCCTTTTTATTTTATAATTGGCTATGCAATAATGGTCTTTATGTTTGTAGATGGTTTTATGTTATAACAATAATTATTATACTTTAGCTATGACGTCTGACTTTTACTATACTTTAGTTTATTTTCACTAAATTATTTTTTAAAGTGAATTTAAGTATTTCATTTTTCCCTTTTATAAAGTATGGATTATCAATATTATAAAAAAATTTCTAGCTCCGGTAGAAAGCATTTTCTCTTAAGTGAAAACACAGGTCGGATTTGCTCATAATCTAGACAGCTATTAATCCTGAAAATTCATTTTTATTTCATGACGTATACTGCCACCTTTCACTTCAAATTATGCAAGTGCAAAATCAATTACATATACCTCGTCGATACATTACTTGTCATTCAACAAATGTCAAATAGTAAGTACTGCCCTCTTTAAAATCGCCTCACTTCACTCTTTCTATATATTTCTTTCAGTTTTTACATAAATACCTGTAGTCTGTCACCTGTCCAGGGATCTCGATACTCTCCATTACCAAGCCAAACGCATCCGGTAGTCTCACAGAGATCTCAGAACGTCCAAACAAATCCCAGTACGAAATCAACCAAACATCAGCATCCGCAAAGACTTCCCAGACAAACACAGGGCACCTACTTCCTTTCTCCAAAAGTTCCGCAAAAAAGCGATCAGCAGCAAACACCTTCCACGTCTTCCTACCAAAATTCTCAAGCCACTGACGACCTAGTATCACAAACCTCGACTAGATGCAATTTACAAGATGTCACTTCAATAACAAGCTTGGCGAATTAGAACTCCATTAAATGAAAATCTTCTATCCACACCATAGAATGTTCACTCTGCTAACAATATCGATGTAAACCACTTCCAGTAAAAACCATTCCCTGTTATCCAATTCATATGATGTAATGTATTGATCGACAATAAATTCGGTTCGCTATCCAATTAGAGAAATTGCTTTTGTCGATTATAGCTGTATTACTTAGGGCATTCCCACCACATCCATTTTCTTCCTCCTTACCATCTTCCCATCTTAAATCTTTTTAAATTTACTTTTTATTTAATTCTCGCAAATTTAATGCTTTATTAACAACCCTTTAGATTCCAAAAAACAGATTAAACTTTGTATAAAAAGAGTGTTTATTTTATAAATTTAGCAGCTTATAAAGGTATTACATGTTTTCTGTACATATATTTTATAGTCCAACACTCTATATAAACTTTATCATATTTATCTAACACTCACTATGTTGAATTATATTTCTCGAATAGGTATTTGTCATTAATCCTCCACTTTATTTCAGATAATAATTAAATTATGTTAGAATCTTACTATTTCATATATAGCATCATTCAATTGATTTTTAAATTCCATTTCATTTCTTTACCAAATACATTTTAATAATTTCGATACCCTTCTAGTACTGAAATTTGCGAAAAATTCATACCAAATTTCCTGCAGCTTTACTTAAACGTTGACAGTGGCAAACGGAATCACATATATTCTTTTAAATTTGCTTAGCACTTAAGTAGCGTGAATTGAAGACTAAGGTGACTTAGATCATCGCTAGGGCTAACATTAATAAATAAGGCAAAACGTTAGATCCTTACCAAAATGAACGTAACAACTTGGTGTCAATTATTGCAATGCTGAATCATACTTGCCAAGCATTTACCTTTGTGTATGATCCTAGTTTTAAAACCCTTCGCAATTCTAGAACAAAATAGTGTTCAACTTTTTAATGCCATCAGTTTTGTTCCTGGCTCTATTATAATTTTAAAATTGTTACACTTAAGTAAGGCACTAGCTGGATTATACCTACCGCTTAAGTTAGTCGAAACCAGCACCTGAGTTCTAGTTACTTCACAACCGATCTAGGACAACTCGACGCGGCCAACTCGATCCGAGCCCAACTCGACGCTGGACAACTCGATGCCACGAATTATTAGTACAGTATTTTGGATGATAAAAAAACATAACCGTGATTAATTTTTACGTAAATATAAACAAAAAATAATCGGATCTAGGAAAGACTAGTTACCGTTATAGATAGCATGTGAAGGAGAAATTTACATAATCTGCCTTTTAATGTTTAATAGAGCTATATACCTAAGTATATCTTTTTACCGAATCACAATTTGTCGGAAGGACCAAGTTCTGGGCCCCAAATTATAATTGAAACATTGTACATATTATTGTAAATACTTTTTGTGACTACAGGCTGCTGCATTGCGACCGCTTTAATATATCACTTGAATTGGTTGTGATTTTATACAAATCGTTTAAAGCGGCTAGCAGTAATTAAACATCGTGCTTCAAATAAATTGTGATTCGGTAAAAAGATACACATTATCATATACCTAGAGCTATATTAAATATTAAAAGGGAGAATATGTAAATTAAGCTACACATACTATCCATACCATAAATTTCGATAAACTTTCCTTCTGGTAAATTTTCTCTCAGTAAATTGTCTTTTCTAGATCTGGTTATTTATTTGGTTATTTTTATGTAAAAATTAATGACCGTTATACTTTATTTTTTTCTTCCAAAATACTGTACTAATAATTCGTGGCGTCGAGTTGTCCCGTGTCGAGTTGGGCTCGGATCGAGTTGGGTCCGCGTCGAGTTGGCCGCGTCGAGTTTTCCGCGTCGAGTTGGCCGCGTCGTGTTGTCCGTATCCGTTCACAACTAGGACTAACCGTTTTAACCGTGGCGCCTAACGGAACTGGAAACAATTTAGTATTATTCGATAGCGATGTTTTCTGTATTTGTTTAGCGGAATTATTTACGAAAATTGTTGTGGATTTGTCAATCGCATCGGAAAGAACAAACTTCTCTGATTTGTTTCTAAACGCATTTTCAGTTTATTTAATTACATGCTACCAGAGGCATTTAAATATACAATGCGGAAATAAAATAACGGATAAATTCATCGACTTTTTTTAAATGACAACCTGTATTTTTATTATTGATTTTGGTAGTACTTTTTATGTTGTTTTCAAAGATATAAAATTTTCAATATGTTCTATTTGAAAATAATCGAGAAAAATGGTCTGAAACTTTAAATATTAAAATCCAATTAAATGAGCAAAACAAATCTAGTTACCTAGGTTTGACGGGAAGTCATTGACGGCACATTCGTTTTGATTGAAATTTATAAGAACAATTGAAAAATACTATAATAAATAATAAAATAAATCAATTGTCTGTGTCTGGCTTAATTGTACCATTTTTATTAATAAAATAGTTTGCTAAAGGTAAATTCTAATTTAGAAAAAGGCAAGGACGCTTATTTTGTTATGACATTTACAAATTGTTTAATTGTGACATGCAACTAATCTTTTTTGTTTTATCCACCGGTAAATAGATTGATTTTGCTCATTTCATTGGTTTTTAATATTTAAACTTTAAGATAATTCTTCTCGTTTTTTTTTCAAATGGAACATTGAACATTTTATACCTTTTGAAACGAGATAAAAATCACTACACCCCTTCGAGTTTTTTCATAAAAACGAATATCAACGAAGTTAATGGATTTATCCGTTACTTTATTTATACTGTATATATTGTAATGATATACAACCATGTGTGTGTTAGAAGCTAATTTAGAAAATATTAAGGGATTACAATGGTTAACAATAATTTGGATTTATTCAGGTATAAGCTGGGAAGGTAAATGGTTATGATGTTATTGCATTGATTGCTGTGTATATCGATAATTTTTTTTTTTTTTATTTAATTATTATATTGAAACGTCAGTGATTATATTATGCTTAATAAACATTATTGTTATTAATTGTATGTTTGTTTCCTCTCGTACTATACATACGGATGTAATTACCTCATGGGCGTGATGCCAAAGTAATGGTAAGTAATATTGTTATATTGTTTTTGTGTTTCATTATGTATTTTCTGGTTGTGTTTCAGGTACTGAGGATGACCGATTTTTGCATCTCGATGTAGGTGTTCTTGTGGATATCCTGTTTTTGTAGCATTGTACCTAATGTACGAGGGATTACACCAGTAGCAGATATAACTATAGGTATTGTATACACATTTTTTAATCTCCACATCTGTTTTACCTCTATTGCTAACTCTGTATATTTTCGTAGTTTCTCGTTATGTGCCTGTAGTAAGTTAGAAGTGCTAGGGATTACAGTGTCTATTAAAAATCCAGTTTCGGCTTCTTTGTCTACCAGTGTAATGTCGGGTCGGTTATGAGGAATTGTTTTATCGCTGATAATACTCCTGTCCCAATATACCCGGGCAACGTGATTTTCGATGACTTTAGGCGGCTCATATTTATAATATGGTTCGGTTTCGGTTTTAAAATTAAACTTTATCAGTAGTTTTTGGTGTAATATTTTAGTTACATTGTCATGCCTAGCTTTATAATCATTTTGAGTTAGAGTTTGACATCCCGATATAATGTGATTGACTTTTTCGGGTGCACTTCCTCAACTTCTACAAGAGTCGTCCTGGGTGCCGTCTTTAATAATATACTTCCTATAGTTTTTGGTATTAATTACCTGGTCTTGTATAGCTAATATAAAGCCTTCTGTTTCAGGAAACAAGTCACCTCTGCACAGCCACGCGTTCGACGCTTCTGGATCGACATGAGGCTGAGCCAAGTCATGAGCATGCTTTCCATGTAGAGCTTTCTGCTTCCAGGATAAATTCTTGTCTTCTTTTTTTGTTACAGGAAAGTCTATTTCATGGGATAGATCTAAAGGAGTATACTTATTATCTGATATAGCTATTGCACGATGTAACTCAGATGTATTTGTTTTTGTAATAAAATATTCCCTTAAGGATGTTCTTTGTTTATTTAGTATATTTTTAATGTCTATGAGTCCCCTTCCGCCTTCTGCTCTTGGTAGAGTCAGTCTTTCCGTTGCAGACTTTGGATGATGTTGTCTAGCTTCAGTAAGTATGTTTTCTATTTAATTTCGTTTTAGTTATGGATTTAAGTCGCTGTATGTACTTAGACTCAAGTTCTTCTTTTACCTTTTTACTCTATCAGTCTCGATTGTTGTAGACCCAAATATTTATACGTGTCGCCTTCTATCATACTTTTGAGTGTGGATTCGTCGAGTCGTGTAGTTTAGTATTTCTCTCTTTCCCTGGTTGATACTTAGTGTCTGACATTCGGCTATGCCAAAGGTCATACGCACGTCTTTGATAAATGTTTCTGTTAGTTTTAGTAGATGTTTGAGATGGTCTGAAGTACTACTGAAAAGTTTTATGTCGTCCATGTACATAAGGTGGGACAAGTTATAGGCCATGTTTTTATTTAGTTTAAGTTTGTAGCCTTCATCCGTATCATTTAGCATATTTGTCAGTGGATTAAGCGCCAAGCAGAATCACACTGCACTTAGGGAGTCTCCTTGGAATATTCCCCGTTTGATTTTTATGTTTTCGGTCACTAGACATTCTGTATCGGTGTAAACCTTTATCGTAGTACTCCAGGTTTTCATTATGGTTCTTAGATACTCGATTAGAACTGGGCTTGCTTTATATATGTTTAGAACTTTTAGCAGCCAGGTATGTGGAACATAATCAAATGCCTTTTCATAATCTATAAAAGCGGTATGTACTCTTATGTTTCGTTTCCTTTTGTGTGCTTGGCTCATTACGACATGATCTATTATTAATTGTTCCTTGCACCCTTGGGATTTCCTCCGGCATCCTTTTTGTTGTTCTGCTATTATAGAGTTCTCCTCACAGTGAGAGTATAGCATATCCGTTATTAGCGCCGTTATGATTTTATAGATCGTTGGCAAGCATGTAATTGGTCGGAAATTTTCTGGATCTTTAACGTTTTGGATTTTTGGTAAGAGGTATGTTATTCCTTGGGCAATAAAGGCTGGTAATCTATTTGGGTTAATCATAAAAATATTAATATGTCTTGCAAGTTCTTCGTGGACAGGAGTAAATTTTTTGTATCAGTAGTTGTGGAGCCCATCTACTCCGGGTGCCTTTAAATTTTGTGTTTTTGCTATCACTCTGGTAGCTTGTTCATTTGTTACTGCTACCAAATTCATTTCGTTCGAGGCAGCATATTTTTCCTTTTCTGCATTTATCCATTCAGCCTGTTGGTTATGGCTCTCTTCGTCCGACCACAGCCTTGACCAGTATTCCTCTATCTTTTCTATTGTGGGCATTTCTGTTAGAGTTGTTTTAGTGTTAAACAGGTTTGGGTAGAGTATGCCTTCTCTTTCTCAGAATTGTCTATTTTCCCATCTTCGCTTGTTACATTCTTTGTATCTTTTTAATCTCTTAGCTAGGGCAGCGAGTTTCTGTTGAAGTGTATCTAAAAACTCATCTACTTGTATGTTGTATTCATCGTATTTTGTATGTATTTTATAGTTTTGAAAGATTTTATTTACTTCTCTCATTAATTTTTTAGTTCTATTGCCCATTTTTTATTGCGTCAGTTAGTTGATTATTTTCCGTTGTCTTTCACATCTCGTTTCTAATCTTTTCTGCGATTTAGGAATGCCTCTGTTGGCTTTCAGCTTTTGATCTTGCAATTTAGTGTCCAGAATTTTGGCTCGTTCTGTTTACTGCAGGTGAGAGCAGCACAATATATTAGGGTGTGAAGATCTGTGAAGTTATTACTTTGTTCTAAGAACTCAGGCAGAACTGTATACATATTTTCTACAATTTTTGCTAGTCGTGAGGATGTACTTTGTTTAGGAATTTTAGGTCTCATTGTAGGGTCACTTCCGTTATATTTGATGATAGCTTCATGAAGTCGGTCTACGACGTTTCGGCGTAGCCGATTCGGCGTGACCGATTCGGCGCAGCCCTTTAGGCGCGAAGACGTTTCGGCGCCGAAACAGTTCAACGCAGAGACGTTTCGGCGCGGAGACTTTTCGGCCCAAAGACGTTTTGGCGCGAGCCGATTCGGTGCGAGGCCGTTTCGGCGCGAGAATACCTATTTTGTGGGTTCAGTTTTACATTTAAATCACAGGCCAATAAAATGTTATATTTTGTTAATTTCCGTATGACGCTCTTTCGAATATATTTTAGTTAAGAGGATAATTAAAATTCTATATAATTAAAAATTACTAGAAAATATTAGCTTTTGCGTCAGAATACAATGCTACAATTTAGTATATTGTTATGTTGTATGTAAAGAAAAGTTTTGAAAGCATACTTCTAAAAATATCAGAAGCTTAAATAATACTTAAAAAGCGTTTGTTCAATATGTAGGTACTTTCCCTAGTTAACATATTCAAATAAAGGTAAGAATAAATTAATGTGGACCTAACATTGACTTCTTCCCAAATGTGTATACAAGTTTTTTGGTTTTGTGGAATTGAAAATAATATATTTTTTAAATCTACCAAAAATAAAATATATAGCAGATCGTTTAAATGTGTAATATGCTAGTTCCTTTTGAACTAAATTAGTAAACCACTAATAGAATTTGAAATAACTTTACGAAAACATAATATAATTACTAAATTAAGTTTACAATTGTTTTTACTTCCATTTACAAAAAAGGAAGTATTGGATTCATTGATGTGAGATAGGTGATTTTCCAGTTGAATACCTCTAAAATGGGTTTCTTGTGTTTATTTTTCTATTTTTTTTATTAACTCCTATTTTAAATAGAACACCGGTATATTATTACATTTTTGAATTCAGCTTAAAATTCTAGAAAAAAAAATTCTCTTGAACTAACACTCTTATTTTGTACCGCTTTTGTAAAATTTTTAATTTTTGAACATTTTTGACAAATTCTTAAAAATTTAAAATTAAATTTTTGGGTAAGTATAAGAGCACTGTAATGTATTCTATGTTACTTAGTTAGTATGTCATGAAAAATACATGACGAGCAATGGACGCGTTTTCATTGAAATGAATTTACATATACTCCATTTACTCCAGTATGTAATAGAGCTTTTAAAAACTATTCGCTTTATTAAGTTTTGTTCATTGGGGACATTTTGTAATCACCGAATTTTGTGATTTTTCCAAAAACGACACTCTTGTTCTATAAAACTTAATTTTTATCGAAGATTAAAAAAGTACCACTTCCGGTTCCCCGATGTTAACTAGAGATCGGCATTAATTGCTTTAAGACTAATCATGCAGTTGAATCTTGTAAATATAGACTCTGTCGACATTGAAAACAAAAACACAATTCGTTGCGTCAGTCATTTAATGACTATGTAGCTGTGAATCTTGAAATCACAATTAGGTTCGTGGTTCACTTATGCTAATTACAATGACATGCCAGGAGATCTATGTTTATCAACAGTTCAATCAGAAATTCAAACAACCATCGGATAATGTAAAAAAGTCAAAGCTTATTAGATGTAAGTAACCTTGTTTAAAATTAGAATTAACCTAACTGGCCGATAACTATACCTTGTTCACCGAACAGAAATAGTTAAGCCACTACCTAGCAACATTTTTCTATTGGTCGAACTTCTAAAACTCGTAGTACAAGCAAGTGCGTGCTTCACTTGAAACTTCTCTTGCTAATTTGCTACCTGGCGTGCTTTTATTAATTTGCATGTGAAATGCTCCGCACACATAAATTGGTAGGAGTGGATACGTTTTCGCGCCGAAATGTCTTTGCGCCTAAACGTCTTTGCGCCGAAACGTCTCACGCCGAACCGTATCGCGCCGAAACGTCTCAGCGCCGAAACATCTCTGCGCCGAAGCGTCTTCGCGCCGAAAGGGCGGCGCCGAATCGGCCGCGCCGAATCGGCTCCGCCGAAACGTCCCATTCCGACATGAAGTGCTTTTCTCAGGTCATCTTGCCCGTTTTCTTCTGAGAGTAAATTGTTTGGAGTGATTGCCTGACTTTGACGTTGTTGTTTTTCTTCTTCGTGAGCTTGTTCTTCTCGATTTTCTTGGTCTTCGGGTGCTTATTCTTCTATAAGTTCTGGTTGATTTTCATCTACGTCAATGTAGATATCATTTATTATATTTTCGCGTCTGATCTGGATTTCGACTCTTCTTTTGATGTCTTGTACAGCTGATTGCAAATAAAACTGGGACAGGTAATATGTTCTACTGTAAATATTGTTTTAAAATAAATAATCGCAATATCATGCCTATGTCACTGTCAATAAACTTATCTTGTAACATTTAATAAATTTTTTGATATTTTTCAAAGACTTCATGCCTCAATTAACCGAAGTTGTAAAGGCTCGTATTGTGACGAAAATTGAAGATGGGTGGTAAATAAGAGCTGTTGCTGCTCAATTTAATATTTCTAAATATACAGTTTTAGCAAAGAGCATTGCTCTTTGGTTTTAGCAATAAAAAACGGTGGAAAGAAGACGGAACATTAACCAGGAAGGCAGGTACTGGCAGACCAAGAATTTCAACAGTAGCCCAAGATAATGATTTGCTGTATAATTTAAGAGTAAATCCGCTTACGACAGCAAAAGAAGCCCGTATAGCTACACTTTTCGCTGGATCACGATCAACAATTTGTAGAAGGGTTAAAGAATTCGAATTAAGATAGCGAGCAGCTGCGAATAAACATTACCTTTCTGAAGAGCACATGCAGGCTAGGCTTTTATCTTCATTAAATTTTAGTTATCGTAACGGGGACTACTGGGACAGGGTAATTTTCACGGATGAGAAAATTTTTCAATCATCTAAGAAATCAAAAATTATAGTGTATAGGCCTAACAGTACAAAATGTAATCAAAAATATACAAATTATGTAAAAACGTCTGGACATTTTTCAGTAAATGTATGGGGATGAATGAGTTCGCGTGGGTTAGGGGTGTGTTGGAGAATTGATGGACGATTTGTTTCACAAAGTTATATTAATATTCTAGAAAATGTTATGCTACCTTCGGTCAGCCACCTGTATGTATCCTGGAAATGAATTTATATATCAACAAGACGACTGCCCGATTCACACAACAAATATTGTTAATAGCTGGTTTACAAATAATAACATAGAAGTTTTACCTTGGCCAGCCAATAGCCCGAATTTAAATCCTATCGAAAACGTTTGGGGTTTAATCGTTAAGAAAATATATCGTGCTAACTTTCAACCTCAAAATTCTGACGAACTGTGGAACATCATCCAAGGAACATGGGAAGAAATAAGGAAGACTTAATAAATTCATTTGTAAACGCAATGCCATTTAGACTCCAACAAGTTATTGTTAAAAACGGTTCTACAATACAATATTAAATATTCGTAATTATGTTGCCTTTTCTTATGCTTATATTTTTAATAATATATTATGTAGTCACCTATGGAATTTAATTTAGAGCCAGTTTCACACGTTATTAGAACGCAAAAAGTAGTCGCAAGACGTGTCCCAGTTTTATTTGCAATCAGCTGTACATATTCTGCGGACAGTAGGATATTCCTTGTGATTGTTCTTCGTTGGTCTGCCACTCGCTGTTCTGTGACATTAATTTCAGGATTTTCCTCAGTAAATAATTTGTGCATCTCTGATCTGTATGATGTCATATCTGTCTATTTTAGTTGCTGTGAAGTAGCAGCGCATGATACTTTCATTAATTTGTGTGGTCCATTTCATGCGTTGCCTTGGTTTTCCAGCTTTAGTGGTAACTGATTCTACTTCAGTTAAGGCACGATTTACCTGGTTTGCTGTTCGTTGATTATTATTATTATTATTATTATTTGACAATAAGATAACATTATAAAAATTGCAGTTTGAAACGAATGACAAATACTCAATTGAAATAAAATGGAAATTTAGTAGGTTTATATCAAAGATATAAAAAACTAGAGGGATTTGATATCGTTAAGAAAATTTGTTTTAATTATTGAAAATAACAAATTTAAAAAATGTAGCAAAATATTTTGGTGCAACTAAAAATTCTGAAAATAACCCTGTTTTTATTATAACAATGTTTTGAATAATAAAAAGGGAATAAGTAAAAGCTACGAGGTGAAATAATATGGAAATTTAATATAAACAAGAATAGGTAAAGACATAAACTAAAGAAGCTTGCAAATATGTGGTAAATACTAATGGATAGCAGAAGTACTCTACAGAAGTTAATCTTTGAAGAATAATAATAGGTCAAGTTTTTATTGGAAAAGTTAATTTTACAGAATACGTCAATTAAATTGGATTACGTCAAACTGTTTGGTGCTAAAGGACACTTCCAGAGGAGGGTCACCAGGGTAAAAGAGGCGTGTTCCAGGAGGTTGGTGAATGCAGTAGTGTAGGTAGCTGTCTGCAAGTTTGGTCTGTTGGCTGCGTGCTGTAGAAAAGGGTTGAGTAACTGTTATGTGACGGTTAGGACGTCTTGTCTGTCCGTGGACCATTCATTGCAGGAAGATGCTGGAGAGAATCGATTAATCATCAGAGAGGAGTGGTTTGTTTGGCATCTGGAGAGTTTGTGCAGACGCAATGAAAGGTGGGTTATTTCTTATTAAGATCATAACAATAAAAGGAAATAAAGACAATAAAAAGGTGAACTATTTATGAATGAATTGCTTACTGATTAAATATTGTTCTGTACCATTGTAACAGTTTGGTATTATTTGTCATTTGAATTTCAAATCTGTTTTGAGATGTGGTTGACATAAGTAATTGTGACTTATGCGAATGATATTGGGAAAATAAAAACATCCATTTTTCAGAAATCAGTTAACTAGATAAAGGAATACACCCCTGATTTTCAGGGGCTAATATCTAATAAGAATTATTGACAATCTAATTATAGTAGGGCAATTTTTAATTTAAAAACCGTTTAAAATAACTTGAATTGAATGTTTATAGTATATTAAAGGTATCGCAACGAAAATCTTATCAAATTTATGACTGCCCAATGTGTTGAAAATAATAATACAATTTAAAAACTTATTAAAAGTAAATATAGACAACACGTTGCGAATGCAGTTCAATATATTACACAATCTGCTCGATACTCCGCACTAATGAATGCATCTGTACAACCATAGGTTAAATTTAAGCAGATATTGACGTATTTGACGTTTGCTACCAATTAAATATTTGCCCATTGCTACAAAACTGTTTGAACACTGGCAACGATAGCAGTGGCCAAAAATACTGACGACAATAAATGATTGTTCGATTTTCTGTCTCGATTACTGAGTCAGTCGGGCTGTTTCTACTCTTTTCCACCATTACTTTTTCTGAAAGATTCTATTGTGCCTGTAGCTTCTCGATGCATCAGCGAAAGGGGGTCGCTAGAATTAACAGTTCGAGAAGCGCTGACCTAAAGTCTTAACCTTTTGTCATATGCAAAATGAAATTGATGTTTAATGAGCTTGGAAGGTTGGAATTGTGTAGATACCAACAATTAGCCAGCTGGCCTCAATTCTGCTTATGATATTGTTCGGGATCCCGAAGCCCCGGAGTAGGTCAGGTTTTCCGGGTCGAAAAAACCGGAGCAGGTCGCAGGTAGGTTGCTGCGACGTCCTCCAACTGCAGCCATGAGGCAGCGGGAAAATCGAGGAGATTGAGGCAGAGTCCCTTGGCGGGTTCTAGGCAAATGTCCCGACATCGGGGCCTTCGAGAGGCATCTCGGCAGGGTTCCCAGGTGAAGGGTAGCGAACAGGCAAGCGCGGCAGGTAGAGGCTGGGGCCTGGCCGGGGCAACGAACACGCGCAATCGCCCAGTCGCGGCCCCGTCGAGGCGCCATCCGTCGAGACGCTCGCAACAGGTAGCCAGCGCAGCGTTGCATGTGCGCGAGATTATCACCGACAGTAATTGAGGGCATTTGGAAAATTACGCGTGAAATTCGCACCCGTCGCAGCGGGTCCGATTCCTTGCACTTATTCCGGTGGACTGTTAGGCAATCGCCAATTAGTGCGGGAGTGATCGTGCCGCTGTTTGAGGCTTCTGCGTTTGGGGTAAGTTGATATTCATTCTTTTATTTAAGTTCTAGCTGGCGCAAAGGGAAATACATTTGAATTAATGTTATTTAAGAATCTAGGCACTCGTGTAATTTTTGAAATTAGAACGATTGTTTGAAGCTGATGCTTAGTAAAAGTGCTTCCTTAGCGACTCGGTTTAAATCAACAAGTTTCTATGAAAACAAGCAAACATATTAAACCCCTAGAAGAAAGTGACATCCCTTTTTTCGCTAAAAAACATACTAAGATAACTCTGTCCTTACTAATTTCCATTTGAATCTGGAGGTTGATCAGTGCACAATAGCGACCCAAGTAAATTGTTTTTTTCATCGCAGCCCAGATTTTAGTGTTTAAATTTTAAAAATATTCTAGAGACGATTTTTTTCCTCTAATCAAACAACTTATAATTGTAAGGGGTTAATATTCACAATAACTATTTTTATTTAAACAAAAATGCGTTGGAATTATCATAACCGATCTAATACTTTACGTCCTTCCAAATAAACCGTTCGCCATTTTCATTAACTTTTCTGGTTTGAACAGAACTTTTTAATAAACTTTAAAAATTTGAAACACAGTTTTTGCCTCTTCCCAAACAACTCGTGACATTAAAGAGCTCATATTCATCATAACTATTTTGATAAAAAAAACTGCCATGAGCTTCGTTATACCGGATCCACTTAACGTCTCTCTAAATAAACCGTTCGCCATTTTCCTTAGCCTTTCTGATAACAAAACTTTTTAATAAGCTGACAAAGCTTCTAAAATCATCGGTTTTTCTTTCATAAATCCCAATCACACTTTTAATCTCACTAGCTGATACAAATTCTGGATATGTTCATTAAAAATGTTTCTATCTATGTTGAATTCCATTCTGGTATGTTTTGGGGTCAACAATTTTTGATCTAGCAATGACAAGTTGAAATCTACAGTAGAAGCATTATATTATCTCCTGAAAGTGTTATAATGAAATATGACAAGGTTAGTTTCGCAGCGAGAGGTTAAAAGCTCTTTGATTTACAACCCCTACTAGATGTGATTTCCACTTGGTATATTCATGCATTGCTTTAGACTTATCTGTGCCGGATTCATCCCTATACTTACTTTTTATCCAAATAAACAGCTTCCGCTTCTGTTGTTTTTTCAACTGTACATTTAGTTTGAGTTTTCTTGCTTTCTCTTTTCGTTTGTTATTGCACTATTTAGTTTTATGAAGCTGCTTATAGTTCAGAAAACTCACACATAAATCTTTCTATTTATCGGTAATTGTAAAGCTACTCACAGAGAGGATCCAACAAGCAATTCTTTTATCCAGCAGGGGCTTTAATAGGATGGTATCGACCAAATCTGTTTTTAATAAAGTGTTTATTTTCCTTGCTGGCTCGTGACGTTCCCATCTGTCATCATAAGCTATTTTTGACAATACCCTCAATACATTATGGATTATTAGGTGAAAGTAGGTGTCACATGACTTGTGTTGATGTTTTGTTTGTCTATTTTCGTTTCTTCTTTCGGAAAAAGCTTTCAGTATATGTACCGCGCTTATCATGATTTGTAATTTTGGTCTAAATCATTAACATCGCTCTCCAAATCTTCTACCGCTGCTCTCTTTACCATTAAATTGCATACTTTAGACACATCTTTCCTGCCCCGTTGGTGCATTTGCGCTATATCTCAAATAACTTTTCTAGCATACAGAGTCTGACGAACGATTGCAATGGTCTCCTGGTTGTTATAAGTTGAGTTGTTGTAACTGTGCAAATAGAAATATCTGTATCTAATCTTGCTTCTAAAAGTCACAGAGTTATTAAAAAATGTCTATGCGTATTATATTGCAAAAAACCATAAATATCTACCTTCATATTTGTCAGCTTTGGTACGTACCACCGACAAAAACTTAATTTTCTCTAATAACACAGTTCTCTATTGCAACTGTTTGTGAAAAACAAAAATATCTGTATCGAATCTTGCTTCTAAATGTTACAAAGTTATTGGAAAATGTCTAACCCTCTTATATGCATAAAACTATAAGTCAGCTTTAGCACGTACCGGCTACAAAAACTTTGTTTTCCCTATTGACACAATTCTGTAATCTTTTTTCTAAATGCCAGAGTTCCAGAAAAATTTGTCTTTTATATACAATAAACTATAGGTATTTACCTTTATATATGTCACCTATAGCACGTACCGCCGACGAAAACTTTATTTTGTCTAATGACACAACCGCTTCTAATTGTTTGTGCAAACATAAATATCTGTAGTTGAGCCCGCAAGGCGCGTGCCAACAAGATAAAGACGAAGAAGAAAAAATACCTATATATGATCTTGCTTCCAAGCGTGATACATTTTTTAAATATGTCTATGCCTCTTATATGCAATAAACTATAAATATCTACCTTCATATATGTCAGTTTTAGAACGTACCGCCGACAAAAACTATTTTGATCTAATCACACAGCCTCTCGCTTGTTCAGACAGACGTATCTGTATCTAATCTTACTTGTAAACGTAATAGAGTTATTGAAAAATTTATGTGCCTCTTATATACAGTAAACTATAAGTATCTAGCTCCTTCTGCGTTAACTTTAGTACGTGCCGCCGGAAAAAAACCTTATTTTTTACAATTGCACCGTCTCCCTTGAAAAACTGTTTGTGCAAACAGAAATATCAGTATTGCTTTTAAACGTTATAGTTATTGAAAAATATCTGTTCCTCTGATATACTTCTTATACAAATTAGCTTTAGCACGTACGGCGAACAAAAGCTTTATTTTCCCTAACTGCACAATATATCGTAACTTATAACTTCTAAACACAAAAAGATAGATATAGACTGATCCTAGCAAGTTATTACTACCCTCAAAAGACACACCTTTTGGCATATGAATAAGTGTCAATCAAGAACAAAAGATGCCGGCAGTAATTAAAGCAGCTATGAATGGAGCCCTTTTGAGTTTAAAAGCACCACATTATTTTAATATTTTTGAACAGAACTGGTTATAGGGTATATGAAGTCAAATCTATATGCGCATACAGAAAATTAAGGAAGAATTATTTATTTCAGATTACCTCAAATTGCACTTTTTGCCCGTCTCCTTTTTCACAGACAAAAGCGAGTTGATCTACGAATTGAAACAACCCCCATGTGAAGGTAGATTTTAAATCGGTAAAGTCAGAGATGCTAAGGAATCGTGTCTCTTTAAAAATGTTAACAACCTGATGTGTAAACGTACTGTTCCTGGTTAATTTTTAAACATGCACAATATTTACATGTAACACCATAGCTTAAAGTGAAGAAAAATATAATACGAAAAATGTAGTTCCATATTTTTTAAAACAGGAACAGGATGACGTGAGTCTGAAGGAATCTATTTTTTCCTTGTCGTTTTTTTTTGTTTTGGGGAAGGATTAGAAACTCTTGTGCATAACCTCGCATTGGTCGACGTAACTTTGCATAAAAAATTAATGGTTGCAGTTTCCAGACGTTTACAGGTTTTGATGCCCAAAAGTTTTTGTATTACTTCAACCGACCTGGAACGGATGCCCAACCCGCGATCTAATTTGTGCAGAGACAACTACGTAGTCGGACTAGTTCTTTGTGATAATGACAAGTTTTATAGCAATTGGTATCATCCGACATTTTCTTCCAGTAATGGCTGTCAATTACTTATCAATACCAAAATAATGCTATATTCAACACGAGCAACTAAAAAAATGATGTCATGCATAATGGCTGTTTAATACTCTTAAAATATCCATTTGATCTCAAATCAGCCTACTAGATACAACTAAGAAGATTTGAACTAAAGGATGTAAAAATTCCCAACACCGTTATTTATGGAGCAAAACTTTGCATTTATATTTGTCGAGTCTTCATCTATAAGCATATAAAATTTCATTTCGAAAAAACTATTGACTCTCAAAACAAAACAGTAATTTTCTGATTACAATGGATTTTGATCTTGGCGTTTTCAATAAAATTGCACACTGATCATTTAGAAATTATTATACTATATGTAGTTAAACGTATTAAAAGTTTGTATATTGCCGGGACTAACAAGCTTTTATGAGGTTTATTACGAGTTGGGACCATTGTCTTAAGGACAAGGCGGTATTTCAGAAAAAAAAAATCGTTATAGAATTTACCTGCAAATGCAACAACAGTATTATTTTTATTTATTGGAATTTGTGCTATTGCAGAATAATAAATATTTTCTCTTAATGCCTGATTTTATTTTTTTAAAGTTTAGAGGATAAAGGTGGCACATGCCTTTTTACGCCCTTCTTGGTATGATATTAGCTCGTTCATCGACCTGTAGAACTAGTGTCAACGTTACATTAGCAGAAATTGTCCAGTACAATAATACTAATACAAGTGAAACAAGTTAGAAAAACGTTTATCGAAACTGCACCGGTAGAGAAAAAATACACAACGAACAAAAAATATAAAATTTGTTTTTATCATTGCTTTCTGCCAAATATTTGAAAATATTGAAAAATGATATAATGCTGCTCCTACGAATACACTAAATCAACAATTTCTAAGATTATATTTAAAGTTAAAACTGTAAACGTAGAAATTTCATATACCACACACCATTAATTTAGTTTCTTGTAATCAAATAATAACGTTTACGTAAACCAAAGAGCACAGACTTGTTAGTAATGCAAAAATATAATCTAGTCTTACGTTTTATGATATACTACGAATAATAATGAAATTCCACTACATAATCCTCGGAGTGAAATGTAGCTTGATAATACTATCTCATTGGGTTCTTGATCAGAAAAGACGGGTTCGGCCCACAGCGGCGTCACATGAGCACCAAAGTCTAGTACGAAACCATGTATTCCCCAGCCCAGCTGCTAACCATAGGGCCTTAGTATCTAAAACGTCTTCAAGGTGGACATGTGTAAATTAAAGGTATTAGGCTTTAGTAAATATAAATATTGAGCCTCAATCTTTCACAGGTTTAAAGTTCGTCTCAATATTTCTCATATTTGAAATATTGCACCATAAATCACTTTCTGTTTGCAATTGGTTTCCTAATTGAATATTTATGCAACTGGAAAAACGTAAATTGAATGTCGCGAACCTGGCCGAGGAGGTCAGACAAAACTGCCACGGTATGGCGTTCAATCCCCACACCTGGCAACTCGCGGTCGTCCCACCCAGTCGTTTTAAAATTGTGTACCGAAACCACAGCTGTGGAAGTAGGGAAAGTAAGTCAGTCGTCGAAGGCGTGATGCTAACCACATTACCCAGTGCGCCGGTAACGGTGTGCCAGATGACTGGGTTTCGGAAAGAGATATTTCGGCAACCCTGATTCGCCTTCTCTTAGGCCATGTTTCTAGATGGAGTGAAGTTCCCGACATTTAAAAATCAAAATTGAAACCAGGCTGCAACCGCGCATATACGCGTAGAACTGGTATTATAGCATTAAGCGCTTCAGTTTCTAAAGCTGCTTTTTATTTTCTAATATTTAACAACAATGCTTACAGTCGAAATTTTTAGATTTTTTATTAAAATTGTAAATGAAGGCATCATCATTTTATACCTGTACTTCGATAAGTTACTCTGGAGCCCATTTTTATAGAGTTGGGACTACATAGTAACATTGTTGCCAGATGGGCTTATTAAATGAACCAGGAACAATATAATAACTATTTTATTATTATTTCTTAAGGTCTAAAGCAGATATTTATGTTACAAGTGCTAAAAGCACAACATTACTATGCGTGCGTATTGCTGAACGACGCAAAGCCGAGTTCTATAAAAACACAAGTAAGGAAAGTCTGCGTTTGCCACACGTCACATGCACGATTTTACCTATTTTCGAAACAAAAATTTTAAAAAAACTTTACCTGATTCTATTTACTTCTCCCCCTAGTGATAAAAGTTACTATTTTTTCACTAGTGCGGAGGTGGTCATTTCCAAACTCAAACTAATGAAAAAATGAAACTTTTTTTCACGAAAATAGATAAATAATATTCTTAAAATAATCCATGCAGTGTTGGAACTAATAATGAAAGTTGGCATTGTGTTCCTTCTGAAAGTTTTTTCGGATTATTTGGAAATTCAACTAATAGCTGGGCACACCAATCGATTATGCCACACTATTTTTGGCTAGTAACTCCTATTATACGAACAAAATAATAATTTCAGCAACGTATCTAATTTTTGCAATATTAAAATAAATTATAATAAAAATTTCACAATTAAGCAACGGAAACTCGAATACCTCGGTCATATAATGAGGCAAGAGAAATACCTCCTGCTTCAGCTACGTAATACTTCAGGTAAAGATAGATAGCAAGAGAGGTACTGGTAGGAGAAGACACCCTTGGTTTCACAACTTGCCACAATGGTTTGGACTACGTCTGTTCAACTATTCAGGAGTGCCGCAAACAAAATCAAAATTGCCATGTTGATGCCAACGTCCGTAACGGATAAGGCACATAACGAAGAAGAAGGTATTAAAAATAGTACTAGCTTTGATTAAAATATAAAATGTAATCAGAGCAGGCTTAAAAATAGTGAATACCAATGTAAAATGAATGAAAACAAAGATAAGAATAGGGAAGCGAAGCCAAGCTGTGAGGCGTATTATTTTGGCTTCCACACAAATAGTCCATTTAAAAGCGAATCAATACCCATTTTTCCGAATTCAGTGTTTAAACTAACTCAGTGTCTTTTGGGTAGGCTGTAGAAGCGTTACTTTGATGAGTTGCACCCCTATCGATTGGTAGCTGGTGTTCTCGTGGAAGTTTTTGGAACTGTTTTCGAAGTTGGCATAGCCCTAGAAGAGGGACTGTGAAGCAGCGACATTCGTGCTAAGCAGCGAGAGCCCTAGGACTGGGGAAAAGATACAGTTGTCAGCAGTTTTCAGGTGGTGCTAGGTGCAGGCGGCTTTCGAAGGGGTTTCTGGCTTGTTACAACAGACCAATGGAGAGAAAGAGAAGCCCCTGTACGGCGTGGGATTTGCTTTGGGGACGCCTGGTGTTCTATTTTACACCAAGAAAGCCAAATAAGGGTAGAAAGATATCCGAAAAATATAATTTTTAAAATGTCAGGCGACCCTCTCATACTGGCTGGACCTAAATTTGAGTCACGACCTATAGATAACAAAACACTGATCTACCTTATCAAAAATATTCCAACTAAAAGGCTTTGGTCGTGTACTACGTGGAAACACACTTGCATAATATTTAAAATAATAACTCCTTCCCTCATAGACAAACTTTGTACTTTTTTGGCATAGACGACTCGTTTTGCCAATTGCCAAAGTACAATTTATTGTAGACAAATATAAATTCAAACATAAATACATAAAAGCTATAGAAATTGGCTCACATTATATTCATGTTGATGTTTGTTTGTGCAAAAATCAATCATTGCATAGAGATTTTTCACATTCCTCGCGTTTTTTAGATAAAACTCGTTGAAGTTCTTTTCTGGGTCACAATTCTAGTTCCTTTCCGCTATTTCGAGATATCAGTTCTAACATTTTCCTCTTTTCGACATTTTCCACAAGCTGTGGAAAATGGCTTCCCGCGTTTTTTCTGTAGAAATAAAACATTTTTCCCAACTTCATTAAAGTACTTTCACTTTTTGCTATGCAAAGATAATGACGATAGCCCTCATCTTTGAGAAATAAAAAATATAATATAAATGATGATTTATAATTATTGATCTTAACAAACAATTTAGCACAATTAAATGTATAAAGAGTAATTACCAAAATAGTAAATAGCACACACCATGCAAAGAATTGCTGAAAATTAGCATATAAACGGCATATAAAGCAAGCCTAGTTTAAAGTAGGTCGCTTATTTCAATAAAATCGACAGCAATCACTTTAAAACGCTGGTGAGAAGGAGGCAAGAAAATTATCGCTTTATAGCAGTAGTACCATTCATATAAAAGGGGAAAGAACTGAGAGAGTTAATATGTTGCTAAGCGTTACTAAAATAATTGTCAACTTGTTTACACGTCGTTACGAAAAAGAGCTGCTATCACTGAGTTTCGGAAAGAGATATTTCGGCAAGCCTGACTCGCCTTCTCTGAGGCCATGTTCCTACTTGGAATGAAGTGCCCGAACTTTAAATATGCCTCTCAGGACTGGAGTTGGTCCTTAAACTCATAGAAAATTTAAAAAGGTGTAGTCCAGGCGATTACAACAAATGATAGTAGGATGGTGATTCCACGAAGGAAATGAAAGCTTACCAGAGCTCTGACCCTTATTAAGCGTTAAAACTACAATTTCCTCCATTACGCAGCACGTGGCTTCAGGTTAGGTAACGTTAAAGTTACTTCGAGTTCCCACATCGATACAGATACACAGCTTCTAACGCGGGACTGACCTCTCAATTTAGCAGGGCCATCTGAAAATTTTAAGCTCTGCTTAAACTCCAAGAAGGCACCAAACTCGTCACACTCATCTTTCCACAACGCTGTCTAAACCAGAAGCATCACTCGAGGAAGACAAAACAGCGACAAAGAGAACTTTGGTATCTGACCTTACAATAATTACGAACTAAACGCAATTTTGCTTTGAAAGTTACGATTGTCACATTAGGCAGTCGTAAAATTAATAAAAATTCTGTTTATCGGTATAAAGTGGACCAGCCAGATAGAGCAATATGCGCACATTAATGCTGGCTTCTTGGAACGATTTAGCATGTACATCGATTTGTAATTATAACAATCAATATAGGAATGTGAATATAATATAACAATCAATATGAGAACGTGAATATATATTGTAGCTACAACAAATTAACGAAGGACGACAATTCATCAGCGAGGAGTAGACAACAGTTCTTTGAGTAAACAGGAAAATAGTACAGGAAAACAAAATACTTCTGGCCTAAATAATAAAAGCAACCAGGATAAAATAAAAACATTAGTTCGCCCATTTGCAACCTTGTTGGCATGAAATCCTCAGGGAACGTCTAAGTGATTCCATCGGTCTTCCTTGTTCGACACTACAAGTTTTCGATCGAATTCAGATCTAGGGATGGGTTGCATTGGTAATCATCCAAGATACACATATGGCAAAATGGCATTATCTTCTGAGGAAATAAAAATCTTTTAGACAAAAATTGCCACCAACATTGAACTGCAACGCTACCTGGTATATTTATTTAATAATAGCATTAATTAATTTTGCCCTTATAAATTGCAGCTCGGAATAGGCCAGGTCCGCTTTATATTTATACCTTAACTACTTTAAAGAATACCAAATACCAGAGATTACATTTATTCAATACTATGTACATATCAAACCTTAATTGTAAAAATAAATCAGTATATAAACTATTCCAAATCGCAAATATAAAAAAAAATAATTCGGTTCCCTTTATGGTCAGGCCATCCAAATGGCAGGGGCGGTCTCGGCTCTCAACTGTTTGACAGTCGCTGGAACTTTCCAGGATGATTGGCAGAGGTTGGCGGTACTGCGAATGTAAACAAATGTCAGTGCGAGTACAGGGGTTGTGTGAGGTTATCTGTTCCTTTAGTTAACGAAAGCAAATAAATGTTCATATACTACCTTGGATACTTTTCCTTGAAGGTAAAATACACCACGTGCGCGACTGGAATGCGACGAGTAGATAACGGCGACGGGTGCAAGGGTACCATTGGTTGATAGGGAGAAGCCGCGCGTGCCAAGGTTGAACAACCACGAAGCTTGAACGTATGTAAATTTTGACCTGAGGGAATTGACTATTATACTGGAAATTTTACTGCGGCGCCGAGTTCCGGGCACCTGCTTATAACGGCGGCGAAGCTGTTTTCGGACCTTCGAATTATTTACAATAATACAGCCCGATCTTAGGTTTGCTTTGTTTTGGATTAATAAATTAGGGAAGCTTCGGGAATGTGAATCTAAAATAGCACAGCCCGATCTCAGGTTTGTGTTAGTTCAAACTAATAAACTGGAAACACTACTGCACTTTGAATTATTTCAAACTAAATTGTTTCAAATCGAATTATTTCGAATCGCGCAGCCCGATCGCAGGTGTGCGCGCTATTTGAAACGAATAAGCTACATGACTTTGCATTATTTCAACGTAGTGTAGCCCGATCTCAGGTTTACGCTATTTGAAACAAAGTGGTGCAGCTTCGTGAAGATGAGCTAGCTATTATTGACGCGC
The DNA here is from genome assembly GCA_940337035.1 of Agriotes lineatus. Lineage (NCBI taxonomy): Eukaryota > Metazoa > Arthropoda > Insecta > Coleoptera > Elateridae > Agriotes > Agriotes lineatus. Next base: position 113,240,908 of record OW679199.1, on the reverse strand, counting down.
CTCGAATTCCAGGTAGACGTCGATTTAATTTAAACAAATATGAACTTCATGGAGCGGGTCGGAAATGTTGTTCAGAGAGCTGGATCTGACTTTTCTAGAAAATTCTGGTATATTTCTCGTTGCCCTACTGGGGCGGTAACGGGGCCCCCGGACGCTGAAGCCGCGGAATTGGCTCGGACGGCCGGATAAGTTCTCGGAATAATTCTGGTTTATTTCTGGTGGCCCAGATGAGGTAGGAGCGAAGCCCTTCCTTAGCTAGAGCCACTGAATCGGGCTGGAGAAGCGAAGATTGCTTCACCGGAATAATTATCGAAAATTCTCTTCAGTTCGCGGAACAATTTTTGGTTTTATACGTTGTCAAGTTCCCTTCTCTTGCATCAAAGCAGTGACGGAAATGCGCGGCGGTCGATTTGTCGATTCATCCGCGCAGAGCAACGAACTTACAGTCTCGAGACCACGGAAATTTTTCTATTGTGAAAAATGCGAAATTTTAAATGACCATAATATTTGATTATGACTAATTTGCATTTAAAATCGGAGCGAAACTTTACAGAACTATTTGAAGTGCAACTTTTATAAATATTCCTCCACAAGGAATCCTAACACATATGTAGTATTTTCATAGTAGGACAGTTCAGGAAACATTTTCTGTTGAGTTGCTTTCCCATTTACTTGTATTTTACATCGCAGGGGTTTACTTATGTACATATGCACCTGGTTTTGTCTACAGATTCCATTACGTTTAGTGACGTTTCTGCTGTATCAAATAGGCTGCTACATCGGTAACGTAGTAGAAGATTTTAAGTCATTTTTAAACTGTGTTGCTTCCATTTTCCTTTCTTGCCGTCTTAATAATTTCATCAATAATAAAGAACCTTGTGAACTGAGAAGAACAAAACGGGATGGCGGGAACGCTGTATAGAATAGGTTCATTCCCGCATAATTTAATGGTTTTCCCTCTTTGCTATTTTTAAACATTGTGTTATTTTTGCTTATATTTTACCATTATATAGCAATGTTTACAATGAATAGACAAATGATTCACGTTATAGCGCCTGCTTATTATATTTACGTTGCGATCAAAGCCTCACGAGGGAAGCCGATACAATATTAGGAATGAAAAAGTTTATATGATAATGATCCACAAAACTAATTAGCCCTGCAATAATGGTATGATCAAGCTAGGTTCAGTCGACAAATGGCGGGTTCAGTGATGATACAATTGTAGGTGTTTAAGTTAGCTCATAAGAAGTGTCGTGGAGGCGCCACTACTACAGCGGAGTATTTCCCAAAGTACGAAATGAAATTCACCCAGACTATCCAGGAGCTGTGCTTCGCTATTTCTTCATTCAGGAACTTATCTTGCCCTTTACAGTTTCTGTACTAACTGTCAATCCTGGCATTCTCTATTCTACATTTTTCCTAAAACTTCCTTCAAGTGCAAAAGAATTGATGAAATAAAACGCACACGGGAATAACTTTACCAATTATATATAGAAGTAGTGTACGAAGCACCTGCCTCTACAGCGCAAGGTAAATGAGGTTACAGATAATACATACATACACAAACAAGATTCACATTAGCAATTCCCTAATTGACGTCAAACTCTAAAATTCAATAAACTATGCCCCCAAAGGGAATTTCTTAATATTTAGTTGCACTAAAACGGTACACGCAAAATCTGATGGGTGCTTGGCGCGCCTGATCTCACAGTTTTTCTGTGGGCACGTAGTGATTCAAAGTCAATAAATAGATTTACTTTACAATAACCTAACGCACTGTTACATTCAATTACAATACAGGTTCTTCCTGATAACCACTCTCAGGGTTCCGAAACTCGGTGAAGGTGTCAGTGACTGGGAGTACCACGATTAAGAATGGAAAAAAGGTTATTATACTCTTTAGAGGAGGCGTCTACGTCATATTCAGTACGTGGTTGGTTGACGATGAAACAATCACCGCCTCAGCTGCGATGTTACCAAAAGGTAATAAAGTCAGGGAAACTCTATATTTACAGGTTGGAACTAGGGTTGATGAATCATGCACACCGGAATAAGCGAATACACACCCCGTTACTTGAAAAATTCGAAGACGAATCAACTTTTATATGCGTAATCGACCATAAGTGGGATAAAATCCTTAATCAGCAACAGCTACCTTCTTACTGTTACGAATTATTCTCAAAACACATTCCATACTTGATAACAACACCCCTCTTTCGTCTGAGTCTCAAGTGCTTCCTCTAATACGTAAAAATGAGTTGGGGAAACGTTATCTAGAAGTGACGCGCTCGTTTGTATGTCTAGCCCCAATGAAGAACACATGTAGTAATGCAGGTCTGCATGCAATTTCCTTACCTACCGTGAGAGAGAGTGAACAGAATTCACTCCACTAAAAATGGTCGAGAAATAAACAATAAAAAGTGAATTTATCAAGACATAAGGCTTTTCGCTATTTTAATGTGTCACTTTGTAGAAGATTTCCTGCTTATTGAAACCAACTAAGGGAGTTTTTTAATCCATGGTTTCCTGTTTGTTTTATATTATATCAACCTAAAATTATATGCCCAGACGTCATACCACAATTTGTTTAATTTGTTGCAATTAAGATTTCCAACCAAGAGGTTCATTCTTATCGGCAAAGCAACATTTAGAACTGAAACTTCTGTTTGTAGTCACTACCAATCGTGACGTCACCACGAGAAATCCCTGTTTTGCAGTAAAAAATGATTTTATACCACTTCTTCGATTTCTGGTGATTGGAGTACTTTAGACTATCAATATCATCACTGATGATTCATCAAAATGTTTCGTAGCTATAGCTTTTCAGGGTTTATTAAATAAGTACTTTTAATTCCCCCCATTATTTGAAAGTGGTTTTAAGCTAATTTACGACCTTAACTGTTCTTACAACAAAATAATAAATAATGTAGCAATTAAAACTACATACTAAGCTATTTACCGTAATTTAATAACGTCACGGTATTAATAGTTTTCGACGCTAGAGGGCAAAAGAACTAAGAATGTATAACAGATTCTCTTTTCATAGAGAAGATTATTAATGATCGAGCATACGGGTAAATTAAAATCTCCGTTAATACGAAACTGTCCTCATAAGGAGGATAGGACAGGATATCCAATCTTACATTAAAAATACATATGTATCATGCTATTGCTAATAAATGTTCTAAAAACTTTGCGAAAATAGAGGCACTTAATCTTCTCTTTAATAACATCAAAATACTGTTCTTGTCAATAAAACAAACGTTGAACGTCCTGTATTTAAATTTGCTGTTCAATTCCATTTAGCAGCTTTTATTTTGATTGCTCATAATCCGAAGGCCTCAATTAAAAGCTAAACCAGAAAATTGCTTTCCGACAGAAAACTATTAACCTGATTACCAACAAGCAAGGCAACAGTTTTCAGTCATCAGCAACCTATCGGGAAACGCTTCGTTGTGCTCCTTGGAGATCGATAAGTTTGGCTCTTGGAGGGCAGCAGATTACATCAATAACAGCAAGAATTTCATTCAAACCAGCGTTTAAGAACCTAAAACCGAAGCCCCCGGAATGCCTTATAAAAGGAGTCGCAGAACCGGGAAATTAGCCGAGGTTTCGCGCTTCCCCTGGATAATAATTTCGCCTGACCTACATTTGACAGCGAGAAGATTTATTATAAAAATGTTTCGGGATTCATATCCAATGCATAAGATTGTCGAGTGTTATTTATTTCAGTCGTGGTGACACTGATCCTGGGCCTAGTTTTGTTTCTGCAAACGTTACTAATGTGGAAACATTTTATATTAATGTATCACAAACATAGCAGCTGATTGCAGGAAACTTCTTTAACCAGTATGTCGCCAACGGCATGCATTAGTTGAGAAAATGAGTGGTAAGAACGTTTTCCTCATATAAAGATACTGCTTTCGAGGGAATGGAACATTTTCTCATTTTCCAAAACTGCAAATGCTTTAATATGTAATCATAATACATTCAAATCGCCTTCTTTTTTAAGCTATCATTGCATCTAAAACATGTTCCGGATAGGTGAGCTTTCAATATCTATAACTGAAAGAAATCTGAGGGTGTTACTGTTGTAACGCATTTACGTGACGAGGCATTGCCGTGGTGTAGAAGTTCTCAGTTTAGCCGTTGGAAACGTCTTTTTATCTTGCTTTGGTCCCGCAGTGCAGTATGGTAGTATCTGTCGCTGACAGCACGATCATTGTCAAGACGCCGCGATAATACCAGAAAACCGAGAGGATGCCTTCGTTTGTCGAAGATTTTGTTCTGAATTTTTTTTAAGGCGGAGAGTTAGAATGCCACCTCTCTATACTAGATTGTTTAATGGGAGGGTCAATGTAATTAAACCATCTTTCATGTGACGATTTTATCAACATTTTTATCAGAATCTGAACGGGCAAGCGTCAAGAGCTCACAACAAATGTTCTCTCGATCCCGTTTGTCTTTTAACATTCGAAAATGTTATACAGTATCGATCTAACATTTAAGTTATACCGTCTTGGCTTTGTTTTTTACAGTAATTCGCCTATCTTCCATCACTGCCTTAGCGAGAGATATGTACCATTGCAGGTTTTCCACTCCTTGCATCCTTTTTACTGGTGAGCTTAAATTCATGTGTCCATCGACGGTCTAGTGTTGTGGGAAAACAGCCTAGTAAAAAGTGTTCAACATTTTAACTTGTTCAGTAAAGGAAAATTTTACTTAGTCAGGTGTTTAATTTTCTCCGTTTCCAGAAAGAGTTACAACACACTACTAAACCAACTATAAAATCAACAGTTTACTGCCAATTGGAGCAAATCTTTCCAAATTGACTTACGACCAGATATGCAATTACAGGTAACAGGATATTATTCTTCAAGGCATACAATATAGATAACGTAAAAAATACCTTTACCTCGTAAGCTGAGACGATTGCCTTTCATTCTAATATTCGCAAATAACGTGAAAAATTCTTAAAATATGCTGGTAGTCAGTTTCGCCGTTATTTAATTGTCTCCATCTTTTAATATGTTTCCTGTTTTTTATATTTGTCAACAGAGTAAATATTTAAATATCTAAAAAGCTTGAAATAGCTCCGAATGGAAATCAAGAAGAACGAAAACATAAAAGGTTGCTAACGATAACAAGCTTACGTAAATAAAAAGAAAACGAGAAGTAGATTTCTACACCGAACCCTAAGGAAAGTATTTAAACTCACTATTCGGTAAACATAAAATTTACAACAACATTTCGGTTTAATATCGGCTAATATAATACATTCTTATTAGAACGCAAAATAACATAACGTAATTGCTTTGAAAGCAAAATGTTCATTTTGTATCTTCTAGTAAGTCGGTTTGAAAACTTTCATACTGACTCCTATAAAAGTTTAGATATTATAATCAATTAAGTGGAGTGTGTTGTGATAGCTTCTAGAAATGAACAAAAAATAACGCTCGTTTGTTATTAAATTTTAGACTGGAGAGGGTGTGTTACTGAAATTGTAAAAAGTTTACTAGAATGCTTCCCCATCAGAATCGACAGAAAGAGCTTCGAAGACCATACAAGGGGTAAAAGACTCACCCTAATGGCGCCACAAGTTGTTATAGCAGACGGTTGTCCGGCTATTTGCTAAGGGAGAAAGGCGGGCTTCTATCAATACGACGTAGATTAGAGCGAGAAGCTGTAGCAATAGGAGTTGGTTGTAATCAAAATAAGGAAGGAGGGAAATTGAGCGCCACGAATTTTATTGATAGAATGGGAACGAACCCTTCCGTCTGACCCTCGTAGAAATTTGAAGTCAGAAGACTGACTCTTCAATTCGAAGGACGGGTGGGACGTCTGGCTGCCTAGAAGCCTACCATTGCAGGTCTGTTAGCTTCGCCGGTGATCTCACAATCAGTAAACATAAGAAGGCTTAACACACAGACATGAACACCTGCATGTATCATAAATAAAAGTCGAAGAAGTTGCAAATCTATTGACATATAGGTATGTCGGCAAATGTTTAACATATATAGTAGTAAAAGGTGGTTAGTAACTCTAAAGTCTACTTAACAATGATAGACGTGACACAAATTGTTACATTAAAACGGCAGTAGTACACAAACCACACAAAGTTTTGTATGTTACGACGCAACAGCAGTAACAGTTTACTCTCAAAGTAGGTCACTCGCGTCGATTCCCAAGTGTGTTTGTTGCCATCCATGAAATTACATCGCTTTGAAGACAACAGAAAATCATCTCACAGGCGCTCGAAAATACCCAGGCAATAAAAATAGTAGATTACAGTACCTGAATGATGTCCGGCGAAGTTGCTGATTTCTGCAGCCGAAACACCCTTTCGTCTCGTCGTCTTCCCTGCAGATGGTTAAAAGAAAACGTAGATTTCTGGCCGTTGAAAGGACATTGTAAAATGAACACCCAAGGAGCTGCGTTTGGCGCATCCTCGTAACGACAAGTATTGGGAACTACATGGCATGTGGAAAAGCCTCTTTCGTAGAATCCACCGAAAGCGTTGATCGCACCACCAGTGTAACTATATAACGGGGAAAATAGGTTCGGCCATAACACACACACATACCCACCAAGAAAAGTTCAACCATGCACACAGTACGCTACTAGCTTCAAACGTTGAGTCCCTTACAATGAAACGCACCTCAAGAAGCATACGAACAACGGTTTCATATTAATTTTGAAGGCCACCCCACGGCGGCTGAAGTTTCCGTGAGGTAAACACCGCACAACCACTTCGTAACGCTGTCACTCGGTGAATGCCTCAAGACGCGGACTAAAGACAGAAGGATGTGAGGCGCTTTCGTTTGCTTTCCTTGCCCCACTCATGCAACCGATTCGCTCTAACACGACATTACAACCACTCCTGGAGTCAATAAGCGGTACACCGTGATAAACATGTGTACCGGGCCACACACGTGTAAGCGATCGATATTTGGATTTGAAAAGGGATCGCGGAATGGCCAATATTTTAAATAAAAGATGCAGGAAAGCGCGGATATTTGAAATGCAATTGCGGGATTTTAAACTGGTCTTAACAAACTACTTTTAAAGAGTAGCCAATAATGTAAAAATTGAAGAGGAATCAGTTAAATCAATACTACTTGCCATTTTGCATCTTCATCACAACCTTACACAAACAGGATTGGGTGAACAACTTTTGTCTTGAACTTTTCGCCCGTGCCGATTCAGATTTTGACAACTCATTTAACAGTTGGGTCCATTACTATGACCCTATCAACAAACAAGCCAGCATGGAGTAGTGGTCTTCTGACCAAATTGCAGGACCAAATCAAGACCAAACGCCTTAGGTGAATGCGGAAAGGAGTACTCTTGCACCACGCGAATACGTTATCGCACAAATGTGTTGCAGCTACATCAAAGGAGGTTGAACTGGGCATCGAAATACATCCACAGATTGAACCCTCGAATTTATTTATGTTCGGGAAATTGAAAGCTCAACTTTGTGGAACGCATTTCAGGGGCTATGTGCATAGTGGGGGTATAGTGCAGACCTAAAATATGTTTAGAATTTCATAATTAGAGTATTAATAGTTCTCTACCACAGCCAAAGGTTTTCGCTTTTCCTCTCGTAAACGTATGCTGTGCCTTCCTGCCTACGTGTGTCGCTTATTCATCGCCATCTAGCAGCATAGACACAAACTTTATTACTACAGGATGCTGCGCCTATCTGTGTAAATTTTTTGGTACCATCCAACGGCCATGACACACACTTTACCGAAAAATTCCGCCTTGGTAATTCCTTTATTTATAATTATATTATGGAAAGTGCCAAAACTATTTCGATTGGAATGAAACCACCTATGTGGTGTAGAGCTTTGCTTATTCCTTTAGGCAAAAGTGATTCAGTTACAGAATGAAGTAATTTCAGGCTAATAGCATTGATTTGTTACAATGTTGAACAACATAAATGAACGTTTGAAGCCCTTTTATGACACTAAATCGCTGACGAACAGACCGGGTTTGTTAAAGCAAAATTTAACTACGGCCAATTTTCCAACATTCAATAACTGACATAAAAGTCCAGAGAGCACAACAGATTCATGTGCGTGTTATCTACGCGTTTTTATCAGTTAGTTGGTCAAACCTCTATTGGATTTTGTGGAAGATGGACATCCCTACATATCTGTCTTGTCTAATAAAGCAACTATATAGAAAGATACAAGTGGATACTGAAGATCAGTTTAGGAGCAGGTATACATCCTGTCTTCATTGATTTACAATACACACTGAGGACTAAACATCCCTCTTCCCTTTAGGTTTTGAATGCTCTAGGATATTTTAGTCATATTTTAGAGTATTAAACCATCAGCTTTAGCTGATTCTAAACTATTAAGGTCAATCAAAAATGAAAGATAAGTGACAGCTCGGTCGCATATTAAATATTGTTTTGAATGCAAAGGGTTGGTCATATATAAAAAATCCTTAATACCTACTGAACCAGGCGGCATTCTATTAAGGATTTTGAACATTTTCTGAAATTACAAGGACGTATTCTACTCAATGAGATAATTCAAATGAGCTGTCCTACGATCATTCCAATTTAAAAAATGTAGTATAGCCTTAAGCGGCCGTCTTAAAATGTTTATTGGCCTCAAATGGTTTAAAACATTTAAAATTGGTACATTTCATTGCTCCCAAATTTGACTAAAATGTTTTGACTCATTCAAACTTTGGCAAGGAAGACCTTGTTTCTCCGTGTATATGGAGGGTACGTACACAAGGAGACGCGGTCTGGAATATTACGAAAGTAGTATTTCCATAAATGGTAAGAAAATACAATAAACAACTTGCGGTATGCAGATAACTGAGATGACAAAGTCATTCCTGCCACGGACGCTGAAGAATTGGAACACATTTTGCATAGACTACAACAAAAGAACGACCCGCTAGAACGGCATATCAATGAATTAAAATCAAGGTAATTATAGTAGACTGGGTAGACAACAATTAGCTGTGATATTCAAATAGTTGTTGACGAAAAGCAGGTCATTTACCTTGGTTAGCTGATTACAAACAATTGAAGCTGGTATACGAAATATATTTAAAACAGCCAGAAGGGCGGTTGTAGAACTGACAAAAATATTATAGACAGTTTTCTCCGTTTTGCTATATACTTCTGTAATCTGAACTATAAAAGCCAAAGACCGCCAAAGATAAAATGATTTTGAGATCTGGACCCACCGCAGGCTCTTGCCCATGTCGTAGAACGAATCGATCGATCCTAGAGGAACTCAGTATAGAAGTGAGTATAACTGCATGAAAAACACATGAGCGTATATTGAGTTATATTGGACATGTCCCAGAAAGAAGAGATGATTTTGAGCTACTAATGGTGGAAAATTGAACGGGCAGCAAGCGAGAGGCCTCTCCTACAGCAACCTATTCGCAACCGTAAAAAATTGAAAAAATTGGCAACCATGGCAGTTACTCCGCTCCTAGTGAAGGATTTGCATTAAAAAGATGGAGAATGTGGTGGGCTAAAAAGCCAATATAAACTAAAAAAAAAATAATCAACGTCACTTTTACAATCTGTTATATACTTGTGTAGAAAAACCATTTTGCGCTTAACTAGTCTTTGAAAGGGCTTAAATGTCGTTATCTTTTCTTAAAAAATGATTTCCAAAACTTTAACATTTTTATAGTGCAACTAAGACGTGTGCTATTTTCAAACTGCATGGTAAAAATGCATTTGCAAATCCACTGCTAAAACGCATTATTACAGCGTAACCTAGATATAAGTCGCGTTATCTGAAGGGATGTCATCAGAAGGGACCCTAGGGCATTGCAAAACAGCTCAATCCTTCGAAGAACGAAATCCGTGACTGTTTCGTGTCTGGAAGGTTCAGAAAATCAAGCAGTTAAAATATTCTCGTTGGACAGACAGTAAGCAGCACTGTATAAAAGAGTTTGTGAAGTTGAACCATTTCTCGAGTAATCAGCAGTGGCATTAACGATACCCTAGTGGTCCATTCTACAATATCCTTCAACAGCATTCGATCACAAGTCAGACTAGCTCAAACTCTCGGCGAGTTGTTGTAATGGGCAAGGCTCAGGTGACTATTCTTAAGGTTACTCAATAAAATAAAATGACGTAAAATATAAACAGGCGCTAGTTGTCAATCAGAACGACAATAAAACCAGTTGAACTCAAAGTCTAAATAAAACCCACTTACCGTGTCCGGCTTCTAGCTTACAATAACTTATACTCTAAAAAGCGAGGAAATATCAGTTTAACCAAATAAAACATTATTTACCAGTAGTAGGGGTAGGGAATAATAGTAAGGCTTTCATAGTTAAACTGGTTGGATACAGTTGAATAAGCAAAATGAAGATAAAAAACGTCCTGGACGGGTAAATACTAAACAAAAAGCAAAGGATTCGGGGAATAGGTAGTACAATTTGTTTAAGAAAGACAAATATTAAATTCAGTTGCTAAATGTAAACCACACAGATGGTTATATGTTACAAATATAATTAAACTTAATTCATTTTCTTATATGGGTATTTCGCATGCAATATTCGAAATAGCAAATTATGTTTGATTTTTAAGAATTTATTCAGTTCATTTTCCCCTAAATGGTAAGGAAACCCTATTGACATCTTTAATAAATTCAGCAATTTACAGTTTTATACTTATCAGCTTGGGCCACACGTCTGCATTCCTGTAGTTTTTCTTCTTTTTTCAAATTTTGGAACTCTTGATATCCAGAGATTGTAGACTGTTTTTGGCAATTTTTCGGCCATTCCATGCCATTCCTCGTTCGAGTAAGATGATCGTCCCCTGGGGTCTTTGCTTTGTTAGAGCTTAGTTATAGCTCGCTCCGATTTGGGGAGGATTTGTGAGGCATCGTAACCCTCTTGAACGTGTGTAATGTGCTGCCTGCGTAATCACTTTGCCTGTACGTAACAATTTAGTAGTATTTTAACCTCGTTTTGTTTTGCAATTTATCCATCGGTCAATTTGGGCTGTGGCAAAAACAATGCATAAACTAAGTCAACATAAAAAAGATTATTAAATTATAACGCAAAAGTAAATTGCGCGTTTCATATAGCACGCAGGCTAAGAAAACATTTAAAAACGGAAGGCACAGTAGTAAGAATCGATCATAGTAAATACTCCTCCTACCTAAAAACCAGCCTGTTGGCGCTTGTAAAAAGCTAATCTCTGACTTGAACTACGACGCGTTTGTCGAGAGGCCTTGCATTAAACCAAGCGCTCGAAGACAAACATTGGCAATGCCACATCCAATGAGAACTACGATTTTCTCTCCCCGCTTTAAATTCCAAGAAAGATTTTTTAGGTACTATCTTACCCACAACTCAGAATAAATAATAAAAACAATAAATTTAGCTAAAATTCTAACGCAGGCAGCTCTACCGGAACGCCTGGTAGGAAAGGAAACTGGAAAGGAGCACGGAAAGTCTGGTAGCTGGATTCGATCAAAAGCAAGAAAACCTTTGGAAAGCTGGAAATCGATCCAGGTAACAAATAAAACCTTTGCATGAAAATTCAGCATGCGGGCGCTAGCAAATGAGGCGAAGTAGCACCACTAAGTCAAAGGGAAAGACGTTTACCTTAAAGTGCAGAGCAGCCCATTGAATACGTGCAGTAAGAAATTATATTTGCACTGATTGCATCATGATTGGACATTGTTGCGCCATTGTTTCGAAAAGCTGGAAAAGCTTCCTAGAACTTCATGACTTTGGAAAACGTCAACGGAAACCAAATCCCAAAAATTCGGCCTCTACAGTTCACACTAGATCTGCATAGCTTGCTGACACGCGACTACAAAGTGCGAGCGAATCCAAAACTTCGCCGTGTCGCTTTTTGAAAGCTGCTGAATGAAATTGGCTCCACTCTCAGAGTCCATAAAGCCAGCAATAAAAGGAATCAGGCATGAATTCAAGAGGAGGTTTAAAGCTACTAACATCAAAATCAAAATGGGCTGTTACAGCATGTTACAATTGTACACCTATTTAGATTTGAGTATTAAATTAGCTTCATACTTTTTTTTACGTGTAAATGCAGTATGTATATATGTATTATCGTTAACCTCGTTACACCTTTCGGTGTAGAGGTTTGTGCTTTATGTGCAATCACATAAAGACGTTTAAAAACGTTTAGAATACCAGAATTTTAGAGGAAAGTGTTTGAGATTTTCGGAACGACGAAGGTTTTTACGCCTGCATACAGTACTGTATGGGTATATTTGAAAATGTATTAAGTATCAGGTCAGCCTGGATATTGTGGGAGGCGTTAATTATTACTCTTAATGTCTCACGACAAAAATTTTAATATTTTTGTTTTTAGTATATGTTAATGACCTATTCTGATTTTACACGCAGCTTTCGCTTCTGTGATAATCTTGGCAGGAGTTCAAGGTTTAGCAACGTTAGCCCGATGGGTTGTAAGTGATGCATATGTTAAAATTTAAGCTAATTTGATAATTTCATACAGTATTCTGGTGTACATAGTACCTACGTATAAATTCTATTAGCATAAGCTGGTCGTTATCTATATACTTCTGGTTGTATCCTAAAACTACAAAAATATCAATGTGGTGCACATATATTGAAAGTCGGCAGTCTTTATAAAAAGCATTATTAATTTATTGGCAATTAGCTTAATTACAACCAACGTTCCGGATATGGTTAATGCAAAATATAAATAAGGCTGCGTTTCATGCTACTAAACGGCCCTTAAAAAGCGCTCATGCTTGATGCACTAAAATTAATTTTTATAATTCCCGTTTGCATCCCTTCATATTGATAAATTTATTTTAGTAATTTACAGGCAAGTTTTAGCGTCAAATAAGAAGCGGTTATAGGAACCCGGCAGCCCTAACCGGAAAACACCCAAGAAATTCAATTAGGAGCCCATTTCAAAGTCGGTTTTCTTAACCGTGATCCACTGCAGCGGAATTAGCTTAAGTAATTTATTGGTAATTTAAACTTGGAAGCGAAATGAGTCGGCAACTAGCCATGCAGTGCGAGCTGTCTCCCGCCAGAAGGAACACAGGAAAACAAACTCGGAAGGGACCATCTCCACCATGAGCTGCGTACCGGGGGAGCGAGTCAGCGCCATGCAGCGTTTTAAACTTTCAATGACATGCAAATAAGTTTTTTTGCATAAGCATTTTCAGGAACCGTTGGAAATTCGTCGTATTTTGAATAAATTGTTGAGTTGATGTTCGAAATTCTGTTTTATCGTGGAATTAAAATCCCGGCGCAGCTCTCAGTGCAAACGGAAATTGTGCACCGACTGGGTTACGCTCTTGACCCAGGGATTTATTCCCAAGAGAACCACCAAAAATTTCGTGAAATTTTTTATACGAAACGAAGCCATTACCATTTTCCACGTACTTCAGTGATGTACCCGATATAATAAGCAAACTACATAAAAACTGAAGATTTGTTCTCACAAACGAAAATTTGTTTTACCTGAGGTGAAAGCTAGAAGACATCTCACACCCTCGTACTTCACATAGATCTACATATAATATTTTTCAATGCACAGAGAAACTTACCGCAATGCCTCACAGCGAGATTGAAGCAAGGACGCCAAATCTAATTAATTATATACATCGGGAAGTATATAGAGCCAAGAAAATTGGTAAATAATTGACGGTTGCAAAATTAAAATGATCTTATCATCTACAACAAGTAACCTCAATAAAGAATGTCGGTGATGGCTGTGATGGGTACGAAAAAAAGTCGAATAAAATACATATGATGCAACTGTTTGATCACCTGCATTGTAGAAATCGCTAGAACGGTTTCGCACTACCAGGCGCTGTGATATTTTTCAGTGTGTGATTTATAACCTAACAGACAGCTGACATTAAGAAACGACTTCTTCAAAATTCGAAGATTTTTGGTGACCAATACTGGAAACGGCTCGAAAAAAGTTCTGTTCTTGACATTATAAATGGTTTACAGATGCTTTTACTTCCAAAATACCACAAAATCCTGATTTAATCGTATTGGTGCAGCAATTCACCAAATCATTACCTCTACTGCCCATTTCTGATGATTTTCGAGTACTTTCACTAAACATCAGTTAAAGGCGCCTCAAAAATGCCTGAGTGGTAAGGTACTCAACCGTTTAACAAATGGGAATTGAAGTTAACTACCCTGAAGCTGTATACGGAAGGCTCTAGAAAAAGGACAGCCATTTCTAAATTCTACGATTATCAAAAACTATATACAGTGTGTCCCAGGATTGATGTTACAAGAGGTAAGGTAGACTAAACATTTTATTTTAAGATTGTGGGATTAAGCCCTGCTTGATTTGAAGAGAATTTTACGAATATTTTCAGTTTTTGGAAAACGAGGCGGCTTCGGCAGTGAAGCGAAAAGTATTTTCTATTCAGGTAAACTACCCTTTTTCGCCATGATACGGCAAAATTTTGCGAAGAAAAGTTGTTCAGAATGAGAAAGTATGGCCTTGCACAAAATTTCAGCAAGATCTACCTATACCGTAATTTTTTTAAATTAAGCAAAAATTATATTTATTAAAAATGATGGTTTAATCTTAGTAAGTAGATCGTTCTGAAATTTTGTATAAGGCCATAATTTCTCATCCTGAATAACTTTTCTTAGTAAAATTTTGCCATATCATGAACAAAAAGAGTAGCTTGCCTGAAAAGAAAATAGTTTTCGCTTCTTTGTCAAAGCCGACTTGTTTTTCAAAAACCGAAAATATTTGTAAAATTCTCTCAAACCAAGCATAGCTCAATTCCACAAACTTAAATTTAAACATGTTTAGTCCATCGCACCTCTTGTAAAATCAAATAACGGGGAATGTTTGCAAATAGTTGATTTTCGACGTTTAATGGCAACTAAAAATATGACAGTTAATCTAAGTTCACAGGTTACTAAGGTGTTATAAAAGTTGGGTTTACATTGTGAAAAATTGGGTGTACCCGTTTTTTTTTAGACAACCGTTGATATATGAATTATACACACAGTTAATAAGTGATTACAGCTTAATTCCATTATTTAACGATACCCAATTCAGAGGGTATGGCGTCGTCGACCAGTTCGGAACGGATTACGATACTGGAAAAGTGTGACCAAACGTTACATCAGCCAGCGTTAAGAGAAACCATGCTAACGAGAAGATCCGCAACGATGCGTGGTTCTGATCTGATAGCAATCGGGTCTTCGGGGCCCAACAGTAATTTAAATTCTGAATTTAGAACCCCAAGGGTTTAAAAAGTGGAGAAATATATGATATAGAAGACTGTCTGCCTTCAATTCCGACTCAGGTCGCCTTCCTCGAGCCAACGCAAAATTACCCTTTTCAACCGTCTAACATCAGCGGCGTACGTCGGAATTGTACGAGGGAGAAAAACAGCCATAACAAATGTACAGAACTAGTGTCAGTAGGTCTGCAGAAAATATTCAGAAGAATGGCAGAATTGTTGCTACCGGTTCGAAAAATTTTTTTAGTATAGTTGTAATATTTTGAACTGCTTTCACAATGTGTTGTCTATATTTACTTTTAATAAGGTTTTAAAATTTTATTATTAACTTTTAACACATTGGGCAGTCATAAATTTGATAAGATTTTAGTTGCGATATCTTTAATATACTATGAACAATCAATTCAAGTTTTTTTAAACTGTTTTTAAATTAAAAATTGCCCTACTATAATTAGAATGTCAATAATTCCCATTAGATATTAGCTCCTGAAAATCAGGGGTGGATTTCTTTATCTAGTTATCTGATTTCTGAAAAATTGATGTTCTTATATTCTCAATATTCGCATAAGTCACAATAACTTATGTCAACCAAATTTCAAAACAGATTTGTAATTCAAATGATAAATACCAAACTGTTACAATCTTATACAACATAATTTAATCAGTAGGTAATTTATTCATAATTAGTTCACCTTTTCATTGTCTGTATTTCCTTTTATAGTTATGACATTAATAAGAAATGACCCACCTTTCATTTGGTCTGCACAAACTCTCCAGATGCCAACCAAACCGCTCCTCTCTGATGACTAATCGATTCTCTCCAGCACCTACATGCAATGAATGGTCCACGGACAGACAAGACGTTCTAATCGTCACACATCAGCTACTCAACTCTTTTCTACAGCACGCAGCCAACAGACCAAACTTGCAGACACCTACCTACACTACTGCATTCACCAACCTCCAGGAATGTGCCTCTTTTACCCTGGTGATCCTTCTCTGGACTGTCCTTTAGCACCAACAGTTTGACGTAATCCAATTTTTTTTATGTATTCTGTCAAATTAGCTTTTTCAATAAACTTAAATCATTCTTATTCTTCAATGATTAACTTTTGTAGAGTACTTCTGCTATCCATTAGTTTTTACCATATATTTGCTAGCTTCATTAGTTTATGTCTTTACTTATTGTTGTTTATATTAAATTTCCATGTTATTTCACCTTGTAGATTTTACTTATTCCCTTTTTTATTATTCAAAACATTTATATAATAAAAACAGGGTTACTTTAAAAATTTTTAATTACACCAAAATCTTTTGCAAAATTTTTTAAGTTTGCTATTTTCAATAATTAAAACAAATTTTGTGAATATACACTATAGTTTTTAATCTTTGATATAAACCTACTAATTGTCTATTTTATTTCAATTGAGTATTTTTAATTCGTTTCGAACTGCAATTTTTATAATGTTATCTTATTATCGAATCCATCTGTTTTTCAAATAGCTGTTTCCGATTCAATTATAAATTCTCTTTCACTTTGTAACAACATTAATCATTTACCTTCCCACCTTATACTTACCTGAATAAATCCAAGTTATTTTTAACCATTGTAATCTTGTAATATTTTCTAAATTTGCTTCTAATACACGCATGGTTGTATATCATTACAATATTTTTATACTACAACTTCATCGAATATGCAAAAATGTCTGAGCAAGATTTTCAAAAAGTTTTTCATAGATTTTAACATAAATTTTGTATCGAGTTTGAGGAAACCAGCTAACCAAATTGCATTTTTAGCAGGTTTTAGTAGATGTGTAATGTGTTTCCACACAGTTTGCAATTTTCGGTAAACCTTCCAAAGAGTTTGCAATTTGCATCTGTAGCAGAATAGAGTTTTACAAAATTATAAACGAAATGTCTGCAATATTTATCTGGTTTCACTTTTTCAGAAATACTGCGATGAATTTTCAGAGAAACTGCAGCAAATGTTCGGCAATAAATTACTTTAAAGATGTCACGCTTGGATATTGTAAAAACACATCATAAATTTTTTTATATTTTCTCCCCTCTTTGCATCTCTTACCTGGCGCCAATGAATTCATCACGACAGCGGCCATGGGCAAGAGTTTCCCCGTTTTTCAGGAAGTTGCTTTTAAGCAGAAAAATTTTCCGAAGATATTTTCTCTGGAGCTTCCTATCTGCCTTAATAGACGTCTCATTAACCCCTAATGGCCTAAATTAACAAGGGGTAGGCCTCTATTGTTGTTTTGTTCAGACAATTTGTATAAAAACACATTTTATCCTATCTCTGCGAGGAATCAATACCAGGCCTCAACATTCCTAAGTTGGAGCGCTAAAGGACGTTTTCTAGCTAATCAAGGATTTTCACTTCATTACCTTCTCGCTGACGTTATTGTGAGAGAACTTCATCTACTAAGAAAACAAAGTTTGCAACGTGAGTACAACACAAAAACTTGTGATGGCGAGATTGTACCGAGTTTCCTATTTTAAGAATCTCATTCATGCTGATAACGTCGAACTAATGATCTTGATATGTCGAGAGACAAACATAATGGTTTCGGTAAAAGAGAAAACTGATTTGCTTTTATGTCGAAGAGCTCCTTTAATCTACAGTATTGAACAATCGCAGTCGTAGCAAATGTTTAGTTGTGAAATATAATAAAGTTCAGCGATATAGACAAAAAATTCTCACAACAAGAACTCTCTACGCTACTCTCGACTCCTTCGAATATTTGTACCCAATCCGCGTTTCTTATATCCTAATTCTTCTAACCTTTTAAATAATCATTGTGGAGGCAGGCCCGATAGCTTTTAAGCTGGTCTTCTGGTTTCTTATTATAATAGGGTTGTCTTAAGTACCATCCTCGAGCATTT
>OW679199.1:112942406-113222662 GCA_940337035.1 Agriotes lineatus | reverse complement strand
CTTCGCTGAAATCAATATGAAATCCTTCAAAGGAGATTAGAGTTTTACCATTTTTAGAATATCGGTTTCGTGCTCAAAATATCAACTAATTTCATTAAGTTGGAAGCGTTCATCCTATTTTTAATCTAGTAGTGAAGTTCAGTAGACTTTCAAGGTTTCTTTAGTTGGAAATACAATAAGCGGGAGGAAAAGGCTTCACTGAAGGTTTTAGATTTACTAGACAGTTATTGTTCACAGTTAATTTATAAGATGTTTTCTAGTTAATAGAATATTCTATCTCATCAATTAGTTTATAGTGGAAGGATATCCTGTAAATTAGTAGTTGACTCAAAGGTTCTAATAATTATAGTGGCACACATTATCTTTCAACAGAGATATAACACAATACCAATTCAAAACTATCGATTTTTAAGTAACGCGGTGAGCTTTCATTAAGGGAAGTTCTTTAACTTTAATTCTTTATCTTTTACAAGTTGAAAAATCATAGAAAACAAAACATGCACAAGAGAATTTTAACGTGTGTTCATTAATTATTCGGGTCAAGTTGCCTTTTGTTTTGTAGTTTGTGTCAAAACTGACGGAAAATCTAACCTGCTAACCTGGAATTTGACATAATTGTGAGCTCTTGTCATAATGACTTACAGTGCCACCAACATATTATTCATACAACAAATATTTCAAAGGCAACTTGACCGGAATATATAATGAACACCCGTTAACTATAAGGCTACACCTCTAAAGCTCTAAATTTCATAATTTAATTGTTACTTACGAAAAGCGCCTATTCAGTCTACACGCGGAAAATTTGAATTTGTGGTAGGTCTTTTGTCCCGTAGCTCATTTGACCATGCCCATTTCGTGGCGCTCATTGGACGGTGTTGCTCGCGATAATGTTCGTTTCGTATATTTGCTGTCAAACGAGCTAGATGGCGACGCTGACTTCGTGGTTTCAGAGCCAGTAGATATCAGAGCCAGTAGATATAGGAGAGTACCGCTGTAACGTTTGCCTGCAGATCAAATTTGTATTTCCGAATATTAATATAATATTTAAATTTGATCCTTGTCCGACCTCACGTTATCGTAATTTCCGTAATGTCAATGCACGAGATGATAAGCGCGCAGGGACCGACGTCACGTCCAGAGATAACAAGGAAGTACCGAGTCGAGTCGCGCGCCGCTATCCCCACTCGCTATCCCCCACTTGAGAACTTTTCCAGGGCACATAAAAGGAGATTCCAACGAGATTCCAGCAGATTTTCCCAGAGACTCTCCAGACCCCAGTCCGACTCCCGTTCCCGATCATCCCTGATTTCCTTCCGGTAACCGTGAGTAGATAACCAGACCTGTAAAGAATTCGAAGAAGAGATTCTCCCGGAACCATTTATTTCCCTGAAAGCCGAATCCCGACCTGTTACCGTTATTAAGTATCCCGGGCCTTAGTTGAATTGGTGGCTAAATATTGCATCCTCTTCACTAAAGTCATTACTAATTAACCCAGAACTTAGTTGAATTGGTGGCTAAATATTGCATCCTCTTCACTAAAGTCATTACTAATTAACCCAGAACTTAGTTGAATTGGTGGCGTAAAACTCGCATCCTCTTCACTAGGTGATGCTCTACTCGACTACTCAGACTTCTATTAACCAGCCCTAAGAGGAAAATCTCGTCTTCCTCCGAAAATAATTGTCACTAGGTCCGAGCACTAGCTCGATACCATTGTAATTCCAATTCGCCAGCCCCGCATCCTATCTAGTCCGAGCGCACGAAATTTCCCGGCCGGCTTTGGAAGAAAAGCGGCCACATTGAGCTCACGTTCGGACTATGAAATTGAAGTCATATTTACTAACGCAATGCGGCGTTTTTAGTTTATCCGTTTCCAGACGCCCCTAAATTAATTTAGAGGCAGTACGCCGGGCTTCACCCGCGTCTTATCAGTTAAATCTCCAGAACCGTGATATGTTTTATTGTATAACTGGCAGACCGTTGAATTCGATTTTTTCCAGCTACCTACTCGAAGGGACAGAAACGGGGCCGCTTATCAACCGCACCTGCAATGCCTGGCAGACCGCCGAGATAAGAACGCCGGTTATCAGCTCCAACCGTCTACACGAGTTTATTGTAATTTCTTGTTAATACTGAATGTTGAAATATCTAAGTGTATCACAGCTAAACAAATTAAATTGTTTAATTGCATCCCGATGGTGTTTTTGTATGTTAAACTATCATATATCTGAGGAACCAAAATTATCTCCGACTGTTTAATAGCTACCCGACGAGCGTAGAGTGTAACATCCCTTACAAGAAGGGATGGGTGTTACACCGCCACGTCCGCAATGTTTATTCCTCTGCCATATGCATCACTTTGAGGTTTCTAACAAAATTTCCTCAACGCGACGTTTGTTGGCAATCGAAAACTTTACTTAAAATTGGTAAGGCTGTAAGTCTATGTCAAATTCGTGGTTACCAGGTTAGGTTTTGCGTCAGTTCTGATACAAACTGACGTAAAACATAACCTGCTAACCTCGAATTTGACATAGACGTACAGTCTTGCCAATTTCAAGTAAAATTTTAGACATAACTCAATCAGTTATTGTTGATGGGAACAAAAATGGCGGCAATGGCGGCATTTTCACGGATCAAAGAACGGCGGTACTCTCCTAAATACACTGGCTCTGGTAGATATAGGAGAGTACCGCCACGTCCGCCATGTTTGTTCCTTTGTCATATGCGTCACTTTGAGGTTTGTAGCACAATTCCGTCAACGTGACATTTATTGGCAATCCGAAATTTTACTTAAAACTGGCAAGATTGTAAGTCTCTGTCAAATTCGAGGTTAGTAGGTTAGATTTTGTTTGTTATTTGACACAAACTGATGGAAAACATAACCTGCTAACCTCGAATTTGCCAATTTCAAGTAACATTTTAGACATAACTCAATCAGTCATTGCTGATGGGAACAAAAATGGCGGCGATGGCGGCATTTTTACGGATCAACGAATGGCGGTACTCTCCTATATCTACTGGCTCTGCGTCGTTTTAGAGGCCCTGCATATATATACAGGGACTCTACGTCCTTTGCGTCCCTGCATGTGCTGAGTTGGAACCTGCACGCGTCTTTTGGATGGATTTGGGGTTAAAAGGCGAGTTGTGAGGAATGGTTTCCTACTTCGTTTGAGACGAATCTACGCGCAGCCCTATACTGATTCGCTTTTGATTCGCTGCCCAAATATATGGACTAATTTTCTGACCTCGTGGTCAGATCTATGTATTGGATTCGTTGTTTTAAATCGAATGGTTTTTCTAGCCGAACACACGTACTCAGTTACGTTCGTAGGAAGCGTTAAGTCATACAACCCAGTTTGAGCGCCGTCACGCGAACTGAACCTCAGTTTCGGAGTACCTTGTAGTCGCTCTGTTCGAGATTAGCAGACGATGTTGTGCATCCAAGGTTCCCTTCGCTCTTGATGAAACGCCCAGGGAGATCGCTGCCGTGCTGTTGTCCCCCAAATTTCAACGAATGAAAAATTGGTAACGATCGTGGCACTCAGGTGATTCGTAGCGTTTGTTAGCGATATCTGCAGGCTCCCTCGGATTTTGATTTTGATTCGATTTTGTGTTTAGTGGATTTTGGGGCTGTTAGTTATTCTGAGTTTAGCATTTTCAGGAAGCACCCTTCATGTTTCTGTAAAGATGTTATTTTGCTAACAACTTTAACACAATAACGATATTGAGATTAGTTTTTTGTCATGCACACAAGTTTGTGGTGTTAAAAGTAAATGTTGATTATGATTTTAATAATTTGTGATATTTGGGTGACCACCCTTACCTTTGTTGAGCCGTTGTGATTGGGGTACACCCAGTATATTTGCCACTCGTAAGGTACTGTAATTTTTATTGGCCAATATAGATCCTGTACTTTAGTTGTGCAGCCATAGAGGGGCAACGGTATTTTCCGATCATCGTACATTGTAATTACACATTTGTGGTAATTGAAGACTCACTAGCGCCCGCGATTAATCTTCTTGATCTGTATTTGTTTGTACAGACCACGCCGTCTCCACTGCAGTTAGCCAGGCCCGAATGTGCCATGTAATTGGCGACATTTTGCGAATATATGTCGTGGCAAAGAGTTTTGGTATTATACTTCCCGGCTAACCACTAATTTTATATCACGCAATACTACACATAACTAAAATTTGCTGCAGTTTTAAAGACTGTTTGCATACTTTTTCTACATAATTTAACTCATCTCCATTGCACACTACATCTTCTTCTGTGTGACATTCAATTAGTTTTTTCCATTTTCATATATGCTATCGCCTCTGCGAAGGTGAAGTCATTGCTAAAGTGCAAAATTTCATATAAAACTTTGTAGACTGCGGTTTTACTAGAGCAGTGTTTCCCAAAGTGTGGGTTGCGACCCCCTGGGGGGTTGCGGTGAGGTACTAGGGGGGTCTCCGGGAATTTCCAAAATAAGACAAAAAACACGTAAATAAAAATTAACAATTAGTTATCAAATGAAGCATAAAACTAATTATTAATAAGTCCGTAAAAATGAAAGAGATAGATAAAGTAATATTTACTCACTACCACTACCGCAATCACCACAACGCCCTGTTTGGAACTGAAGTCGCAAGATATTATTTAGTAACCTTATTCGAGAACGTTCCAGAGTGCCATCTAGTAGCGAAGTAGTGAGTAGCGCTTTCGCAAATATCGTGGAAAAGTATCGCGATGTAGCTACAATGTGCAGTCGATGTTTTAGCATTGATTTTTATTGTAAATGGTAATCTGGCAGAGTAACTACTAGTTACTACTGGGACAGATCGCAATTAAAATAACTGTTGAATTAAATTTTTAATTTATTTAATTTAAACTTAAACAGAAAGGTGAAATAGAATTTGACAATCAGTTACTTGTAATTTAGTTAGGCTATTTTTGTCGATATTTTGGTTTGAGTGATGAGTAGGGGGAAGTAGGGGGTCGCGAACAAATTTTTTAACAAAAATGGGTCGCGCTTTAGATAAGTTTGGGAAACACTGTACTAGAGTTTATGCTGTAGGTAGATGTTAAGACTAGACATGAACGATTACCTACCAAAACACGCAGGGCCTTGTCTTGTACTTCCTTTACATTTATTTTATATATAGGTTTCCTGTTTTGTGTTCTACATTTATTAAAACTTTTCAATTGTACCCTTTTGCCTTCTTCCAACTTTGAGTAGTATATTTCATTTCACATACGTCTGATGCCGATTTATTTTGTTTAAGTTGCTTCTGCTATGCGACCTTTTATTAATTTTGTGTATTTATTTTAAGTTATATGGTTTCCTAATTGTTTTTTTTTTCGTAATGTCCATACTTCATCTGTTTTCCCATTTAGTTTAAAATATTTTTTGGCATAGGATCGCTCTTATCCTGTCGCTTTTCCTTTCTCATTTCTTATTCTGCTATGAATATCTATTTTTAGTCACTATTGTTTTGTTTTATCCAACTTATCTTGCAAGTCTTCATAAAGATTGTTATTTTAGTTTTTGCTCCGTATCTACATTTGTATGAATTTTATGCCTTCAGGTTGATTTAAATCGATAAAAACTATTTATGGGTGCTCATAAATTATATCGCACTTTATTGTGAATCTCCCCACGGCTTTCTTTGCTTCATGAAGCATTTATTCACTACTGCAAACTGTATTAAGTAGATCCACAGCAAACGCTGCTGAATTCTCTAGTAACCGGTTAAAAACCTGAAGTTTTTATCTAAAGAACATTTATTAGAACAAAAAATAATGACACCGAAACATCTTAGTTCTTGCACATGGCGTAGCAGAGGCGATAAAGGGTACACACTTGACTAAAGCTAGTTACCTAAGGAAAGCGGAGGCGTGCTAAAATGTTTTATAATAATATTGATGGTTTAACCACAACATTGTAGGAAATATCGCAGTGGGAGTTGCTTTTAACATGAAGGTTCACATATTGTTACCAGAATGAAAATAAATTAAGGAGTGGGACAAATAATTATTGATCCGCTTCCGGTCGTTATTAAAATGTTGCCTCGCTTCCTACCTGCCATAAATCACGAGATTAAATCATCGACCTACTAATTAATTTCAAGTATGCGTTTGTTTTGCCTCGCACAGGTATGCGAGTTGTTTTTGACCAAACTTCGCCATTAAATAAAATTCGAGCTCCTTAATGGAATGCTCAAATATTCATGAGCGTTTACGGCTCTGGTTTGCCCCCATTATGTTGTCCCGAATTCCATAATCCGCATTTATTCGAACAAAATATTTCCGCTCACTATTGCCATAAATGCCACATGGTTTAAACCAATCTTTTTCAGTAGCAATCCTTTGCTGGTTTTGATTTTGCAATTGCTGAAATTTATGTGATATATGTTTGGATCGGTTTTCTCAAAAAATAGATCTAAAATGTCGTTAACCAGGCTGAAAGATACGACGCAATAGGTCGGTGTATAAAAATTAAATGTTGTGTAGGTCGTGATGAGTCAGAAGTAATACAAATGCCACTGCGAAGTTGTCTTTTCTAAGGCGGGTGAAACTTCACGCAATCCCCGAAAATGCCATATTTAGTAAAAGAAAATAAGAAAACATGACAAGTACTGTAATGGTATTCAGTATAAGGGTTTAATATCAGATTAATAAGGTTGAATAAATAAAGTATTAAAATTACAAATATGAATTCAGTATGAAAAGGATATCAAAATTATTAAAGTGTATTTGATAAAGAAAGGAAATAGAATTTAAAATTCAACTGAATGAAGCTATATAGGAAACAGTAAGATACATAATTTAATTATTATCTGAAATGAAGTGGAGGATTAATGACAAATACTTATTCCGGAAATACCATTCAACATAGTGGGTGTTAGATAAATATGATAAAGTTTCTATAGTGTGTTGATATATATAATATATGCTAAACTAAATGACTAAGGAAATATTTTTTTATTTATCAGCATGTAAAAATAATTTGGTACAAAAACATGTAATACATTTGTGAGCGGTTAAAATTACGAAAATAAACCCTTTATAAAATTTAAAAGCTGTTTGGTATATAAAAGGGTTGTGAATTAACTAAAATTGGCGTGGGGAAAATAAAAAATTAAATGTTAAAAGATTAAAAGATGCGAAGACGATATGAATGAAGAAAATGGATGTGGTGAGAATACCTAAGTAATACAGTTATAATCTACAGAAGCAATTTCTGGAATGGGATGCCGAACTGAGTTTATTATCAAATTACATTACATCATATGAACTGGATAACAGGGAATGGTTTTACTGGAAGTGGTTTACATCGATATTGTTAGCAGAGTGAGCGCTTTATGGGGTGAATAGGAGGTTTTCATCTAATGGAGTTCTAATTCGACAAGCGTGTCATTGAAGTGACATCTTTTAACTTGCATCTAATCGAGGTTCGTGATACTAGATCGTCGATGGCTTGAGGATTTTGGTAGGAAGACGTGGAGACTGAAGAAAGTTGGTAGGTTCCTTGTCGTGTTTTGGCCAGGAAGTCTTTGCGGATCCAGGTGTTTTTGACGGAGTTCGTACTAGGATTTGTTTGGACTTTGGGAGATATTTATGAGATTGGTGGATGCGTTTGGCTTGGTAAAGGAGAGTATCGAGGTCCATAAACAGGTGGTAGAATACAGGTATTTAAATAAAAAACTGAAAGAAAATTCAAGAAAGAGTGAAGTGAGGTAATTTTAAAGAGGGAAGTACTTACTATTTGATATTTGTTGAACGACGAGTAATGTAACGAGAAAGTATTTGTAATTCATTTTGCACTTACATAATTCAAAGTGACAGGTGACAGTAAAAATGATTCTACCGGAGTTTAATAATATTGATAATCCATAATTATAAAAGGGCAAATAAGTTACTAAAAATTGAGTTTTAAAAGAGAATTGATTGAAAATAAACCAAAGTATAAAACAAAGTTAGATGTAATAGCTAAAGTATAATGATTGCATAAACATAAATCAATTTTAATATATAGAGACCATTATAACATAAACAATTATAACAGTACCAAGACTGTTATAAATATTATCCTTGTACAAAACAAACAAACAATTTTGAATTTACATTGGATCTGATGGGGTATAGCGTTTAGTGACGTTTAGCTCGACGAGGCGTACTAGGATAAGTTTTTAAACCTGGTGCCCTTACTTATTAGATTAAAGACGAAATTATAAGACAAATTTTGGAAGGTTTTATTACTACATGCGCACTACTTAAAATAGTTATTCTTTAGCCTACGTATTTAGAATTAAAAAAATCACATTATTATTGCTCATAAAGATTAGGTGAATTTACTATGCATTCTTCATTCTCACGACGCTCTCCCATATCCTGCTAGAGCTAGTTGTATAGAATGTTAAACGTAACAATGTTCATATTGACAACTTTTGTTTGGTGTTCTATTTTACACTACATTTTTATTTGAAAAGAAACTGTTAAAGGAAGTGAGATTGCAAACTCAAACTGGAGCAAAGAAAACGATTGTAAATAAGGATAGTATAGGCAACTTGTGGAAGCGTGAAGGAAATACTACATATGTTATAAAGTCTTCCAAGATAACAAAAATGGCTGACAGATGGCAAAGAACATTGAAATAAATAACTCAAGAAGTACATGATACATGACTGAAATGACAAAAATTATCACCTCATTGTGAGAATGGACCAGATCCTGAATTTTTTTGAAATGACAGAATTATGCTTGTGACCGAAGGAAATATGAAGTAGGTTATACATTCAGCTGACCTTCATGTCCAACTATGACTACCTCGGCAGTTTGGCCGTTTAGCTTCTTTATAAAATACTCCGGCCATCTGTGAATGATTACTATTTTTGTGTACCTTTCATTGAAGTTCTCTTTTGTTCTTCTCAAGTTTTTAATATAATTTCCTGCTTTCTTCTTTAATATTCTCCTTTCATCTCATCTGGCTTCTCTTGTTTGCGAGTATTTTCTTACTTCAGCATATATTATGTATGTCTATCAACTTGTTTTGATAGTCTTAAGTTGTTGGTATTGTTCTATATTGCTCCATTCTACCTTTGGTTTATTTCTTCTGCTTGTGTGCACCTCTACATTCTTCATTCTACTCGATCTGTTACTGCTTTCTACTGAGACCTCCTCAGCTGCCTTGTGTAAAGTCATTACATTTTTTGCCATTTCTCCGCTGTAGTCATAGTTTCGTCGTTAAGGCTGTTTTCTTTTAATTCAATGCTTCTACATTATATTGTTTATTAATTTTTATACTTTACTATTCATTTTTCTTAACTCTTACCTATATAGTCCTATACCAGGAGTTATCTGAAGAGAAATACACCTCGCTCTAGCTCTCATCTGCGAATTCTGGTAAAACGAACATAAGAAATCAAGTAGCTCACACTTTAATTAAATTAACAGAAAAAAAATTAATAGAAACCTTCACACGAGTAATAAAACCCTAACAAAAAGTATATCTTTCAAGACAGCAGTTTCTGAGGCCATTATAATAGCGAACCTAGAGTTTATATTGTATATAAAGGACTACGACATTCTTCTATCCCAAAGATAATGTTCTCTTACATACTGTTACAAATGCAAGGCATTAGGTACGGACGGAAGCGTGATTGATCCACACAAGGTGTAAGTAATACGCATGGATTGTTACGATTCCGTTTCAGAGATAATGTTGAGGTAGCTCTCAAGCCCGATAAGCTTCGGATTCAGCAGACTAGACATATTCGAACTGCTCACGCTTCCTTTATTTATGAACGGCTGTGCTGTACCAGAGGCCTTAATTTTCGAGTAAGTTCTCTGGTCGATAATTTAATTTCAGACCGAGGCCCCAACGACGTGAGTGGTAGTGGCAAATCAGCCGCAGAATTAAACCGTCAAACCTGCAGCTGATTACTGTTCGGGTTGCAACATTATAAAAATTACTTCCTCATAGTTCTTTACAACCCTGAACGTAACTGGAGAACGCGTTCATCTGGAGGAGCTATTGGAATAGAGGTGATATTTTGTATACAGGAAAATATGAGATTTATAAAAAGATTGTTAAGAATATCTTTTCTGTAATAGCATTCTTAATTTTCTTTGAAGGTAGGTTGTCATTTTAGTCATTCGTCGTTTATGAGATATTTGAATAGACTTGGGTACTGTATCTCATACTTTTATTAACGGGAGTTCTTTTCTGAAGCAATTCTAAGACATGAGATTACTAGATGACATACCAATAACGAAAATATTTATGAAAAACCTAGTTCGAAGCCAAAATCAATAAAAAAATCAGGCGAAAACCTTAATCAAGCTTGCTTTACAGGATACTCATTTTAAATTTATGTGTAATGCTCATGAAAGCAGCTATAGACAAATAAAAGTGTATTCAGTGTATAAGTCCGTAAGTTGCATGTGACGTAAGTTGTGCGGAATATCTTCGTTCGTTGTGCAGTAAGGCCTTCAGAGCGCTACGATAGTATATCAATACGACACCCTCCTGTGAAATTCCTTTGAATATAAGCCCATCCGCTAGTTTTGCTGATTGCGAGCAGTTATAACTCTTAGGAATTGTTGAGGTGTTACCCATCTTTGTAGTGGTCACATATTAATAGAGACTTAACATTTTTTTGTGGGATTTGTAAAGAGCAGTGTAGTTCTGTGAATTTTTAATAAAATAATCCATTTTTAGAGATTCGGAAACTAGGTAAAGTTCAAATATCGAAGTTAAGCGCTGCACACAATTTTCCTTTAGCCGAGGGGGTTTTTCTATGGTCGAACACCTACTCTAACATAGGCTTCCAAAATACCATGGTGGCGCCTTAAATTAAAATGAACTTACCATCATACCTCCGTATTTTCCAAGGTACACAGGTAAACAATAGAAATGGCAACATCAGCAACACACATATATAGATACCAATTTTAACCTCAAACCAAAAGACAAAATAGGAAGATCTGCAGTACTGGAACGAGACTCCTACATAATATGGAAGGAAAAACGCGATATAATAGAAGCGCATTGCTAAGTGAGAAAGAAAGCGTAAGGTGAAAACGCATGGAAGTAAATGTGCTAAACGTTACTCAGACAATGAGACCGAGCTTGACTGCCAGCAGTCTTGCAACGAAAGTTAGAAGGATCTAGGGCTAAATAAAGTAAACAAGTAAGTAGATATATTAACCCAGAACTGCAAAAAAGATTGTCACCTTATTGATATGGTTTGAATAATTAAATGCCGCCATTGTATTTGCCGCACAAAGGAAGAAGAGGGAGTGGCACTGATGTAGTCGAGTACAGACGTTCCGCGTGGAATGTTAATTTGTTCCATGAATATCACCGTATGGTGAATATGGCTTTACCTTCTAATTTTAGTCAGATTACGACCTTGTCGAAACTTGCATTAGGAGTTCCACGGAATTTCACATCGACCTATGGTCGAATACATTCAACGAAACATTTTGTATCGTCGCCCGTTATTACGCCCTGCATAGTAGCAGTAGCAACGATGCCCTGTATATCAATCTATCGTTTCACAACCCACCTGCATCTTGACAAAGCTCTGGACAAATTGCATATGGATTCGTTATAACTGCTCTTAGGTATTCTCCAACTACCGCTGCCCATTCGTCAAACGAAGCTTTACGTTTTGCTTCTAATTTTGAGCCAGAGCCGCATCCTTTGCGAACCCGCAACATTAGCAATTCCGCTAATATCGCACAATCTTGGCGGCAACAGATCGAATACCCAACCAACTGCCCCTCAGCGCAGCTGCTGAACCGCCTGCATTTTCGCATCATTTAAGCCGCTGCACCAAACTAAGTATCCTATGGTTTATTATTTGACCCAAGTATGGCTTACTGTCAATTTTAAATGGGTTTCGTATACCAAAAATAAGATTTTGTATATATATATATATATATATATTACCGTTAACTTTAGTGCGTTGTGAAGTAAGTTTTGGGGCGTATCCCCGTTAGCAGCGTAATAACGCTGCAGTGCTTGACATCGGTGTATCAATATTGCAATGGGGGACTTTGTGTAGACATTAGCTAGTTTTGCTGTAGCGTACCCTTACGAAGAGCAGGTAGAAATTTTTTAGTCAATGTTTTAGGATCCCTTGCATTTCGGTTCTGGCCTTTTGCCCGTTTAAATGAATCTTCCTGAATGTAATCTTACTAGACTTCTGTGAAAGTTCATGTTTTTTTCATTTGTAAAGCGCGGTGCAGTACCGCGTATTTTGATGGTAAGTAAGAATTTTCAAAGATTCAAAAATAAAACTAAAGTGTAAATACCGGAACTTAGCACTTAACAAATTTCCCGAAACGCTTCTCAGGAGTTTTCGATAGTGGAACCGACTTGTTACTCTTGATTGTACACTAAGCAATAACGAAAGAATGAATCCCCGTTTCGACTAATTGCGCTTCCGCAAACGAACGCCTGATCTTTTACTTTAAGACCGCAGTAGTTAACCGTGGCAACCCTGTAACTTTGTTGCAGGTAGTAAAAGAGTTGTAACAGGTAACAACCTATCGAGACCCTTACGTAATCTTTCTGTTTCATTTGATGTACTTTTTAAGTTTCCGGGTTGCGCACCTTGTAACGGGATAGTGCGTGTCACCTTGGCATTTAGTAACCACCTTCCTAGATTTAAGCCAAGCTATATTTCTTTCATTGTACCAATTAGGTTAAGAGGAATTATGTATTTAAAACATGCATCGAGTATTATTTCGCACGGCAGACTATGCCTGTGGTGCGCTAACGAAGGAGCGGAGAGGCAGTCGCCTGCTAGTAGGCTACTGGTGGGTTTCGTCCAAACAAAAGGGACGCCACACGAGGCATTAAAAGAGAATTTATGTGTTTGGCCTGCGTTAAGAGCAGTCGACAACTCATTATTCTTAAGCCGAAATACAGCCTCTAGAGCAGATATCCATTTTGAAAACATCGAGGTACCAGTTATTTTTCGTAGCAAGAAGCCAGCCGATCTTGTCAATGTACGAAACCATTTGGAGCAATTATCGAGCAAGGTTAGTTCCTATAAATAATTCCCGGTCCAGGAAACTGGGAAAACTGGAAGTGTAATTAGTAAATTACGCCAAGTTGCATCACCCTTGGTGATCACTCTGCTGATACATCGCGTCAGCCTGATTTCAAGCTACCGAGGGCAGAACCGTATTAAGTGAATTTGTACGCCTTGTTCGAACGATTTGTTTTTTGACTTAGTGTTACGCATTGCTGATAGCGTATAAAGCATTTCTGTATTGACAATGTGTATCCTTTTTATGTATTGTTATGTATACTGTTTGCGTTTTATTCCTAGCCGGATTTGCATGTATGCTTACAGAATTATAGGTGATAGCAAGTAGGATGGAACGAGCTATATTGACAAATCCTTATCCATACTGAGGTAAGAGCTGCTCTACTGCTTCTACGACTCGGTTAACTAGAAAACAAAGGGAAAGGAAAGGGGTGCGATGAAAGGGGAGGGGACGGGACCGGACGGGATGGGACGGTACGTAGACGGGGATGGAGAAAGGTATGGGGACGGAGACGGGGATAGGATGGGATGGGATGAGATGGGATGACAGAAAATAATTAGTCATTATTTAATACACAAATAACGAACCTCGCGCGGACGAAGTCGCGGGTAACAGCTAGTTTATATATAAACGTGATACGATTTCGAAACCAGGAGTATTTTCAGTTGAAATAATCAAAGCTTTGAATGCATTTCTGACCTATTCAAAAGTTCATCACAGTTCTGGGAAAGTTAAATCATTTGCCATTGAAGGAGTCTAATTTCACTGGACGAGCTACATCTACTTTAATTAAAATTTACTTAATTGCATTATAGCATCAGTGCTTCGTTGCGAAATGTAAGTTGTTCACTGTATGCTTGGAGTGCAAAGGGTCAGCCAGAATGAATTATTGTGGTAAACCCAAGTCTAGCTACACGCTAAATGGTTTTAAACACTCCTTAATATACTAATCCTGTCCTTGCTACCGACCGTGGGAAAGCCCAGGAGGATTTTCCGCAGATTTTCACCTCTAAATAATTTCCATTAAAATTCATTTTAAATAATATTATTCAAAGATTTAACAGCAACTTTAATAAATCCCAAATGATAAAAACAGAAAGAACCCAGTTGAGGAAGGACGAAACATTCTAATTATTTTGAAGAGAGATGTATTATTTTCATATTAATATAAATTTAGAAAGTACATATTAAAATTTTAAGAATATACATTAAACTTTCGTTGTTACCATTGTTTTTATTATTTTATTTTAAATCCTGTAGCTTCTTTCAAATTAAGGTAGCAGAATATGAATATGCAATGATAGAATTAAGAAAAAACTTTTTTAGTTGTGTTTAGCTATAAACTTTAAAATTACCCTGCACTTTAGAAACTGTGGTTTCTATTCTATTCTAATTAAGCGATAACTTTCCATAAATCATGAACAATGCTACATTTTGAATTACTTTAATACTTTTTCTATGTATATTTTTGTGCTAAAATACTCCCTATGCCGACAAAGGAATCATGTTTTCAAACACATGAACGTTTTGTATAACACCATGTCTGTGTCCGTTTCGGGTTTCCAGAATTAAGCAACATTAAGTGATTAATCCTAGTAAATGTATTCGTCGAGCAACTTAACTCCGTTAGACTTAATGTAAATGCGGATGTACATACATTTTGAGGTTACAAATAGTCGAGTTGCTTACGATTATATACATTTTCTCTAAATATAGTGCTTAGATGAACATCTACTAGAAGAATCTTCCACATCATAACTGATACACTTTAAAACCATATTTATGAAATAAGCTATTTCTAAATCATTCTTAGCTAAATCATACCTTAAAACTAAGAATAATTTCTTAAACACCAAACTAGTTTATGTGGCTGAGTGGTCAAGCTTTTGTTTTTAGAACGTAAAGCTTGACTTCAATTTGCAAGGATCTCTCCAATCATTAAATAAAGTGTCAAATTTTCTACCTCCCCACTTCGGACTTAACACCCGAAGATGCCCTACACCTTCTCAAACGAGGGGAGACTGATTCCCCAGCAAAGAAGATAGTTCTACTAAGGCTAATATGACATCACGGAAATTGCGAAATTTACTTGCAGACTTGAAAGAAGCCTGAGGAAACAAAGTCAGCACAGACCTGCGCCACGAAGCAAAGTTAGTCAAAATTTGTTCATTCGTGACAGCTTTCGATGCATTGCTTTTCGTACGCTCGTCTCATTGGAATTTCGATTTTCTGGCATGCCTTGTATGTGCAAAGCTTGTTACACTTGACTGAACACTATGATTTTCCTTAAGTAGATGGTTTTTGCACGTTTCTCAAAAGGAGAAGATGGAAAGTCGTGGAAAACGTAAAAACAATTATATTAAGAAGATAGTATAGAATGTGGATAGTAGAGACGATCATTTTGTAGCCGAATTTCTATTTGATAACTGTTACGGAAAATTATTATCTTAACGCGCTAAACTACTGGCCGCTGATCGACTGATTGACTTCTTGACTTTATCGTAACTGAGCTGCCTAAGTCGTTCAGTTTCTGTCTTGTCTTCCTAGCGCTGCTTTTGGAACACAAGAGCTGTGCTGCATTAGGTTTTGATTCCAGAGACTGGTTTTGAAGCTTAGGTCGCACCGTGACCTGACGATCTTGGGATTATCAAAATGGATTTATAGAATACACACGAAGTGTTCTCTCCTGAGATAATTCCGTGGGCTGCTTCAATTTGAAGATATTTCTAACTTATCCCGGCGTTTCTTTACCGCAGCGGCTCGACTACTCTGGGCCACCGACACCGGCAACTGGACGCTATGATCGACAACCTGACGTCATCAGCGAAGCAACTGTAGGGCGCTGAAGTGCACCTGCACTTGCCTTGGTTCAGGAAATTCTTTAAAAATCGCCCACGGCCAACGCCAAAACATTGTACTTAATGGACCTTTTGATATCCTATCTATTTCTGCTTTATGTCACATGTTATTTACGACTAACAATAATGCACAGTAACATGTAGATTTCAGGCCACCATCCCTTTCAAAGTAGTCCCTTGTGAGTTAATGCAAAAATCCTAGCGGCCTTGCTATTGTAAAATACTTCTTAAAAGCCCTTCTTTTTCAGGATCTGCAGCGCAGCTCTCATTTGCTCTTAAATCTCTTCTGCGATTCAAAATCTGCTCCATTTCAGTTTCGGTTTTATTCCAGAGAAGCGGAAAAAGTCTGCAAAATTTGGAGGGCAAGAGACGATAGTCAAGTACTTTGAGGCCAAAACTGCTGAACTTTGATGGATGTGCGGATTGGAGTGTTGTCATGGTGCATGATTCAGTTTCCAGTGGCCTACAATTCCGGACGTTCGTGCCCCATGCATTCGAGCAGGTGCCCCAAAATGCCAATGTAATAGTTGGCACTGACCTTTTTGTCCTTAAAAAATAAATTCCTGCAGAAGAATGGCTTCCTGGAAGAAAAACCATCAACTTGCCGTGCCTTCTTCGGACGTTGTGTTGATGAATTCTTTTATTGTGATGCCTGTTGTTTCGTTCTTGGGTTGCACCCATAAACCCAACTTTTATTCCGAGGAACTACACGTTTAAAGTCTCTGTTATTATTTAGAATGGTCTTGACCTCTTGACAGATCAGCATTCGTCGTTGCTATGGGTAAGCCGGAAATTCTAAGCATGTTTAAATCCTCAATTGCACTCGTCTAAACTGAACCAAAACTGATACCAAGTGCTTCAGCAATATCTGACGTGGTTCTTCGACGGTACTTATGAATTAATGTACGAGATGTGTCGACATTTGGATGGGGCATGTTAAAGGCCATACTGAACTTTCACTGTTTTGTAGTACTTCGTAGCCAAGTTGAAAGTCCATGCCGTTAAAATTAGGGTTTTGCTTAAAGCAGGTTGACCGACTGCCTGCTGAAGCAGTTGCTTTGTTTCGGAAGTGTTTTTACCGGATTTAATACAGAATTTGATATATGCACGTTGCGCTTATCAAACTGGATGGGAAGATCGATATAACCCTGGAAACACAGGGTTACATTTTCCAGGAAAAATATTTTAAGGCAGTTTTCTTAAAGCCATAAAAGGTTTCTATTCTATTGAGAGCTTTCCACTGCAACTTCACCTCCTCACGATTCAGTTTGGAAAGTTTTTTCCCAACGACTAAAACTTTAGACTGTATAGTCCACTCCGTGGAGTATCTTGCGATAGTTTCTGGAAATAGAAAAGATTTAACAACGGCCAGTGATTAAATTTTTTTAGTTTACGGATGATGGTAATTTTACTGAAATAGCTAAAATGTTGAAAACAGTTAAACAGGATGCTTCTACATCAGAATTGACAGCCCCTCGACCGGAAAGTGATTTTAAGCATAGTAGAGAGAGCCTGGAATGTGATACAGGGAGTGAAAGATCTGCAAAGGCACAGAACATTGAAATTGTAGCCAAAGTGGAGAAGTTAGTGTTGAAAAATAAACGAATTACTGTTAGAATGGTAGCTAGGACCTGATCTGATAGATTGATATTGCATAAAAAAAGGTCTCAGTCCGATGAACGCCCTCAATTTGGCACCCTTAGACGAATAGGATCGAGTGAACATTTTCCGTGAGCTTTTGGTCCATGCCGCTACTGACTCTGGCAACTGGGCGAAAGTTGGGTCCATCACTATGGCTCTGGAATTCCGCTAAGGAGATGCTAACAGATTTCTGGATTTTTTTCGACGTGTTGCTTGTTGAGTTTCTTGATAATGAGTATACCATACTCGTATTAATATTACTTGCTGATTAATCTGCGGGACCTAATCAAGATCAAACGCCATGAAAGACTACGAAAATAGTGCTTCTACAGCACGGCACATATCTGTTTCAACAACATCAAAAGCGGTTGAATTGTGTTTAGAAATCCGTTCACACATAACCTGTTCGTCGGCATCGCCCATCCTCGGATTCCTTTCTGTTCGGGAAATTGCTCACCTTCGTGAATTGCATTTCACTGTTCACAGATGACGACAGGCTAAAAGCTAAGGTGGCTTCATAATTAGGGGATCAAACTGCGAACTTTCAAAAGAAGGGGATTCTTAAGCTGAAACTTCGACAGGCCAAGTTCGTGAATTTTGCCGAAGACTACATAAAGAAGACCCTGAGATTCATGTAGAATTTAACAATTAAAGCATTACGAGTTCTTGACAAAATTTTGTTCCTCTGTCTTGTACTACTTCCACATATTACATAATGGGTTTTCATGTCATAACGGATTTTACTGGGCATTTTGTTAGTTGTGCTACCTCGTCTAAAAGACGAAGGAAGTATTGTAATCTCGAAAAAGTCAGCTTCCGAGATGTCTTCACATATTCACGTTTCAGGGCCCTAGATGACGAAAAACAGGACTTTTGGCGGTATAATTCATAAACTATTTGTTGGAGCAAGACGATATATTTCGTGCAGATTAGATGTTTCCTTGGCATGAAACCGAGAAAATTTCGGACAAATATATACAGGGTGAGCACCTTAAACAAATAAAATTTTGTGTATATTTGCGTTAACTAAAAAATAAATAAAAGGAATAATTTGTGCAGAGGTCAGGTTTTACACTTGACGAACATGGGACCCAACCGATACAGAGTAATGTCATCAAAGAGTCAAAAAGTTTCAATACAAAGTCCATTCTGTTAAATACAGCCGAACATTGCATATCCGGGAGAGGTCCTCGATGGGCTAGTAGATCAGACGGACGGATTTAAATTCGCGTTCGCAGATGCTGTAGTTCGAATCCCAACGCTGGTAATGCTTTTCTTTGTTTGAAGTTGATTGAATTCGCATTACCAAGTATTTCCTTTAATTCTTTTACTATTATTATGAACGGGAAGATAGTTTTACCCCTATTTTGCTTTGATTTCTAAAATTGTTTAGTATCACAACGTCCACTTGCAAGGGAAGTGGCCTACAATAAGAGGAAGAAGAAGAAGATATGCCACGGCAGCTACCTTTGCGGAAACAGGTAGTAGGTTAAATAAAAGTCAGGTTGAGGGGTAATTTGAATATAATTTGGTTGTTGTTAGTATTTACTAGACATGGTTTTAATAATGCGAAACGACGTTAAATGTGAAAGTTAAAACTTATCTGTCCGTGTGTTCGAATTGCTCTAAACACGGCGAATCCAATCTTCAAGATAAGCTGTTATGTAGGCGCTCCTCGGAACGTGTAGCACCTTGGTTTCATTTATGGAAAACGGCCATTAGGACGCCCATGGATGGGTAGATGCGGTTGAAATTTATTTGAACGTGGCTTCAAATTTGACCCAAACTAGAAACCGGTTGGTCGGTTTCT
The DNA here is from genome assembly GCA_940337035.1 of Agriotes lineatus. Classification (NCBI taxonomy): domain Eukaryota; kingdom Metazoa; phylum Arthropoda; class Insecta; order Coleoptera; family Elateridae; genus Agriotes; species Agriotes lineatus. The sequence continues at coordinate 113,203,300 of OW679199.1, read as the reverse complement.
AGGATTTCAAAATGTAAATTTCCGGTGCTTAAAACATGATTGTGAGCAACCCTTCAGAAAAATATGTGACAACTGCAGATGGAAAACGTCAAGTGATTGGCGGTTCAGTTTTACTACCCGTACTTATCGGAGCTACTTGTAAATTGGTACAATTCGTGGGATATTCAAAGTAAAAAAAAAAAGAAAACGAGATATAGAATACCAAACTGGTGATAAAGTTTTGGAAAAGAATTAAGGTGCTTTCAGATACAGCTAATAGGTTTTCTGCTAAATTAGCACCCAAGTACATTTTGTGTAGAATTAATCCTAAAATTGTAAAATTAGTTTATGTTTTACAAAATGTTGACGGCAGCGATGCTGGCCGTTGGCATGTCAAAGATTTAAAACCGTACTTCGGATCTAACTCGGACGTATCTGTTAATTAGTTATGCGAAGTTTGGTTTTGGCCTCGGTAAATGATGTTTTTTCTATTTGGTGATTTTTTTGCGCTTTTTTTGGTTTTGGTAATGGTAGGAACCTTCCTGATTTAAGACTTTTTCTCGATTTTGTCTGTAGCGATTTTGTTCCCATAATTTGGGCGTGTTGTACGCGAAGTTACATATAAAACTACCGTTACTAAATACCGCTTTGATCAATGCTATGAGATTTGTAATCACCCACAATATATTATAGCCCAGACATATTAGATTAAATTTTACCAAAACATAGAAATAAATAATGTTAATCTAAAGATCGGTAGGAATATTTTATATTGGAGTGCTGAACAACATACCAAAAGTCCTAAAGCGAAATATGCCGGCTTCATGTAATTTTTGACAAAAGAAAATTAAAAAAAGTTTTTTCCTTAATAATAACGCATATAATTTGCCATTGACCTCTATGGATGTAATGGTAATTACCAACTGAGTTCATATTTTTTTAATTGAAATATATTATGTTCTTTGACAAATTCTGCTTACCGCAGAATGATCGAAGGGCGTAACAACGTGGCTAAACTATAAATCAGTGCGTGTCTACAGCAGACTGCACTTGCATTACTATGTAACTTATACGCGCGTGGTTTTTTGTGATGTTATTGATATAAATTGGTGATAATAATGGAAAACGTTTGTTTTTACTGTAATAAACTACTTAGTGAAGGAAAGTATGTGGTGGTAGGCAAATGTTTATTTAAAAGATTATAAGCAAAATCAGCTTTATGATTCAGATATGTCATTGTCTGCACCTAAACTTTCAACAGATATGGCGATCGAACAGTCTTTGATGCGCCTTTGAAAAGTGCAGGGAGGTCTCACTCATGGCCGTGGTATATCTGATAGTCAGCTAGCATATTTCGTGCTCTCTTTTCGTACATGTCTTAAAATTTGTAGTTTCGTTGAACTGACGGGTATTACTAGAACTTCAACAAAACAACACGTTGAACTTAGAGATTCAATAAGATCAGTGGATGCAAAATATTTGAACCTTTTTATAAATTGGCTGTCGACCCGCTGTCCTAGGCAGGAATGTAGTTCCTTACGGTCTTTATAATCTGGGTTTGTTGGAGATCAAACTATTAATTGTCATAATGCAATGGAATTAGGCAACCATGCGATGAAGGCAGTCCTCGGTTGCAGTTCTCCGACATGAAGCTATCAAGAAAAAAATGAACTGTTGCAGATGGTATCCTGTGGGTGTAAATCTGAATGCGGGGCTCGGTGTTCCTGTAGAACTGCAGGCCTTGCTTGCTCAATAATGTGCATAAATTGCAGGGGTCGAAGCTGCAGTTACGATACTCCAGTAAATGAAGTTGAAGTCGACGATGATCAAGACGAAATATAAGTAAGCAACCATGTTATACTTAAAACGAAACAAAGGAAAACAAGATTTAATTTGTTCTAGGTTCCGGTTCTACTCATTTTGTCGACACTAAGTTTTCGAGTTTTATTCTAAAATAAAAATATATTGTATGTAACATTTTTTTAAATTTTGCTTTTACCTTTTTTGAACTTTTTCCAAACACTAAATAAGCTTCTGGTGGAACAAAGATCCATATATATAATAGGCTTGTCTGGGACGCTGTTTTGTGTGTCCGGGACGCTGTTTCAGCAGCCAAACCGTAAGAGATAGAGAAAAAAGTTATGAAAGTTATATGTTTGGAATGGTCATGTCAGGGCAGGAACCGAATTTCAGTCACGTGACACTTCCGGTTTTTGAGAAATCACGTGATTTCCGTCCGTCCGGGACGCTGGTCCGTCCGGGACGCTGTTTCAGCAGCCAAACCGTAAGAGATAGAGAAAAAAGTTATAAAAGTTATTTGTTTGGAATGGTTATGTCAGGTCAGAAACCGAATTTCAATCACGTGACACTTCCGGTTTTTGAGAAATCAACTGATTTCCGTCCGTCCGGGACGCTGGTCCGTCTGGGACGCTGTTTCAGCAGCCAAACCGTAAGAGATAGAGAAAAAAGTTATAAAAGTTATTTGTTTGGAATGGTTATGTCAGGTCAGAAACCGAATTTCAATCACGTGACACTTCCGGTTTTTGAGAAATCAACTGATTTCCGTCCGTCCGGGACGCTGGTCCGTCTGAGACGCTGTTTCAGCAGCCAAACCGTAAGAGATAGAGAAAAAAGTTATAAAAGTTATTTGTTTGGAATGGTCATGTCAGGTCAGAAACCGAATTTCAATCACGTGACAATTCCGGTTTTCGATAAATCACGTGATTTCTCGAAAACGCGTTCTATTTGAAAAACGGTCTTTTTTGTTTTATTAAATGAGACATTTGTCTCACTGGTTGCTAGTTATTATTATTATTATTGTATACATGTATGATATAAAATACATGAATAGTGAGATATATATACCTATTAAGTTATATATTGATGGCAAAACACGATATGTATAATAATATCCTGTATAAACCCGAAATACCCGCCTATGCCTTTTTTCATCATGAACCCGACATAGGACCGCTTAGGACTTTTGGTATGTTGTTCAGTACACTAAATAGAATATTTCTACCAATTTTCAGATTTACATTATTTTTTTCAAGGTCAAACCCTAATATGTCTGGGCTATTAGCTATTTGTTTAGCTATTGGTAATCATTTACTGAGCATATATGATAAGTCAATTTAAGTGATGGATGCAATTTGGTGTTTGATGTACGTGCGGGTATTATGCAATTATATTTATAAACGTGTAAATGTTATTAGCCATGCATGCTGTGGTATTATTTATTATGTATGATTACACTAGGTCCTGTTACTATTAATAAATGTGAATAGCAATATTATAACGATATTTATTCTCGCATGCTGTGATATTTTTTTATTATGTATAATTATACTAGGTGCTAGTTATTATTACATTATATATATATTTATCGAAAATCCTTCCTACCGTTAGGTAGTTATTATTATTTAAATGTTAATAGCCATATAATTCTAATGATTATTGTTCTTGCATGCTGTGATATTTCCTATTATGCATGATAATGCTAGGTGCTAAACTATTATTAAATTAAGACGGATGTTTTTATAAAATAAATAGTAATAATGTGCATTATTATAGTAATTTAATATCTTTAATAAGGGGGGTGTGTAACATAAAAATTACTTTGGATATATTAAGACTGATACGCGAATTGCTTGTTATGTTATCTCGACCTCGTTTGTTCTACCAAAATTTTACTGGATTCGGCCCTGTACTAGTTATATTCGAATTCATCTCAGCCAGCGTTCAGATGCCGGTGACCTGTAAAATTTCTTTTTCTTGGGACTGCGTACCTTCTTGCAGTTATTCCCGTTTAGGTTATATTTCTCCGAATTATAATTATGAAGTCATTCTTTGTTCCATGTTAGAGATAAGACCGTCTCGTGTCAACTTTTTAACTTGCTTACTGCCCGATGTATTTAAGCTTTTGAAAATAAGGTTTGATGAATCCCTTGTTGTGACGTAACGTTTGAACACTGTATCAGAACTCTATGTCGCCTTCCGGAAGTCGTAGCTTCGGTACTTCTTGGAAATCATTTTTATCGGTCAAAACATTTGAGCCTTGTGGAAGTTTTCGTTGGGCGCTGTACTTTATACACGGTGAGCGGGGCTTCCCCCGGATTTTGCCAATTCAGATATTGCATCAGCCGTTGAAGTCCTTCTTTGTTTGTGCTTTCCACCTACGCTTTTGCCCCCGAGCTTTGGCAAAGGAAAGAAAGTTTCGATATGCCCTTGGTTACCGTGCAGATGGAATTATTAATTTTAGAACTCAAAAACTTTCTTACGATGGACAGTCACCAAGTTCTCATGCATTTTGGAAGTAATTAGTAGCTCGAATAGGACAGTTGTGTGAAGTTTGCACCCCGGCACCTCTGAAGCCGGGGGTGGCGTTGATTTGTGCCCTGTTATTTTGGTGAATTGTGTGGTCTTCACGCGGTAATTAAGTTTTTAAGGCAGTTCTGCCCCCAGCTCTGACAGTGGCAGACTCGATATAGCTTAAAAGGCCCGTGCGGCGAGCGTGTGTGTAATGACCTAGGTCGGCGGAATTTCAGGCGATGCGTCTTCTTTAGTTTTGTTACTTCTGGGGAGAAGTTAATTGCACTCGTTGCACATTCGGTTGAAGATGCCCTCGTAACGCCTTAGTGATTTCTCGATTGAGTGAGAAAGTTCTGCAGTTTGCAAATCCTGTCGTCCATCGTGCCTTATTTGGAGTTTTACGCTCGCTGCCGGAAGCAACCTTCGTCTTCATGAGCCTTCTGCAGTCACCGCCTGGGTCCGGCAAAACCCTCAACAACCCTTTCAACGCTGTGGGTGCTGTAATTGCTGCTAGTCGCTGCCAAGCCTCTTCAGGTCCGGCTCTGTCACCTGCCATCCCCGAAACTGCACATGTTCCGGTTCAGGTAGGATCCACCTTTGTAATTTGTTTTATGTGTTAACTGTATCACGAGAGTGCCGCAAAGATATATTGGGTGTGCGCCGCATCTCGCGTGCATAGACTTTTGTGCTGGTAATTTATTGCGCCGCCTTATTGATAAATTGATAAATTACTGGGGGTAATCCCTATCGTTGTTTGTTGTGTGTACCACTATGTTTTATTTGCATGACTAATTAGTTATTAAGATAACACTTGTAAGAAAAACATGAAAATTTCTTGTGTGTTCAAACCATTAAACACTAATCTTCTCATAGTCAGTCTATTTTATTAGTAGTAACTGAGAAATCCTTTTTTTGGGTCTTCAACCCTCCATTGGCAAAGGCCGTGTGTATTTTATTGTAAAGCGAAAACATGTCTCTTTTAATAAGCAGGCCCTAAGACTTGGGCTAATGTCAGTTTTTCTTTTGTGTTGATCTTCTAGGAGGGTAGCCAATTTAAGGTAATCCATTTGTTTCACGGCCACCCTGCGTTTTGTACCAGCCGGCTTGGAGGGAGCTTGGTGAGCGACGGCGAAGAGGCAGCCTGCAGCTAACCCAGTACATTTTTGGTCTAGCTCTCGTGATGTTTCTCGTTTTCGTTCACGAGGGTTGTTCATCCCTTAATAACGAGTGGCGCTCTGGGTAACGTTTTAAGTAAAAGTCATAGGGTAAGTACCGTCGGTTTTGATTGAGCTTTCTAATCACGCCTTCTCGACTGAACTAGACCGTGGGTAACAGGAGCTTCTTCATCTGCTCCGACACGTTTAAAATCTGTGTTTTTGTAGGGGCGCGCGGACCCTGTACTTTATTTCCGATTTTGTCTTGTAGAATACTCAATGTCGATTCGAGTAAATTATAGTGTAACATGCTCTAACGGCGCGTGTCGGAAAATTTCTAAAATTTTGAGGCCATCGATTTTACGACACTTTTGCCGAAGCCGTCTAAGAAAGCATACGCATGTCTGTGGTACCTAAATTTTTCTTTGGGTTTCCTAGTTTTAATACCTAAGTAATTTAAAATAACTAAACCCCTTTTCCCAACGATGGTTTTATTTGCACCCGAACCTAATAGCGCTGTTACATTATGATTTAAAATTGTAATAGTAATAAGTTTTTCTTAATATATTTTAAACGAGTGCAGTCAGCTGGTTCCCTAGGTAATCGTTTAAATAGCGCGTCCATGGATGATATGTAAACGTGCACAGGTTCGTTAGGTCCTTGTGTTCGCGACTCAATTTCATCCCACAATCTATCTTCATAATCGCTAGGTAAATAGTCTCGTTTTAAAATTTCTACAAGTGAAGGCCAATCGGACATTGATGATTTTATTGCTCTCTGTCTTGACCAAATGCCCTTAAAAATTTGGGCGTCAGGTACAACAATAATATTCTGGGTGCAAAAATTACTAAACACGTATTTATAGCTAAATCACAATTAGACTAATTACGAAAATTTAACCAACAACTTTTGAATTTGCCAATTAGGTGAAAAGATGATTTTTCTACGGTAATCGTTTTGTGGTCAAAAATGGTTGCTGAATAATTTAAATTTCGAAAAACTAGTCAAATACGTTAACATTAAATGCAAAATTTAATAAACAAATCTATAATTTTTATTCAAATTTATCCTTCAACCTGGCCGTCACGCATATGGGCGCTATTTTAACGTAACGCCAAAGTTATTTATATTATATGCCACGGCAGCTACATTTGCGGAAGCAGGTAGTAGGTTAAATAAAAGCCATGAGGGGTAATTTGAATTTAATCTGGTTGTTGTTAGTATTTAGTAGACATTGTTTTAATAATGCGAAACGACATTAAATGTGAAAGTTAAAACGTATCTGTCCTTTTGTTCGAATTGGTATAAACACTGGCGAATCCGATCTTCACGATAAGCTGTTATGTAGGCGCTCCTCGGAACGTGCAGCACCTTGGTTTCATTTATGGAAAACGGCCATTAGGACGCCCATGGATGGGTAGATGCGGTTGAAATTTATTTGAACGTTGCTTCAAATTTGACCCAAACTAGAAACAGGTTGGCCGGTTTCTAGTATTTCAAAAGGTAGATTTAGGGTGCTTAAACATGATTGTGAGCAACCTTTCAGAAAATTTAGGTACCGCAGAAGTGCGTATGCTTTCTTAGACGGCTTCGGCAAAAGTGCCGTGAAACCGATGGCCTCGAAGTTTTAAAAATTTTCGGAAACGCGCCGTTAGAGCAATTCGCGTATCAGTCTTAATATATCGCAAGTCATTTTTATGTTACAACGTATAACCTATTAGTCATTTCTAGTCCAAAATATTTCTATTTATTGCTTCAGGGCTGCTAAGGTATTAAGTTTAATGACGTAAGCCTAATTATTAACAGTTATTTAATTCAAACACACATTACATAAATATCTCCAATTATTTTCCATTAATGCTGTTGACGTACTGTGGCCGCATATTTATTATATCTAGCTTAAATTTATCAATTGCAGCATGAGGAAGTATAAAAAAAGTAAGATGGAACATGACCGTCTTCATATTTCGGAAAGAACTAATTTTCCAATTCCAAGACAATCTGCAACAATCAAATTTAATACATGTTGCATGTGTGAAATACCTAAGTGCATCTTGAAACTTGTCCCGCAATCACTGCTGCTCACTTATTTCGGTCAGGAAACGCCCAATAGCACTTTGCCGATACAAGGTTTAGCCTACGCTTAATATTCCCGGGTATGTTCAATATTCTATTTCCGTCCGTCCCAGACCTTTCTATTTTCGTATTTGTTTTTATTTTATCTGTGCGCGTGTTTATTTTTTAGCGTGCATCCGATACCCACCCCATCTGGCATATTTATTCAACCATGGAGACTGGCACCCCACACATGCAAATGCTGAAAACGTGCACGACTAAGCGGTGGAAAGTCAAATCCCCGTTGCGGGACGCAACTAGACCGGCTGGCTACTCAATTATTCCATTATAATTAAAACGCCTTTCAGGATTTTCTATCTGGCAAGACATTTCTCTGCAGCCAGTGTGGCGGGATGCAGGCAACATAATTTGTTTCTTCTCGGCTTATTAAGGCAACGTTCAATCGCCGTACCTTTTGATGAGGCTTCGCCTAAATTATGGAGCGCAACAAGATAAGTTATGAGGAAAGCTTTAATCTGACGTTATTTATTGTAATGAGCACCTATGGAAACTTCTTACATCCCGTAAATTAAGCTACTTTTCCACTGATACTGTTAATATACTTTCCGTTGGTATTGTTTCTCAATATTTCAAGTGGAATTTGTCTAATAACCAGAAAATATGTAAGTATCAAGCAAATCGTTGAGGCTTAAGTTTAATTCACAACTGAATTTTGTTTATAGAGAGTGATAATATTAACGAAAGAACATTACAATGCTGAAATTTAGGTAGAGCTAATTAAATGATACACAGAACTCTTTCAGAAGTGCTAACGCACAAAACATTTATTATATGAGACACTTAAATATTAATATTTGCTATTTCTACAAAAGGCTAGTGTTTCTATAGCCCCTATAGATTTTCACACCTATGATTGTTATATGTGATACAAATTGCGACTGTACTTTTGGACTATTTATACCATATTATCCTCCTTATTTTTCTCGTATCTAACAGTTATAGTAAGTAGGCGATCAGCTATCTGGCTATTGAAGAAAATAGCTTGCCTCTCACGCCTGAATCGTTGTTTGCAGTTTTATATTTTCATATACAGCCGGTTTGTGTTTACATGCTTTTTTTATTATTAACTACATTAACCACTGTAATAATGAATAGCTGAAAGTGCTCGAATCCGGCCTATTCAGTATGTGAAGCAATAAACGAAAATTCAAAAATGTTCGCGAGAACTTTTTATTAAGCGGCAGTCGCTGGCGTGCTGAGCCCAAGGGCGCACGCTTGTCAGTGACTGGAAGTGAACCCCCATGGTGAATTAAATTGGAGCGGCTGAAATTCTTGCAGTAAATACTTTTCTGCCTATAAGTGCATCTAAGTAGCTTCGTGGTGTTTAGTTAGTTGCGTTACGTCGACAATCATAGCCAGGGCCCTATAATACTACAAGTGCAGGTGAGCTTCCTTTTTTAGCAGCTATTGGCACTCCCTAGCTGGTCGGGAAAAGTAATAGTTTTTAATGTATACTAACCTAGGTAGGTAACCGAACAGGTTATATTATTTATACAAATGCTGATGCGTAATAGGGGTTTGATCACAATCTTGTTTAACTATTACTGTAAAATTGCAACTGTTTGGTGAACCTAGTATCGCTGCGTTCGCAAAGATTTCTTTTGCAGCGGAGTCATACAAATTGATTTAGTCCTAAACCCCTTTAACCTTAAAATTGCCCAGTAAGTACCAAAACTTAACATCGTGATTTGTGACCTAAAATTTCCGTTCTAATCTTTAGCATTGGTCACAATTTAACACAAAGGATTCGTAGTAGCCATTCAGATTTCAAGTGTTTTTAGCGTTTTCACCGTGCAGGAATATATTTTCGCCCCTTTTTGTAAATCCTATCAAACACAATTTCTTATAATTACGAATAGTTAGCTGTAATGTCGCTGTATTGTTCTGTTTGAATTTTATTTTTTAGTTAGGAATCCTTCAATCCTACAATAATTTATTTTTATTACACAGTTTGTTTGCTCTGTTTAGATTTCGAATCTTTAAAACTGCGATTTCTTAGTGCACTTTCTTTGACATTAGAAACGAAATAGCTTGGAAGCCCGGCCACAATCCCCAACTAATGGCCGCTTGAAAATATCCTAAGGAAAACACCCAAATAGGAAATAATTGTACCCCTTGATGAGTTCAAAATTAGAGTTGGATGAAATGCATAGGTATGGTCGGAAGTTCTGGTACGAAACGTAATAGTGAACATGAACATCAGTGCTCAAAAGCTTCTCTTCTTATCCACTGAACAAAGTCTGGTGATTATATACGCTACCTATATTTCGACAAAGCGATAAATTTGAAAGAGCATAGCCCACTCAAGATCCAAACATTGGCCCTTACTAAGCTAAGTAATTGTGCGAATTAAATATCCAAGTGATGTCGCAATAATCAAGACTGGAATCGACATAAACTGCTGAGAGGAGCATCGCTTGGTTATATCAAAACTAATATAAACTTGCATACAACCTCAGTTTTGAGATTTATTAGCAGCAGAAATTTACGAAGATGTACCCATTAGTAAAGTTTTAGAGACCCTATCCGCGAAGCCAGTTTTTGGTAGTAGTACTAAAAGACAAGAAGACTGGTTTCTGGAGAACATCTTCTGCATTTAAGCACTGCTAGATTGTAAATACCAAACCTATGAAGCCATAGCATAGAACCTGGGAGATAAAAGATAAGAGATAATGATACAAAAGACAAAGTACAACACGAGATAAGAAAAATAAAGGATGAATGGTGGATCGAGGAAGCACATCGAATCTCAAGTTGCGTAGACAGTCATAGCTACACAACTTTATTCGGACATTAATACTTATTTACGGTTCTATCTGCAGAAACTTGTGTTCTGGACAACAGTGGCCGTTCGATTAAAGAGAAGTCACTTATAAGAATTCCTTGGAAGCGCATTATTAAAACATCTTAAATAAGCATTAAAGAACAGGACAGTGTAGTTGCCACCATCCCACAATATGACTTCAATAAAAAACTGAAACACCGTTTGCCTACGGAGATTAAGCAATCTCTACCTCTTACTGATAAAACCTTGACCTACCTCAAACGAAATTCAACCTTATATGGGCACAGCAATCCGTGTCAGAAGATTTTCGAGATGCAACTATAGTGAATATCTACTTTTTGTCTTCGTAGGATTAGGCATTATTTCCTGTTCCGAAGTTCACTTCACGGTAATTTGATAATGGACATCCCTTCTTCAGTCTTACTACATGCCTGCGTCCTCATGGGCGGTAGTTTAGGATCATTTTCATCATTATTTCTTCTTTCATCTTATCAATGTCTTTTCTCCAATTGCTTTTGTATTCTTCTATCTTGTCATCTACGTTCATTCATAATTCTCTGTACCTTCTGTCTTTCCGTCTTCGGGAGCATATAATTTTATAATCAACATACGTCCTCTATCTATCTTAAAAATGATAGTTACTGTTCCTTCATTGATGTATTTATAGCTTATAATTTCAGTTATATATATTCTATTCATCATAATAATTGCGACTTCGCTGCTTGTAGGTTCGTTTTAAGTACTCCCATGTAGATCATTATATAGTTATTAGTTTTGTAGTACCTTTTAATTTCTTCTCCGCTTTACTTATAACTGTTATGCCTACTTCCCTCTACATAAGTTCATTGTCTAGATTAAGTACTCTTATAATCCACGTTCTTGAATTCTAAATCGTTTGTCCTTTTTGCGCCTCTTTCGTCAACTTGATGATCCGCCCGGTTGCTTCTCATGGAGTTTTCCAGTTATTTTAAAAATGTGAGCTTTATGAGTGCAGTTTATGTTGAGAACAGACAGTGGAGCTGCAACTTCACTGCTTCTATAGTACTGTAAAGATAGTTCAAAAATTGTCAAAACTCAAACATCCAAAAAAGGTTCTATTCTGGGGCAAACTGTTTAGTGCTTTCCTCTTAGTAAGTGGTGAAAAGTTGCACGACCTCGCGAATCGGGTTTAGGCGGGAGGGGAGTGGAAAGGTGGTAAAATGATAGGTTTCAACAGTTTTTCGCAAATATTTCGTTAACTATGAGGTTTAGCGCAAACTTTATCTTACACAAAATTAATCTACATTTAATTTACAATAAAATGGTCTTATGCGTTTTTGCGCTCCAGTAGGTAAAGGGTTGCGGAGATATGGAATGGGTAAAAATGTAACTTTTCTGTTTGGCATTAGAATAGAAATGACGCCTATGAACTCGTAATATTCCTTCCAAGTGTATTATATATGGGGTTCAGGGTAACTGATAAGGCCAGACCAAGGGCGTTATAATAATATGAACCGGTCCTTCCCCCGCACGCCCATTGTAAACCGTGCTGAAGTCTACAGCACATGAATCAACTGACGTCACTGATCTTGGAGGAGTTTTATATGTTATTGATGGAGGGCACCTCCTTCATCGTGTTGTGTGGCAACTTCCAGCTATCCTCAAACAGATTTATCAGCAATACACTAATTATGACACTACGGAAAAACTATTATTGTTTTTGATGTTTATGGCGAGCGAAGAACCCAGCACAAAAGACGAAGAACATTTGCAGATCATCATACGCTCGTTACTACCAAAAATTGATTATATCCGAAACATAACATTATTACAACTTACGATATACTATGTGTATCTGAAACTTGGCTTTCACCATGCATAAGTAGCTCAGTCATCTATATTCAAGGTTATATTTTATATGTAAAGATCGAGATGGCCGCGGTGGTGGTGTTTTAGTTTTTATAAGGAATTCTCTAAGGTATAAAACTATAAATACTAGCGATGTAATCAAACAGTTGTGGTTCTCGGTTAAAAATAAATCTAGTAAATATGTATTTGATGAGATTTGCAGACCACCATCTACAAACTATAAAACGTTTGTAGATGAACTTGAGATACCATTTACTTTGTGCACATCTGTTTCTGAGAAAATCTTTTGTTTAGGTGATATTAATATTAATATGTTATCAAAATGCAGTCCATCTACTAAGTATTTCATGGAATTTTTAGAATGCCTCAATTTACGTCAGCATGTTTCTGCGCCAACCAGAATTGCACAAGATTCTGAATCTATTTTGGATGTTATTTTATCTACTGACCCTTTTTGGTTGAATCTTCGGGGATTGAGATTAATATTGAATCCGATCATGAGCTCATTTATTGTACTATCGTTGCAGATATTCCTAAACGAATTAAAATCACGGCAGTCTACCGAAATTTCAAAAACTTTGACTTAGATGTATTTATTAATGATTTTCAAAGGTTGCCCTTGCAACAAATTTAAAAAAATCCAAACGTAATTCCCATTGGGAATACTACAAATCGTTGAGGAATCTAACAAATGCTAGTATAATAAATGAAAAAAATATTGTTCATCAAAGCAATTGTGGAAAGATCTTTAAATATAAAAAAACTCAACTCATTGTCAGAGTCATCTGATCCTAATAACATTAACAATTTAGTTATAGATAGTATACCTATATTAACGGTTGATGTAAATGTAAAACAAAGGTATGCGCATACTACTAATAATAATACCACATGTTCTTTCGTCCCAGTATCAATAGAGGAGGTGGTAAACTGCATTAGAGACATTAAAAGTAATGCGACGGGATCTGATGGCCTAAATATTAAAATGATAACATTGTGCTGTCCATTTATTCATAATTATTTAATGCATATCATTAATTGTTGTTTAAAGGAGAATATTTTCCCGAACAGTTGGAAACACGCTGTTATAACTCAATACCGAAAATTTGTAAACCAGTTGTATACTCAGACCTAAGACCAATCAGCATTTTACCTACCTTTTCAAAAATTCTTGAAAAAAATATGAACAACCAAATGAATTATTTAAATAAACAGGATCTGCTTCCTGATGTACAATCGGGTTTTAGACCTTTCCACAGTTGTACCACTGCGTTGATGAATATAATAGATGACATAATTGAGGCAACGGATACTGGAAAATTAACAATTCTTGCACTCCTGGATTACAGTAAAGCCTTCGACTCCATTAATCACGAGCTATTATTTTCAATTCTCCACTCTATCGGCTTTTCTTCAAATGCGTTAGAATTATTTAAAAGTTATTGCAATGGACGGACTCAAAAAGTAAAAGTTGATGGCAACCTGTCCTTGTCGCGATTAGTTTCACAAGGAGTGCCCTAAGGTTCGATTTTGGGGCCGTTATTATATACGTTATATACTTCAAAATTTTATCAATCGTCAAATATAGTAAAATTCATATGTATGCTGACCATACGCTGGTTTATTATTCTTTTCAGCCCATGTGTTTTGACCGGGCATTGGAGGACATAACAATTGATTTAAATAACTTGTTTGAAATGTCAACCAAACATGAATCACAACTAAATTCTTCTAAAGCTTGTGTAGTTCTTTTGGTAGTAATTCTGATTGTGAGAGTGTAAAACCATTAGTACAATTATCAATTAACGGGTCGAGTATATTGTTGAAAGACAGTGCTAAAAATGTAGGTATGGTCCTAGATAATAGTTTTAGATACAGAACTTATGTAAATAAATGTATCCAAAAAGCTTATCTAAATCTAAAGCTATTATATCCATACAGAAGGTATCTAAGTGAAGCGCAGAAAATATGTTGTGCAATGTTTTGGTACTTTTGCAATTTTCATGTTGCTCAGAAATATATGCTCCATGTTCAGATTATGATTCTTCTATGCGGATACAAAGAGTTCAAAATTCTTAGATTGGGAACCGAATTCCTGCAGACTGGTGACTCCCTAAAGAAGGATATTGTATCCTTAACCGTTGCAATGTGTTTCGTTGCCGCAAACCTGCTATCCGCTAACGTCTAGTCGGCTAGAGCACGCTGGAGACTTCTCCCTCACTTGAATCCTACGGGCTGGCTGCCATAGATTCCTCTACCAGTCGCTAGGTGGTTCTAGATACTTCTCGGTTTTTACACCATTTCACTGAAATAAACAACTGATAAATCGCCATCGCCCTATTTAATTTTGTTTCGTTTCATCACTTTGTAACCTTTTTTTTTGTTGATTTACAAAACGCAGCCCCATAATAAAAAAAAATTTTTGCTTCTAGGGGAGGGGGGCAGCTGCCTCCCCCTGCCCCTCGCTGCATACGCCCATGATTCAAGATATTGCAATATTTTCATGTTAAACCGGGAGAAGTAAATATTTGTACCAAAAAACAATAATAATAACTTTAGTGTTGTAAAAATCATGGCAGATCTTTTAAGCTACAGTACTGTTAAATTTTTTGAGCAGCTTCATTTTACAAGAAAAAGTTCGAAAATTTCTATTTTAAGATTGGCTTCCACTATTTTAATTTTTAGACGAACGTTATCAAGATCATTTGCAGCAGCGAATCGGAAGTCGGGCTTCCAAGTTACAACTTTGTGATCGTTAATTTAAAGTAAGATTTTTCCGTTAATCATCATAAATGTCTGCGTATTTTAATTGGAACTGGAATTTCAGCTCCGTGTTTGCTTCATCACATCTGTGATTTGCACGAGCAAATTGTAATTATCTATTTTTAGGTCCAACCAGAAAGATAACGTTTTCTTCATTCTCCTATTCAAATCATAAACGATTTTTTCGGAATTGCAAAATAGGGATTCTAATATAAATTGGCTACGTGCACTAAATATAAATATTAAGCTATAAAGGAAACATGAAGTTATAAGCGAGGAGCACGTTTTTCTGATGGAAGAAAAAGTGTCACTGATGAGCAAAAGCTAAGAAGAGTCGACATTTGCTACGGCGTTTTTGAACAGGCATTATGCCATTTAAGCCATATCATAACAGGTGACGAAACATGGGGCTACAGGTTGTTTCTATGTTTTGATTTTGTGCGCTTATATGTGTTCGCAACAGGCTATTCGTGGATGTTCTTGGAATCGGGGCGTTTACTTCTAGAGATACGGGCTTCAAAAGTTTATTCCAAGTGTGATAATACTGGGAAATAATGGAAATTTATATTAGCCTTTTTGCTAATTTTGCGTTTAATACGACTAGTATACAATTTCGAGTGTCTAGAATTCATTCGACATTGTTCTTCGATTTACGGATAATTGGGCTGTCACCATGTCATTTTGCTATTTCGTCACCATCCTGTATATTGACTCCCGTAGAGCCTGTTCCACCACCGTAATCTGAACGACTATTCTAACTCGTACACAAAGCAGTGAAAATTATTTTGTGTCGGCCAAGGCAATACTAGCGACCTTCACGTGCAAAACCGATGCTGTCTTAATCAGGCAGCTGCTGCATTCAGTTTTCTTGTTGTGTTTATTTAAAGCACCTTCTGCGCACCTTCAGAGCGGTTAAAGGTTGTCAGATTTGCTGACGTGAATTGCACTACAATAAATTCATAATTAAAAATTCCTGGTTGTGTAAACATACACGACACAATTGCACAAAGGAAGATTGTCATTTATCTTCAACCAAATAAAGTAGGGTAGGTCCCAATCAAAATAATGCCATATTTCATATAGCAGTAATTGTTTACTAGAAGTTTCTACCAACACGGCATACAGTCACCCAACCTTACTATTTAGAACTGCTGGAGAAGTTTCTCGAAAAATATTAGACGAAAATGATCCGAATCTTTTGCTAGTAGATCATAGATCTTGCGTATGACAACACGCCTGCTTATACAATACTGTATATGAAGACGTTTTTAGCTAGTGAAAATATAACTATGGAATGGATTCCCTCTGCACTGGTATGCACCGGATCCAGTACACAGTGACTTTTTCTGTTCCGTAGAGCAAAGGAGATTATTATAGCTAGTTTCGATTGCATTAATGACATCAAGCGCAATACTACCGCAGATTTGAAAGCCATTTCACAAAATTATATTCGAAACTGCTTTGAAGAGTGGTCTAAGGTCTGGCACCGGTGCCTACCTTCCCAAGGGCATTATTTATATTTAGCAATACAGTACGTAGCATTCTAGAGGAGTTGGTTAGCTTTATTGTGAGACCTCGTATTATCATTTTGTAAAAATAAATTGTAGAAAACAAAACGGAAGCACTTTTAATGAAACAGGCTTTAATTGTAATAGTGGAGGTTAATTGAGCATCACAGTTCAAAAATAGCTTTTACTAATAGGAATAGGATTTTGAAAGCGTTAAGAGGGATGCATAATAGACATACTACTGGATTATTGTAAGTTACCCAAATTTGTTTTTCAAAGTTATTTATCCATAGTTATGCCGGGAATTTGAAACCAGACGGTTTTCTGCCGACAACGGCTTTTTACTGCATTCGAGCTAAGTTAATATACATTTGCTCTGTTTCTTATGTCGGAAATTTTAACGTAATTAACGTTAACATCGAAAGAGATGAGCTGAGTTAGAACACAGCTGGGAAATAATCGTATAATTTTGCAGCAAGTGTTAATTAGCTGCTTTGTATGCATATCCATTAGAGGACGAGGTAAAATAATTAAAATAATAAATGATGGATCCATTTGTCGATGCCCAGATTTTTTCTCTAAATTATTGAGAGGCCCCAAATTGAATTATTAATGGTAAACATGTGGCTGCTAAATTTTGTTATTAAACCACTGTTCCGGAACGGTTCTGAAAACAAAATATTAACAGGACGCATTCCCAAAGTTTATTTCACTGTTTGCTCATTTACGCGAACAGTAAAATTTGCAACGGTAATTTTTCACCTGGTTAATTCAGCAAATTAATACCAATTTTATCCAAACATCAGAAAGAAAAGCGCAGAGCCAGGCACATATAATAAAAATACAATTTCCATTCTAAAAAGATAACGTGTTTGTTACGAGTTGCTGGTTGCGCTCTGATTATATTTCGCCGTGGGCTATTTATCCAATTTGAGGCAAATGTAATACAATTTTCGGTTTATCTTCAGTAATTAGGGTTCCCATCTGCATAATAAAATTTTGGGCGATTCCTGACCTTATGGAGCACAATTTGGTTAATTTTTCCCCAAATTAATTTACTTTTATATGCTAATTGATGAGGGCATAGTACAATGTGAACGCGTTTGATTTTGAAATATACAGCAATTATTGTTTTTAAGGCTCATCTGATGACGAGATATTTGTTTAAAGATCCGCATATTAAAGTGCTGGAATTTGAGTTATGGACATCTATGTTTTAAAATGCATATACGACCTGCAACAAACCTAAAAATTTAAACGGCTAGCTTCAGTGGGACATGGGCAGGGTGTTTATGTCTAAAATCTTATTTGGCAATAACCCCTAAGGTGTATTTAATTACTTATGGGGCGTCACTGTGTCCATTGCTCTACGCGTCTAGCCTAAAGGTGCATTTCGACTTTAACCATTTGTAAATTTAGATATTTTTATTTATTGAACTACAATAATTATAATTTTGTATTGAAAATGCAGGTTGAGATTTATTGAAACCTGTTGAATAAATATTAATGTACCTATATTTATGTGCAATTGTCTTCAGGAGTTATTTTAAAAACATTTTTATTTTTACTAGATTTGTTTACTGATGAAACGTCTAATGCTTACAATAAATTTGACAAACACGTTCATAAAGTAGATTGACTTATAATTCATTTATATTAGTTTTGAAATATATCTACTTATCAATTGGATATTATCAACTTCTACTAATTGCGAACAACCAATACCAAACTTGGCAATTAGCAAAGTGTTATATCTGCATTGCAGCAAATGTTTGCAAATTATTTGAAAACCTTTTTCATGCAAATGGCAGAGCTGTTTGTGCAATTTAGGCTACATTTGAAACCTAACATACGACATAGCCATTGTTGATGTATCGCATTCCAACTATTATACGCGACAGGAGTAGCGCATTACAATTCGTTTAGTTTTTAGCTGAATCCTTGAACAAAAACGTCATTGACAAATGGACAGAAATGAACCTTGATGTAGTAACAAATGTCGTCATGAATGAAATACCAGACTGAAATGTCTTTCATTGAAAACAACAAATAGCAGCAGTAAAATACGCGTGTTTATTAATATGTGTCTAAGCTTAGGTGAGCAGCAAACTTTTGCGATGAAAATTCAGGGTAACTTCATTACCTTCCTTTGAAAGAGTTAGGCACAGATATTTGTTTAATAATGATGTAAAAGCAATCAGTGGAAGCTTAAGAGGTTATTACATTTGTATCTCTAGTATTGCCTTGGGATTCTTTGCAATTTACAGTATTTATCTTTTATTTCATATCACATCTTGGTATCGTTCTTAGTTACCTTAGCATTTACAAGAGTCTAAAGTGCAACAAAGCACTTAACATTAATAGTTACAGTTATTATTATTATTATCACCTAAAACTGTTGTCAAAATGAATATATAAAAATAGTCCGTCAGTTTCCGAGGCGTGGCTTAAGTATCGCAAAAATAGTCAAGGTTATAAGATAAGGTAGTCTAAACATTATTAAGGATGTATTTATAACCCTGAATAACGATTTTATTTAACATTGAGAATGACTGAGAGGTAAAAGTGTTGTAAAATTGACAAATAACTGAAGAAACTATGTGAAGATGACACTGTTGATTACAGTGTTGTTTCATTTTAGATATTGTTATTTTAAAATGGCAAAACAAATAAAACTGTACAGAATAAACGGAAAGACAGGGAAGTGCAGCGTATTCCGTGATTGAACACACGTACGATGGAAGAACCTTCGACCTACATACATGCGAATATACACGAGTTTTGCATAAAACAAAATAACTGTAAAATTGAATCCACACATATTGAGCAGCGTATACTACACTGAAGTGTAACAAGTTTTTGCATAATTGCACAGTTAGCCCAAGCAACGAAGAGAAAATTAAAAAAAAATCGGAAAGTCTTGTAATTTGGCACAGATGTTTATTAAAGCCTGCTGTTGATTGTGAAAAAAGTCTTGAACAATTGAGGATGAGCAATCACCGCCATCTTGAAGAAAGTGTAAACTTCTACGAATTTTTGACTATAACTCTTAAACTATTGACATTATAAAATTATTAAGGTATTTTTTAACCAACAATAAGATAATTTAATTCCCTAAAGAAAAAAGTTACGTACCTTTTTCTTGTAAATGCAGTAGTTTCTCCACAAATGAAGGGCAAACGTTACGCAGGCGACTCAAGATCGGTAGAATACGATATAATAGTCTCAGTATGTAGTCATTGAACTCGCAGTATATTTCCTGAGTATGATAGTGGAGTAACTTCCTATATTCGTATTTTTCTTTAGCTTTTGCTTAGGCGGAAGCTTCAGTGTACAAATTTTGCATGGTCAACACCGAGGTGCCATTGGAGATTAGCGTTGAAGTCCTGTTAGGCTGTGCTCCGCGTCCAAGGTCGTTATTGTGTCAGAGACATTTCGGGCTCGCAGCTTTCCATCTAAGACGTAAAGCGAGTTCTTTGCCGACCTCCGTTTAGGCTAGGGATCTTTACGGTCCCCAGGTGCATCTCCCCGGGTTCACCGTTCGGTGTGGCTTGTTTAGCCAAGTCAAATTGCCTAGGTTTCACGTCGTACCTTGTCAAATTGTATGCATTTATCGAGGCTTTTGTTTACGTTTTTTTAAGTTAATGAACAAAAGCGGTGCTGAGACATATTTAAGTATTAAATTTAAATAACCGCTATAATAGCGGGTTTGATGATTGATTAACCATGAAACGTGCAACACTTTCCTAAGTTTACAGAGATTCAAGCGTCTATGTAGAGTTGATTACTAGATTACTATCAGAGCAAAATTAATTTAATACCGTTTTACGGGGAACATGCGGGTACCTGAATAATCGCACCACAGTTACAGTAGATGGATTGCATTTTAGGAAGGTGTAGACAGTTTATCACTAAAAGAGTTAAAGCTACTAATCCAAATTAATTGAACTTAATTACTTGTATTGGGATATTTCTTTACCTAACCATTTATCGGGTCTTTACTTAGCAGCGGTAATTAAATTTATCCCTTGCATTTGTGAATAGAAAACGTACTGGAAATTAAACGTCCTTCTCCTCTGATTTCTATGTTATTGATAAGCCGGTTGTATGCATGATCTGTGATATATCTTTATTGGTTTAAATGTTTTCGAGAAGCTGTGTGACGACGGATAGAAGGGTTGGCCTTACCTGGTGGCGAAAGTTGTATTTGTTATTTTGCCGGCTGGTAAATATCGACCTTATTGGGCTAACTCGCCGAATAGAGTCGGGGTTCCAGCTACGCTGAAAAAGAAGAGAAAGGAAGAGGGCGCCAGGTCCCCGACGTCGACTAATCCTTGAGTCGGACCTCCTCAAGGTATGGGATAAATCCAGCAAATCAATCAGCAAAGACTAATAACTTATCATAGCATTTCTTTAAAGGTTCGCCTAACCTAAAGAAATACACATGACGAGACGAGTGGTATAGCATGCTCTTATAATATCTAAACGAGTGATTCGCCCGCAGAATTGCACACCCCAAATCTAATTATTCCGCTTGCTTCCTTGCAGCGTGCGCACCTGAGGCAGCAGAAAGGTGAGGGCCAAGGACATTGGCTCCTAGTAGCAGCTCGAGCGACGTAGGTAGCCTTGCATCGACGCCAGGGGAGGCAGCGTGGAGGCTGCAGGTAGGCGTAGGGCGAACTCTTATTCCTCTAGCGGAATCCAAGGGGATAGATTGCGAAATTCAATTGCAATTTGTCGATTACAGGTGCACATGGCTGGATTTCAATGATAGATTGGTTCCCAACAAAAATTGGCTGAAAACGTACAAGATTCCCAAATAAACCCCTGATTATGGAGCAGGTGCTATCGTCAGCTTACCTAAAGTTGAAGAGTAGCCAGAGCGAACGTGCAAGGGTAACATTGGCCCGAAATTAATCTGCCGGGGCGTCTGACGTAAGTAAACCAACAAAACTACTAATAATTATGAACGTCATAAAAGGGAACTTGTACTTCTAGATTCCCCATATAACAAAAGGGAGTGGATCCAAACCAATGGGCTTTTCGAAGCACTAAACTGCCAGGGCACAACCAGCTTGCACAAAATTTTAAATAGAAAGAACGTAAGAAATCCAACCAAATGTTTAACAAAATTCCAGGTTATCAAACACTTCCCAAAATTTTGGAAAAGGAACCTCAAAAAAAGCTCGGGAAAAATTGAACTGTAAATGTATGCAGGAGTTCTGTATAGTTCTAAATAAGTAAAAATAATTGGGCATATACAGAGTGATTTTTTAAAAACTCAATTGCAGCAGGCCCTGCATAGCCTAAATCAGTTGGCAGTACTGAAGTGTATTGTCAGTTTATGTCAAATTCGGGGTTAGTAGGTTAGGTTTTGTTTGTTATTTGACACCGACTGACGCAAAACTTAACCTGCAAATCTCGAATTTGACATAGAATGACAACACACTTCAGTACTGCCAACTGATTCATGCTATCCAGGGCCTGCTGCAAATGAGTTTTTAAAATTTCACTCTGTATGATAGGGGCTAAATAGGTTTTTAGACAAGCACAAATTATTGAGTAAAAAGTGTATTTTAAAAATCAAAACTAAAAAAACCCATATTATTCCGACTTTTTGGCGGTCATGATTTCAACAAAAAGGGTTTTTTTGTGAACATCAGCATACAGGTGCATATTTGGTATCATGATTTTATACATTGCTGTATCTATTTTGCTGAATCAGTATTTCATGATATGTTGGAATCCATTCCACCTTTTGGCCATACGCCGCAGTACGAAACTGTCATTGCTTTATCCGCACGTGGTCTGATGTTTTGTTGGATTTACTTTAAGTCTTTTCCAAGTAGCCCCCGATATGCTACTCATTATTTCCGTTATCTCATTCAATGCTAAAGAAGCCGTCCATAGTAATCTCGCTTTTGATGGGTTGTGGGATCGCAGAACACAGTATAGCGCCTCGTAGCCGCCATTCCATTCCAGTCAACAGTGCAGATCAGGGGTATTTTATACAATATTTCGTATAAACCGGATCCCACCGAATTGAATCCCGTTTGTAATAGGGGTTACTTATTATACAGGGTGTCCCAAAAAAAATGGGACACCGATTAGTCTTAGATTCCTTGCATAATAATAAATCGATTAAACCTAATATAAATCAGTACAAAGTCCCTTCGGTAAGAAGTTATAGGGCCTTGAAGTTCAATTTTTTATTTTTTTGTGTAATTTGGTAATTACTCAGTTAGCGTCAGTTGCTCAGCAATTTCACTTGATTTTTGTATTTTTCAGATTTATGCTGTATTTTCTATTTGGAAATAATATAAGACGGTCGATAGTCGAGTAATTTGAAGTAAAAAATTATCTCAATACTGATATTTGCTGCAAAGATGTTAGTGTAGGAGAGCTTTGCAAATGTGTAGTATTTAGTATGGTTTATACTACAAGCCGATTTTTAAAATCGCATCGATGCTGTATAGCGTAAAAACATATTTCCAAAGTAATTTTAGATAGATGTTTGTATGACACAAACAGCACAGGTGTCAAAATTATATCTATTACTGCTCCTACAATTATTTTCTTTTGTATTTCATCAGACTCAACATAGTCAAACATTCATACATTAGAGTGTGAACTTTATGTACAATTTAAAACTGTTTTGAAAGATAAAATTGAACTCACAGTAACAACGTGTAGACCCAGAATTGCCAATGTTAATTTGTTAGAATACTATAATACTTCTACAAGGTAAAACGAGGTTATGGATTATACATACATACTATAATACTTTGGTGAAGGAAAGAAGCACAGCAGAAACAGAATAGTAGAACGTCAAAACTCCGTGGCTGTTATTTAAAAAACTATGACTTTCTATACTGTGCAAAGCAAATGTCTCTTAGATGTGCAAACTACGAGTAAGTAGACACTTTGTCCTACTCAAGGTTTGAAAGTAAAGTCATTCAAGTGTGTCAAAATTTAAGTTAAATTAAGTAATCTTTAAGGTTTATCGACTAGAGGGCTTCGAGTTTTTTTTTTCAGAGGACTTATTTTAAAGCAACTAAATGGTGGTTATAATTTGCAACATTTTCAAAACCACCATGGGGGTTCCACCTCACACTTTTTGATGGAAAAGAAGGCATTGTAATCTAAAATATACGATTAGCTTCAGAGCAGCGTAATCATCGAATGCAATAATTTATGACTCAACAATGTTTTAAGTGAATGTGACAAGGCTAAGAGTGCTCAGTAAAAAAAGCTCTATCTGCTATACCCTCTGCAAAATGTAAAAACTTTAGTGATTGTCTTTACAACTGCCTGAAGTGGATTAAAAAATAATGAAGCCAAAAGAAGCATGTTTATTGTCAAAACCTGATGACCTTGACATTAA
Source organism: Agriotes lineatus (assembly GCA_940337035.1). Taxonomy (NCBI): domain Eukaryota; kingdom Metazoa; phylum Arthropoda; class Insecta; order Coleoptera; family Elateridae; genus Agriotes; species Agriotes lineatus. The sequence goes on along the minus strand of OW679199.1, from coordinate 113,179,432 downwards.
GACACATTAAGAAATTTAAAAATATGTGGTGACACATTACTGACAGTGATGGTGCAGAGAAATGAAAATCCCTCAGGTGTCACAACCTCTCTGGAGGCAGCTTCTCGAGTTGGTGCGGGATGAGTAGTTGGCGAGATGTCATCGAAGACAGAGGTTGCCTCTGCATGCCTGTGGAAACCTCAGCTCTCGCTTTGAGATTCGCGGAGTTTCTTATCAACGTACGGTCGGATTCATTCAACGAGACGCCCTTAATCTACTGTTTTGCAACTCTCCCGCACGAAAAAAGGCTCGGCAACCTTTTCCGTTCAACGCGTGTGGATTCGCTCTAATTGTCCGTAGAAAATTTTTAGCGTCCCTATAACGATTATTAATTCAGATGAATTGTGTACTGACTGAGCGATCTCTTTACATTCTCTTTGGTTAACTAGCGCCAAAAGAATAACCTGCTTGTGTGTAGCTATAGCAGAGCCATCAAATGGAACTGAAAATCTTAGCCGAATATTGATTAAGGTGTATTCAGTTCGAGATGATGGTGAAGGGGAAGTCTAACTGCTACGGCGAACCTAAAAACCCCTTGCGACCTTTCAAATATAATCATCTAGAAGCTGTTCCTAGTTTTTAGTGTAGACAACTACTCAAATACAATAGTAGAATGCCACAAAAAAGTTTCAAAGCTCATATTACTGCTACCAAAAGGGTACTAACAATTTGAGCCATGGAAAGTTTTGCAGGATTTATTGAAGGTCACGTTGTGTTGCCAATTTTAAAGTTTTTATGATACATTTGACTTTCGGTGTTTATGCTACATGCCCCAGGTAGGTTAATCTTGCCCGTCTGAGAGATTCCTCCAGGAAAATATGGACTTAGCTAAAGCTCTTTATGCGCCAGGATCAAAAGAATACTAATTAATGAAGCCATCGCACAAAGTGGGTGTTGCTATGGGAATTAAAATTTACCCCACTACCAGGTAAACGTAATTAAATAAAATCGTTTAGGAGGGACGTAACGCTTTAATGAAAATATGCTTCCGAAGTTAATTTTCATTCATGTAATCGAAACGAGCTAGCTTGCGGCTAAAAATTTTAATGAACCCGGCGAAGGTTAGGTTCCCATGCCGACAACGGGCTGGTATGCGCCCGCGCTACCTAATTCCTTAACTCCCGATTTTGCGAGGAATCAGGAGAACTCTTTAGAATTTCCATAGCCCGGAGCTGCGAGCGACCGGTCTGGGTTCTTGCCGGCGCGGCGGTTGAAACACGGAACATGGCGAAACGAAACGGAAAGCGACCCATTCTACAGGTTATAACCGACTCGTAAAAGCTTAATAAAAATTCAACGAGGATTCAATAAAAGCGGCCGCGATGATTGCAGCTCTGCAGGATGGCCGAGGAGAATGAAGATGCCAATAAAACGAATAGGTTATTTCCTACGTTGCGAGTTTTCTATGGCAGAGGCATCGTACGATACATGGAGTAGCGCAATTTTCCGGGTTTATAGCAATCGTGCCGCAGCCAGTCGATAGAGTACTTTATGTCGTAATATTTTTTCTACTAATTCGAGCATTTCCATCAATTTTCCGGGAAAACTGCCTGCTAACGGAATTTATTGAGCAGTAACTACCGGCTTTAATACGAAATCCTGTCGCTGCGTGCTTAACTGGTCCTTATGCAGTAGAGGTGTTATTTATGTCACAATTTATCACCTACGCTCACATTATATTACGTAAAATTTATATAGTTATCTAATAATGGAAGAATAAAAGTGTTAGCTGATTATGTTGCAGCCTGTGCTTCCTAGTGTAAAAGTTGTGGTTGTTATTCAAATATGATAACGTACGTACCTCGGTATAGTAAGTTTATTAGCAACATATTTGACCTATTTACTCCATTTGTAATTCGAAGCAGTCCTTTCGTCTGCAATTTTGTAACGGTCTAACACATTTAATAGATTTGAAAAAGAAAAGATAAGTTCGACATTTGCAACTTATTTCGAGGTATCACTTATTGTCACCTTGATTGGCAAACTTCGTAACTGAATATCCTTTAGAAAATAAAATTTTAGTGTCGTCCTGTGGAAAAAAAGTAGTCTATAGCTATAGTATAACAGGTTGGATCTTGTGTGTTTAGATAGCCTTTGAATATACAACCGAGGTCTGCAGGCGTAGTGAAGGCGAGAATCCCTGCCTTGCATGGAATACTCCGAAAGTACAAACGCGTTGAAATGGTCAATAGTGAGGTTCACACCTCTCTCAACATTGTAGTGATGAAGCGTCTACGTCCTTAGATGACGCAACTATAAAAGCATCGCCGTGGAGATCTACGAGAATAAGATTAAGGTAGTTCGCAACGGGTATTTGTTAGCTCTTACTGCAGGTGTTTAATTGAATAATATTCATACTATTTGGAGATTCGACAGCAACCGTCGAAGTAGAAATCGTACGCAAACAAGTGTATGTGCACGCTTTATTGTTTGATGTGCACTGTACTTCAGCATATGCGTAGTAATCTGTCAGCACAAAGACGTAAATTGATGCAGCTGTCAGCGAGTGAATTAATATTATGGTTCTGTGCGTACAGCTTTTTAGCAATTGTGCAGTAGAACAAACTGTCGGCTGTGTGGGTTAATTATGGTTTTTTATTCATTTAGTATTAGAGCTGTAAACAGGTCGAACCCAATAATACAGCAACGTCGATAAAATTTGTTGCAACGAAGATTAACTACAATAACCGGTTACAAAGGAATACAATTCAAAAAGTAAAACAAAGCAGGTGTTAAATATTTTTCAAGTAGTAGTTCTATGATCTGGTTATTGATGGAATTAATATTGCCTTGAAGGAAACCAATGGTATTGACTGATTTGCTGCTGAATGCATTCTATTGATTGGAGGATTTAAACTTTGGGTCCCGAGTGGTGTAGCTTAAACAAGCGTCCACGTCCGATCAGCAGAGTTAAGCAACGCTGTCTCTGGTCAGAACTTGGATGGGAGTTCCACAGCTGCATCTCTCGGTGCCTCGTGGTACGGCTATCACGCAAAAAAGTTGGTCCCGGCGGTCATACAACATCATGACAGTCGTTAGTGGGGTTGGAAGTCCTCATAACTGCACAGCGACGCCTGTAATTGGCCTAACGGCTGTTGGCTGAGTGCAAATTAAATAAAAAATAAATAAATAAAGTTTGCTTTTGCAAATGCTTTATGTAATAATCGATTATTATGTAATGAACGGGTACGTACACTAATATTAATAAGCAATAATAGGGCGATGAAGCGATATCTGATTTCATTACTTTTTATAAAGTTGTTCTATTGTTTAATTATTTTCTAGCGTGGAGAGCAAATATGCGAAGGTATTTGCAGAAAGAAAGTAAAAATCGGAATCACATGAATACCGAACTGTTTCAAACAGTTTGAAGTTTCAGCTAAGCACGAGTCCAGGTTAACTTCCTGTTATCTCACCAAAGGCTTTTCTTAACCACGATTGAGGCAAATAACATAAAAGGTATCTCATTGCTATTGAGCAAACTGAGAATGAGAAAGAGGAAAATAATTTTTTCCCACGACTGGGAGTAGAAGTCAGTTTCTATAGCATCAAAATTGTGACAGAAGTAAAAAATTTACTCCCTAGAGACTAAATAAGACAAACATTTCCCTAGGGTGTTTTCATTATGACGGACACAACAATTATGTCAAATGCGAGGTTATCAGGCTGGTTTTGCGTCAGTTTTGACACAAGCTGACGCAAAACCTAACCTGCTAACCTCGAATTTGACATAATTGTGAGCTCTTGTCATAATGACTTACAACGCCACCAACTTTAAAATTTACCATAGGCTACTAATTTTAAAATAATTGTAACTAAAATGTCAATAAATGACGTTTTAAAAAAACGGGGTTTTCGTTTTAAATCTTCCTGCAACGTAAAAAGTAGCTATTTATGCAACAAGTGCTAAAAGTCGACGTTTATGCACGAGACATGAAAATTATAAAACGAAGCCGAAGGATGAGTTTCATAACATGTCTCGTGCATAAACGACTTTTAGCACGCGTTGCATACAATATTTTATCTACGCCCTTAATTTTACTGTTATTAATCCATAAATATCGATTTAACAAAGATTTGCATCTACGACACTTTACGTCATAATAAACAGTAGACCTTGGCGCGCGGGCGAATGATTGCGATGCCAGTACTGTCAAAGTCAGTTATCAAAGGTAATTATTAATACTACACATCATATCACTGTATTCATTACATAACGCTTTAATTATTTCAAAAACACTTTATGTCTAACGCAAGAAGTAACTAGAATAACTTTAGAATTTCACTTCCAGTTCGAAATTTTAGTTTTATAACCTCACTTAACTTTTAGCACATGGGCTAAAAGTAAACAGCTGATTTAAACACGCTAAATTATAAAACGTCACTTTTAGTGAAAAAGGCTAGCGCTAAAAGACCTACTTTTACTGGTGGTCGTAGATAAAATAGTATATGCAACTGGGAGAAAATGCTATTTTGCTTCAGTGCAATTTCTCTCCCTCATTGCATAATCTACTATATAATAACTGTCATAGAATGCGGCATACAGAAGAATTATTTATTGGGCAAGTGTAGTAATTACTTCTTAGTTAATATTCGAACTAATGCCAGAAAGAGAACCACGTATTTCCTACCACTTGATATTCGAAATAGCAGAATAAGTGCTAGTTTGAGAGACATTAATCAAATGCAGATGGAATGTGCGAAGAACGTATGCGCAAGAAAGAATAAAACAAATTTGCATGGAAATGAAAAGCTATAAAATGGGAGTGTGAGTTATGCAAGAAGTAAAAGTTGAAGGACACTGCATTTGCGATTATAGAGACTTCATCTTTTTTAGTAGTGGATACCAAAAATCCGTATTTGAAACAAGATTCATTGTAGATAAACTAGATAAATCAGAAGTGCTGGACTTTAAACCAAGAAGTGCAAAAATAAGCTATTTTGGAATGGAAGGGAAGCAAAGGTATCCACGTTTAAACCAAGAGCACAAAAAAGAAAAAATGCAGAACGATACACTGAGTACAACTTTCACTCTGATGATGCAAGCTGCAAAGTGTTGCGAAATGTTAGTCAATATGGGTGCATAAACAGCAACAAGACCAAATCTTCGTATGTATCCTCGTTCTAAAGATACTCAAACAACACAAGCCACCAAAGAGCATGATCATCGCGGTCTAAGCTGAAATTCGATGTCAACATCGATAGTATGTTTATTATCGAAATAACATTGTATTATATATTTACCATCAAATGTTTGTTTGTATGTATGTTAGTAGCTGCGATTCTTACGCATTCGAGCCCATCTCTAGCTTTGTCGATAATGCACAGGTAGATTTCTTAGGAATTGTATTAGTTGCCTTTTTTGTTGGGGTAGCAGCCGAAAGTCTGGCCCTCTTAAATGTAATATTATGAATGTTACTTTAGTATAGTTATTTGAAGGTACAGAAATAATCAGAGGTTCAAATATCGGATCTGAGCACGGTACATATTTCCAAACTGCAACGTCATACATTTAATTTCTAGATTTTATTGCACCTTCATCGTTAAACAACATTTCTCAATGACAAGTTCAAATGACTTTTTCGCTAAGAATTGTTTTGATGTAAAACATGTTTGGGGAATGTCGATGTTATTGGAAAATGTCTCGAGTGTCGTCCTATTACGGTGCCTTCCTGGTTTCATATTGTGAGCTTAGTTTCAATCGCCTAGCATTAACGTCCTTAGCAAATATTTCCTTGCAGATTTTTCCGGCGAGCATGCCGCAAGCAAGATTTCTTCATCACACTTTTGGATTCATGGTGAAATGCATTCCCCGTGGAGGTTTCCACGTTTAGTGAAGTTTTCATCTCCATATATATGGCGGACTTGGTTTGTTATGCACTGAAGGCGACGATATCTTACTTATGTTATTTAAGTTGTAATAAATAAATTGCTTAACGTTCAATCGTGTTAATCTCTGAACTTACTGATTGAATAGCTTAAATACTTTACGCTTTTACGTTGTTAAAGTACGATATACGTGCCTCGTGACAACGACGAACGATAATTGTACTGTACCATAACTGTCGCGAGTGACTGTAACGAGGAATGCTACTTCACGTTACAGGGCCTGACGCTCATTAACTAATATTGTATGTTTCAAAGGTTAGCCATTATGTTTTCATGAGGTCACTGTTATTTTATCAGCAGCATAAGGTAATATTTGTTTTAAAATATGGGTTATTTTACGCAACACGTTGCCAGCAGGTTTTCTATAGCACAACCTCCACTCCATCATAGGGATAGGAAATACCACGGTGTCATGCTAAATAAAAAGAAAACCTATGAACGAAGTAGTTTGAATTGAAACCTTTTTATGGTACCTGTTGGACTATTTGAAAATTTGACACACCCTTACATATGTAGTCCTGATGTCCAGATATGCTTTAGAGCTAATTTATAACGAATAAATTACTTTATCGTCTATGGTTAATTTGGATCTTCTTTCAAGCAACCAATACAATTCTAGAAACTTTAACAGCTTCTTACAGCACTTAACTTGTAAGTGCTTTTCCAAGTTAATCATGGGTCCAACTAAAGTCTTAAGTATTTTGCTTCTGTTTTTACCAAAGCGGAAATACCATTGATGGCTACTGGTGGGCAGACTGATCAGCTCTGCATATCTTACATGTGCCATTTTAGATTGGTTAGATTGTATTCGCCGTCTATTCTATCAATCACTAGTTGTGTCTAAATAATGTTGGGTCCCCAGGTGTTAATAGGGATGATATGCGTGAATAAGTATTCAGAAAATTAGCAATTCGGTGTTTGCTGGCATATACCCATATGCAGCAAAAATGGGACATAGAACACGTCCAACGACACTGCCTTGGGAAACATCGAATTGTAAAGGTTGGAGAAGTAGTTATGTTTCTATTTCGCAGAATAAAACTGGTCGGATAACTAGAACGTTAGAAGAAAAGGTCGGACGACAAGGTGTGGCATCCTTGTCGAAAACCTGTGTAGCGTATGGAAATACTGCTGTGCAATATGTTTTCTTCTCGACTCTCCCTGCAGTTTCGTTCATAATTGCATTTGTTTGCTATATGGTTGAGTGCTTTTTTTGGCATTCAAACTGATGATTGGGCAGCAACGTTAGAAAATATAGACCCTTACAGAGTCTACGCCGTAGAGGTTCGCCAAAAATAATTCCGCAAAATCTGGAAATATTTTCTTTTATATTTTGAACATCTTATTAACCGTCATCTGGCGGAAATAAATTTGAGATTAAGATTTTTTACTTTAGTTACCCTCAGTTTTATTACGTCTCTTTGCTGTTAAATAATATTTATTAATAAAATAAAACGATTAGGCAAGATTATTACACCCAACTGGCACGTAATTGATATCATCCAATCACCATTTTCTAGGGATACTTATCAACCATGTGGAACGTGCCATAATTTGACATGAAATATTATCACGATTACATAAAGAAAATTAAAGAAAGAAATTGGACTTAGACAGAATTAGAGAATTACACGAAAAAATTAAATAATTAGGCAGAGATAAAAGGAAAAACAATATAATTAGGACGGACCTGAAAGTAGAAGATGAAAATAAGTTAGAAATATAAAAGAAAATTACTCAAGAATGAGTTTAACGTAAAAGTAGAAATAATGCGAAAGGAGGAAAGTGTATCTTAGAAATGGAAACACTAAACGAAAGTATAGAGATTATGAGGAATAAAAATAAACTAAGTCACGTAAACAACCAGATAATTTACATACATGATGATCTGACAAAGAAAGGAAAGAAAATACAAAACCAAATTAAACAAGGAGCGAATACGAAGAGCAAAAAGAAATGGAACCAAAATAGGATTTGAGCAATTCGTAATAAACGCCAAGAAATGGAAATAGAACTTGGAAGAAAACGAGTTAAAATAAGTGGTAAATAACTAGTAAAATGCAAGGAGGCTACTCATACGACAAACTCAAAGATAATGGATATGAATAAGGATATAGACAAACAAGGAAATGGGAAAAGGGACATAAATACGATATAGATACAGAAACAATCAGGAAAAGGCAGTATGGAGTTCATAAATGTGTAGTGAGGAGGAGTAGAAATTCGCAAGCGCAATTATAATATTAAAAAAGAGAAAAAAAGAAATACGTTAAAAATGGAAAATTTGTGAATGAGAGAATAGTAACTTTATATACAAAAGAAGCACGAGAGAGAGAGGCGTTTCTGTTAATAGTGGCACATGGACCAAACATAGATAAGTAGACAGAGATAAAAGGGAAATTCTTTCAAGATCTTCAACAAGAAATAAATGAAAGCAAGCAGCAAGTGATATCGATGGGCGATCTAAACGAAAGAGATAAAGAAATAGAGTGGGACCTAGGAAAACAGAGAGAAGAAATAAAATTCTTAAACGGAGAAAGAATTGTAACTTTTTGTATGGAGAAGAATTCGTGGTGAGTAACTTACATTTCAAACATAGGGAAATTCATAAAGCAACAAGGGAAGTGGCAAGCTGTAGTGACAATTCAATAATATATTACTTTCCGGCCAATAGACAACTGTGGAAAATTATAAGAGACGTTAAATTTAGGAGCGGAAATGTTAAAAGCAGAAAACAAAGAATGCGAGAAATACTAAGAATAATTATGAATAAAGAAACAGTATGGGTTTAACAACAAAATACTGGCAAGTAGGGATAGTCATTCCTATACATAAAAAGGCAGACACAAAGAACTGCACAAAAATGAGTAAGTATAATGATATTACATTCCTCGGTGCAGTTGTATGTAAGAAAAAGTATTAAAAGGAATAGTGGGGAAGACGTTAGAGGATTAACAGCTCGGATGAAGACCAGATTGATGAATAGTGGATGCGAACTTTTCCCCAAGACGAATAAGCGAAAGAACCAGCAGGAATGACGCATAAGTAAGTACATCTATGTTTTGTAGATGTAGAAAAATATTTTTTCCGCCAATCGTACTAGAACTGTCACATTATTGACAAAATTTTGTTGAGCAAAGTCAAACATTCCATTACATCAGTCGTTGCTAGGTAATTTACAATACAACTGTACAGGAATAATTCAAACATTCCATTACATCAGCCGTTGCCAGGTAATTTACAATACAACTGTACAGGAATAATATTCCCGGCCTAGGCAGGGAATATTCGAGTACTATTTCTTAATTTTTTTAATTACTCGTATTGATCGGCGGAAAAATAGTATGTGTATCTTGGACAAAAAGCGACATTCCCAGACTCCTGTGTTGTTGGGCTCGGCATTCGCCTCGCCCAACAATATTCACAGTCGTCTGGGAATGTTACGCTTTTCGTCCTAGATACACAATATACTATTCCCGCTGCTGATCATGTAAGTCAGTGATACAGCCTTAGTAACAAAACGTGTAAGTCGGTGATTATATTTGTTTGCTGCTTTTTCTTGACAACGGAACTTAATATTATTATTAAGTTCCTAGGATAATAAAATTAGCAAAGCAAGATGCAGATTTAGACGTTTTGCTTATAAATTGCAAGTGTTTATGTGACAAGTGACACTCACAGATAACACGACTTACGAAAACTAATCCTGGTGATAGGTGACAAACCAAACGATTTTTTCAAAGATCTAGAAAAATTTCGATAAGCAGGGGGAAAAATATAATAAGATAACTCGGAATGTATCGCCTATTAACATTTTCGGCAGGCAACAAGCCGCGACTTCGTCTTGGCTTGTACTTGCCTACCTCAAATGTTAATAGGTCATTACATTCCTTGTTACTTAAATAGCTATTTCTGCATTCGTTCTCTAAAATGACTATTTTGCAAACTCTAAACATGCCGCAAAACGGATCTTTAGGGACCTAGTACTCTATGACAGCACTTCAGAGGATTATTTTTATTAACAATACAATACAAAGCAATACTATGTCGAATTCGAGGTTAGCAGGTTATGTTTTGCGTCAGTTTTTACACAGACTGCCGCAAAACCTAATCTGATAACCTCGAATTTGGCATAGACTTATAGTTACCAACTAGCTCCGACATATTATCTTAAAACCATGACCACCCTTGACCAAGATAATTTTTGACATCCCAATATTTAAAAATCAGTTTTGTGGTTTAGAGAACTCGTGCCAAAAAATCTTGTATGAAAAATAGTTTTGAATTACGATTCGTCTCCTAAAACTATATTTTGTGTACTTGATACATAAGTAGCTATTAATAACGTAAATAAAAGTAATATCAAGACCATACTTGAAAAAGAAAGGAATCACAAAACAATAAATAGAGAAACAAGTAACTTTGCCAGAGCAAGACTTGAAAAATCATGCATGTTTGTAACGAAAATGGGGCAAGATAGGGTAGCCCTTTGCGCCCCCTTCTATTCTGAGTAGTGTAGATAGAAGCATCAAAGAAGCAAAAGACCAAGTTAAACAATATAATGTGGGATATTGGAATATGGAGGAAATAAAAATATGAAAAATAGCATACACATGTGCTTTAGCTTTGATTGGTAATGATGAGAAGCAATAAATAAAAATTTGAATATATACAAAACAGTCTGGAGAAAGGACTATGAGGATAAACGTCAAAAAGAGGAAGACAATGATTATAAGCAATATGTGCAAATTATATCGAATTCCATTAGGAGAAACAATCTCGGAACAGGTGGATTGTTTTGAGTACCTTGAAACAATAAAGAAGCCAACCTGCGATCGATCACTAATAATAATCAATGGTAGTATAATCGCAGATCAACCCCCTTATCATTTATACACCACGGTAGCGCTGAAATGTTCTTACTCGCCGCAATGACCTAGCTAGCTTCAAATTCGGTGGCCTTGGGTCGCAGATTTCTATCATCAGCTGAACTGCTGCAAGCTCTTTTAATAATAAGAAAAACACAGGGCGCCAGAAATCACAGATTTCGAGAAATAAATAAAATTACAGCAACAATTAGGTTTATTTGGTTAATAAATAATAGTTGCTTGCGACATCGTAATTAGGTCTGCAAATTGTTTATCACAAGGTTTAAATACAGTATATAACTAATGCTGAAAATGCAGCACGCACAAAAAATATGTGAACCTCTTTTGGGCTCTATGATTAAATATGATTGCAATTCAATGAAGGAGTAAGCTTACCACTGTCATATGTTTTAACCGTTATCTCGGTAATAATAGTAAAATGGCGTTAGGGCACTTCTTACAAAATTCTTAATACGTATTCATTAAGCAAAACTTTAAATTTGTGAATTGTAAATTTAGGAACAATTAATACATTACGTTTTAAATTTGTAAAGCGCAGTTTAAATTTGTAAATTGTAAATCTGACTTTTAAAGCAGAGATTTATGAACAATTAATACATTATGTTTTAAATTTGTAAAGCGTAGTTTAAATTTGTAAATTGTAAATCTGAAGAGTTGTTACAATCGATTCAGCCAACAATTCATAGGCGGACGTGGTTGTCAACAAACGTTGAAGCACTAACCTGGGTGGTGATAAAAAACGTTGCCGGTAGGCACTGAATTAGTCCAGGTTTGTTTTAGAGATCCAGCCATCAGCAGCAGCGACCTCGTGGCCAACGTTGATAAGGGGACAGACTACATGGCAAGCCCAAAATGGCATTCCAGAAAGGAGTTGCGGGTCCAAATTATTAATTATGATGCCGATTAGGACATCTAACGTGGCGTCAATACAAATAAGAAGTCGCTTAAAAACGGCATTTAAAAGCGGTACTTAAAAGTGGTAACTAAAAGCTGATAAGAAAGGGAAATTACTAAACTTGAATATCAAACCAAGGAGCGTAAACATACCTGATTTCAGTCATCAGCCCACAAACAAAATTAATTATCGAGGTGCAATATAGCACACGAGATGCTTTCTTGGAACGAGTTGCTCCAACCAAAGCGAACGTTAAAAATGAGGTCGCGGACGGAAAATGACCGCGGCGGCTGGCGCAAAGAGATAACAAATGAATTTCGGAACAACCAAAACCAACACTTTTGCGCAAACAAGATTTGATATCGATTGAAATACAGCGAATTATAACTCAAGTGAAAATATACAGGCTGGCCCGGAAGTGACTAAATGGCGAAACAAATAGCAGGAGCTAAAGATTTGTTTCAATCTATGCATACATACAGGCACAACAGGAGTTGCAAGAGGACTCTTCAATGGGGTTAAAAATACAACCCTATCCAAGAAACTTATACCAAAGGAGCAAAGCTATAAACTGAAATAAAGTGGTAATATGAACACTAACTTTTGGTTCAAAGGTATGGGCAACAATATAACTACAAAGAGATAAGGTACAAAGTGCCAAAATGATATATCTCAGAAAGAAAACCAGGGTTAAATTCTTTTAACTGCTGATTTGTTTTTTTTTACTGCTGCGCTTTTAGGTAATCAACGACTATGCATATTCTATTGAATGGGTGAAATTAAATATGTAATTTATAACTAGGTTTTATATAATAAGGTCACTTGTGACACGCTTGATACCGTCTAAGGGTTAATCAACTAGGTTTTCTCCCTTACTAAGCTCGCCACCATATTGGAACATAGGTGGAAAAATTAGGTTTCTACAAATATCTGATTCACCCTTTATTTTATTTCGTACTAACTCGCCATTGGCAATATGATCGAAATTAATGCTAACGTGCAGCTAGCTGCGCCTGACTATTAGCAGAGACGAGACCAACACTATTTTTACTAATGACTTTGCACATTAGTGAAACCAGATCGTCCATTTTTTGCTGCTTATGTATGATATGGATATGCGTACGGATCATTGGAAATCCACACAACTTGTTGCAGCTTCTCGTCCTTATTCAATAACTTACAGAATTTTCTATGGCTGCATCTTAGTGAGATTCCTTTTGCATCAGTTCTAAAACTATTCGCCATACATATATTGAGCATCAGACCTTTTCCAAGCTTCTCCTAATCTGTACCAGGCGCTTTTAGTTATTTAAATCATTTAATGCTTACAACGAAGTACAGAATACTACTTGTTCGTTCAGCCTTTTGTACTTGCCCATGTGATGGTCATCTGGAACTAACCGTTTAATATGTTTTAGGTGTATTGAAGTCCGTAATTGAAATAAATGCGTCGACACTGGTTGTTTTCTTTATTACTGTCTAATTTGTCAAATATTCCTTTTCAACCCTTTCGTCATGTTTCGACTACACTGAGTTGCTCTGCTAGGGGTGTTACGGTGAGTCCTAGCACTCGGAACGTTTAGCTTTCATTTACTGATAAGGATTGAGTAACCTTTTCTCCCCACCCCTTTCCGACTTCCAGTAGTAGGACGTCCTTACAGTTGACTTAAAGTTTTTGCAACACATTGTGCTGCCGTAATTTCTAATTACGACGGTGTGTAAAATTGACGTTTAGTTGGCAGTTTTAAGTTTGTAAAACGACTGTTGAATAACATGTTTTCATTATTTTACATTGTCAGTAGCAACGTGTTTAAAAGATTTCATTAGGCATATCATCAATAGCAATGTATTTTAAAATTTTTAACCACTCAAAATTACGATGGTTTGCTAGTAATCCTAATTCACATTTAAATATTTTTTATATTTACCGTGTTTTCTAGATTCCATCGTAGTTAAAATACTGTAGGATACATGTGAGTAAAGCATCTTTAGTCACTTGCGTGGCCTAAAACGCTCGCTCACTCACGTCTTAACTCTGCTCCATTCGTGACGAAAGACTAGCTTTACGCACTTGTATCGTAAATTATTATTAATAACTTTAGTTGAAATCAGGCATTTTTACTTTATTATAATCGTGAAAAATCAGCTTCCGAGCTTCTTTCAAATCTTACGTCCCCTACATGACAAAGAACATGTTTTCTCAATTCCATCTGTCGGTCTGTATGTCCGTACGTCTGTCTGGTCTGTCTGGTGGCGGTGTAGCACAAAAAATATTATTTCTTAGTTGAAGGAGATATTTTGCTTGCGGAAAAGATGTCCAACTCGCGAATATACATTCGCCCAAATATATAATACAGAGTGAACACATTAAAAAAATAGAATTTTGTTGCTTCTGTTTTTACTCAGAAATAGATTAAAGTAGTAATTTTTACATATTTGTTGGTTTTCAGCCTTGACAGAGAAGGAACAACATATAGAGGGTGAATATCATAAAGTCAGCGCGTCGTTTATAACGCAGGCAATAGCGAACTCTGCGAACGTGGCTGACAGAAATAAGCGTTTGACCAGAAATTGGATTCTCCTGGAGGTTCAGTTCGAATCCCACCGGCTCGGCTCGGCTGTATCGTTTTTCATTTTAAGATTAATCTTATACGCATTACTAAGCGATTCCTTTTCTAGTTTCAGTATTATTAGCAACGATAAGATATTCGTACCTATGTTGTATAGGTAATTAGTGATATTTTTTTCTGAATCTTGTGAGTTGTATTCAATTGTAACGTTAGTAAATCGACAGAATTTAGTGATTTGTTCCACCGAAGAAATCACTAGATTAAAACCTCTAAACAAGCAAGTCATAATCATTCTTAGTGAGCGGCAGTGCATGACAAATGGGCAAATATTAAGAGGTTGTTCTATTATGCTGCATCGCGCTTTTGATATACAAAAATTATTACCTAAATAGTTTTCTTTTGATATTTTTAAAATGTTGAGATTAAAAACTTCCACTTTCAAGGGAGGTTCCGAGTAAATCCCTTTACAGGGGTTTTTATAAATGCCAATAACTTTTTGAAAACGTAAAATCTACTCGCACGTTCCTGTCAAGAAACGTAACATTTGATTTTGTGTGGAATGGATCATTTTGATATTTATGCTCAAATACTACCCTTAAAGTGACAAGGGAAATTTCGCCTGGAATAGGAGAATTGGCAATTTTTCAAAGCAACTGGTGTTCACCTACCTGTAAGATTCCGTACTTGTATTCGATATCCAAAAACTGATATTCCCTGGCGTGCGCAGGCCGTTGAGCCGCAGGTTGTTGTGAAGCCCCAGAAGGAAGGGTTGCCCCCTGATTGCCGGCGGTTTCCTGGAAAGCTAATATGTTGGCGAGGCTGGCAAACACGGGCTCTGACGCAAACGCTAATGTCTCGGAGCATTCTTCGATCGGATGCAACACGTGGAGTATTTTGGGATGTCGAAATCGCTCCAGCTGCCGCACGGAGCTTCGCAGGATTTCAGTCACCGTCTCCTTGCGCTTGGGCTTGTGAAGCTTCTCGGCGCTGCGCTTCTCGAACAGGAAAATGGAGCACTCCTGCAACAATCAGCGTAATGAGTCGCTTTAGCCTCTCCGATTCGCTTCCCGTCTAATACGACCGACTATTTTGATATTTTTATAACGAGATTACGCCGTAATTACAAATCTAATTTTCCCGGCGCATGCATCTCCGATCCGAGCGCGAGTTTACCAATATTAAAATTTGATTTAGCATCCGAGTAAATTTGGCATTGAAGAACAGAGCGTACAAAATATTCGAGAAAAAACATTTTTGTTCGTCTCAAGTCAAAATCTCATATCTCATAATTTCATGACTTTGAGATATGTAAATGATAATGGCCTCAATTTAGTACCTGGTAAAATATTCCTGAAAATAATAATGATTACTTTTTATATATTCAATTATATTACACTAAGTACTTTTACTATTCAAAGGTACACATCGACAGCACTTTTTCTCTAATAAAGTACTGCTATCTACGTTTTCACTAGACATGGTAGCTGCTACAAGTATTTTTAAATTTCTAATGGGTTGATGGTATCACTTAACTTCATTTAGTGTTCTTACATACACACGTAGGAATAGATCATGTGTACTACGTACGCATTGAAATTATATTTAAAAAAAAGGTCTTTTTCCTAGTTATTTCTGCTCGAAGTATTTTAACAGCGAAAAAAATCCGAGCTAGCTCAAAATTGGTAGCCAGGTTTATTCTAGCGTGTCTATTACAGATACAATGGTAACCACCGATAAATCCTTATATCGCAATAATAATAGTTAAGCAGCGGTTTATTATCGTATAAGAAAGCTACATTCAAAGGTCTTCTCCTCTACACACCCTTTACAACAAAATATCATTTTTAGTAGTGGCAAGTTTCCTGCTCCTTGCAAATACAAATAGCTAATATTTCGAAGATGGGATTTTAAGGTGGTTGCCAGCGTCGGATTGTACCACCGGACACAGGAAAATTCCCCGGTGGGCCCTGTCACAAAAAGCTTCGACGGGCCCCATCCTTTGTTAATATTTGTATTGTGAAAATAACATTTTACAAACAAATAATGCTGATTTATTGCGATTTGGAATAATTGAAGTACAAGTTTAATAAAGAGCTGACGACAAAGGTATCGTAAAATAGCCGTATAATGATCATGGTCACTTTCAAATTACCAAAATATTTATTTATTAATAGGTCACAAAGCAGGCCGACAAATATTTATAATGCAATTCATCAGAATTTATATAAATCTAATTCCTTCTTATGTATTCGGTCAGTTTCACTACAAAATGGCTGACCGCCGGCTGCCAGTCAAGTCCAATTGACCAAACACCGAATACCTGACTAGTGGCAATTCTGTAAATTTAGTCACTTATATCCATAAAACTTGTCGGTGTAAAAACTGTAAAGGTATTACTGTGATTATTATAATTAAAACGTGAGACAGCTGAAACCATTATTTCCTGTTTTGTTTCTGATCGTAAAAATAACTTATAAATAAGTAAGTGGAGGTCAACATGTTAATCTGTTCGGTTATTTTTAATTCATGACGTTATTTATATAATTCAATTATTTTTCGGCCTTTCGGGAGAAGTGCGGTCCCGTCCGCTAATTTCCGCTACATCAAAACGTTAGTCGTGCAGCGGGAATTCACTTTGAAATAATTGAGTCTATTTCTTGCTGATATTATATTAGAGAATTATTTTGCACCGTGTGCTCCGTGCGCAAGCGGGGAAACTGTATTACTTTTTTGCTGTTACACCCCCCAAAGAGGACTAACGATTCTGGTAAGCTCCAAATTTCGTCTTTCGACTTTCAGTGGGATTTATTATCCAAACTCGCATGTGTGGCCCTCGACCTTGGTGATTTATCGAAATTCATACAGAAGTAATTTATTGTGTCGCGATAAAAATTGCGGCAGGTGGTAACGTTGTTGTGATTCGTGACTGTGGTATTTTATATGCATAATATTACCGGTCGTAGGTCAACTCGATTTAATTCGGATTTATTAAACTGTGCTATGTATATTACCATTTGGGGTTGCCGTACTTTACCATCTGACGTTTATCGTTGGTCTCTAAATGTCGAGGTTATATCGACTTAAAATATCACACTTCTCGAAGTCCCTACATCACGATGGATACAATCCACCGCCACCGGCTCATTCCTGTTGCACCTCTTGCCGCAAGTATCTTGCCACCTAGGCCATCTCACTGTGACACATATACCGGATTATTGGACATTGCCTTTTCTCGCCATGGTTTTAAGGTATCGTACGACTTTTGTATGCTGTGTAAATTTTGTGTTTTGTGTTGCCAAATTACCTTTTCTTTTAAAGTGCTTGAATGCGATATTACCGTAGATTCCCCTAACGACGCATACAGAAATAATTAGTTGAAATTACTTCTAAGATTATTGGACCAGAACTTTGTGTAACTGTATGTGTTCGTTATAGGGTTGTAGATATTAGTTTGTGTGGCAGATATGCAAAACGTATTTTGTGACCACCGTCCAACTCACAATTTTCCCTCTAGTGACGCTTCTTCAGAGTCGGACACGTTTCGAAAACCTGGAGTTTAATTAAGCGACCTACTGGCGCCTGCCTTAATTAGCATTTTTAACATACCCTTATTTCAAGGAAACAAGCAAATCCCATTTCAGGTACCTCGAACCGCCCTTGTATCGATTGAAAGCTAGCTTCAACAAATTATTGAGAGGGGTTGTTTCTTTGTTTAGAAAGCTCTTTGGGTAAGTTTTCCTATGGGGCTCTCATCAAAAACCCGATTCTGGTGATTGCGACTGTACGTACGTAACCGTAATCGTCAAGCAATGGTAGAATACACTCTTTTGGGAGTTTCTTGTTCCAGTTATGGAACTCTTGTCAAATCTCTTATTTGTGAGTAAAGAAATGTCGGTATAATAGTTTTGCCGTTTATTTACTCAATATATTTACTGCCCACACAGCACTGCATAAATTTACTAAATGCTGTAGCTTTCATTTTCATTTCATTCATGAAAAACTTTGTGAGTACTGGTCATCTCATTAAGTTTTTATGCTAAACCGCAATAAAGTGCTACACCAGTGCCAAGTACAGTAATTATAGCTTTACCGTTTTCTACTTCCTTTTGCGATAAAGGAAGCATTGGATTCACCCAAAAAATTCTAAATTGAGTTTTCAACAGATCTTCACGTTTTCGAGTCAGCTGAGCCCAAAAAACATGTTTTTACTGATTGGTCTGTGTGCCTGTCTGGGAACAGGATATCTCAAAAACGAAAAGAGGTATGACGTTGAAACTAAATATATAAGTTTTGTGCACTATCTAGATTTGCCAGCAAGCTTTTGAAGACAATCGCCTAACCGGAAGTATGGTGTTGACTCTTGTGATTTTTCAGTTTTTTTTTTCGTTTTTTTCAAAAACGGCTTTAACGATTTTTCTCAAACTTTACGTTATTATTACATTTTTAATGTGTATTAATGTGAGACAGGTGATTTCTCCAGTTGAATGCCTCTAAAATGGGTTTCTTTTGTTTTTCTTTTATTTTTTTTATTAACTTCTATTTTAAATACAACACCCGGTATATTATTATATTTTTTAATTTAGCTTAAAATTTTAGAGAAAATTTGGCTTTTGAACTAACGCTCTATTTTGTATCGTTTTTGTAGAATTTGTAATTTGTGAAAATTTTTGACCTATGCTTAAAGATTAAAAATAAAATTTTTGGCTAATTATAAGATCACTAGAAGGAAGTTGTGAGCGTGTATCACACCAGATTTATTGCAATTAGGGTATCTCTTCTATAGTTATTTGCCCTTCTTGTTTGTGTATTCTTCCATTTTAAATATAGAAAATTAATTCAATTTGTAGCGCTTGGGCGGGTTATTACACGACCTATGTGTACTTCACATAGTTGCGTTTTGACCTCAATCCGACAGGCGAACGCCTAGTGAACTCTACTCTCTTGTAACTCATCAGCTGCGAGGCGCTTGCTTGCCTTTCTCCGACAAAATGGTCAACAAGCTTTCTGTAAGAGCATTTCCACACTCAAGTTTATGTTATTTGTCTGCGTATCTGCAGCTTTATACTAAAAGAGTAGAAAAACTATTTTCCTTATTAAAGAGGCCCTGAAATTTAATTTGCTAAGCTCCCGATAAAGTAATTTCATTTGCTTTAAAAAAACTGTAATAGAGTCATCATTGCCCCAAATTATTCACAGCAGATTTCGAAAACACCTTTAAAGTTCTACACTGGAAATAAAAACGCATCAAATTAGTTTCGAAAAGGTTGAACCACCGCAGACGACATCGTTTTGATTATAATAGTGAAGCAAGGCTTATACTGCTAGAATTATAACATGACTCAGCAACAGTCGGTCTCAAGATCAACATAAATACAACAAAATTGATGACTAACCACGTTTAAAGCCCATTTCTCGTAATCGACGATGACGAAAAAGTATGAAAGCACCATTACAAATATCAAAGCCACGAAATCAGAATAGGGAAGGACACGCAAGCCGTAGAAATAAAACACCGAATAGGCCTAGGATGGGTAGCCACAACTTAAGAGTAGGCTAGACAACGATGGAAAGGGCTGTAGTCGGAATAATTAGACAAAGTTCAATGCGCGGTGGGCTGATGATGTAGTGAAACTAAAAGGATTGAAGATGGATAAAGGGGATACTAGAATAGCAACCTATCACGACAGGAGGAGTAGAGATAGACCTCCAACACGGTAGTCAAATGATGTGGTGAGAGCAGTGTGAAATTGGATAAGAAAAGCAGAATACCGAAACGAGTGGTAACATTTGGAGGAGGTTTACGTCCAACAGTGGGCATCAATAGCTGGTTGAAAGAAAAAGAAAGGGAGCGAACGATAGAGAAAGCAGAGAGAGAGCAAGAGCGAGCGAGAAAGAAAGCGAGAGAGAGAGAGAAAGGGGGGGGGGAGATCTTTTTAAAGTAATTTAAAAAAAAATCCTTAATAAATAATAAAATCTGCAATCTTCCGCCAGCCTTGTGAAAAACATCCCTGTAGGGATGGAAACCTCTTCCCTTAGAGGAATTCTAGTCACTAACAGCCCACCGTTGCCAATACCGGATTGGGGATTCGCAGTAGAGTCAGTACAGCAGCTTTATATTTTTGCCATTGTTGAAGTTACTGGGTTCTCAACCGAGAATTTCTATTTCACAATCCAACAATTTCTACCTGAAAGCTGTAGTATCACCTTATGTAGAATATGCTGCATACAAGCTCAATTGTTTAAGAAATAATGCATTTTGAATATAAACGCTTTTCTACGTTAAACTGTTCTCGTTCAATATGTGGCCGAAGTGTAAATCGTTACAGTATTTAGTGTTGTCACCTGATATTCTACTTAACATAATTTTAAGTGGTAGAGCCTATTCTAGTAGCCTGAGCTTCTGGGCATACATAGATTGGTAGTCGGGGAGATGTAATTGAGCAAAGGGTTTTGTGTACGGGGCCGTTACGACTATCGTCGGATATATTCAATTTCCAAAAATGGTCCGTTCACTGCGTGTGGATCTACACTAATTGCTCGTAGATATATATATTTCGTATGAATTTTGCATTGGTACATTTACAATATATGTGCTTAATCACAATACAAAATTCATTTCATGCAGCCATGATAGTGCCATCGGTGTTAGTTTATGGATTTCCGTTAGGGTACCATTAAACGCGGTGGTGGGACATTCCTGGGTGATATGTTCCACTGTCTGTATTCTTGAGTGGCAGTTCGTACAGGCGGGGGAGTCGGTGAAACCCCATCGGTACATCATCTGTCCGCTTATACCGTAGCCAGTTCTAATCCGGTTTAGCAGGGTCAATTGCTTTCTGGAAAGATTGAAGCCAGCTATTTGCTTTGTCGGATCGTCTACGAGGTAGGAGTTGTGCACATCTCGTAGATAATCTTAGCTGATGCTGTGTATTACTTATCGCCCCGTCAACTCAGCTTTGAAAGGCACATCGTGGGTATAATCACGTAAATTTCTTCTATTGACATCCTTGGATCTGCTTATTCTGGACAACCATGGCTTACATCATCAAAGTCCGCCTTTATTGCTATTCTTTTGGCGGTTTTTGAGCCATTAGTAGCTGATTTAGATCGACCCCCAAGCTCCGCAACCCACCGTCTTAGTTTTCACATCGGTTCGTGGTCAACCATATACTACATTCGATCTAATGTTGCATGTGTAATTTACCGCCCTTCAGCGCTCTGCATCCTTGTATACTAGTAACGATTTAGCTTATCACGCGCTGTGACGTCACTATAAGCAGGTACACATCTTAGGGATTATTTAGGTTACCTGTCTTCTGTTGCACTCACTGCTCGTGTTTTTATGAGTGTTCTCTTGATAGAGTTTTTAAATTTACTACTTTATCTCATTTTGTAAAGCCTAGTGCAGTTCAATACATTTTGAAGGCAAATAACCTATTTCTGTAACCATGAAGCAAGGTAGGTTTTGAGTACCACACACTGTTTCCCATCGCCAACGAAGTTCTTCTGGTGCATAACCCTAACTGGCTTCCATCCCACCAGTCGTTGTCCTAAGGTAACTAAAATTTCTTCACACCTTTAAGATGCAATTATTTAGATTATCGCAAGCGAGCTTTGTTTTATTTCAGTCTATGGTCCATTTCCGTCTCACTGGACAACTGGCCCGTTTAAGTTTGTTACTTATCGTAAATGGGGATTTACCGGTAACACTGGGTCACATTATTCAGTTTTATATTTGGCTCAAAAATTGGTTTGCTCAATTTAAGCAAGTAGAGAGCTGATATGCTGAATTAGGTTATCTACAGCTTCGTATGAAAGCCCGTTTTTGAAATTTGCATTGAAATGAGTAATATTACGATTTAACGTTTTGTGGCATGTAAAGTTCTCTTAAAAATATTCTGCTGTTCAATACCTAAACAATGCTTACAGTAGGTTCAAATGACTACAAGTAGCACAAATTACTGCAATTATTTAAAGTAGTTCTTTTATCTTAACTTGTCCTTGAAAGTTCCTAGAGTATCTTAAAGTACTATTAGTACTTATAAAAGTGTTTTAAAGTAGTGTAACTACTTGTGGGTACTTTAAATGCTATAGCATCTAATAGAATCTATAAAAACATTTTTTTATATCCTGAAGAATATTTGTATTAGAAGGAGTTCCAAGAAATCTCACTGAAGTAGACGATTAAAATTAAATCTTAAAAGAAATGATAAAGTAGCCCAGTGACATGAGAAAGAAATAAAACAAATATTTTACAACTGATAAGAGAACAATACGAAAACACGACGTTGAAAATAGCGACGGTTCTCGGGAAAAAAATATAAAGAAGTTGTTTACGTTTCGAAATTTCCTGCTTTTTCAGTACATTTATCGGGGGCTGCGGGATTCGTCGCATCGAACTGCTTTTCGCTGGTGCGGGAGACAGATCAGTGATTGGTCAGATATAGTCGATCACAGAAGTTGTGTGTGGTGTGTTATCTGTTCCGTAATGTAGCCCCTTACTGTGCTGCTCTGGCAAATATACATCGATTACAAAATATATTTAGCCCCTCAAAGCCCCGGCTACTAATCACAAATCTCGTTGCACCTGATTATTGCGGAATTTCACATTGATACCGTTCGGTACATTCATCTACCGTTTCGTTACCCGCCTGTAAAGTAACTCTCGACACATGTGGATTTACGCTATCTGTATTTGCGGTATAAAGTTCGCCGATTGACAACCTTGACGCTGTTCATTTTGGTTCAATTTTCGAGCCGCTAGTCTCATTTGCAAACCGGCAATCCAGTAGACCCGGCCGAAGTTTTGCTCCGCTAATTTTTGTGAGTATTTATAGATTTGCCGTAGTGTAATACATTTTGAGGCAAATTCCCGTTTGTGGTGCAATGAATTTCTTCTCAGGGGAAACATATGAATTGCGTATGAGAAAAGGAGGTGGAAATTTCGTTAAGCAATGTTTTACAACGCTCTTTTACATTCACAGCTTACCCACTTACATGTATTTTTACTTCCTTTTACAATAAAGGAAGTACATATTGGATTCACCCCAAAAATTCGAAATTGGGTTTTCAACAGATCTTCACGTTTTAGAGTCCCCTGAACCCAAAAAACATATTTTTTGTCATTGGTCTGTGTGTGTGTGTGTGTATCTGTCTGTGTGTGTGTCTGTCTGTGTGTGTATCTGTGAACAAAATATCTCAAAAACGAAAAGAGGTATGGCGTTGAAACTTCATATATAAGTTTTGTGTACTATGTATGGGTTTCTTTTGCTTTGTTTTCTATTTTTTGTATTAACTCCCATTTTAAATAGAAAACCCGGCATATTATTACATTTTTTAATTCAGCTTAAAATTCCAGAGAAAATGTGTCTCTTTACCCAACGCTGTATTTGTACCGTTACTGTAATTTTTGAAAATTTTTTACAAAAGGAAGTTGTGTGCGTGTATCACACCAGATTTTTATTCTTAAGAGAATCTTGAAATTTACTGCATGATTCCATTTTGTAAAGCGCAGTGCAACTCTGCATATTTTGAAATTAAATGCTGTATTTTAGAGGTGATGGTAAGAAAACTGAGCTCCTTTCCCATGTTTTACATTGCCGAAGAATTTTCTTGATGAAATTCCTAGTCCGTCACGTGTATACAAATACCATGATGACGCCTTACGATAACTCCAATTATCCCGATATCTTCCAAGGTAAAGCGAGTCCTTTTATTTCAGCCACCTTTCCCTTTACTTGTGGTAACCAGACATTTACCTGTAAATCGCATCAAGCACAATAAATAAAAAATGTGATTTGAAGAAAAGTCTCAATCCTAAAGAAAATTGAGAGTGCCTTTCAGTCGCTGAAGAACAAATAAAACAGTTATTGGCAGTTTGAAAGTTGAGAATGTATTAGTTTCTGTCTACCATTGGTTTAGGAGAATTAGGTGTATAATGACAACCAGTTCGCTACTGTCAAATCATCCACAATAATATGTTTCGATTGAATTTTGAAACGTTGTCAAGCACGAAGTAGCTGAAGACGACAGAAGGTAAAGACGTTCTCGGAAATGAAGTAATTGAACATTGTTATTTAGAGCCCACGCAAAAGTCAATAATATTTATTTGTAGTCACCAAGCTTACGTTAATTTAGAATAGTGCAAATTTCATATCATATACTACAAGGAGCTAGAGACACAAAAGAAAGCCACGAATAAAGTGAAAGGCTGGTAAAATATCTGCATTTACCATGAAAGTGCAGTCTGTTGAGCTTGAGCTACTTTTAAAAACTGACAAGATATATTACCTTCAACAGGATTTCGCTTGTCATAACTTCACAATATATAGTACAGAGCATGACTATGCTAACGCCTCATATAAAGCCGAGAGTTAAATGAATAGAAATTGTTTTTCAACATGTTTAATAAATTACTCGGGTAATAAAGTCGGTATAAGTCCTGGAAAAAAACTCTCTAAAATTAAATCAGCTTATGCATAGCGATGCAAATATATAATTCCTTTAATATTTAGCAACGCGAATTTTATTCATTCTATTTCCACAATCAGCAATCTAACTCCATTACTTAAGTTATTTTAGCTAAAAGTCTACAGACCCTCGAAGTATAAGGTTTCATAAGTACCTGATTAGATTATCCTGGCACATCCTAAGCTTGCAAACTTCGTTATTCATCCCAAATGATTGAACTAGCACACCGAGTAAACTTGAACGCTTGATCAAGTTTGACATTAAATTGGTTTGATGAGTAAAGATTGGGAAGACGAAAATATTTCAGTGTAAGTTGCACTGACAATTAGAGAATTATGGCAAGATTATATTTTAACTGGCCTCTTTCTTAGAATCGGCTACCTATACTTTTTTGTTTCTAGGAATTTTTAATATTAGAATGCACAGGTTCTAATGCGCTATTTGCATTTACTACATTAGAGGACACTCACGCACAGATAGGCGTAATTTAGTGTAAACATTGAAAATAATTTCATGGAACTGTTACCTTTCCGAAAGGTTAGTAAATAAAAATCCGAATAGTTTGAAATACAAACAGTGGTAGTCTATTTCCAATGTCGTATGCAACTGCCACAGATTATTTTCTTGATGTCTCGGTCAAGGCCGTGAGGATTTGGTATGTCGCCGCGGGCGTGTTTATTCGAATGCTCGTTCTGGTAGTCGCCAGCTGGCTGTGTCCTTTGGTTATTGCCTAAATGCGTAGATTCTGTAACTTTCTCAGAACTTAGACTGATATCGGATATAACAATTACGGCTTAATGTGCACAACATCGAGAGCCTTAGCGCTCCGTATCAGTGATTTTATTTCAGTTTTCTTCTATACTTACGTTAAAGCATTGTGGCTGTTAATTCGTTATGACGTTTATGACGATCTTTAGTTCTCCATCCTGCTGGCACCACCATGACTAGACGACTCTCTTTGTCGCACTCCTGGCAGCGAATCATTCTAGACTGACCAAGGAGGAATAGAACAGCTGCTCCATTCAGTTCAGGTATCATGTGCTTGTGTTATATAATCTATGTGTTCATGCCATATTAAATAGCAGGTGAGACCTAACTATTTGTCCCGGATTTGCAATGAACCCTTTGTGATGCAACCCTATTTTGATGTCCGACGCACCAGAGAGATATTCCTGCGTCACTGAACTATCGACATTAATTTCTCATTTATAACAAGGGTGAGTAGAAAGTAAGTAGTGCTGATTACGAAATCTAATAAACGTTTCTTACATAATTACTGTTTTACTCTTTTGTGTAGGAAAATTAAAATAATAGAAAATAGTTGGCATAGTTTCAAGGTAGGAATGCGTTTTTGAAACGTAGGTGCCTTTTGTCATGTCAGCGGAAGTTGAACAAAACAACTATTTGTATTATAAGTATCCGCAAATCCAAAACCATGCTGATAACATTAGTATAAACAATCTGTCTGAAACTATTCGTGAAATTAATGCGAAACTCAATTTAAAAATCTGTACAATTGAAGTTGGAAATAGCAGCTTGCTTCCATAATTAAACCAAATAGGTGAGGACGAATGTACACAACTGAAATCCTTTGGTCACATTACGAGTATAGAAGAAAGAAAATGTATAATATTGTCGCCTACAGGATGGAACAACTTAACTATTCAAGACTTGCTTAGAAATTTCGAGCCGAGAAGAACAACATGGCAATAGTAATTTGCCAACTAGAGCTAGACTAAATTAATGTAATCGCCAAACGACGTTTGCTGACGCGAAGAAGAATGATGTAGATATGAGTTTCCTGTATTTACAATGGGACTTCTGATATTTAAAAACTCATAAATAGCGAGAGAAATAGAACTCTACATTGAAGTAACACTCGAGGACATTGTTACGGTTATTTTCTCGTAAGCACCTAATTTTGCTGTATTTCCTAACGCTAGCCCTAGTGATTTAACTCACCTGTAATTTTCTAACGACTACTTAATTTCTAGATTTTATTTAAAGGATATAATTTCATCTGTTACTTTGCATGTCGAATTTAGTCGCCGCTATGTGCTTGTGTTCTCGCGTTCTCCCTCATCGAGTAATGTCATATTTCCCGGTTTTGTTAGACCCACCTAAAATCCTTATTATGGTTAATCAGTTCTGGCTCTTCAATATTTACTTATTTCAAATTTACAACGTGTTTATTTTGACGTTTGGGAGATTAGGTATATGGTCATATGCTTTTAGCGATTTTAGGTTTACTTATTAAGCATAAATGTCTTCAAAGGATTGTAATAGGCGGTGCCTCTTGTCACACATGACTTTATTTGCAAGGCCAATTCTGTTATTACATTACTTGGCTTATCTAATCGAATCTGCACCTGATATCAAGTACTGCCTTAAGTTTTCAGGCATTCTATGTTGAATTTGGATATCGTGTACTCTATTTCGTAAATGTATTTGTTTTGCAGCCATTAACGTGAAGGAAAATACTCCAAAAAACGCCACGAATATTTGAAAATATAGTCAAGTCGACAAGTTAAATTGATTCTCTGCAGATGTTTTAAATGAGGGGAACCTTTGGAAAGATCTGCAAAACCTTATTTTTTAACTCCGTACAGAAGTTACCAGCATTAATAACTTAGAAAATGGATTCCAAGTTCTAAGGTATTTCAAGGTTTTTCTGAACAACTATTCACACCAAAAAGCTGAAACTACTATAACTTCAGAACATAGTCACCCTGTATACCTAAACATATGTAATAGTCGCGGTGCATAAGTGCCACCTCTGGGAAATGGCCGACCACGGAGAGTGTTCTTCAGCTTTGAAAAGAGGAAAAATCGCTAAGTGAATAGGGGCTATGAAAGATGACTACGAAGTTGTGCTTATGAAGAAATTCTAAAAACTGGCTATCCGTGAAGCAGGATCTCTGTCTTGATGGTGGAGCATGCCTATCCGCAACTCTGGCCGTTTTGGTGTAATACTGGAGAAGAAGCTTCGCCTTCAAACCATCTTTGTGGGATGCGACCGTGACTATGGTGCTCTTCCATCATTGTCTCGGCACTGGCGGTAACACGAAATATCTTTGGGGACGCTGAGTTAGTGTGTTTACATTACCCTGACGGCCGTTTGGTTTTAGTATAAATTTTTCATACATTGAAAAACTGATGGAATGAAAGCACTATGCATGTCGTCATCACGTGCGAAAATCGCCTTGTGTTCGTAGATCAACATTCGGAAAGTGGAGTAAAGGGATTATTCTACGCTATTCTTCGAACAAGAATGTCGCCATTTGAACTATATACAGCTTGTCACTCCACCTGCCACCACGAGGATTATCTGCTCCTAGTCGTGCTGCCATCTCTTCAGCTCATTCGGAAAGGGTGAATTTCCGCAACTTCTAAAATGAATTCCATGTAAATATCTGCCCCCAGTACCAAGAAAAAAATTAGGAGATATATGCACCTCTGGTAATTTAATATGTCGAATGATGTAGAAGATGTTGGTGCAATAATTTAAGGTAAAAGAGAAGCAGAACTAAAACTGAATAGAACCCAGTTACTGAACCAAGGTGCTGTAAGAATGCTTCTTCTATAATTTTATGAAGAAATTGATAGAAAATTCCCCAATTTGCTCGATATATTTCTTGAATTTCAAGAAGTTTCTAGAATGAGCTCAGGTACCGTACGCAAAGTGCTAGTTTTGGGCTGTAGATACCGTGAAATTGCCATATTTAGTTTGCCTGAGGACTATGAGTATGTAAACGCACCAAGTGAGTATAACAAGGTGCAACATTAGTTAATAAATCATGTAAGCGAATAAACCGCCACCTGGAAATGAATATTTAGCAAACTGGGGAACGTATTACTTCTAGCACAATACATATTTATCATCCAAGTTCTCCAATTCTGCGAAACAACCGCACGCGAAACTAGGTACAAGTCTAATCCCGGCTTAATTCGGTGCAAAGGAAATTCGTGTATGCAGAAGAGCAACAGCGTCCCTGGATATTATCTCTTGATGTGGGTATGTGCCGCGGGCCCAGCTATAACAATATGTTATTATATCAGCAAGGGCACTCTTAAAATTTCGGGAATGCGAGCTAATTTTACGAGAGATACAATTCAGCAGCCGTAATTTTCTCTCAGAGCGCCTCTTCGCTGATATCTCCCACAGGCCCGAAGACAGGAAATTAAACTATTTTGTATAATTTTGTTTCGAGTTGGCGGCGATAGCGTATCAGAATTACAGCTTCTGAGCCACACGTCAGGTATTTGTTGCTTTCCATGCGTCGGCTTAAATCTGTTAGCGTCTGACGAGAGGAGCAGGTTCGTTACGCACTTCCGTTCCTTCTACTTCCACTTCTCTTCGCGTCCGGAGACGGCAGAGGCGAACTTCTACCTAAATTACGGCAGAAGCAACATTAACGAAAATTTGACACGCTTCGGGAGGGCGGATGCAGTAACTACATAATCATTTAGCGGATTACGTTGTAGAAGTAAGAAATTCTGACGTTTCCAAGGTCACCCTGATAGATGGATTAATCTTAATCGCATTCAGTTTTCTGGAGCTGCGGAACAGCTGTGTTATTCCATAATAATAGTAATGGAGTTTCGCAAATTTTATTAGTTCTTTGCTAATTCGAAACTTGCCTAACCTGGGGGTGCCATCAAATAGGTATAATTCCATTTTATGAAAGACCTAGCTTGCCGGTAGCCACTACTACTATATGCAGCATTCTGTCTATTAGGGCAGTAGTTAACCCTTCTCGTGGTGTCTGCAATCTGTTTCCCTATAAAAGTATCAATCTTGTTGGTAACCATAAAAAATCTGGTGTGATACACGCACACAACTTCCTTTTACAGTGATCTTATAATTAGCCAAAAATTTGATTTTAAATTTTTAAGCATTTGTCAAAAATTTTCAAAAATGAAAATTTTTACAAAAACGGTACAAAATAGAGTGTTAGTTCAAGAGACAAATCTTTTCTAGAATTTTAAGCTGAATTCAATAATATAATAATATACAGGGTGTTCTATTTAAAATAGGAGTTAATAAAAAAATTGAAAAGAAACAAAAGAAACCCATTTTAGAAGTATCCAACTGGAAAAATCACCTATGTAATAAAAATTTAAAGTTAAAAAAAAGCGTTTTGAAAAAATCGAAAAAAACTGATAAATCACAACAGTAAACACCTACTTCCGGTTTTGCGATTTTCTTCAAAAGCTTGCTGTCGCATCTACATAGTACACAAAACTTATGTATGAAGTTTCAACGCCATACCTCTTTCCGTTTTTGAGATATTCTGTTCACAGACAGACACACAGACAGACACGACACACACACAGACACACACAGACAGACACACAGGCAGACCAATGAAAAAAATATGTTTTTTGGGATCAGGGGACTCTAAAACGTGAGGATATGTTGAAAACTCAATTTTGAATTTTTGGGGCGAATCCCATGATACAAGTAAACAAGATATGACATTGCGCAGCCTAACATGGTCGCCAGATTTACCGTGTGACGTAGCATGGTTAGTCAGCTCCCGGTTTTTGAACGACATAAATTCCGATAATTTGCTTATTGGCAAGGGATATTTGAGTCATTTACTCAGTTGTGCATCAAATGTTGATTGTAGCAATAAAATAAAAACTTTATTTTTTCGATAAGAATGTTTTGTCAAAAAAGAGGAAAATGTTAAAAACTGTCGCATAATAACTAGATACTTATGTGAACAATGTCATGTTTCCCAGTAATAATATTTATAATATTAGTTTTTGAAAAGTGGCTCTCATGCTCCCAAACTAGAAAAATTGTATTTTTGTAACTGTTATTTTCTTTTCATTAATAAGTACTTCGTTAAAATAGCCTTATGTCTGTTTTATTTTTGTAATAGTGTAAGCATTTAAATATATTTTATTTCATACAGTCCGGAAAATATGACTTTGGGTCATTAATTTGAGTCCGGAAAGTGGAACATCACAAGGCCGGAAAGTGACACTTTCCGGCCTCTTGTCGATTTTTGCAAAAAACCTCCAACATTTTCATAACACGTCCCACGCCCCTGCCGTCCACCCGATCAAAGAAGGGGGCCCTCGGGGCTTCGCCCCTTTCCAAGAGGGCCCTCGGAGCTCCGCCCCTCTCCAAGAGGACGTCGGGGCTCCGCCTTTCTCCAAGAAGGCCCTCGGGGCTCAACTCCTCTTCAAGTGGGCCCTCGTGGCTCCGTCCCTCTCCAAGGAGGCCCCAGGGCTCCGCCCCTCTCCAAGGGAGCCCTCAGGGCCCCGCCCCTCTCTAAGGGGGCCCTTGGGGCTTTGCCCCTCTCCAAGGGGGCCCTCAGGCTCCAACCCTCTCCAAAAGAGCCCTCGGGACTCCGCTACCGTAACCCGCATTCGCTCAACCAGGGACATCGCGTCTGCAATTTTTGTGACGGACACACGTCTGGATAGTTCTCCTTTATTATATAGAGGATTAAAGTCATTAAGCCGATAATATAAAACAGTATGAAATAAAACATTGTGCGATACACGGCCCTAAAATATTATTAAATACTCGTTTAGAAATTCCAGACTCTGCTCGTTCCTCGCCTCGTCCGTAAACATCTAAACTCCAACTTTAATAAGTCATTTTCCGGCCTTGTAACGTAAATTACTATTTTATCCACAACCGGCCATAATTACACTGTTTTCAGTTGTATTATGGTGTCTATAAGACACTAGTGTTTTCTATTGAAATTTATATTTTATATTGTTGAAAACAATTAAATATGACAATCTCAGCAAAATTTCAGATGAGTACTTTCAAAATTTTTGATTAAAAGTTAATAATGATTGCATACTTTTGGTTGTGGATAAAATTTTGTATTAAATTTGTGTGTTTAAATTTTTTTTGTATCTTATTTACCTAATAAGACACTTATACCATAAATAACTATTAAAATATTATTACGACGAAAATATAAGTAATAATTATTAACATGTATAATATTATAAATTTTTAATGTAACATTTAGCACTAATAAAGGTATAGAAGTAATATATCGAAAGCTTTGGTAAAAACATAGTTTTACTTTCGCCTAAGTAATATTCCCAAAAATATCTTTATTTATATTATTTATTGTACAACTTGAAGCTAATAAATATAAATTTTTATTTATTAAAATGTTTTATTCTAAAATATTAGAGTGCCTACTCATCTGACATGTTCAAACTTTAATTATTATTCCCAGACAACTAAATGTCATGAATAATCATAAAACTGTAGCGTCTTATAGGCACAATAATACAACTAAAAACATTGTCGTTATGGTCTCATAATAAAAATATGTATCCACTATTTATCCAAAAATATGTAAAATAAAAAAGAGAATTCTAAAATATTATTAATGATGATCCTTCTAAGTCTGTCTTCACTTTACCATCTGCTCTAAGTACTCAAAATAATATGTCAATGCATGTGTCTCAGATCTTAAAATACGTAATATGTCAATATAATTCTATGTTAGATTCAATATATTTCATTAATGGTCGAGATACCAGTCAAAACTCAGACTATTACTGACTGAATTGTTATAAAAATCGGGAAGAAACCATATTCCCCCATGATAAATTTCAAATCTCCCTAACCGCATGACTTCCTTTATTGTAAAAGGAAGTAAAAATAGATGCAGATGAATTTCTAATTTATAATACCATTAACAATCTCGAATCATAAATTACTTATTTCTACCATCTGTTGAACTAGTATTTTTACATCTTTTCCTTTTCTCTCATCTACCAACCCATCGTCAACCTAATATCCGTTTCCGCTGTACTGCATGTTTCAGAACATCAGGGGGTTTTGTTTGGTCCCTTATCCAGGCTTAGTTTTCCTAATGCCTTTATAGAAGTTTAACTTTTGGTCTAATTTCAGCGGTCATATTTTCTTTTCCCTATAGTTTTGATATCCTAGGCGTTTCTCTTTAACTGTGCGTTATTTCAAAAGTTGTGGCCTACCAATTTCAATGTTGATACTTCTTGCAGCAATCATTTTTAGCTTACCGCTTGTTACCCTCGAAAAGCTGCTCTTCGATTTCTTCTTACTTTTGCCGTTTGTCGTCCGCTATTCTGGCTGACGCCGTCCATTCATCTGGTTGTTTACATTTTGAGGTCCCTCTACTCGTATTTGGTCGTGACGCTCAATTCCTTTTAACCAATTTTTGTCCTCTTTTCCGCTAACTAGGTCATGATGTATATTTGTTGCTCAGATCTGGAGGGGTCTCGACAAGTTTTCGTTCTGAGCTCGCTCTTTGGCTCGCGTCTCTTTTTTGCGACTGCCGTCTTGCACACCGAACGCACGTGAATTTGCGCTGTGCAATTTGGCCTAAGTTTAGCATCTTTATATAGTGATTGTGTGGGTTTAGTATGCTCTGTGTCCATTCGCGACGTTCGCGAATTTCCAAATTTGGTAATTAATACACATTAGCGGACTCGTCTCCCCACCGTAACTGTTACGAATTTATTCTTCTGCGTAGCGTATCAAGTATTGTTTCACCGGCTTCTGCTTTATTTGAGGTATATGCCGGCTTATTTTTTCGTTCATTGTTGTAATTAGGAACCCGCGTCAAAAATCACAGATCCGACCACCCCGAATTCGTCAAAATCGAAACGGTCCACTTTTGCCTTGCTAATTTTGAACGAAATTTTTGTCTATCGTGGTGGTGTTTTATTAACCCACTAGCTGACCCGGTAAACGTTGGTCTGCCCAAAAATTATTTGTCTCTGAAACACCGTTTCACCACTATAGGGTTTTAATTTTATGTCATGTTCACCGTCTTGGACCCGTCATGTTCGCAATCAACGTCTCAAAAAAACCTCAATAACGACAACCATATCGATTTTTTGGCTTATTTGCCCTATTTCACACCCTAAGGGGTTGATTTTCGGAAAATCACGAAATACATGTTTGCTTATTTGTAGTACTCCTACGAAGTCTCAAGTCGGAAAGACTGTTTAATATTGTTTTCCATACAAACTTGGAACCCTCATTTTATCACTTTAGGGGTTGAATTTCGAAATATCTTTCCTTAATCATTGTATACAGCATAAAAGGAACCCCTGTGCAGCTGTTCAGCTTTCTAGGTCCAAGGGTTTGGGCTGGGCGTTGATGAGTCAGTGAGTGAGTCAGGTTTTTTCTTTATATACCGGGTGATTTTTCAGTTGATTCTTTCCGTCTACCAGGAAATAAAGTTAAAAACATAAGCATTTTTTTCATTTGCCACTTTTGCGAAATATCAAAACTAACAGAGGTACAGAGTGTTAAAGTTTCAAATTAAGAACTTAAATTAGTTAACAAAAATTAAACTAAAGTTGAACTAACTTAAATGAGATGTTCAAAAGTATCACCATTCACTTCTACACATCGTTCAGCACGACGTAACCATTGTTCGGTCAACGCGCAATGTAGCGAAATTGGTTTGCCTCTAATCGTTGTAATAAATAAAAAAATGCTTATTACTTCGACACGAAGTGTTCGAAGTATTGAAATTCCCTCATATCAAAAACCATTCGGAGTCAAATATCTCTAAAACTTCGTGTCACGCGACTAATGACCATGATGATCTTGTGGTGAAGACCCCAGCCCACTAAATCCCTTCCTCGTATTGGTGGGTGCCTAAACGTGCTGTGTGGTGTACGTATGTTCTCACGTGTTCAGGATTCCGGTCGCCAGGAACCTTCCTGAAGTCTTGGATTCTTTTCATACGATAGATTGTCCATCAACTTTTGAGGTATGATCGAAGGTAAAAATCCAAAGATATGGCACTTTCTGATCTTTTTCATGCAACACTAAAACCTAGCTAAACCGACATATAAATAAAAATCAAAGTCTCGATATCCCGATATCAATTCAAAAATGACCGTTAATCTATTCTAAGTTCCCACGTGTGACCCACGCGCCATGGGAGTAACCCACATGTCATGGGTGTGACCCAGGTGCCATGAGCCAAACATTAGTTGCCAGCCCTCAAAATGTTCGTATACGTCCGGTTTTTGTTATTTTCCTCAATAATAATTACATGTAAATATATAGGGCAAATCCACTGATGATGATGATGATTACAAAAACATTTTTCTTAATTTAATTAAAAAAGTATTTTTGTCATAACGGTTTCTTAAGAATCGCACACAACACATACAAATTTAAATTGATTATAATTGCCAATTTTTAGTATTTAAGTTAATTTCAGTAATTGATTTTGTTTTTTTTTTTATTTTATTGGAATGAAATAATTAAAAATTTCTTTTGGTTAAGCATTAAAAATAAATTTTTGTTTTTTATTTTTTACATAGTATAACGAACAGCATTTTCTTACAGAATTAATTTCTTAGATACACTCCTTAATAACACATTCAATTTGATAATAAACCCAAAGGTAAGGTACCGAAGTATTCTTGGAAAGCACCGAAGGGCGCGTATAAATAGTTTTTGTAACAATAGACTGATTCATAACACTGAACTGTGAAGCGGAGTGAAGTGCGTATTGACAATTGTTATGATAAGTAACTGGTTCATAACATTTCATTGTACTAGCGAAGCGGAGTAATGCTGAGTGTCGAAGTATTCTTGGAAAGCACCGAAGGGCGCTTTTCTGGGATGGGGGTAGAGATGGGCGCGTGAGTGATTTTTCGGTCACGTCACGCACGTTTCACGCTGGCTTTAAACAGTCACGTTCACGCACGATCACGTTCACGTTCACTCACGTTCACGGCGTGACACGCCACTCACGACGTGACACGCAACTTTTATTTCAAAATTTAAATTCAGATAGAACAGAATGTTCAAATTTAAAACCAATGAAAAAACCCTAAAGGGAACTAAAAATATGTTTTGCACGTGACATAATTTACGTGATATGTTGCAATCAGAATAGTTGACATAAAAAGAAAAAAAATGAAAATTCACTACAATAACTTCGACAAGGGATAAATACGGATTTCTCGCAAATATATTTCTTGCAGCTGTCTTCAAAGACATTACTTGTAATACTAAAAGCTGTCATTGGAATTGACGTTTCCCTTATTGGTATGAGTACATAAGGTATACGTTGCTAGGCAACACTTTTAGTTCGTAGGTTTGAAAGTACTTTTTTCGACGACTGACATCGAAAGTAAATTTTTCTCGCTGTCATTTGACAACAGAAAGTTGACATTTGCCGCTGAGCGTGCGTTTTCATCTTTTTGCCGCTCGCCGAGCGTTTTGGGTTTCCGCGTGAACAAAATAGGTAGCCACGTCCGAATGTTTCCTTGACAACGCCCGTCATTTGTGGAAATAATCGCGTCACATGTCATATAGACTGTGCGAGTTATGTTAACTTGATTGTCAATTAATTTTTGCGATAAAACGAAATTTGATATTTTCCTTTAATAATATGCTCAGTCGTCGAAAAAATAGTATGTATATTTCGAGCTAAAAGTGCGCTTGCCGCTTTTGCATGCGCAAGCGGCAAGAATGCACTTTCAGCTCTTAACATACAATATACTATTTTGCACTCATGATTTCAAAATTCATGTTTCCCGGTCATTCCCGATGCGCCGAAAATAACTTTTCCCGCACCGGGGTGTTTTTTACTTTCCCACAAAAACTATGGCAATTGTGTGTTCCAGGAGCGCTGTAAACGTCAACAAAAGCTAACAGGTGCTAGGATACGTATAAAAATTTAGTAATTTGTGCTGCCAACTCAGTAAAGTTGTAAAACACTAATTAATATTTTTTTAACTTTTTTAAATATTTTGAGTTATTTGTTACAAAAAACATTGTACCTACCTCTTTCGGGAAGAATTTTCCCGAATTCGCACTACATGCAGCACTCCCTTCGGTCGTGCTGCAAACAAAGTGCTCATTCGGAAAAATTAACTTCCTGAACTTGTTAGGTAAATAACTATTACGTACAAGGATCAACATTTTCAGCGTTAAGGTGAGTATACAAAAAAAACATTACTTTTATTAGAATAATACGTTCATCTACACAAGTACACAATAAATTGGTTTAAAAATAAAACGTAATCAACATTTTCAGTGTTAAGTCGAGTATACAAAACAAAACATTAGGTACTACTTTTCTAAAAATAGGTTCATCTACACATCTACACAATTCATTTTTGGTTTAATAATAAAACGTAATTAACATTTTCAGCGTTAGCCGAGTATAAAAAACAAACAATTACTTTTATTAGAATAATAAGTTCATCTACACATCTAAACATTAAAATGTTAAATTAAAAATAATATGTAATCAACATTTTCAGCGTTAAGTCGGATTCTGCGCACTTCTAAAATTCGCCCAGCTACAGCTGTAGAAAATACTCTTTCGCTTGTAGCGGAACTTGCCGGTATGTTTAAAATTTCTCAAGTTTTTTTAACAGTGGCGTATTTACACTGTTTTTCCAAAATCCTAAAATGTCATCTACATTTCGGAATTTTAATATAACATACTAATTTAGTTCTGTTTCGAAATCATCCTAATTACATGTGTCATCGTCAGAGTTCTCTATAAGTGTAGAAAGTTAAGAATCTGATGCTGATGTACCAGTTTTGAGTCGTTTGCTAGGTATTTCATCATTATCATCTATAGTTTTATTTGCATTATAATCTTCTCTTTTATGTGAAGGTGTGAACTTTAAGGATTTATATTTAGGGTCCAAAAATAAAACCACATAATGTAACTTGTTTGGCACAATTTGTGATTTAATGAATTTAAAAGTTGCTGCACCCTGCAGTTTTTTATTCGTTACTAAATATTTAACGTGAAATTAACGTGAAACGTGAATCACGCCTTGGAAATTTTCAGTCACGTTCACTCACGTTCACGTCACGATTTTCAAATATTAGTCACGTTCACGACGTGACACGACTGTTTTCACGTCACGCGCCCATCCCTAATGGGGGGTACCGTATATCGTTTTCTCTTCCTTTTACAATAAAGGAAGTATTGAATTCACCCCAAAAATTCGAAATTGAGTTTTCAACAGATCTTCACGTTTTAGAGTCCCCTGAACCCAAAAAACATATTTTTTTATTAGTCTGTCTGTGTGTCTGTATGTCTGTATGCCTGTGAACAGAATATCTCAAAAACGAAAAGAGTTATGGCGTTTAAACATCATATATAAGTTTTGTGTACTATGCAGATGCGATAGCAAGCTTTTGATGAAAATTGTATAACCGGAAGTATAACGTTGCTGAGTGGAAATACTAAAAAGAAAACATGACACACATTATCTAAATAAAAGAGAGTACTCAATCCATCTTATCATTGCAAACATTATGTTAACAATAGATGATTGTTTTTCTGTTATAGTGTTTAATGGTATTAAGCCGATATTAAGCATGTAATGGACGAGGATACATTTTGTGGCCGAGGACGGTTAGGCCGAGGCCGGTTAGGCCGAGGCTAGTAGATTATCCGAGTTAGTTATATATAATATCGGCCGTATGTTGCTTAACAGTGTTGATAATATTTATTAATTGTGGCCAATTTTGGATATGTGACTTTAATATAAATAATATAAATACAACTTACTAATAGTGTGAGTCCCGCACATAATTTGGTAGTGCAGCAATGGCTGTAATATAATACTGCAATAATATGTAGGTATTGCGTATTTTTTTTACATACTCGTGTGCTGATCCATACATGAATGGCTATTATAAATGTGAAGACTAAATGCAGATATGAAATCTGTTCTGTACTAGGCGCTTCCCGTTTAATGCAATTCGTGTATTCTCTAATGCGGTAACCCCAGTGACAACCGTAAGCTGCAACAGGTTAAAAACCACAAAATGGAAAATGCTTACTGACAACAACACTGGATGGGTGGAGTTAATAGCAACACGATTGATGCATAGCTTTCTACAGCGTGGAAGGTTTGTTAATAAAATGTGAATGTATTGTCTTATTTAATATATCTTCTGATATTTTATGGTTGTTTTTTATTAGTCACACTGTTTCCAATTATTATTCTTAGCTGAAGACGGGTACTTCTGAAATACGATTCAATAACTGTACGTGAATTGTATTACTTCAAGAAAGATTATCATTAAATGTACAATGGTGCATTCAGTAGTAACTAAAAATACGCTATGAACTATTTGTACCCAACTCCAAACCCAGTTTGAAGTGTCCTAAGCCAGTCTCGATCTCATTATTTCCAGTTGTCATGGCGCAACAAGGCTGTTCTGCACTTTACTGCTCAATGCACAAAAAGTCCATATATTCACGTTACGAAAGCTTTCACCGCCGGTCCCCGCAGAGGATGTAAAAGCACCAGGAGGACAACACTCTATCATGCTGAAAACCCCGGAGACGAATGTTACATTTTAGGCAATCAACATCAATAAAAATATGTCGGCTGGCCCTAATTTCCCCGGAAGAATAATGGTGGAGAGGAAGCAATTTTTCGCTGTGGAAGTGACTTTCAAACGCACGAGCAACAATTTCCTGCCGTGTATAGCGCCCGTATACAAATGCGAGTTAACAGTCTGCAGACGAGGCGTAGTTCCGGGGCGGAAGTGGTTCACGAAAGTTTTCCTTGTCTACGTGTAAGTGTTCGCAAGTGTGCAGAAAAGTTTCGGCATTACACTGACCCTGCGGGTTGCTTAACCCGAATTTTGGTTGGGGCGCGTAATCGATAGAAGGTGGAACGACGCTGCGTTCCGCCGCCCAGCACGTTTGTTCTATTACAGTTACATTACGCTAAACTACTCCAATAACGGACGTGTCCTATCATACAGTTCCACTTATAGCTTGCCTGAAGCTAACGTCAGCCTATTACTCTAACTTGGAATGCGGTTGTGGGTTTATTGATGTTAGCATGTATTAGATTCATTAACGTGTTAACTTTAGATACCAAACATAAATGTAAATGAGGAATGGAATAAGTAGAAACATCAAAAACAAATTCCAATACCTGGTCTTCTAAACAAATTATTACTTTAAGGACAAAATAAAATCTGGGATACAGAATTTTCACACTGTCGCAGAAAATGTAATCAAGAAGTGTATAAGATACACATTTATAGTAAGAACTACCAACATCGACAGATCGAATTAAAAATCTTTATGATAATGATGGAAAGGAGTTAGCTTATCTAAAACCTGTTAACCAGTAAACTTAAACCTTTGTAGTGTTTCTCTAGTTTGTGTGGAAATTTTTCCAAATTTTACTTCACAACCCTGCAAAGGGTGCTTATTTAAACTTGTTCAAAATCCGCTACATTTAGTTTCAAACTGGTTGCCTCCGATCAGCCTGAAATGCCCATTCGTTCATTTTACTCAAATGTATAATTACAAGGATAATACAATGTAATTTGTTTAGATATATACCAAATAATTAGTAATTAAGAAAATGTTGTGTACATAAATATAAAATAAAAATCTTTCTAGTCTTTTATGTTCTGTGTCCCTGACCAGACCGAAACAACCCAAGTAGCATCTTAGATTGGCTTGGTTGCTACGCCTGCATCCACTTACAAAACGTTCGCATGAAGTAGAAATAAGTGCACGTCAGTTTGAATGAGGTAACTCCGCCGGATTTGAAACGGATCTGAAACATAGCTTGCGGACAGATTCAATTGAAGTTTGGCAGGACGCTCGAGGCTTTTGGTCGGTCGAGACTCGCGGCAGGCAGACCAATTTCCCTACGTCTAGGTACCTGGATTGTGCCGGCTTAGAGATCTCTCCTAGTACGTAGGTAAGTCGGGTTTAATGTTAAATTTATGAAAAGGTTATGATAATAATGGCCTGGGGAAATCGGCTGATGCCGGAATTCAACGTGGTTTCTAGCAAGATCGGAACCGATCGGTACTATCGCGTCAGGGCTAGCGTAAGCTGGTGCCGGAATTAAACGGGGTTTATAGAAAGATCTGGGCCGACCAGTGCTAGTGGGTCAGGGGTGATCAGGACAGGGGAGGCCAGGCACCGGAGGGGACCAGATGATCACGATCGGGTTCAAGTCTCAAGACTCAAGTGCCGTCAACTAACTTCGGATTCTTCTTTTATACTCTTCGAGCACCTCGTTATCGAGTTATTTCTAGAGGGGACTGGAGAAGAACTGCGTGGCGTACCGGTTTACGCTACGTCTGCCCATATCGGTTAGGATCGGCTTATTAAAATCCGAACTCTATGGCGCTGTGAGTGAAAATTATAACAGGAATTAGCGCCATTCAAGTTTCTAGCACACTATTTGTCCCTTTAATAAATTTGACGCGCTGGCTAACGTTACACCTTAATGAGGAAAGCGGAGTCGGAAAACCCAAACTTCTATTGATGGATGGAGCGAAAAAGAGATCTAAAGAACATTGCCAAAAGATATAAGCAATGTTAGATTACAACGCCAAATTAAAGGAACTCTGAATATGTTAGCATAATTATTAGGAAATTTGACGTATAAGAGAAATAGAAATCACCGGTCCTTGTGCTTTTCCTTTCGCTAACAAAGTGCAACCATCTAACAACGTTTTACCTACAATAGTTAGTGCTTCGGCTGGTACTTGTTCAATTAATTACAACTGCCCTGTCACACTCTTCTGCTCTTATTCCTTATAGCATACCAAACGCTGACCGCTTTTTGTTAATGAAATTTCCGTATTTGCCGAATGACTCTAACATCAGTGGTCCTATAAAACATACACTACTAGACCACTATTAAAACCACAGGTTCTCCGCGATTTGCTAAATATAGTCGACTTAACTCTGACAATTACCCTTTCATGAAGGTCACTTAAACAAAGCAGACGATGAGTATCGAGTGTGTTGTGATTATATACCGCTGAATACTGTAACCATTCCAGACATGTTCTCGATACTGTTCATATAGAATATCTCTATTAGGATAGTTGGTGCAACAGTATTTACGAAACTGGACCACAAAAAGTGTATTTCCAAATCCCAATTGCTTCGTAAGGTATGGACAACACCTTCATTATCACACCTCTTGGAACTTGTCGCTATCGTCTTTTAAACCTCGGTTAACGAACGCCCAAAATAGATGGTAGAAATTGGTGAACCATATATTTACAAGAACGTCTTCAACATTTTTGTATTTAGACGATATATTAATATTTAGCAGCAGATTTAAACTAAATTTAGACGGACCTATGCAAGGTCCTTCAAAGTTATATGAACACGATCTTGTTTTAAATATAACAAATGTAAATTTGGTAGCTAAACCTTGATTTTCTTGCTTATAATATTTAAGTGGAAGAAATTTTAAGACGCGATTTGACAGTTGAACTTAAAGCTGATAAAAGGCAGGCAAATTAATACCCTATAATAAACGTCTATAATTGAAATAGCTTGTTCTGGAGATTTAGAATTAAACCTTATGATTTTCTGAATAATTGGGGGATATACTCCAGGTGCTTGATTTTACCCTTTTTTATTGAGATTTTCCCTTGGAAATGTGCTTTTCTATCACTTCTCCATGTGATTCGGTGTTGAGCGAATCTGTACCAGTTGAGTTCTGTTATCCCTTTGACATCACCAATACATCTTGTATGAGTTCGCCTCACTACAATGTTTTCTTTCCATGGTCTTCAGTTTATTAGTTTTTTAGGATCGTTTGGGTATTCGAATTGCCGCCCATATTGCGGCCGTTAGAAATAGAAGAAGGGGTAACATTTCGTTAGATTTTCTACTAGTTTCCAAGTAGAAATGTTGCTGGCATAGTGAGCATCTTTACGCTT
Source organism: Agriotes lineatus (assembly GCA_940337035.1). Lineage (NCBI taxonomy): Eukaryota > Metazoa > Arthropoda > Insecta > Coleoptera > Elateridae > Agriotes > Agriotes lineatus. The sequence continues at coordinate 113,136,970 of OW679199.1, read as the reverse complement.
GTTTTACGGCCACCAATATGGAATAGGCTAGGTAGTCTTAAAGTTGACCATTTAAGTGATGTTTGCGTGTAGTGTGTGAATTGTATCTGAAAGTGATATTTTTAAACTTTACCATGCCGCAGAATGAAATTACGACTAAATGTCGGATATACTTGCCTACACAAGACACAGGATATAACTTTCGGCCATTTCCGATTACCGTTTCGTCTCTAACTATGGTATCGAAGTGATGTACACCCTTCAGTTGCATTTAACGAGTTATTGACGACATGAACTACAAACATCCCCTATCATTCACGCTCGATGCAGCCCTGGAATTTGTTATTGAGGGTCGACCGCTTGTCCGATCTTCATTTTGCCCCCAAGTCTTTTGTCCGGTGACCATCGAATCCCCGGCTAAATATTGCGCTCGACGCTAGGCGATGAACTCTCCTGTTCTATGTCTAGCGTATAAATATATTTTTTCTTCAAACGGCAGTAAAATATGGCATTATACTGCTGGATTGATGATGCTAAACTGTCACTTTATTACCAAGCGGCAGATAATATTATCTGCCGCTGACGAGCGGCAGATAAAGTTATTATCTGCCGCTGACGACTTTATCTGAGCGGCAGATAAAGTTATTATCTGCCGCTGACAACTTTATCTGCCGCTCGTCAGCGGCAGATAATATTATCTGCCGCTGACGGGATCAACTTATTTTCTTCGAATTTTGTTCACAAAGTTGTAAATAATTTGTTATAAAAACGTTTGAAGAAAAAATACTATATGTTATTCGGAGCAAAAGTATCTTTATGTGGCTCGGCTGTACGTATCTGCCTCGCAAGCTCGGCAGATAACCCGTCCAGCCTCGCCACATAAAATATAACTTTTGCTCCTAATAACATAATATACTATTTTCCGACGGAATCTGTGATGCAGGTAGTAGCTGTTACATTTCGCGTGATATCACTGCGAGCAGATGTAAAAGCCTTCAAGGAAAGTGAACTCAATATTTTGTTACGGTCTTGATGTTCAGTTGATACCGACCATATGTATCACTATGCAAGTTATTTGAATAGGAGTACGGTATGATTTTAATTTCTAAAGCACAATACAGAGCCCATATTCTTAAGTTAAACATTTCAAGGCTACAAAAAGAAGGTAAGATTTAGCCTACGAGGTTTTCCCTGGTGAAACTGCGAGAATGTCATTGGCACTCAACTATCGGAAAAGATCCCAATCAATAATAAACATCTATATGTCTTTGCCCATTCAACTTTTCTAGGTAAATACTTACATTGTCAGAGTAACACCTCTCCTTTGTCAAACTTAGGCGAGGGGTCTACATCTTTCATCCGGTTACATATCGTAAATGAGTTTTAAAGTGTAACAAGCTCTTTCGTTCAGGTATCTGCTTTCCGTGCTGCATGCCCGTCCCAGTTCCACTTTCTTAGATTCTGATTAGTCCGAGAGTTTTGAGGTTTGCTACGTATGACCTGTATTATTTCCAGTCCATATCGTAAAGCTCAAATATCAGTTTATTCTTTTTTCCTTTTTAATTTCATCATCTGCCATCTACATAGGTTGCGATGTGTTTACCTGAGATAATTGAACACTCGCTTCTTTACAAATACTTGCAGTTTTGCTACAACGCTTTTGAACTTCTCATCCTGCTTAAACTATTTTATTTGGACTTTGAGTATGTACCAGGACTCAATCGAAACTGACGAGTAGTATACCTTTCTAGTTCATATTTGACATTGATCTACGTGCTTTGTAGTATTGAGTCGAATAGCACATCAGTAAAGAGGAGCATAAAAGCAGTGCTGAACACTTTCTCGATTTCCAACTCTTGACAGACGGACTTCCTTGTAGCTCATATCCTAATTCCTACATATACGGTGATAACAATGGAATTATTCAGAACTCACGTCATCTACGTCCAAAGTGCAAATTGGTATTATAAATTGTCTAAGGCACCACCCGTTATTGCCGTTTCAACCTCATAACTAATAATTAAGTAGATCTCCACTTCAGGGCGTCACACGTTAGCAGCGAGAGCGAGGTGGAAGAGAAAAATTAAGGATATAAACACGGATGAAGGTGATGAACTGGCTAAGCAATGCAATAATAATTCACGTTCTTTCTCATTAGCCGCTGCGAAAATTAGCTTCGTATCGGTGATATTTCGTGAGAACATCCCGCGTGCTCGTCGGAAGACGCAAATTTATTATTCCCGGTGCGTTTCGATTTAGCCAGCCAGGGCAGACGTGGCCTCGATATTTCTACCTAAGCTGGCGGATGAAATAACTTTATAAAACCATTACCGACGATAATCCGTTGACGTGGTTACGACCACCGGTTTAAGCAGTTTAGTACTCCAAACGGATACCTCTTGCACCGAAGCGAAATTAAGAACCCAGCATCGCCCTATTTTTGGAGATGTGATTGCCTTCGTCTCTTCCAGTGATTGCGTTGTATTGGATATATCCGGGGATTTAAGTATTAATTCCCAGATTATTTTTGATGCAGAAGTTCGAGCTTGATTTAAAATGCTAATAGGTGAAAAGCCGCGGTGGGTAAAGTTAAACTCTTTTGAGCTTTTGCATATTAAGGCACACAATCGGTCTCGATTATTCATTAGGTAGCTAGATCGAAAGTGTTTGAGTTGACTATATTATACTTCGAATAAAAACGAGTTGGATAGCAGTTGCCAAATTCAGCTGTTAAAAGATACCTGACTATCGTCAGTTGACTCACCTCCATTCTATCGGTGCTTTGTTATAAAACAAACTAATTAGTCTAATAGAAGAAGGAGATGAAGAAGAAAAATGTGTAGCAATAAACCTAGTTTATTTTTTAGGGGAGGGTTATAGTTGTGAGAGAAGGAACGAGTGTCTAGCAAACAGGGGTGCGTAGTTGATTGCGTTCGTTCGGCGTAGTAATAGTAGCCATTTTGAGGACATTATCAGGCAAACTGTGAAATTCTACGATGTCACCAAATGTAACAATTCCCAAAGTACAGCCTACAAACGTAAAAGTTTGTTTCCCGTCCCGTTTCTGTGCAATAAAATTTAATTTTGACCTCTGGTCGGATATTTGGAGTAACCTTTGCTAACCACTAATTAAATCAATGGAACTGTTTTTTATAAGTTAGCATTAATTTAACTTTTATATAGATATCAATCGTGTTATTTGGTTACACAGTGTTTTCTGTCTATATTTTACATAAGTAATTGCGTAGTAACCTAGGCATGAAGAACTTGAAGAGCAGGTATACAAAAATGAACAACGGGTTTTTATTGAAGGCGTAATATAAAGTATTGTAAATGTATTACGTCAGGTTTCGATTTAAAAGTAATTTTAAATTATAGTTGCAGATGTAGTTTACGTAACAAGTTTTGTATTGTATTTTAATGTGAAACACAGACGTTCTTAAATATTCCGTAAACAACACCCAAGCCGTAAATATAACAACATCGACCTATAATTAGAATTAAATCTATGCCCTTGCACGGTACGGGGTTCAATCCCGCCATCTGGCAACTGGCGGGCAGCCAACCCAGTCGCTTTTCAAAATTAGGTACCGAAACCACAGTTGTAGAAGTAAGCAAAGTAAGGTAGACGTCGAAGGCATGATGCTAACCAAATCACCCAGTACGCCGTTAACGTGTGCCAGATGACTGGGTTTCGTAGAAAGATATTTCGGTGACCATATGACTCGCCTTGTCTCAGACCATGTGCCTACTTGGAATGAAGTACCCGAACTTTACTTTACTCTTGCATTTTTGTAAAATTGGAGTACCTTATATACATCGATATTCTAATATGCCGTTTAAGTTTTGTAAGAATATTAACACACATTTCGTGTTCTCTTGCCTTTATTTGCTGCACTTCTTAAGAACATTTTTGAATTATCTCCTTTTCCGCTTCATTTCTACATCTTTGGTAAACTTCTGTGTCAATTGAGATATTTAGTGATATGTTTCTGGTCTCATCTGTCGTTTAGTCTTAGATTTCTATATAATTTGAGTTTTCTGTTTTACTGCCTATTTTGGGGTTTCATTTGTTCACTCACAAATGGCTTTGCTATGCATGCTTAACGGTTTATTCAGTGGCGTCAGTGAGACTGGGTCTGACGGACAGGTTGAAACATGTTACCCAGCCTCTTGGCGTGCCCATGGGTTTGAGCATAGTTGTATATCTGACACAGCGGTTCAGACACTTTGTATTAGGTGAGAGAAAAAGTAGTGCATGAATGTAAGAAAGAGATAGGAATGTTGCGCTTGGGTGGGCCTTGGTTCATTTCCCGGGCGTTTTTAACATGAATTAAATTATATTACTTCTAAAGCTGTGCGTTTGCGCTCATTGAACTTGTGACCTATTGTCTTTTGTTGTGGTCATTCCTGTCCTTTCCCCGGGTGCTAGTTTGTCTAAGTTCAAGTCATACGAGGGACGATTATGAAGTTACAGTAGCCGAAAATTCGTATCGAGGAGCATTGGAAGCTCGGAAATCGTATTGTGTGGATAATAAATGGAATCCCCAATCGAGCCAGCTTTCTCAATGAAGTTTCACGTCGTAAAATTTCCACTCGTTTACTTACGTCGTTAAATAATTTTTCAACCCTTGGCAGATGGCAATTCTTGTCGTGAAGGCTTTCCTCATGTATTTTTTCAAACATATTGGCAGTAGCTGGGTGGATCAACGTCAGCGGCTCCTCGGCTCTAGCTACTGAACTCCTTAAAGGTACTGTATCCTTTGTTGTAATTTTAAAGCGTATAATGTGCAGTCAAGTGGTCATTCATTTAACGAAGTATCGCCCTTTTTACGTAACGTAGTTGACGCTAATTGAAATTTGAATTTGAATAGTTGTTACCATCATAAAGTCAGTGTTTACTAGCTGTCGTCAAGTTTCACCGCCTATAATTAGTTGAACAGTTGCGTAATTAAAAATAAACTTTTTCCTTTTATTCAATTAATGTCAAAATTTTACATGCATATTTTCAGAAGTAATACTATAAGTTTTCGCCAGCGTAGCCCAATGGTTAGAGCATCGGACTGCGGTGCGGAAGTCTGGAGTTCAAATCCCAGATAGATGCCTGGCGGGCGGCCTAGCCAGTCGCTTTAAATAATTGGGAACCTGCGTTTGAAAGAACAAGGGGTGATAATGCGGTTGTCTAATGCGTGATGCTCACCACGTGTCATGAATTTGACACGCGACAGCCGGGTGTGAGGGTGAGGATACGGAAGCTCTGACCTTCCGCCTTGCAGGCCAAGCTCCTTCATGGGGTGTTAGTGCCTCACCATTATTAAGAATACTATAAGTACTTCGATATTATCGGGTTATATGTCGATAACTTGTTGCACAATAATAAAAGAGTGTCAGTTTGACAGGTTAAATAGTCCGACTACGTCAGCGAGAGGATTATTCTGTCAAACTGACGCGATTTGTTATGGTGCAGAAAGTTTGAGACGTATAACCTGTTTGAAGTAAGCATTGTATTCGATCTGATTATTTTTTGAGTAAATTTCAATATTAGGAACAAATAAATATTTTATTGGCAGTTCGATTTGTTTATATTAATCTAGCTGAAAGTCATCTCCATGAAAACAACATCAAGTTGACAAAAGTTGCGTTGCCTAGTGAAGTTACTATAGTATAATCGATTTTGTATAATCGAAATTATACAAGATATCTTAAGCAAATCCAGCCTTGTGATTGGTTGAAATCTCTACGAAAAAAATAATCACGTTAATACATTTAATTATAAATTAGTTACGGTTTTCATTTCGGTTAGGTTGTTGCATGCGATTTGTATTTTAAGTTGTGTTGCTATGTAAAGGCGTTTGGCAGCTGTGACGAATTTTAAATTAAGGTAGGATGTACGCGAACTGTGACCCAAGCACTACCGAAGTCAAACTCGTAGGGTTTAGTCACCATTCCCACTTTTAAATGGACGTTTCGGTATTTCTCCGATTTGAAAGGTGGTGTTTAATATGTCTATGTAGATTTACAGGTCGTTGTAATGATTAATAATATCGTAATGAACCCTCCCTCCCACTAGAGCTTAGTCGGCAAGCTTTGTTAACGTACACAAAGAATCATTGAAAATGAACAGGGCTATGCAACCAATATTACAGTAATTGATTTACATTTTCTGTCTATACATGATCAGAAATACTATTTACATCAACAGTTCTATAAATAAAATTAAAATTATAGAAGCCTTTCAAAAACATTGTTTCAAATGTGCAACATGTGTTGTATAACTCTCTTCATTTTCAATGATCGTGTGTGTACATTATAGCATAGTTGCTGCAATTATTGGTCTTTGTATTTTTCCCGATTTATATCATTTTTATCGTGTAACAAACTGTAAAGTATTTGGATGTTCATGTTATAAAGTGCAATTTATACTGTAACACACTATCGAGAAGCTATTAGTAACCCTATATACGTCCATTTAAATTTGTTCAGTTGGTCGTACACTGCGTCCTATTTATTATAAGAGACATTGTACATCCCATGAGCCTATCATCAGCGTTATTCTCTTTGCTTAAGTCGCCGTTTTGATTACCCGGCGTACACTGATGAGATGTTCTCTCATTGCATATTGAGTTCACGACTCACTGATAATATTACAAGTGGCCATGTCTGTAGTACCTTCCCCATTTTGCACTTGGAGGCGCGCACATAGGTGGTTAGGGTTGAATCGGGGTAAATAGATATTTCTTTCACAAATAAAAAATAGAGACGTTCTTGTGCACCGCAATAGAGTCAATTTAATTACCGAACCATACTCCAACATCTGAACTACGTAGAATGTGAAATTTAAATATTCAACTTTACTATCTTCAATGAATCCCAGAAGGATGTATTTTTCCAAGTATTTCTAACAGATTAGGTAGGTATTACATTGGAATGATATGTGTTATGTTTTTCAACAGATACCGAGTTTCAAAGTTTGGTCAATTTGCAGATTCATCGAATGAGTACGATATGTTTCTTACAAAGGCTGTAGAATAGACCATTTGAACATTTTTAGCTCTCCTTTTTTATTTTTCTACGTTTCCAGTTTTTGTTTATTTCTTTTAACAATGAACATAAAATAGTGTGTCAGATCAATTTTTGTAGCTTTATAGCAGCCTCTGTTTAATTTGGTCTCAGTATGACATTAATACTAAAGGGTTTCTCGCACCATTTAAAAATTACTAGCAGTGTACAGTACATTATCATCAAGTTAAATAATGGGCTTTACATCAAAATTTGTGTAGCTGTGTAAGCGCTTCGATAAACGTCGTGTTCGCAATTTACGATTAAAGACATAGCTTTTGGAGTTCATAAGGAGACTCGTTTAATTAGGGTTAGCTAGTCGGCTTCGAGCAAATAATTAATTTAATATCTTTATTTGCTTGTGAAATCCCATTTCAGTACATGATTTTATTGCAACAGTGTATATTTCAGAATCAAATCATTCAGCTTTTGAACTGCTGTTTCAACATTTTACGAAATCCTTTTAGTCTTTATGTTTGTTTATATTGACGTTCTAGGGTAACTTTTAATGCAAAAATTCCATACACATTTTGGCTAATGTTTTTAAGCCTTGGTATTTGAATTTTGTATGCTTTATATGATTTAACTACATCTATCCTTTCGTTTTATTCAATAGGTTGTTATGTGATAGAGTATTTCAACTGCGAGTGAAGTTCGTTTAGTGTGATGTATCATTGTCGCTTCTTCTTCTTCTTCTTCTTCTTATTATAGGATAATATCCTGTTAATTCCATTTTGCCTCATCTTGGTTGGGGGTGAATTTCTTACTGGTCTTGGGATAGTGATGTCCAGCAGTCCTTCCATCGCTTGGGTGGCCGTCCTACTGTCCGTTTTGTGTTAGGTTTTTGTGTCTTCGACCATTTTGCTAGTCGTTCCTCACCCATTCTGTCAACGTGATCTCGCCAATGACGTCGTCTTGTTCTCACCCACCTAACGATGTCTTGAATGTCGCATCTTTCTCTGATGGTTTCATTTCTCACTCTATCCCGGAGAGTGAGTCCAGCGATAGTTCTTAACGTTCTCATTTCGGTCGATCTCATTGTCTGCTTAGATTTTGCTGTTTCGGCTCGTGTCTCCGCTGCATATGTTAATATTGGCCTGACACACGTTTTGTATATTCGTGCTTTACTCTCAGTGGTCATATATTTGTTCTGCCATATTATGTCGCGGAGATAGCCAGACACTGCTGCAGCTTTATTTGATTGTTTTCTTGTCTCTTGATTGATGTTTCTGCTGCTGGATATTTCTACGCCTAGATATGTAAGGCTCATGACCTGTGTTATTGTTTTGTCGTCTATAACCAGTTTGCACCGTATTGGTTCTTTGGAAATTACCATGGACTGCGTTTTTTCTATTGATATTTTCATGTTCAGTTGTTCGGCAGTTGTTTTAAACTTAAAAAGCATGCGTTGTAAATCGTCTTCGTTTTCTGCTGCAATAACTGCGTCGTCTGCGTAGGTCAGTATCTTGAACCTGCTACTCCCCATCCTGTACCCTCCTCTCGCTTCTTTGACGGATTTAATAATTTGGTCCATAATGATATTAAAAAGTATCGGGCTGAGGCTGTCTCCCTGTCTTATGCCTGTTGATATAGGTACTTCTTCTGTTAATGCGTTATTAGTTCTTATTCTTGTTTTGTTGTTACTGTTAAGCTCCTTTATTACCTTTATGATTCTTCGATCGATATTATTTTCTTGCAGCGTTCTTATTACGTCAACGAGTACTCTGTCGAACGCTTGAGTTAAGTCAATAAAACAAAGGAATAATGGCTTATTAAATTCGATCGCTTTCTCTATTAATTGTCGCAATATAAATATTGCGTCCACTGTGGACCTATTCTGGCGAAACCCCTGTTGTTCTTCGCTTATGCCCACCTTGAGTGTTATTTCTTCTGCTATGATCTTTGTCATCACTTTTGATACAGTGCTTAGAAGGCATATTCCCCTATAGTTCTTTGGATCTTTCTTGGTACCTTTTTTGAATATCGGGATTGTTATACTTGTTTTCCACTGGTTAGGTACAGCTCCTGCTTCGATTATTTTTTGGAACAGGGTACTTATCTCTTGTGCCAGTTCGTCACCGCCGTATTTTATCATTTCATTTGAAATTTTGTCTATTCCTGGGGACTTTCTATTTTTAAGCTTAGCTATGGCGGCAGTTACTTTATCCTTGGTGATTTCTATTGCATCCAGCCCATCATCGTTGGCCCTCCCGTTTTCTGTTGCTCCCATATTATCATTTACGTCATCTATAGTTGCCTCATATAAATTCTTGAAATGGGTTAACCATGTATCGGGCGAGATAATGGTTGTTTCTATATATTCATTGATTGGCTTCTTCCTGTTGCGCAGCATATTCCATATTTTATTTTGTCCCCCATACAAGTCGTGCTCCATTTCTTTCGTGAAGTTTTCCCAGTATTCTCTTTTAAGTGCTGTTATTTGGGTATTTATTCTATTCCTTATAAGTTTGTATCTGTCATATTGCTCCATTGTCTTGTTGTTCCTATACATAATATATGCAGTACGTTTTTCTTCAGCTAGGAGTTTTACTTCTTCAGTGAACCACGGTTTGGTGTTCCGTTTTCCATTCACATTGATGTTTCTGGTTCCAATTGCTTCACTTGCGCTGCTTATTATATTGGAGCTTAGTTTTTCCCATGCTTGTTCGACACTGTCGGCTTCTGTTATCATCTTAGAGTTTATTTTTTCTGTTAATCTTCGCTTATACAATTCCTTTGTGCTGTCATTGCTTAGTGACTCGATGTTGAATTTTGTGATATATTCTGGACGCATTTTCTTCTTTAAGTTTACGTTATAACGAAGTTTGCACAGTACAAGATTATGGTCTGTGCCCACGTTGGCTGAGCTCAGTGTTCGAACGTCTAGGATTTGACTGGGATGTATGCTTCTGTTTGTGATAACATAATCGATAATAGACTGTTGTCCCCGAGAATTGGACCACGTGTACTTGTACTGCCTCTTGTGGTTAAAGTATGTGTTATTGATTCTGAGCTCGTTTTGCGCACACAGTGCTATTAGCATTTCGCCATTATCGTTTATTTGCTCCTCATTGAATCTTTGCATAACCCCTTGGATCACATCATTTCCAATTCTCGCGTTTAGGTCGCCCATTATCAAGATTTTTTCATTCTGTGGTATTTGGTTTAGTGTTTCTTGCAAATTCTCATAGAATGACTCTCTCTCTTCTCTAGGTTTACTAATATCCGGTGCGTATACACTTACAATGTGTATTTTGTCATTATCAAAACTAAGTATTGTGTGTAATAATTTATCATTTATATATTTTATTTCCTCTATGTGTTGTTCAAATCGCTCATGTATCAGTAGGCCAACTCCTGCTTGGGCCCTTTCACCTTTGTCCTTTCCGCTGTAAATCATGATGTAGTTTTGATATTTTGTATTTCCTTTTCCCTTTCTTTTTGTTTCTGAGATACAGCAGATATCAATTTTGTGTCTGTTCATCTCCATGATGATTTCCTGGTCTTTATTAGTCCATGATTGAATATTCCAGCATCCTACCCTTATCATCGTCGCTAAGAGTCATTTTTTCCAATCCGTATTGTGTTAGCCTGTTAATTCTTGGTTTGAGTTCTTTTAATAATACTTAGAACCGGATCCCACGCTAACAATGAAGCTCTTCAGATTGCCAATTCTATCCTGTAGCAGGATCAAATTGGAATGGGTAACACGTTTGTAATCTAGGAATCTGTTTCGAGTCCCGCCGTTATACGTTTACATGTTGCTGATGAAACAGGGATTTTATGGTCCTGTGACTTACATAGAAGTTGCTAAAACCGAACCTGGGCAATGGATTTAAAACAGCTTGAAATGTTGTTTTTCTAAATGGGTAAGTCGACGGTTTGGATCAGGAAACATATGCTTCAACGAAGTTTGTGGTGGAATTGTATGTACCTAATATTGAAACGATCAGAAATATTACACGGCATACAATGTCAGATTTAGAATAAGCTATAACACTAACGCTTGTTAGATTTGGGATAATAAAATACGTTTTATGGTAGCAAATGCAATAGGGGCCTTTCCAGTTACTTTATTATTCTTGTGTATTGACGAAAGCTTTTGGAGCGTGTGCAAATTTTGCGAGATCATTAAAATTGTAGTAGACAAAAAGAACATTTGAAGTTGTTTGCCAGCAGTAGCTGGATTTACTGCAGTGTAAATTACAAAAGGCTGCCTTATTAAGATACAAAGCTTTATATTACGCAGAACCTGATGGTTACTCAAAACGAACGAGCTAACAGTAAAATTAATAATTTAAAATTGTATGGAATTAGCGTCAGGTTTCTGTTTTAATTAACTCTGCTTGGTGGTAATTAAAATGGAATGCCCCCCTAAATCTTTTAAGATTAGAAATACTTTACGACGTTTTTACCTTAAATTAGAAAAACCCGAGCTCTACTGATTAATCAAGATTTTGGAGAAATGATTTTTCTTCAATAATTGACTTTCACTTTTTGTTACTGCTGGTTTTCGATTTCTGCTTGATTTTAATAGGAAAATAACACCCTCTTTGTCGTTTTAAATTGTAACATTTCACACTAAATTTAAAATAATTGAATTAGCCCTCAACTAGTACCACGCGGGGTTTCGTCACCTCAAACACCTTTATTTTGTCGTTGGTTATTAGAATGCCTCGTTATCTAAGCGAAAATCTACTTGAGCGGCCTGCTACTAACTTTGGTAACAATAGACAAGGTGAAATTAGAAAATTCGAAAAGGAAAGGTTTTTCTGTGCAAAATGGCAATATAAGTGACAATGCTAGTATTTTTATTATTACTATTTTGTTCCCGTTTTCTAACGCTGCCAACGGCATATGGTGCTTGTATTATTACAGTTAATTAATTATGTCGTTACAATTACTGTTTTTATTACTATAATTATTACTATTATGTTAGTTTTTTACGCACTTCTTGGTTTGTTGATTATTTGACGCTTGTTTACCAAGTCACATGTTCCCCTATTATTGCTATAAAAATTGTTGCTGTTTGAAGTATGGTTGATATTATTATTGTTATTATTATTATTATCATTTAAATTTAAAATCTCAGTCTTAGACTGGTAAATCTTAATAGCTAAGGGGGTTTAATATTATTATTGGTTTTATTCTAAATAGTGTTGCCATGGTAGTATTAAAATTATTTTGTTCTGAATTGTTCCTATTTTGTCAATTACTAAACATATTTCGAGCAGGAAAGTAGAATTTCCCTGACCCAGGACAGTAAAACCCAGGCTAGTATGATTTTATTGAAACGTCATTTTATATAATTTTTCAAAGATATATCAAAATTTTAAATGTTATGACCTTTAATGTGTAATTAGTTATTTGTACAAGTAGTTTTGGAAATCATATTTTTTCATGAATTTGCAGTTTGATTAACGAGGGAGAAACATTAATGACTTAAAAAAGGGACTTTTAAACCTTGTTGTGCACGTACCTTTCTTGCATAGTGATCCTTGAAACCCGAAAGTGAAAAAGGATAACAGTCATTGACATTTCACGATTTTTCTGATATTTCAAGATTTTGCTGTCACTCAACAATCCGGCAACCCGAAAAACATTGTTTCGCAATATGTAAATATTGTTAAAGTAAAATCATCATACGATTTTTTGACAAAAAATTCGAGTAATTTGATCACAAAAAATTTATATTAACAGTAATCAGTTGTATAATATTTGAAATATTTATATTATTAGATTTTGAAACTGCACTAGAATTCACATTTTCGCTGGAATATGCGGAATCATTCATTTCGCAAAGATTAATTTCAATCTCTGAATCAGCAGCACTAGCACAATCGGTTATCTTCTTTCCTTGTATTCGATTAGCAGTTTGGAGTAGGAATGGCCGTGTGACGTGAAACCAGTCGGGTCCCGCTGGGTCACGGCGGCTCCCGTCGTGAGCGTGAGTAATATTTGAAAATCGGGCCGTGAACGTGAGTGGAAATTTCCAAGGAGTAATTCACGTTGCACGTTAATTTCAAGTTAAATATTTAATAACAAATAGGATAGAATACTAAAAATATCGCGTGGACAGACAGCGTGCGAAATGAGGAAGTCCTTCGAAGATTAAACAAGGATATGGAAACAAAACTTGCCATCAAAGGAAGGAAATTGGGATACCTGGAACACTTGATGCGACATGAATAATACAAAATTTTGCAAGAAATTATGCAGGGTAAAATAGAAGGAAAGAGAAGTGTGGGACGGAGAAGGACTTCTCGAACGTAAAAGTAATAGTTAAACCTAGAAATCAAAAGTGTTTCCTAGTAACGTATACCTTCTTGTACTTGTATCTGTAATGGAAACGTCAATGCCAATGAGAGTTTTTGGTATTAAAAGTAATGTCTTTGATGAAGGTTGCAGGAAACGTTTTTGCAAGAAATCAGTATTTATCCCTTCTTCTAAGCTATTGCAGTCAATTTTCATATATTTCCTTTTGTGTCTACGATTTGGATTGCAACAAATCAAGTAAATTATTTCACTTGCAATTTAGTTTTAGTTCTGTTGCGGGGCCTCTATTGGTTTTAAATTTGAACATTCTGTTCTATCTGAATTGGAATTTTCAAGTAAAAGCTGCGGGTCACGTCGTGAGTGGAGGTTCACGTCGGGAAAGTTAGTGAACGTGAGGGTGAGCGTGCGCGAACGTGAGTATTTAAAGCAAGTGTGAAACGTGCTTGACGTGAGTTAATACTCACTCACGCGCCCATCTCTAGTTTAAAGTTTATATGGAGTAAACTACAATGTAACCTTCTGATACACTTATAGACTAGCATCCCCCGTGCCTTTTCAAATTGGGTACATCCCCTCCAGCGTCAATCAGCAGTGTTGCTGAACTACGACGTAGGCATTGTCCTGCATAACTCTTAGGATCTGCTAAACCAAGGTAAGCATCAACTTTACATAGAATTATTCCAGAGGTATGAATTCCTACAGAGCGAACACTGCATTTTCCTTGTATGTAGTTTACAAATAAGCGGCAGTGTGTGGTTAGAGGTGATCGTAATGCCAAGTGCTTTCTATATAGAGCAATATTAACACCTCTTCTTTTATTAACAACAATAAAACTTCGAGGTTTGGATGTTTTGGAATCAATAATTTTGACAACTAAAATGTTTTCTTTGTCATCAATGCCATCAATAGACATTTTTATTAGCTCCTCACACCAACAAGCTTCTGATAGCCCGAATACTATTACAACATTCAATAAAAATCAGTAAATAAAATGTAATTAATTAATTATTAAATATTTTATTTACCTTCATCCATCATATGTAATTACTGTGACTATTTTAAAATTGCAGCAATTTTCAAATATTGAGTACACATCCTGATATCTGTCTTTCGATTTATTTTCCAGTAAATCTTCCATTGCAGCATAGGTAGCTGCATTTATGCTCCATGGAATGTAGTCGTTGACATCCCCATTTTATTCAAAGACACCCATATTTATCACCTTGACGAATTGCAAGAAATGATGATTTTTTTTTGTTTTAAACGTTTGTTGAGTAGTCACTAAGGAAACAACAGCAACAGGACTGATTAGATTTTTCTGATTTTATTCCATTTCTATTGTCACTATAAATTTATTTTCTAAAATTTAACTATTTATTTAAAAAAAAAGTGTATAATGCACTTCAAGAGTGTTGTTCCCAACTCAGCGGTTAAAGTACTCGGCTGCTGTTCGACCTTGTACTTCAGTTTTCGCCTCGTCAGGTAAAGTTCCACTTTCTTGACTTTTATGTGAATAACTACTACTGTATAGCATTAATAATATTACACAAACCGGCCGAAATGCCAATCGTTACTAAAATAGATGATATAAGACCAAATTAACTGACAAAAATACCGTTTTTTTTCCTACCGAAAAGTATGTTCTCTATTTTGTTACAGAAGCTAAGAAAGTACTTTCCAAAATAAGACTGAAACTTATATTTATGTTTTATTTTAAAAGTTCATATTTTACTTAATTTTGTAACAGGGGCTATACCTTTCTGAGGATTTTTGTAACACAGGGACAATTCAAGTTTAATTTTTTCCTTAGAAAAAATATTTCTTTACCAATTTTAATTTATAAGTTTACGTATAAGACATACTATAAAGAAATAAATATATGCAAATGTTACATTTAACTATTAAAAAATAGTTATTGAATTTGGAATGGCAGAATACCCCAGGATACCAGTTACGTTCAGTGAAACAGCGATGCCTGTTGAGAGTCAGTTCCTCAGTTCTAAATGTTGAGCTGCCTCACGCATTATTTCGGTTTTGGAAAACACATTTTTTGATACTATCATTCTATGTAATGCCCAATTAATTACATTGATGAAGAAGAAGAGAATGCTGATGACACAGAAATATCTGGATCTGACGATATTAATGAGAAGGATGATGGATATTATATTTTTTCATATGATAATCGGGAATACGAGCGGAAATAACAATTTACGCATTCATGAAAAAGAAAAGCACATAGCTTTGTAAATGAAATATGTGAAGTACACAATAGTATATTTTTATGATACTGGTACAAGGGTCTAAAAAAATCAGATTAATAGGATTAGAAGATTTAGATGTAGATTGGATATTAAAATTATTAAGATGCATTTAATAACTAAAGAAAGCAGAATTTATAATTTAATAATATGAAACTGATTGAGAAACAGAAGGATTCTAACCTAATTTAATATCTAAAATAAAATTGGAAAATGGAAAATTGACAAATATATTTTCGAAATAGACTATTGAACGTAGCAGGTAGTTATCAATTAAAAAGCTTTTATAGTGTGTTGGATGGAGAAAATAAGTAAAGTCGCCAAGGAGTTTGTTTTTATTGATATAAGAAAATTTGAAACGAAAAGCATGTAACCAATTTCTGTAATAAGAAATTAATAAATAAACCCTTTTAAAAGTTTTAGAAACATTTTTGGCATATAGAATGGTTAAAAGTTTAAGATAAAATTTGCGTGATGTTAAAAAGGTTAAAATATAAAGTATTAAAAGAATGGAAGGTATGCAGTATTCATATATTTATGAAGGAAGATAAAGAATGTGGTAAGAAGACTAAACTAAAACATTTATAATTTATAAAAGCAAATAAAAGGAGGGAGCTACTGAATTGGATTTATTGTAAGATTGCATTTGACATTTGGCATTGATTGAATTGGATAAAAAGTAACAATTTACAAAAGAAGAGGATCACAGGGAAGTCGTGGATGGAGTGAGCGTATTATGTGGGGCTTGTTTCTGGTCTGAATTCTTGGTGCTAAGCTGTAACGGAATTCAAATGAGTATTAAAGTATTAAAGTAACGTAACCACGAAAGAGGTCTGTTTGGATTTTTGTTCAGGTGGAGCTGTGTAGGCAGATTGATGGAGCAAACTAGGTTCCTGGGTTAATTCGGATCCTGATTCTGAACATTTGTGGCAGTTTGGTGGACCGTTTAGGCCTTCACCGAGAAGAGCAGTTGTGGAGTGATATGTTACAGAGTGGGACGAATTGGTTTCAGCATGAGCAAGAGTGCTCAGTTGGATGAAAGGTCTGTGAATCCAGGTATTACATAATAACTGAAATAAAATAAAGATTAAAGTGAACTAATTTTCATTAAGGAAGCACTTACAATTTGATATTCTCATATAACAAATAATGTAACGATCAAGTATTTGTAATTGAATTTTCAGAAATAGTTTGACGTACTATTTGAATTGTCATAATGACATGACGTAATCTGTTCCAATTTTCACACACTCTTCGGAGTAATTCCACAAAATGGATCCACAAAATGGATCTGTTAACTGGCCACCTATTTCGTGCGATTTGACGCCGTTAGATTATTTTCTTTGAGGGTATGTAAAGTCGTATGTCTACGTCGATAAACCGGAAACAATTGAGCACTTGGAAGCCAACATTCGAAGCGTTATAGCGATTTACTGATTTACTGCGAAGAGTGTGTGAAAATTGGACCTCCAGATTACGTCATGTACACGCCAGCCGCGACGGTCACATGCCCGAAATCATATTCAAGCATAAATGCCATAAAATTATCTTTCAAATAAAGCCAATTTCATGGATATTAAAAACATTTTTCTGTGTTTTATTTCAATTTAAAGTTCTCCCACTCTAAAAAAACACCCTTTATTCGAGACATTTTTGAGAAAAAGAGTAATGCATTTTAAAAAGAATAACAATTTACTTTCGAAAAGTCAATTTGGTTTTCGGAATAATCTAAGTACACAAACTGCAATAGACTAAATTCCTCCAAAATAATACATCAAAACCTAGAGAGCAGTAAACCAACCCTTGCAATTTTCCTTGATTTAGCTAAAGCTTTTGATCCTATTACTTAGTCATGCAAAACTTTTAGAAAAAACTAGAAAGTATGGGAATTAGGGGCGTAGCGAATCTGCTTATTAAAAGTTATTTAGAAAACGGTCATATTGTTGAAGTTTTAAGTAATGAATTAAGTATTAAAAATGATTTGCCACAAGGGACAGTACTTGGACCGATTTTATTTATATTATATTTAAATGATCTTTTAAAAATAGAATTTAAGGGAAAGTTGTTATCTATGCTGATGATACTGTAATTATTTATGGATCAGATAACTGGGATGTATTATTAAAAAGAGTGGAAACAGAACTGAAGGATATAAAAAACTGGTTGGATCAAAATCTATTAACAATAAATAAAATAAACCAAATTTATACCTTTTGCATGTTACAACTCCGGCTTACCACTAGTTAATCTAATAAAATTACATAAAATTGACAGTACAGTTGAAACATGTAATTGTAACATGACCATACAGAGAACGGAAACAATTAAGTATTTAGGAATTTTTATAGATCATAATATGAAATGGCATAAGCATATACAGATTGTAGTTAAAAAAAAATAGAAATTTTATCTACATATTTAAACAATTACGTGAATTTTTACCTTTAACTACCCTTAAGCAAGTTTATAGAATATTAGTAAAATCACATTTAACATACGGTTTAATAGGGTGTGGGGAGGTGTACAAAAAACCGTAGTTAAACCTCTGGAAATGTTACAGAAAAGAATTAAAAAGTTATTTATCGAAAAAATATACGTTTAACAATGATAAGTTATATAATGAATCTAAGATCAGGGACATTAGACAACTATTTTCTAAGTTACATTACAAACAATATTTAAAGAGAAGAAGGACATTGAAGACAATGTTATAAAACATACACAACTAGTAATAAACAACAGACAATAATTAACATTCCTTATTCAAAAAGAATATTGGGCAAAGAAGTTATGAATTTTTGGCTATTAAGTTTATAATATGTTACCGCCTAATATCAAAAACATAAATATACACAGACCTTATAAAAACTGTCACTGATTGGCCGTTGTCGTATTCCAGATCACAGTTGCATGAACTCTTTTAAATCGAGAAATTCATTGAGGTACAACTTCCACGTTCCTGAGTATTCTGCTGGCTTAATAACTACATCAAATTTTGTTTATATGTACTATACCTATAGTTATAGTTAAAAAGCAATTACTTTACTCACACACAAGCTGCTTAGGTAACTTAAGTGGGAGTACTTATTTATTTACAATGTACAACCTTTTGTTTTGAAAATCGAAAAACAAACATGTAAAGAAACAAACATGTAAATATACTTATTATTATTTTTATTATTCTACATAGCTATAATTATACATACGTTTAAAATTTAAGAATTCGTATTCTGCGTGTTCAACAGTGAATTGTCTCAGTAAGAACAAGGAATTTCCGATTTACGATGTTAAACTTTCAGTTACTATTACCTGTCTTGGCTATTGATCACAAAGGTCCAAAACTAAGTGAGTACAGTTTTTGCCGCCGCAAGCTCTTAAATGCATGCAGCAAACGGGACCGTGTAGTTTGTCTCGTCGAACTGTTTCTTGCGAAAGATTTTCGGGCTGAGGACAGCTTAATAATTGGTCAGATACTTATAGCCGAGCACGGAGGTTGCGCGCGGAGTGTTATTTGTTTCTGTAAATATAACCACATGGAGGGAACATGCTGTATCGTGTACCGCTAAGCTCGCAGCCGTGCCATTAACAGCCTGTACCTCAATCTATCACTTCGCAACCCTCCGGCATCCCGAAAATCTCTGGAAAACGTCTTCACAACATCGATAACTGCTCGTAGAAAATCAAGGGAGCTCTGTACCTATTCCTTATCATGCCGCCGATGCAAGCCTATAAGCTAGAAGCAAATTTTGCCTTCAGTGACCTGAAGAAGCTTCTTAGTTTTGCTTTTATCTTCGAACTACAATCCTCAGCTGCTAGCCCGCTTTTATCATTCAGCTTTGAAGGCTAGCGAATCAGTACCTCCGGTCAGGATATTGTGCGCCGCTCGAGGTTTGTGACCTTACTTGGTATTCGCACGTTGTGCCGACAGAACCGAATTTCATCTAATTGTGATTTATGTTTCACTTTTTTATGCTGCATGTATAATTTGCAGGTAATTTAAAATGCACTAGATTAAAGTTTTGCACAATGTGTCAATTGCGTTCCCTGTGGAATTTTTGTGCAGGCGGGGCTTCGTTTGCAGACTAGGAGCTGGTAGAATTCTTAGGAATTGTTTTCGAAGCCCGCTCAAATATAATGTTCTGAACGTCATCTCAATACGCCCGTTAAAGTTTTCTGAATGATTTTCATCTGTAAAGCGCCGTGCAGTTTCGCGTATTTTGATGTCAAGTAAGCATTTCAAGAGCTCCAATTCTTGGAATTACTCTTGAATAAGGTTTTTTATAGTAGAGCCGTGGGGCACCATTATCCACCGATCTATGTCTTGTACATTGTTAAATTAGTTTACGTTCAACACGCATAGTAATAATAAAAATGTTTGGTATACTTACTAACAATATTATCAGAGTATTGAATTTTTCATTTACCATATAGGGTGTCCCAAAACGTACCACAAATATTTTAGGAAACAATTGGGTAACTCAGTAAGAGTCGAAAAGTTTAGATATCCCAAACTCAACCGTTAACTACTTACTCTTGATTTTATAATTTGTGATTAACATTCAGAAAAGTGAATTCACCAAATAAACGTTTTAATATTATACTATAACAAAAGAATTTGGAATTGCCCCTTTTGCAATAGATCCACAGGGCTGTGCGTCGTAGAAGTGATTGTGGGGTTCTTAAAATAATTTGTGGGTTATTGCGGATACTATCTGCGGGCCGTGGTATTCGACGACGTAATTCCTACAAAGTGTCTACTTCCGTAGCATAAACTGAGCGTTTCATGTGACCCCAGAGGTAAAAGTCCATAGGGTTTAGGTCTGCCAAACGCGATGGCGATACCACTCGACCGCCTGTTCTAATCCATCTCCTTGGGAAATGTGTGTTACGCAAAATTCTTACGCGCAAATTTGCATGCGCGCGTCCCATCGTACTCGTACGATATTTTCATGTTTAATATTTAATGGAACATCTTCCTGTGATATCGGCAATGAATTCTCTAGAAATATTCATAACTTTCAGCATTGAGACGTTGTGGTAATGCAAATGGTCCAATTAAGCGATTATTTAGAATGTCAGCCACTATATTCATACTAACTATTTGTTGGAAATGAGAGCGTCGCCTTAAAGGAGGGTTTTCTCTTGTCTATTCATGGAAATTATGAAAATTAGTATTTCCATTTCTCGTAAAGCAAGCACAGTATATTCATGCGTCTGAATTCAGTTACAAAATCCTAAACGACCTTCTGCAGCATTGCCCAGAGCTTGAACTCTTTGATAATGGTATGGACGGAAACGCTCCTTATTATTTTTCAAACCTAATGAGTGACAAAACATTATAGTAAAATAATGGTGTACTTATTCGTACAAATTAAACCTGATTTTTTGGATTTTCCAGTACTCATAGAAATAAGTTATCCCCACACTTGATGTCGGATCTTCTAACAAATTAAGAACTTGTTCTTCACTATTTACGGGTATGCCAAGAATACCTTACCCAGACACAAGCCTTGGTTGAAGTGCCCCGTGTTCTCTTAACTGCCGATATGACTTAGTGGAAACTTCAGGTGTAAGTATCCTCTATTAGCACAACTTCTCCTGTATTCTTCTAGTGCCATTAAGTCATTGCCATCACACAAACCATACATATACACAATGTCTGTGCATTCCGCGTTGGAAAATAATCGAAGCATTGCATGAAATTAAGGATGTTAGCCAACTTTTTTATACAACAATTGTAGCTATTTACCTTTTTAATAATTTGACAATTAACACTGACAGCAATATTATGGTTCGTCAACAATAACGTTCAATTGCTATACAAAACAGATAGCATTCACGGCTTAGGTAATGTTGGCCGGAAAATTATAAAATCAAGAATAACTCTTTCATGGTTGCGTTTAGGATATATGTTTACCTAGACCTTCTGGCTCAAAACGAGTTGCGCAATTGATTCCCATCATATTCCTGGTACGTTTTGCGACACTCTATTTAACAGATAAACCACTCACAGAATCTAACTTCGCCAAATTAGAAACCGTACTCCTTCAGAATTTGTTAAAACTATGTACGGTAACCATCCACTGTTAGTTTTAATTTAATTTCAATGTGAATTGCGCGTGTTTAGTAAATTTTCTACTTTTTCTGTTCTTTAGTATCTTCTTTCAGTTAGCCATTCCTATGATTTCTATCTCTTTGTATGTCATTCAGATATCTTTTTGAAAGTCGTCCTGGTGGACTTTTACCTTGAGTGCTTCCACTTTGTGACTACTTTTGAATATTTTTTATCTTAAAACTTTGCTAAATTCCCTTTATTGACCTATCCACTTTCCGGTAAATCGAGCGGTAAATTTTTAGTTTCGTATTTGGATTTAATACTTTCGAAGTAATTTTTTTATTGATATAATATAGGCTGCTGTATCGGGTTTTAAATCGTTCGACAATTTCCTGTCTAACTGTATTCTTATGATTTAGTTGAGAGCCGAAGTATTTAAATTGTGTTGCTTGTTCGGATTGCCCACCGGCTGTGGTTGCATTCGGGGTTATATTATTATTATTATAAGAAGTAAGCGGAGTAGCTGATAGCGTTTTGCATGCCCCCTCCAGTCTGAAGAAGCATTGAAGAAGCGTTATGACACTGTTACCAAACAGACGTACCGTCGGGTTCGCTCTGCATTCTCACGTAATGATTAGTTAGCTTTCGACGGGTTGCTTATCGTTTAGAGAAGGCGTTGGTCCCCCACTCAATTAAATCCGGATCAACTGTTGCTTCCTCATCGAATTGCGAATAATTGGGGAGCTATATTCTGTCGCTCTGTGTGTGTTTCGACAAACTCCAGATTTATATATTACACGGATTTCTACGACTGGCGCCGCCTCTCCATCCCCAGTTTCCAATCTTTTCTCTCGTAGCATATGTTTTCTTCCAGGCCTCTTGATTTCATTGCTGCCTCCAAATCATATCTCCAACTTCTTCGAGGCCTTCCTCTCTTTCTTCTCTCTTGAGGAATCCATTCTAATATTTTCCTTGGCCATCTATTATTATCCATTCTTTTTGGGTGCCCGAACCAAATTAATTGTTTCTTTTCAATTTCGTCTGTAATAACTCTCTCTATGCCCATGTTTTCTCTAATCACTTCATTTCTAATTTTTTCAGCTCTAGATCTTCTGCAACTTCTTCTTAAACAGTCCATTTCTGTAGCCAGTAGTTTTCGTCTGTTAGGTTTACTTAAATCCGACACCTCCGCTCCGTATACTATTACACTTTGGATAATGGTCTTGTAAATACGTTTTTTCGTTTTCTCTCTTATGTCTTTCTCCTACAGGATTGAATTGAATGCTCCAATAGCTTTTCTATCTTTGGTTATTCTTTCTTTAACTTCGTCGTCGCTATTCCCTTGCTTGTTAAACAGAACGCCCAAGTATTTACATATCTGTACACCCTGTATTATGCCACTTTACAGCAGTAAATCGTTGCATTCATCGTTTCCTATTATTAAGTATTCGCATTTTTTCAGGTTCATACTAAGTCCGGCTAGTTCGTATTCTGCTTTTAATTTTCTGACTATATAGCTCAAATCTTGTTGATCTTCCGCTATCACAACTTGATCGTCGGCAAAAAATTAACTATAGAGTGTGTCTTCACCCACTCTAAGACCCATATTTTTACAATTACGTATCCACCCTTGTAGGGCTTGGTCCAAGTAGATTTTGAACAAAGTAGGAGATAAACAACATCCTTGTCTTAATCCTTTTGATGTCAGAAATGATTCTGTAAGTGTATTTTCGATTTTTATTGCAGTGGAATTCTGTTTGTAGTAGAGTTGGGTAGCTAATATTAGTGATGGTCTTACTTCGAGTTTCTGCATTGCTATCCATAGTTGTGATATAGGAACGTTGACATAGGCTTTTTCTAAATCTATCAGGGCTATATGTGTCTCTCTGTTTCGCTGACAGCGTTTCTCGAGAGCTATTTTTAATGTAAAAGGATTATCAATTGTGGATCTTCCGGCTCTGAAACCTGCTTGTTCCTCTGGTTATTTGTCCTGAATGTCTTCTTCTATGAAGTTTCTAAGAATCATTGAGTATATTCTACCAATTGTTGGTATAACTGCTATTCCCCTGTAGTTAGTTGGATCGTCTTTGGAACCTTTTTTGTGTATGGCTGTTATGTAGGAGGTCCTCCATTTTTTCGGGGTTTCTTCACCATTCAGACATTTGGTCCCGAGTGGTGTAGCTTGAACAAGCGTCCACGTTCGATCAGCAGAGTTAAGCAACGCTGTCTCTGGTCAGAACTTGGATGGGAGTTCCACGACTGCATCTCTCGGCGCCTCGTGGTACGGCTATCACGGAAAAAAGTTGGTCCCGGCGGTCATAACAACATCATGACAGTCGTTAGTGGGGTTGGAAGTCCCCATAACTGCACAGCGACGCCTATAATTGGCCTAACGGATGTTGGCTGAGTGCGAATTAAATAAATAAATAAATCTTTCATACAGGGTTTTTAACATTTCCATTAGTTTTTGTGGTCCATATCTCATAAATTCAGGATGTACTCCACCAGGTCCGGGAGATTTTCTTGGTTTTGTTGATGCAATTGCTTTTTGAACTTGGCTGATTTGAAGGTGAATTCGACTTGTGTTATGTGTTTGTTGCTTTTCTAGCATAAAATTCGGTCGTTTTTCTTCTAGGAGATTCTTAAAGTGTCTTACCCAATCTTCATTTGTAATACTGTTTAGGGTAGATCCCTGTTTATTAGATGTCCTTACTAATTGTATAGTCTTCCATGCTCCTGAGCTTCTAGTTCCTCCTATGTGTTGATCGATGTATTCACACTTTTTAATCCAAGATTGCTTTTCTTTTTACTACTTCCTGTTTTACTTTTCTGTTAGCTCGCTTGTATGCCTCCCTCGTTGCTAAATAATTTTTTTTTGGAGTAGATTTACGTATAGTTGTTCATTCTCTTCGATTTGTTTTTCTATATCCGCATCCCACCAATAAGGTCTCTTTTTTGTATTTTGTGCTCCCACAGATTCTTAAGCCGCTTCTAGTATACAGGATTTAATGTGTTCGTATTCCTCCTACGTTGTTCGCTCTGCTCGATTTAGTTTTCCTTCTAGTCTTTTGCAAAACAGGTATTTCATACTAGCATGTTCTAAACTCTCGAGATTATATTTTATGCTATTTATTTTGTTCCCGTATGAGTTATCTTCTCTCGCACCATGAGCTACTATGTATGGTATGTATATTTTCGAAACCACCAAACAGTGGTCAGATCCGCAATCTGCTCCCCTTTTAACTCTCACGTCTTGTATCTTAATACCGGCCTTCTGTCGAATGATGAGGTGATCGATGATTGACTTGAGTCCCCTAGTGTGTTGCTACCACGTGTACTTATGTATATCTTTATGCTCGAAGAACGTGTTGGTTATTGTAAGGTCATATTGATTGCATAGGTTTATCCATCTCTGGCCATTATCATTAAGAGTGTCCTCTCCATGCCTGCATACTATCTTTGCCGTCCTACTTTCCCATTGAAATCTCCGGCGATGACAATTTCATGGTAATTAGGAATTTGGTCAATGATATTTCTAAGAGTCCCTTCGAAACTGTCTTTTACTTATACCGTGGCGTCATCGTTGGGTGCATAGACTCCGAATATCATCATAGCTCTGCCCCTCATTTGGGTCGTTATTTTTATAATACGTTCATTTAATGGTTCCCACGATCTAATATGGTTTTGAAACCTTTTATGGAATAATATTGAGATTCCTGCCTTTGCTCTTTCAGATTTATCAACTCCGCTGTATAAGTGTATAAAATCCCTAGTATTTTCACTTCCATTTCCTTTCTTCTTCGTTTCTGAGAGGATGGCTATATCTATTTTTCGCTGAATAAATTCTAGGATAATTTCTTGTTGTTTATTCCTAAGGCCTTATACGTTCCATATTCCTAAATTCAAAGTCCATTTTCGTTGCTCTGTTGTCGTCTATTATTATATCCCTCCGATGCCTAAGGCAATTTACTGAGTTTTTTAGCAGTTTTGCAAAAAATGCAAATTTTACGTGAGCGAGGAGCTGGCCCATTACACAACCCCCAACCGTGGAGGACCGGAGGTATCTCGCTTCGTCTGGCTTCTCCAGATTTAACTGAGTGAATATTTAACCAATCATAGCCGCAACACTCCTTCCGATTCTGTGTGAGGCGCTTGTGAAAAATGTTTTCGTGGACTTTCCGCTATTTCTCTGAACAAGCCACCATCAAACACTACCCAGGGGTATTTATGTTATCTCCTGGTAGTTTAGAAGACCAAGGATACAGGTAGCGAGGTTATAAATATACTTCTCTTGCATGTTCGTTCCCAAAAAGAGTAACCTTTATATAATGTAAAATAGAATTTGAAGTTCGACGTTGACTCTTATTAGAATCTTGCGCTAACACGCACAGGTAAAGGTATTTTTATAAATCCTTCTTGAAATTAAGACGGTGGTTGCTGGTACAGTCATAAATTTTATACGCAGTATTAACATGACCTTGAGATGATACTTTCAGGTAAGTGCCGATATTTGTAAGAATCTGCCGATACACCATCTTCTGTAAACAACCTGTGGATCTTCGTTTCGGTGATTGACAGCTGTCTATTATTTGAAAGCAGGTCGTTCGGCGCCCTTGTATTTAATTAAGGGCCTAGGCGTATCCTTGTTTGAGATAGTACACCAATACACCTTCCATTTTTATTCTAGTTGAACCGCCCTTTTTCTCAGCCGTTAGTTGGCTGGAGCAATTTTTAGTTAGAGGATTGCTTTAATTTACTATTAAATACCACTTTAACATCTAATTAGCATTCAGTCCTGTACCAATTAGCGGAGTTTCTAAATGCAAATACAGTCTCCCTAGTGATGTATGGTTGAATGAATTGCGTGAGATCGTTAAGTGTAACTATTTTTCTGGAGTATAACACCATGCCGTCAGCATATGCACTTCTTCATAATATTTTTTTATTAATGCAATGCTTACTGCCTAACCTTCTTAGATGTCATTGTCGTCAGATTTAACAATTTTGATTAAAATATATGTAAAGACTAAACATGGGTGTTTCAAATTATTCAATGTACTTTTTATAAATTGGTTTTACTATTTGAGTATTGTCCAGTGTACATAGAATCGATGAATTCCAAAATCTGTGATACCGTTGTAAAACTTATTATTGACTGTTTTGGACTGCAATTCTAATTTAAGAACAGATGACTAATACTGGTTTCTTGAACTTTACACCTTTTCTGCACTAGCCTGAAGCCATCTGTCACTTTCATAACAAAGTTCTAAAATTTTCTGCTAACTACAGCCCAAGATATTATATTTTAAAATGTATTGTTTTTGTCGTTAATTTTTTTTGTACCTGTAAAATATGAAAAACAGAATTAAACACATTCGTTGTTGAAATAACTTAATTGCGCCGAGTGGATACGACATAAATCTATTGAGATATATCCTCGCTTCTTCAAGGCTAAAAACAGCAAATATTTATATTGGATTGCTCCAAAGTTGAGAAGGTTGGTCACTTGGGAGCGATTCCTACCTAACAGGCGATGAAACGTAATTTGAATCGGAGGAAACCTTTTCGTCCTTTTCTCTAGAGCTTCAAGGTCTGCCGATATAATTTGGAAGCCACACTGGGATTTGTTTGAAGTTGAATTAATGTTACAGGACTATTAGTATCACCCTATGGTGTACTAACACGTAACATGTTGCTTCTTATAATTTCCATCATTTTTATACCCGTTTATGATTTTATAGGATCAGACAGAAGCTGCTTATTTCCACCCATTAAAATAATCCCTTCAGACAGAATGTCTCGAGCAAACTATTAAAGTGCGAAAGCCTCAAAAACGTGCCGAGAACGAACGAATGGCTCTAATCTGACAGCCTGTTGCCTTTCAGCGGAACCATGAAAATTGAACGGATATGTGTCATTTTGAGAGATATAAACAACCTGGTTGCTTTTAACTGCCAGAATCTCTATCAGAAAGCAGAATTAAATTTCAGGCGGGAATGCTTCCATAGATCAATGGCGGATCGTATTTGCTCTGTAAAGTGATTAATTGGCAGCTTTCCACAGGAGCAGCTTATTCATGCTCATTCAAGCACTTCGTTTCATTGACTGTAAACAAAGGTGGAAGGAATGCTATGCAATGAAACTGAAAACATAAGGTAGATACCTATTTAATTAAACCGATTAGGTAATTAAGTAGTTTGCCGCAAGAATTGGAAATAAATTAGTTGGGCTGCGGATTGAAATTGTTGATAAATCTTCAGCTTGTCTGAATCCGAGAAGCAAAAATAACTCTAATTAAAGAAATTTCTTCGGACACCTCAAAAAGCTATGCCCTTAAGCGTAATCTGCGGATGGGACGGTTATAACAAAGTTCCTTGGCTAACGCAGCGTTTTTAGAGGTACAGAAAATTAACTCCATAAAAAAACAAATGTCTTCTTCAACTCCATAGGCGTTAACTGAATCAGAAACCCATGTACCATTTTAATAGTTTAATGAACCACGTTATATCAATTGTTGCTTGGTTATACACAAATCGTCAATTTAAGCAAGAGACATACATAGCGTTATCTGAACTTAAGATACGCAAAATATTTACTCAACTCGAAAAGCAACTAAAGAATTAAATGAAAATATTGTAAACATAAAATTAATGGTACCAGTTAACACGCCTCGGTCTATGCTTAGCGGTAGGTTCTACAATGGCGTCAGCGGAAGGAGGGGTGTAGGTGTTACCCTTATTGATGCTGCTAAATAACGGGTGTAAACTTTTAATACGTTTATTGCTAATGACCCGATGATACATACAAACAAGAACCAATTTACTACTATATATATACAAGAGAAAAAAAACAAGAAAAGAAATATGTACAAAACAGTCGTCTAGACTCGGACGCCGGTGGCGCGGGAGGTGATGGGGCGGCCTTTCCCGGTTGTCGAAGGCGGGTAACGCGTCCTGGACGCGGTCCAATCCTCCCGGGGAGCGAGACGGGGCACGGTTCGTTGTGGGCGCTGGCTGCGCTCTGGGTGGGGCGTCGAGCGGGGCTGCGTGGTTCTCCTGGAGCGTCGGCGGCGCGAGTAACCCACTCGGGGACGGTGGCTGGAGCGGGGCGTTGTTGGGGCACGGGGTCGGGCTTCCGCTAGGGGAGTCCGGGGAAGGGTGGTCCGTTGCCAGCGGAGGCCGCGACGTGGGCTGCTGTCGGGGCAGGAGTGGCTGGATGGTCCTGATGACAAAGTCCGGAAGAGCGCTGGTTGGTTCTCGTCCTAAGTCCTGAAGTGGCTGGATGGCCCTGATGACAAAGTCCGGAAGAGCGCTGGATGGTTCTCGACCTAAGTCCTGAAGTGGCTGGATAACCCTGATGACAAAGTCCGGAAGAGCGCTGCCTGGTTCTCGTCGTAAGTCCTGAAGTGGCTGGATGGCCCTGAAGAGAGCTGCTAGTTGGTCCTGGAAGGATGGATGCTGCTGGGACTCTCCGGGGTTGAGTGATTTCTTCTGGCCTGAGTAACTCTATTTAAAGGAGCCCCGTTCTTTGTTTTGCGCTTCCCGGACGCTCATTGGTCCGAGGAGAAGGGATGACTGCTTATTTTCCTCGTATTTAATAATTCCGCGGTTTTTTTCGCGGCGCAACATATTAGCTCCTTGATGAGTGTCGCAATGGCTGGCCGTTGAAATGCCGATTCTAATGATACCCCATTTGCTATGCGAAAGGCTTTAATTAAAATAAGCATTTGTTTCCCTCGAGCTCTGTGTATAAAATTACTTAAGCATTATTGTTACTGAGTGTGTTAAAAAGTTCTCCTTGCTTTTATTATTTGCGCGCTGAATTTTTCTGTTTTTTTATACCAAATACTCCTGCATTTGATTCTTTCTACCGCCAATTAAAATTTAATTTGTAATATTTGTACATTCGCCTGCTCTATTTGGCCTTTGTTCCGATTTCCAATTGCGGCGAATTTGAGCCGCGCTGATAGGCTCTGTGCATCGGTCCCTTTGCCATGACGTTTTATGGGGGTTATTCGCTGTACTTTAGAAAATGGCATGCTGTTTGCAATTTATTTTTTATTTCTGCAGAGGTTTTTAGCTGTAAATTTGTGTAGGATTGTGGCGTATCGGTAAACAGATGCGTTTGTTCTTTTGTTTCGTCGTCGTCTAGTTGGCGACGCAGATTTCCTTTGTTGGTCTGTTCACCGATTCATATTACAGTTAACATATTTTAAATGTTTTAAATACCTTAAAATAGCAAACCCACTGGGTTTTTTCTGTGAAATTTCCTGGATCTTGATAGCTCGGATGGAGCAAACACCATCGGGTTCTTAAGATTGATGTAACCCTAAAATCTGATGAATTCTGGACACCATTCAGGGGTACGACAGGAGATAGGAAAAACCTAACTGCGTTTTTCCAGATGCAGCAGCACAGGTAGCGGCTTCGAGGCTCCATTCACTACTAGAGAAGGTGAGTTTTTTTACGGGCCAAAAAAGGCTATTGAGTCACTCAAAAGTTCCCCAGAAATAGAAAATTGGGTTTCTGAAGAAGAATCAAAACGGCCTTTGGGAAAATAGAAATAGAAAGATTCGGGAAACCCTAAAAACTCACACAGCCTACAAGATGCGACAATCACAATTCCACTAACGTAAATACGATATTCGAAGGTCACCATGATGTTGGAGGCAAAACTTTCGTTTCTTCAGACCTGGCCTGTTGGGAAGCGCATTTTAAGTTGAAACACAAGTGCCAAGCTTTTAGACAATGCCCTAAAGAAGCCGTTTTCATAAAATTATACGCGTATGAGCCCAATGGGAATGAAGTACTAAATTCAGGGTTGCAAAATTTAACCAAAATAAAGTTAGGCAGCATGCGACATACACAGGCGCTTAAAGCGACCTAGTACCAAAATACAGAATAGCTATATTTGGAAGGAAAATCTACAAAAAAGCGATTTTACTAAACCCATGCTAGGGCTTGTATTGCGGCAAATAAACAATTTCGACCAATACAACCGACGGCTAAGGAATTCCGTTTGATCCTAAAGCCACATTCACAAGCGTATAAAATTATTGGAAGCATGGAAAGTAAATTTGATTACGTTATTGCAACAAGATGTAAAGGTATTCAAAAAGCGAAGCAATATACAGAAATATCCAGAAATAGGTGCACACAAAAAACTTGTAGTATCCTGAAGGTGAGTATTACCCCGAAATCTATTTCTTTTTATCGGAGCATTTTCGAAATTGATCAAAAAGCTCACTTATCCCACACAGACGAGTCGGCTTTTGAAAAGATATAGTTGCTAAATACGATCAAACTTCACAAGGTTATAAATAAAAAAAAGGGCACACTGCATTGTTTATGTAAAACTCAAATACGTGGATAATACGATTTCTTGCTCTAGTCACGATCAACCCGGTTGGTCAATGTATACGACATAGGTTTCCGCATTCCTTACGCCCCACCAACTATTATCGTGGTTCAGTCATGCTCCCGGTCAAAACTCCAGTATTTCCGCCATGCATACGACCAGCCTTGTGCTTCAGGTCTGGAGAGAACCCTACAATCGCAAAAGAAGGATCTTAATCTTAATTTACCTTCTTGTCGGTATTATTGATACTGAATTACGTTACATATTTACTGCTGTATATGGGTGGCTTCTACAAAGTTACTAGATTCTGTAGAAATATATCTTCCTCTTGTGGTATATAGAGCTTTACGTGCTTTTACAATTATATTAAGCCTGATGTTACTTTACACCTGCGTGTGTTCTTCGCATATTCGCTTTACGCCTTTACGAACATTCGTTTTGCTCTTCTCCCATGATGGAAGAAAGTAAATATAGTCACTATACATGCTGGATTGTGAGCTGTCTAATAGGTTTTATAATTCACAGTTTGTAAAGGTGACGTTACGGTTAGGATCATCTTTTCGGATAAGAATAAATTGAATAGCGGTCACCTCCAGCTACCGCCGAATATTTTTCGCTACAGTCTCGTGTGTTTAATACAAATTGCTATTTGTACAATGTTTTTGCCCGTACTCTGTACAACTGCATGCAGATAATTTTATGAGCAAATTAAAAGTCAATAGGTAGATGCAGCTGTGACGATTTTAACGACACCCTTACGCCGCGGTCGTTTCCTTCTGGGTTAGTGGACGTCAATTATCTTTTATGCGAGAATTTGTAATCTAACGGAGAATTATCATTACCTACTTTCTATGCACTTTGCGAATTGAATTAGACAGAAGCTCTTGCGCTTTTAAAATAAACACGAGTCTGCGTCCCACTGCAGCTAGCTGGCTGTAGTTCTGTTTGATTACTGGTCGAATTTATTCAACTGTAATTTTTATATCATGTTCTTCTTCAATATTATAAGCTATGGTAATTTGACGCATTCTCGTTATTCACCTCGTTATTGATCTGATCCTGTTTCTAGGTGTTAGTCAGCTATGATTTCTAAATCTCATTAACTGATTAAAACTGTCAACAGTTTACACAGTGTGATACGTAAAGCTAAATGTTCGTATTAAAAGAACGACTCATAATAACAGAAAAAAAACATGTTTAAACAATAAAATTCTTAGAACAACCAACCAGCTTTATTACTTACGATCTCAAATAATGCAAATATTAATTTCCAACCATTTAGCAAAGGGTTCACATATCCAGTATATCAATACAGTCATTATTTTTTTTATAAAAATAAGAAGTTAAAATGAAAAGTTACATGCCACTCTATAACCGCAAGTGAGTGTTATTTTTTCTTAATCTAGGTCATTGAATTGAGCCAGTTAACTAAAAGCCTCCCGATTATTATACTTGATTAGACACTTGTATGTATCAAACATTTTCGGTAATTTAATTTAATAGACAGCGTTAATTTATACACCTGTTGTTGCTTTTACCAACTGGTGACTACGCCACCATACACAGCTCCACTTAAAGTGAACAGTTTACTCAGTTAATTTAGACAATTTCCTTTTGCGGCACTGCAAGAAGCTTTTAGAGTACACAATAGAAGTGTAGATGGCTTATTTATCTGACAAACATCCTATTGAAATTTTAATGATCCTCGGATATAAAGAAGGAGAACAAGGGATGTCGTATAAAATTTGTTTAAGGATTTATATTCCGAATACTTCTTGACGTATAAATTGATTACTGTTAAAATAAGTTTACTCAAGAATTTGCCCAAGTAAATAAATTAAACTTTCTTTTGCACCATTCAAGGCAGAAAAAGATTTCTATCAAATAAGCAGATTTAGAGATGCCTGGTCTAAATACCAAACAACTTTTACTTGAAATATTTCTAAATAAAAGGGATATTTTCTGACAAATATAGCATATAATGATGGCTATGAATGTTTATCTCAATGTTTTAAATTTTAAAATTAATTTATTGTTATTGTTTAGTTGATGTCTGAACAAAATAAGTACATTTTCACATCTAATCTGATTTTAGTAAGATTATATTAACCCTTCTCGGCGTACTATACCCAACTGTTGATTTTCTTTCCATTTTCAAGCAACCCGACGACCTTATGAAAGAACTGTTTTGAACCCTTTAAATTTGTTTTGAATTCTTAGGTTATGTAAATTACTCCCAATTAATTATTTCAACAAATCGAACATTTATGTTGAGGACATTAATATTGGCATAATTTGATTTTATATACACTTGCTTGCAGCAAATTGATAAAATCACAACTTTTTATTTAAAATTTTCTTTAAACATACAAGGACTACTGAAAAACAGATTCGGTCCTTACTATAACTATTTCACCGGCTCTTTATTTTTTCTTTAAATTGAAGTTCTATTAAGTTCATGACCTCGCACATAAACACGTAGTTTGAAATGGACATGTGGCACCTTGCCTTGATTGCTTATTTTAATATTTACATATATAGCTGTTTTGTGTTTGTATGTTTTTTTATGGTTAACTACGATTAATTATGGCAGACTGGCATAAGGAAATGTGTGCCAGCACGGTCCTGTTTAGGTGCACTAATTGTTTAAACCTGTGTATGTTCAGCGACCCATCTGCAACCATCGAGCATTATGGGTTCGCGGAGAACTGAAGTCGTCGTTGGTACTCCAAGCTCGTGCTAGGTGCATAATAATACTTCCAGTAATAATCCAACGACAATAGCCAATTATTTCGCAGTTCATTTTTCATCAGTTTGGGAACCTGCTGCATTTAAACCAATGCAAAATATTAATACACCCTCACCGGATATTCCCTTTTCTGAATTATCACTTAGTCAAAATGAAATACAGGATACTCTTTCTAATCTCGACGTTTCTAAATCTAAAGGCCCTGATGGTATTGATCCATATTTTATAAGAAATTGTTCTCACACTTTATGTTATCCTCTACAGCTTTTGTTTAATAAATCATTGAAATGTGGTGTATTTCCAACTAAGTGGAAGTTAGCTTATATTACGCCTATTTTTAAATCAGGCGATAAATCAGTGGTAACTAATTATCGACCTATTTCGAAGCTCTCGGTATTTGGAAAGGTATTTGAAAGCATAATAAACAAGTACTTAATGTCTTTTATGGAAGCTTATATAACTCCCAAGCAACATGGATTTTTAGCCAAAAAATCAACAGTAAGCAATTTACTTATCTTTTCAAATTATCTTGCTGAGAGCTTCGGGGAAGGGCTTCAGGTCGACACGGTGTATACAGATTTTAGCAAAGCCTTCGACAAGGTCAACCACTCATTACTTGTTCAAAAACTTTTATATTACGGCGTTACAGGAAATTTACTGCAGTGGTTTACATCGTATCTCACTAACAGAACACAGATGGTTGTAGTAAACGGTTTTAATTCTAATCTTCATTACGTTACGTCTGGTGTGCCTCAGGGCTCCCATCTCGGACCAACTTTATTTTTAATCTTTATTAATGATTTATCAGTTATACTGTCATGTGGTCATTTGTTCTTTGCAGATGATCTTAAAATATATCAAGCCATAAAAAACCAAAACGACACAAATAAATTACAAGTAGATCTTGACACGTTGTCGACTTGGAGTCTTCTTAATTGCTTGCCACTGAATACAAATAAATGCTGTTACATTAGATTTACAAGAAATTTAAATTGTTTAAAATATGACTACACGATCGCACAAGAAAGTATCCATGAAGTAAATTTTATGAAAGATCTTGGTGTTACTTTTGATTCTAAATTAACTTTTATCAAGCATATTGAAAACATTACAAATAAAGCAAATTCTATGCTAGGATTTATTTTAAGAATTACAAATTCTTTTAAAAATATTAATACATATAAACTGTTATATTCTGCTTACGTTAGATCAAATCTTGAATACGCAAGCGTAATCTGGAACCCTTGTTATGCAATTCATTGTAATAGAATCGAAAAAATCCAAAGAAAATTTGTAAGAATTACTTGTAAGCGACTGAATATTGACTTACCTAACTATGGCTGTAGATTGGCGACTGTCGGCTTAGTGACTTTGGAAAATCGTAGGAAGTGTAATGATGTTACTGTTCTTTATAAGATTGTAAATAATATGTTCAACTGTCCGGATTTAATTTCATGTATTACCTTTAATGTGCCTCAGTTCAATACCAGACATTTTCAACTGTTCAAATCGGAATTTGCTAGTACCAATGTTATTTTAAACTCACCGTTTTGGAGAATTATGCGATCTTATAATCAGTATGCTGGGTGTATCGATATTTTCTGCATGTCTTTTCCAAAATTCAAAAATATGCTTATGCAAAATCTTTAAATTTGCTCTGTTTTTTGTTTTCATTACTTATAGTTTTTTTATTTTCATATTATTGTACTACTAGTACCACAATGCTGCCGTGCTTGGCTGGAGAGTAGTGTTTCCATTGGTGAACATTGGAGATGCTGCTGTTTGGCTAAGTGCGGCAGAATAATAATATCTTGTAATTCGTGTCAACCTGTAATTGGGTTCTTACCTGTTGGTTGACCATGTGATATTCTTTAAATAAATAAATAAATAAATAAATAAATAAATAAATAAATAAATAAATATCCCTGCGAGTAACAGTGGTAATTAGTCTACGGCGAGTTAAATAACGTACCTTGAGAGCCGCGCAGTAAATAGTTTATTCCCTATGGTGTCTATGTGCCAGAAGCCAGTGTCGACACAAGTTAGTGTCGACTTAATCGTATACAGAAGAAGTACACAATTGTAAAACAGCCAAGGTGTTTCCTAACGTTCCTATTGTTGCGTAACGTCAGCCGCCAATGAGACCCCAGAGCTAAGAGCCAGAGACTTTCCCACAAATAAGCGATAAGTGTTCGTTTCAGGTTGCCTAAGATTCGGCGACCTAAAAGGAATGCGTTTGATAGACAATCAAATACGTAGGCGAATTTCACCGGATTTTTATCCATTGAATTGTGACGCCGAACTTGGATGCAATTTAATGTTTGAGTCAGTCGGCAACATAATATAGTCGCATTGCTGAGAGGTTATTTGCGGTCTAATTAACCTTTGATGCCAGTCAAAATGTTAAAATCAAAGGCACTGACCCAAGTTCTCAGCCAAGCAAATACTGGATGAGTCGAGAACACTCCATTGCTGAATGAAGAGTGCTCCATACTGGCATACAGTGGTTACGGCGATAAGGATGCAAGGGTAACTGCAGCAATCGCCAGCGACATCTGGCGTTACGTTATATAAATGTACATTTGTTGCAGATATAGTTATTATGCTATTGCTTGCTTTAAAAATTCTTGTAGCCATGAGATATTGAACTAATGTGTTTAGTAATGGTAATTCGTTCTAGGCTTTAGTTCTAATTTTTTTGTATGGTCTTATGTTTGTGTGTGCGTGTGTGTTTTAAAGATTAATATATTTGTGTTTATTTGTACAAAAATGGATTTCCTTGTGCATGTTGTTTGAAGTCGGTTTTAGTACTGAGAACAGGCCAGATTTAGGTGTTATTGATCTTTCTTATCCACTAGTTGAGAAAAAGCAAGTGTTTCGTGTACACCGACCTATCTAGATAGATAAGCGGGGCAAATAATTTTTAAAAATATTAGGGCGTACAAGACGTCTCATTTAATGTGTCGCCTCGACGGAGTGGCAACTAAACGACTTGTTTCATCTTTTAGAACTTTTTAACCGACTTTTTTTCTAAGCTAACAATTGTCTTTCGGATTGAAGAATCAGGATTAATGATCTTTTTACAATATTACAACTGAATTTTAATATTTAAAGTATGTATAACAATGAATAGATTTTGATAATACCTTCCAAAACCGTACAATAATTTGTAATTCTTAAATTTTACAACTATTATGGCTTAATAATGATTCAGTTTTATTGTTAAAATGCTCTGCAAACATTAATATTGAATAAATTCATCTTCAGATATTTTGACATGTAAATTAATTATAATTC
Source organism: Agriotes lineatus (assembly GCA_940337035.1). Lineage (NCBI taxonomy): Eukaryota > Metazoa > Arthropoda > Insecta > Coleoptera > Elateridae > Agriotes > Agriotes lineatus. The sequence goes on along the minus strand of OW679199.1, from coordinate 113,099,937 downwards.
CTATCTTAATGTTTCAAACTTTAATTGTACTCATTCAGTTGCGTATGTCCCATTTTTGTACTTTTTAGGTTGTGCACTTCTTGTTGAGAAAAATTAACTTCAATAAACAACTTCAAATACATTACTTGGATATACAACATTTACAACTATTAAACTGAACATGAATGATTTTTTAAATTATTACGACGCCTGTATATCAGAAATTACTGATTTAACATGGCATAACCAACTTCAGGATATTTAAATATTGAACTAAATACCAAGTCCATTAATATACTGAATTCTATAATTAACTAATTATGTAGCAGTATTCTTATTAACTAATAAATTAGTCACTGTACTAATCTTCCGGTTTAGTATTATTTGTGATTTAATTGATAATGTTTATTTTCTAGGCTTACAAATTAGATATGAAGATTATTTCACAATATAATCCTTTAAAAAGAAAACCACATCCCAAAGGCAATGTTCTCATCAGAATAATTTGTTTAGGAATCGGTAGGATTATTTTATAAAATTACCTTTAATATCCTTAATGCATGATAATTGAATTAAGCATTTTGCATATTTAGCTTTTATTGCTGAATAGAGTCACCCTTTTGCGATACATAATTTATCATATGATGTTAAACAAGTAAATCCTCAAATGCATTGTATTAGCGTCAGTTGCTCTTAGTGAAATTATCACTTCTAGTAAATTATTTACTCATTATCTATAGCAATATCTATTGCAATTGTTAATTTGCCTATTTACTGGTAAATCGCTTTCCACATTTACTTATATATTTTCTATAATTGTCAAATTGCCTTAACCTCTCAATTAAAATATTACTGGTTACACAGTCTTCGAATTTTAAATTGTTCCTAGCAATAATTATATTATTAATATTGAAACTGGCCCAGTAATTACGTTTAAACATAAACAGCTCTCGATCGACTTAATAATGAATCACCGGTACGGTAGAATTCTTTATTTAAAGCTGTGAGTTGAGAGTTTAGTCACATTCAAAATATCGACAGCACTTTTAAAATATTATTTCTTATTTTCTCTTCTTCTTAATTGTTAATTATAACTGTCACCCCGATTTTCAGGTAGATTTTCGAGTGGTTTATCGAACTATGACTTCTCTAACTATTTACGTAGAACACCCATACTCCAATGATCTCAAAGCAGCTTTGGGGCTTATTTCTAACAAGTTTCCTGCAGTCTTCCAAGGTATGTGCACCAAAATCGCAGTTGCTGGCACTCCCGAGTAAAATTAAATTGGGTTTTCTTATACAAATTAAACAATAACTTTAAATTAATTTAAGGGAGCATTACACAAATGTGTATTCCAATTTACTGTAGGAAATGCACTGTCCTTTTCTTAAAATAACAATTTTGCTAAGCAACGTACCTAGTTACCATCATTTCTCATTGCAACCTACTTAATTTGACCTTTATAATTTTAATTTGGCATTTACAAAATATGAACTTATTGCTTATATACTTATCACCTCAATTTTACTTAAAATTAACGCTATAATTTCTATTTACAGTCCAAAACGGTTCCATTGTTGCTTTTTCTTTCAAGCGTAGCACCTTTCAATAACGTTTGCATATTTACAAGTATTATATTAATTTTTGCATTCTGGATTCTTAACTACTAGAGCTTGTCAGGTCATTTTGTATTTTAATTAGCCACTTAGGCTTTAGGGCAGCGTGCCGGTATGTTAAACCCTTTTAGTTACTTATTTGGCTTCATCGTCTAATTCCATAATATTGATTTTGCACATATTTGGCCTCAAGCGCAGTATTTCTCGTCATCTAGGGCACCCCTTTGTTGGTACTATGACAGCCGGGTGTTAACGCTCGCAAGATTTCCGAACCTTCTAGAAATTACGCTGTTGGTGCGACTGCGAGGCCTCGCGCTTTTTTTGTCACCGGAACGTATTTGTTTTATTGGGCGCCTCGCGATTGGCTTCCGCGATATAGTCACGTGGTGACGCCAGCTTCCCGCTAAATTGTAGCGTGGGACGCGGGGTTTTCGTCATTCCGTTACGGGCCGTCGATCAGAACAGTTGCTGCAGTCGGGTTAATTTTGAAGTCGGGCGGCGGCGCCCCGGGCTCTGCCGTGGGGTGCCGCCTCCTCCATTTGTGCCGTTTCGGCGACGTGTTTCTTTAGCCCTTTTTCCTTTATGTTTTTCCGTGTTGCTTCAGCCAGTGTGTTACACAAACTATTTCGCCTTTGAAGAGTCGGAGTAAAGCCGCCAACAAGGGAGGTGTGTGTCGTTTAGCGGCGATCTTATTACGCCAAGGCGTAGGTGTGATGGAATTCTATGCCCGGTTCTACGTCGTCACGTAAGGGAGTGTTCCCTTTAGCTCGTTGTGCGAGGATCCCGTTGAGGTAGGACATGATTGGGCTAGCTTTGCCGTCGTAGCGGCGTTTGTTGAAGCGCCAGCCTTTGTCGCCATTTTGGGCGCATCCAGACCATTCACACCGTCGGCCATTTTAGCGGCGAATTAATTGCCACAGGCAACCTGTTTCCCGCCAGCTGGACCGCATGCCGATCTCTTGAGCCGTCACCAATAAAACTAAGGTATTTGTAACCATTGAATCATAACCATTGTTGCGGTGTTGTTTCCGCTTGTACGCTCGCTTCGCGGGGGCGTATTTGTGTGCCGCGGTACTCCATGTGACTAACTTCTTGTGCGCGAGCTTTGTGCCTAACCATGTGAATAATTGCTGAACTCTTGGCATACGTGCTGTAAGGCGGCATCGCCAGTTTGGTCGCAGTAAAATTGCATGTGCGCGAACTTTATGTGAAATCATGTGCACCGTTAAAAATGTACCCTTCGCACCTTAAATTGTTGTCGCGAAGTGGCGTCGCTCGTTTTTAATCTAATCACTTCCCTCACTTGGGCTTTGCTGTGTTTGCCCAAATTATCATGTGAGCCAGATCACTTCTTATCAGGGCGGTGCCATATTCGCCAAGTTTTGTGCGAGACCTTTCGTATGTTAGCAACGGCGTCGTGTTCGGCTCGTTGAGTGTTACACGAAGTTATCGATCGCTTGGGCGGCGTAGCACCAGCTGTGTCATATTCTAAATTCGCCTGCGGGCGTTAGGCTATGTAAGCCCCCTTTTCGGCCAAATATATCTCAGTAACGCGGCCCCCTTTTTGCCTTGCGAATTGGGTTTCTAACTAATTTGCCTCATCTCTTTGCGGCGCCGGATTCCGCCGACAGCTACGCTGTTCTCGTCGCCTTTGCTGTTGCATAACTCGATTTTTATGAACAAACGTTCCCTTTGTGGGACTCATATGTCAAACTGCTCTTGATTTTGTACAGTTATGGGTGTTGTTTAGTAACAGTAGTGCGCCCATCAGCTGATGCTTATTTATAAGAATTAACCCAATGTTTGCGGCACGCTTTGCTGCCCCAATGTAAGAATTGAATAATAGACGCTTATCTAATTAAGAGACGCTTTATTCTTGGTCGATTTCTGCATGTTCTGTTTCAGCGTGCGCCCATCATTGAGAAGATAAATGTACGGTGGGGCCAGTGAGATCAGAGCGTGCAGGTAAGCTTGGTGGTGACATTGCCGTGGCTGAAAGAGCCCCACTTCATGATCTAAGTATTTTTACCATCACGAAATCGTTGTGTGAGTTTATAATTCACGAGTACCCCTATCGACGGAGTGTCTTGAATACTTCGCCCCCGTCTAACCGCCCGCCCCGGTTATTCGGGTTAAGACAGGCTTGGTGGCGCCCTCTTTATTTTACCGTTATTTACCGACCCTCTGGCCGTTACCCTTAGATAATCTCGTTAAGAACCCCCCCCCCACCCCAACTCCACTGAAAGTCTAGCCGGCCTATCTTGTTGCGGCTGGGTAGCGGCCTAGGAGAACTTTCGTCCCGATTTCGTCCATTGCAGCACGCGCCGGCCGTTTCGTTTATGTATGAGCCGGTGCGGTGTCGTAAACTCAGTTCAAGACCGTAACAAGCTATATTTATATTATAGTTTCAATGCGTGAAATCAATTAATGTCATGTGTAGATGTAAAATACAATTCCTTAGGTGCAAGTGCCACATGAGGAACCCTTGCATACCAGAATTGAATTAATTTATTTTCAACAATTATCAAGAAAGACAGAGATTGGATTAGGAGAATTGTAACTTTCTTGATAACCTGGAGTAAATAAACAGACGCGGCATTCCATAGTACTTCTTCAATAATCATATAATTGTGATAAACAGGACGGATTAGAAACACGAGGGATCTAAGTACGCGTATCTCGTATTCATGTGAAATTATTGACATAGTCTTAACTGCTTACCCGAAAAAATATCTATGATCTTCCTAGCATTACAATTCTTGTATTTGAACGTTCTCTTTTCAAAAATAGTAAATTTCCCCGTTGGGAAAGCTCCATTTTGGCATTATATCTAAGTAACCGCAATAGTCTTTATTTAAAAATTACCGGAAATGACAACTATTTGCGTAACGTGTACATTTAGATGGTTTATTGGATGTTACGGAAGATATTCAAATTTAGTATTTATAAATTCTCAAAATTAAGTACGATTAACGTATGCAACAAGTCAAGTTCGTATGGAAACGAACAATGTTCGCTTTGATAACAGAACAAGGGTTTTAAATTATAATTACAAAGCGTAGCATCCGGTGTTTTCACCTCGAAATCCACATGAAGATGCAAATAGCTCACCAAGTAAGCGAATGTTGACACTTACAGGGCGTTTGGTAAACAGAGGGGCTTTTACTGAGATTGAGTGCAAGCTGATGTTTGCTGATGCAACTTTTGTTGATATAAAATATTCTTTGCGTTCAATGTTAATCGATACTAGACGGCGGCGCAAATTCTGTTGCAAACTCACTCAGCAATTTTAAAAGAACTGAAAAGGTAAAAGTGGTATATTTGCTCAGCTTCTCGGTTATAATTCTTCACTTCCAAAAAGCTATAAAATGGTATTTAGGGTGAAAAGCAACACAAATCTTGTCTTATTTTTCAGTAGATGAAAATTTTCAGCTAATTTTGAAATTCTTATTTACTTTACTAGTAGTTGTAAGATAACTAATTGGTTGTGTCAAATGGATTTATATATTACTTCAAATGAAACAAACATTTAACGTAACGTCTCGCAAATTTAATTTAGCTTTATCAAACACTAATAGTAATTAACGGATTTAGAGGGGTGACCCAGTCTTAACATTCGAGCATATTTTTACCACTCGAGCGAGCGCAGCGAAGCGAGAGTGATAATTTACGTGAGAAATGTTAAGACGGTTAACCCTAGAAATGCGAAATTAGTTTATAATTCATTGGGGCCATAATTTTGTATCAATAATAATTACTAAAAACTGCTAAATCGGAATCACTGTTTAACATGATCACGTCCTCGAATGTTAAGATACATTTAACATGCATCGACTCATTTAACATGCATGCATGCACGTTTTTATACGACAGTCCGACACCGCAGTTATAATAACTGTTAGTAAGACTGTGTGCACCACCGACTCTTTACCTAACTAGGTGCAGCACAATCCGAGTTACCTTGATTCTAATAAAATCGTGGCTACGTCTGGTTCTTGACTCACTGTACTTCACTATGCAGTTCACAATGCCGCACCGCAGTAATTTCACTGTTAGTAAGATTGTAAATCGCCATAACCCCTTTTCTTACATTTGTTTCTGTCACAAAATACACCAGACACGCAGCCAGCCTTTCTTGCTGTCGAAAGAGCCACCAACAACCGTCTGACGTCATTATAATCTTCGAAATACCGCAGTACCTGTAGGAGTATATAGTGCATAATACACTTGCCCTTAATAAAGGATACTATAAATCCATAACGTGTTTTCTTTGATGTGGGAAGCGAAGATCTCCATCCTCCAGACGACCTGAGCAAGATTATCATAAGTACCGCCGTCTAAAGTAGTCGTCTGTAACTTAGACGGGACACGCTGTAATAAAATCATACACAACGTAGGTATATCCATATATTAAAGCCAAACAGAGTCTGCACCGTTACAATATTAGGATAAACACTGTAGGGCTGTTGCTTTGTAACTGGGATTATTGATATCAGTTGTTTATTCGGAGGTCCGCATTTGCTGTGCATATTATAGACTAGATACCTAGCAATGTAATTTACTTTCATTCGTCTTTTTAAACGGCCAACAATTAAGGGCCTTCCTAGTTGAATAGTAACTGGGATCCCTAGCAATATGGAGGGCGCAGCTATTAGTCCTCACGAAATCTAACATTGCATAAAATGTGGGCATGGGTCACTTTCTTTTTCTCTATGATACGAAAAGGTAGCACATTTTTTATCAAGCGCACTGCCCCGCCTTTCCATGAGTTATAGAAATCGATTATATCTGGTTTCCCAAAATATCCATTGTGAGCTATTGAAGAAACTAAAACCACACCTTTATTCTTTTTAGGAAAGTGGAAGAAAAGTGTGATACTATAGCGGAAGCGCATATATGTCCAAGTTCTGATAATCCTACTAGATTTTTTTAGAAAATTATGGGACAGGACTTCTCTACTTTTACGGCGCTCTCTTGCTTACTGGTGAATTCATTTTTCGCGAAATCAGTCAGTTCCGATTACGAAATCCAATTCACTGGAGTTGGTCCTTTAAATTTAGGTGAATACATCACCAAGTTAAGCTTTTTTATACATAACGAAACTGATACATCGTTTCCCCACTTGCAGTGATATTTACCATAAAAGTATTTGGTACTCTGTTGGCTTCGTGCTATTTCGCTATCTTCTGGGTCACTCTACTCGTTGTGGATAATCAATTCCGACTCTGTGTTATGGTTGACATGAATACTAGCATCGCTAGTACCTGACGCAGTAAATGCAACATTAAGGTTTTCAGCAAATTCAAGGTCACTAATATCATTAGCATTAATTGCTCTAATTCCGAACTAACATAGAAACTAAACTTTCTATCTATTTGTAATCATGATAGAGACACTATCTCAACAAATTCGCAGACAAGCAACAGAGATATTACTACTTTATTGCCGATAATAATTATTTGTCGCTTTCGTACAAGCTATAACATTAGAGGTAGAATCCTATAGTACAGAGGAGCGTTGGTAGGAACTACTATTCTGATTAGAATGTGTAAAGCAATCAAGAATTTAGACTTTCTGTGAAATAAGATATTCTGATTTAGGTTGAAACTCGCTTAAAGCAATTCTAAAGCAATTGAGTGTCTCGCAATTCCTTCGTAAAAGCATGTATCTAGCGTTTAAACAGTATATCACAGTTGGCTCTGGTTTATTAAGAAATTGCATTAACTAGAATTGTAGCACACATAAATTATTATAAAAGATGTACAACCAAAATACAGTTAAAGGCGAAGGTCACCTGAAGCTTCTCAGTAAGTAAGAATAATCGGCGAGGTTCATTTCTTACCTCCAAACGTTCCCTTGAATTATTCCTTGAATAACTTGTGTAACTTCACCGACGTAATAAAATAAATGATGTAGTAGGATTTTACCTGGAAACATCTCAACAGCGTCATCACATCACTGGTTTAGCTATTTTGAGGGAATCAATAATGTCTCTCAGATTTCCCTTCAGTTGCGTGGTTCAGCTACACCTACGGTTTCCGGAGGACCTACTTTTTCCGTATTCTTACGAAGGCTGTTCCTTTATACATAAACTTCAATGACCTTGCAGCGTTCTTTTAGTAGGAAAAAATTAGTTTATTGTCTTTCGTATAGGCTGATATCATGTCGTTCATGATAAGAGCAGGTGATATAAAAATATACTATGACCTTTAATAAGCAAATTTAATTGGTAATATTTGATAAAAAATACATTCATAATAATAAATGTATAAAATTTCATTACAACAATTAAAAAAAATTTTTTTTTAAATAATTGGATAATTTTGCACACTTTTAATCTCAGTTTTATCACTGACTATTTAAAGGTAAAAGTGGGCAAACGAAAACCACACTGGCCAATTAAAAACAGATGAACATATAATATTGCAGAAACTTGAAAACTAAACTACAAATAGGTTTACTACTAACATCAAGGCTGTTATTTTCTGTAATAAGAAGCGAAATAAACCTTCAGACCGGATGCAATAACAGTAATACTAAAAGTAGCTGACCGAAACACCTTCCAGAACTATACATCACAAGACTAGCTGTTACCCGCGACTTCGTTCGCGCGAGGTACGTTATTTGTGTTAAATAATGACTAATTATTTTCTGTCATCCCTTCCCTTCCTTTTCCGTCCCGTTCTGTCCCGTCTTATTCCCTTCCAGTCCAGTCCCTTCCCGTCCAGTCAAGTCCCGTCCCACCCCATCCCGTCCCTTCCCTTATGTCAAGTCCACCGTCTTGGTCTTAAAAATAGATACCATTTTCGCAATCAAAGTCCCAAAAAACCTCAATAACTACACCCATATCGTATTTGAGGCTTATTTACCCTATTTCACCCCCTAAGTGGTTGATTTTCGAAAAATCACAAAATACGTGTTTGCTTATTTGTTTTTAGGAGTACTCCTACGAAGTTTCAAGTCGAAATGTCTATTTAATATTATTTCTCCATACAAAATAGGAACCCCCATTTTACCCCTTTAGAGGTTGAATTTCGAAATACCCTTCCTTATTCCTTGTATACATCATAAAGGGAACCTCTGTGCAAAATTTCAGCTTTCTAGGTCCAAGGGTTTGGGCTGGGAGTTGATGAGTTGGTGAGTGAGTGAGTGAGTGAGTCAGGACTTTCAGTTTTATATATGCGTATAGAAGATAAGCAGCAAGATATGACACACACAACAATTGTCAAAAACTGTACCAAAGCTATGATTATATTGATTCATAATATTGGTAACATCATCAAATGCTAAGACTAGCGCACTTATATGACACGCTAGCAAGATTTTTCTGCATATAATACACGAATGATGGAAAACATACATGAGCGCCAAATACCAGCAGAATGGGCGGGTTTCATAAATATAAGAAAACAAATTTAAAAATTAAGACACGAGACTTCATTATCCCTTTATATAGTTATGTTTAATCGACAACAGCAAATAATTCGATAAAAAGTGAAAGTGGCAGTTTCTCAGCGTATGATAGCTCTATGAACGGATTTAATTTTTACCCTCAAAATGGACTTCAAGAAGGATGTATCATATCTTTGCAACTATTTAACTTTTATGTAGAATGCATAATTATATAATAGCCAGCAAGGGGTACTTACTCAGTGTGCACCCAATAAAAAACAAAGCTAAAATAATAGTAGTAGCCTAAATATCACAAATATTCCTTATGGGCAGGACTACATGTTCGTACAGACAATACTCTATCAAATGTGAAACCTTAAACGGACTTACGTCTAATAACAACACACAGTGTATAAACAGGCTTAAGGTTGATATGATTGCAAAGGTTGAATGTCATATAACTTACACAACCTAAGCTTCGGGGATGCCTCCGGGGCAAACCCAACGAAGGTGTGCGTAAATATGAGAAATGCAAAAATGAGAGGTCTACGTTCAAAAATTAAACACAACGGTCACCTTCAAGGAATTCTGAAGAAATTCTATCGAATCCGTTAGCAATTAGCATAGCTCCAAACATGTTTCAGCGTATAAATTTAAAATGCCATACACAGGGGAATAATGGGCACTACTCGAACAAAGATCACAAAAAGCCACAAACACAATTAAGTAATGGTCAAATTGCAAAGGTGAAACCTTTCCCTGCAGATCCCACAAAGAATTCTGACACCTCCCAAGAGAGTAACACAGCTCTGGGCACAATCAACTTCATAAAATGGTATCCGATATTAGCAGCTGCAAAGCATTAGCGAAGCTGTATAAGCTTGGACATGAACAGAAGATTCAAATGCCTCAAAGTGTTCCAAGAAATGCTGTGTTTAAGCCAAATTCGCCACAATGATTCCCTGAATGGAGTAGAAGACAAGGCTTCTGAAACCTCGCTACATAGTCTACATCCGCCTGCCAGGGTATGGTAGCTTACTAGCTTCAACGCAAACATGAGTCAATAAGGCCAAACACCCAAGGCTCTGGGAACGAGGAACCGCAGCGATCTTGACTGTATTACAGCATAAATCGAAAAAGAAAGACCCACGCGGCGCACATATAGCCCAAACAAAATTATTCAGTCGAGCTGATAACCTAGCGGTCGAAATATGTATTGAACTGATTCGGATTCTTACTTTTTGTTACCTATCTCTATATGTTAATAAATTATATTTTAATCAATTTAAATTGCCCTGTTTATATTATTTGAATATTAATAGTTATTCTCTGCGCTAGCTCCGGAAAATCAGGGGTGGACTCCTTTTATCTAGATTGCTTATTATGAAATTTGATGTTCTGATTTTAATTTTATTACAAGTCAAAAATAACTTCTGTCAAATGATATATCAAACAAATTTGAAAATTCAATGATAAATACCAGATCGTTACATTCGCCACATAACAATATCAAACAGTAAGTAATTCCTTAATAATGAATTCACCTTTTTAGTCTTTATTTTCTTTGAGCGCTTACCTAATACCTAAAATCACCCACATTTCACTCGAACTTATCAATGATAATGTTAACCAACTTGCTCTACTACGCCAACTACCACTACTGCTCCAGTGAACAAACACAGCGAAAACTTCCAATGACACCTACTATGTCAAAACTGCCTAGAATCAGAGACAGAAGCTGCCTCACAGCATGGACCCAAAACAGACCCCAGTTGTAGTCACTTAACTCCAACACCCCATCCAAAAACACTCCTCCAAAGTACTCCACTGACGAGCATCAAGAACCAACGGTCTCTCCCTCAGAACTCTCCTTTCGTACTAACAGCTCGGTGCAATCCAAATCAATTGATATAAAATGTCAAATGTAATTCTTCAATAAACTTAACTTAGTATTTTTTTCTATTTATTCTCCTTTGTAGATTAGTCCTGCTTTTAGTTTAGTTTTTCACCATATAGTTGCTATCTTCCTCTATTTTATATCTCATCTTCTGAAATTAAATTCAATTTTTATTTCACCACGCAAATTCAGTCTTAATACCAACTCTTCTTAATTTCCAAACATTTTTCTTTTAAAATAGGGTTTGTTTCATATTTTTAAATTACAACAAATTAATTACAGCTTTAGATTCTTCAAAATTTGTTATCTTAATAATGAAAACAAAATCCTTAACGATATCGTAATTTCTCCTTTATTTTTGATGTTTACCTGTTATGTGCAATAATCTATTTCGATTAAGTATTTGTCATTACTTTCAAATTTCATAATTAGATATTACATTATATTCGAATCCATCTGTTTCTCAATTAGCCATATTTTATACAATTATAAAGTCTATTTTCTTTTCTAATTACATACCCATTATTCATATTCTAAATTCATATTCAAATTGATCCCTCTAATATTCAACTATTGTAATCGCTTAATCCTATTTTATAATTGATTTTTATAACCCTGCATTCATATCATTGCAGTATATTAACGCCAAAGGAAATTTTGCACCGTAACAATAAATAAAGAGATATATGGAAGAGGACAAGGTTAAATGCAACTGCTGGGTCATAGAAACCAGGTAATATTAATTTCTCTATGCTTACTTAAATGTATATTTACTAATCACAGTTCTGCAAATACTATAGAGAGTAATTACAACGAAAGGAAACCGGAAACATAATTTTATAAATTATACTATCTTTAACTCAGATCCTGTAACTGTTCAAAATTGTAATCCGTTTTTTATTATGTCACTCTAATACATGTTTTATTAATTGTATAAGTAATGACTATAACATCACGCATTAAAGCAGTGACCAACTATTTAATGAAACTATTTTTGAAACCCGTATAATACTTCTGGATTTCTCAGGCCTCATCTGTGGCATGGCATCATATGATCAATGATCACATAACTGAACTAAGTAGTTTCTTCTGCTTTATACTAGATTTAAATATCATTCGATCTTCTGTCGCGTTCAAATAATACCATACCTTGGTGGTTCTTTATATGAGTTTCGAAGTATGGTTATTCCAATTGTAAATATCTGATTGAGACAAACATTTGTTGACTTAGAAATCGCAGATTCTTGGCCGGTTTAAAGCTTTATAAAGAATAAGAAGTTCGCGACAGATTAAATACTTTTCTTTTTCTTCTTCTTTTAGCCTTGTGGCGCCCAGTATTGAGCATAGGCCTCCCCTTTGATTCTCCAACACTCTCTATTCTGTGCTGTGTCCATCCATCTCAATCCTGCAACCCTTTTAATGTCGTCGTACCAGCGTGCACTTGGTCTACCTCTATTTCTTACTCCTGTCCATGGTCTCCAGCGTATAACTACAGCGTTCCACCTATTATCGGTTAATCGTGCTACATGACCTGCGTAGCTCCATTTCAATTGTGTAATTCTGTTTATTATGTCTGTAATTCTGGTTCTTTGTCGTATCCAACTATTTCTTTTCCTGTCTCTAAGGGTGATACCAATCATCGACCTCTCCATGGCTCTCTGTGTAACTCCCAGCTTTGTGACTATACGTTTAGTAAGCGTCCATGTTTGTGCACCATACGTTAATATAGGGAGTATGCATTGGTCGAATATTCGTGATTTTATATATTGGGGGATTTTTTTGTTCTTTAAGATCTTTGATAGCTTACTAAATGCTGCCCAACCTAAACGCCTTCTTCTTTCCACCTCTATGTCCTTATTTTCTTTGCTCATTTGTATTATTTGACCAAGGTATATATATTGCTGTACATTGTCTATAACCGTGTTGTTTACTGTTATATGTGTTACCTGTGGACACATTATTTTGGTTTTGTCTAAATTCATTTTAAGTCCTATATTTCTCGATGCTTGTTCTAGTTGTGTTATCATCTCTTGTAGGTCTTCTGTATTGTCTGCGATTAAGACTATGTCGTCTGCAAATCTGAGGTGATTGAGCCTCTCTCCATTGATATTAACTCCTTTGTTGGACCATTCCATTTTCTTGAACACTCCCTCCAGTGCCATTGTAAAAAGTTTGGGTGATATGGTATCCCCCTGTCTGATGCCTCTATTAATAGGTATTGCATCTGTATACTCATGTAATTTAATTTTTGATTTAGCTTGATTGTAGATGTTGTTGAGTAACTCTTTGTATCTATGATCAATGCGGGCACAGTCTAGCTCTTTCATAATTGCCCAATGCTCGATAGAGTCGAATGCCTTTTCGTAGTCAATGAACGCCAAACACAAAGGGAGGTTATATTCAATGCTCTTCTCTATTAGTATCTTCATTGTCAAGAGGTGATCACAAGTACCAAAGCCTTTTCTGAATGCGGCTTGCTCCACAGGTTGATAGTCATCTAGCTTGTTCGTAATTCTATTTGTTATTATTTTGATTAGTAGCTTGTACATTTGAGACAGGAGACTTATCGGTCTATAGTTCTGGATGAGTGATCTATCTCCTTTTTTGAATAAAATTACCACTGCTGCATTAGTCCAGTCCTTTGGTATTGTTCTTTCTTTAATGCAGATGTTAAAGAGCTGTTTTAATTTAGGTATTAGTATTTCTTGCCCTTCTTTTAACATTTCTACCAGTATTTCATCTTCTCCCGGCGCTTTGTTGTTTTTCATTGACTTCAAGGCATAGCCTATCTCCTCTTCCGTGATTTCAGGGATGTCCTCCGAGCCAATGTTCATTACTTTCATCTCCACTTGTTCTTCGGGTTTTTTAGTTTGTGATGCATATATAAATACATATTGCTTTATTAATCACTAATACATTTTTGTTTTTAAGTATAGCGGCTTTCCTGTAGAAACACAAACTATTCTGTGAAATAATACTAACTTGCTTTGTTCACCTCCGTTATCTACAATGTTTCAAGTGTTCTTAATAGAATGACTGATTATATCGTCATTTTCTGTACACTGTTTACATGATTTTTTTTAAGTCGTGTAAAGTCATTCGCGTTCTCCACACCATCACATTCAAGTACGAGGCTTGTTCAGCAGAACATTCTTATATAACAATTAAATACTCGTCCCTATTGCGATCGTAAATCGTATCTTTCTCGAGCAAATATCTTCAATATATAGAAGCTCTAAAAATGAAACCTTTATTGCAAAAAAAGATACGGCTAATTAAAAAAAATTGCTGTACATTTGGCGACTTACACAGCTATGCGGAAGCTCTATATATTTAAAGAAATTTATAAGCCCATCTTAATTCCTCCCCGCGACACGAAAAGGAAATCCTTTTAAATGAGTTCAAGGAAATAAATCCCATATCACGTTTTACTAAAGTCAATCGAGCTTGAGTGCTTTGGAAGCTGCAGAACGTGACTTGCAGACTGCGGACACGGTTCTTTGTGAGAATGATAAAATCTATCTGTTAAAATAGTTTTAAATCGCTATCCGTTTTGCTGCAAAATAGGTTTAGTTGTTTGAATGTGATCACGCAGCAACGCAAGATTAGAGCAAAAGCGAGGAGCCCTTCATAACATAATAATTCCATACGTCATAGGCCGGAAACCCACACGCGTCCGAAAGGATGGAGAGAGGACACTTAATAAATATGTAGATGAACTGGACGTCCCCTAGAATGGTAGAGTGTTTAGCCGGTATTGTGGCAAGAGAAATTATCAGATCAAAAGTCGCCGTTTAGGGGAGAGCAAACAACAGAAGGGATCAAGGACTATAAAATAAATCCGTGCTTCAGATAGCCTGGACAAATTCTTGAGGAGACGGCAAATACAAACACTTGACGGATTTTGGGTCGTCCAATAAACGTCCATTACAAAAAGTCCTCGAAGTTGATTCGGTGACAGTTTGCCAATCTTTTTTTATACGGATTAAAAGTCAGTTTCTCGACGTGTAATGTATTATTTGAAGGAAAGGTGGAAAATCTGAGAGTTCAGGGTAAAAACACAGAAAAAGAATGAGCCTGAACTCAACGATGCTTTCTCAGGCACGTCAATATTTTAGTTGAATATTATGTCAGTGCACTAAAAAGAAAGGAAGTGCATGTTTGTAAAGAATTAATTTGAAAATTGTAATATAATTAAAACATGCCTGCTGAATTTTAAAACTAATGAAGATAATTTGGAGGTAAATGCACACCAGAAGAGATTAATGAAGGCATTAAAAAGACAAGCGAGAAGGTGCAGATTCATGGGTCGCGTCAGAACGTAGTAAACAAATTTCAGAATATTTCAGGGTAACAGTGGGTTGAAGCTGGGTTCACGTGTAAAGAAAAACTGTCTTTACATAGTTAGTAATAAATGCTATAGCTCATTAGAATAGTCAGAAGCATTAGTAACGATTACATTTTACTTAAATCCAGTCAGATAGAGTGCTCGAGTTTGCGTAAGCTCTGCGTCAGTGAATAAATTGGTTTAGGTTGAAATACTGTCAAATATTTGCTTTGGCGAAATATGTTTTTACTGCAGGCGTAGGTAGGACTGACGACTTAAAAGTTTAAATTTTTTTAAAGTAGCTCTATTTCCATTTAACGTTAAAATATATTCAAGTAAATAAAGTATTCTTTCAACATCTAGGAATACCACTGTTAAAACATTTCCGTCTCAAAAAAGAAATTTTATACTGCATTGTTGAAATAAATTATACATATCTGCTTTGAGTTACCATAACAATCACCTCGAGTCAAACCTGTAACCTATAAAGGGGCATACCCAGGTGGCGGATCGGATTCTTTCGATGTGAAGGGAAGGAGGTACATTAAATATCCCCAGCGAACCAAACAGGTATAAGGTGTAATGAGGATCAAAGCTGAAGCCTAACTCATCTAGGAAACTTCCAAACTCAAAAATTGGAAGGTGGCATTTGGCCTTCCAATACCAACTACAAGCGGAAATGAGATGATTGCAACTGCTGTAAGCTGGAAACCAAATGGAGTAGTTGAATTCATCAGAACGGCGTTTGCACAGAATTGTAGATTATGGGTGCAAACCTAAGTAATGGCGCTTCCTAAATAAGACAGGGATGCAACGACTCTCCCCGTCAGCCAATTTCAACTCATCTAAAGAGTTGGGATATGGAATGCTCGAAGAATGTATTAACAGAAAGAAATTCATAACACCATTAAAGAAAGGAAGAGAATAAACACCTTAGTTCTTGACTTAAGTGAAATGAGATTGGCCCAATCAGGAAAATGCGTAACAAAAGAGCACGCAATATCCTAAGCAAGAGAGGAAAGCGTATAATGGTCGCCAAAGAATTTAGAGCAGCCGTAATTGGGTTTTTTACCTCTTTTTGATAGAATTATAATGTTAGAAATACACTCTTATGAATATTAAATACATTTCCGGTCATGCATCAACGATAGTGTTTGAATTAACTTTAAACAATCCACTACGATAATCCAAAAAAGTTTCATTAGAGAACAAGGAAAACAAGCACTAGTGAACTTATTTAACTCAATTTACTACAGAGGTAATCTCATCGGACTGACTAAAATCGATATTTATTGCAATTCCTAAAAAAGATAAAGCAAGCCATTATAAAGATTACCTACAATCAGTCTGATGGGCAACTGTGACGATGCCGCGCCGAGTGCAGGGCAGAAACCACACCTGCGGCCCAAGAGAAACCAGGAAACACATAAATAGACAAGATGTTTGTCTTGTCTAGTCCATATATCGTAGTTCTACGCGATCGGATAGTGAGTGAAGTGATAGATTTTGGTATAAAGGCACGTCAGTTTATTGCCGGATATTAACTAGCTCTAATCTGCTAAGAATTGTTTGGGGGTTCCGCAATCATTACTTAAGTCCATTCGAACTTCAAAGATCGGCGGTGTTTGAACTTTGGGGTTTCTTCGACTCTGAGTTATCTTCTTCCCATGTCAGTTACAGCATTTCTGCCTTGCAGGCGACTTGCTTCGTAGGTCAGTTCCAGCTCTGTCTCTAGTGCCTCTGCCACTTGGGCGACCTTTTCCTACTATAGGCGTTCTTTTTACCGCAACAGGTAAACCTCTGGAAGCTGGAGCTCTCCCAAACATGGTCGCTTCAAACTGCAACCCCATTTCACCCTCATTTCGCTATTGGAATAAATGCACTAAGTTTCGATTGCGCTTTTACTATATTAATCCTGCATGTCAATTATTTCTTTTATATTACCCACCACCCCCTGGCAGGTAGCATAATTATATATCTTAAAATTTGGCATTGAAAGTGATACTGTATTTATGTGTGTGCTTACGCAAGTGTCTGCCCAGCGCACACAAGTTTTTAGCTCTCCCCCATAAGGGAAGGCTAAGTGCATTTCCACACGTAGCTATTATCCAATACACGTAACGGAATATAGTATCATCACGTCACCGTTAGGGCATTTCTGACTAATAGCACTTGAAAATTTTTCTTTATTACTTCACTTGCATAATTGTATGCTCAATATAACGTTTCAATAGTGCTATTGTGTTTCCATTTACTCTGCACAACCATATGCAGTTACGTCTTATTCTGAATTTGGCGAATTTACCAACATATTTAGGCGAGAATATTTGAGTCAGTAGCACCCGGAAAGTTCTTAATTAGTACCTTTTACGCCCGTACAGAATTGACTTTAGGAAGAAACATCGACGCTTTCGGAATAAACCCCCACGTGTGTCTTATTTGCGTGCAGTTTTGGGTTGATTACTTTCGTAAATTATTTTTGAGCGTATTAAAGTGTCAAGAAACTGCAATGAATTTATAAAGAACTAAAAAGACTCTTAATTGATATTTTCTGTAGAGTACACAGTTGTGTTTGTTTTACTTAATGCTACGTAAGAGTATGCGTTTATAGAAAAAGCTGCTTTCGAAAGCAAATTAATTTCGACAGTCTTTGAGTTATTGCCCAAAAAACTCATACTACGGGCGTAACTAGGTTTAAAGAGAGCCACGTTAGAAATGTTAATGAATTTTTGCTCGTTAGATGACCACACCACTTACTACACACATTCCGATACAAAGTATATTTTTTATATTTTGATTCAGGATTCTGTTTATACTATTTTAAAGTATCCTTTCCAACCCTTCATTTCAGCCAAGTTAATCTTTGACTTATTTCCTTTACGTGGTAGATCTATGAAGAAACTAACTGAAGAGAGTATAATGGTATGAAGGAGAAGATACAGCCCCAGAAGATCTTGAAGAAGCAAGGTGGTGGAGTTCGTGGAAAAGGGACTGCAGGAGGGAAATTGGCACAGACAAAATGAAACCTTTGGCTAAGAGAAAGAAGACAGCGCTGGCTGCAGGACATCATTAAATCTATATATTTAAGGAAAAAAATTGTTATGTTGTCTCTAATTCTTCTATTTATCTTGGTCAAACATTTTCTGAGTCTCGAAAATATTTTGCCATTTCGCAGACATGATGGGTTTAATACCATTAAAATTTATGATGAACATATGTTAGTTACAGATTTTATTAAAATTTTGCAAAAAATATACATTGAAGAACAGACTTAAGCTTTGTTCGTGCATCACCGTAACATTTTTCTTTTATTGCCATCAGTTGAATTTGTCTTAAGATATTTTCTTTGCTAGGAGCAAGAATATAGGACATAGCAGAAGTTCAGGATCTTGTCAAATTTTTTTTGGTGGTTTGATGATCGTCATTGATACTACGTCTCTTGGGTGTCTAGTAATTGGAGATCAATAAGCACATAGTCCGAAAGCAGTACTCGTCCAACTATAACTGTGGGTGACGTTCACAATGTCATTAAGCAAATTAAATACGGAAACTCGTCTCATCCTACTCACATCTAACTTAAATTTTTGGAACTTCGAGAAAAATTGAACACAGCGGCTCACAAAGGTCTTTAATCACATGTATATGACCGCTGAGCTGCATCAGTTATAAATAGGATCAACATTTCCAGCTCTACCGTAGAACCAATGCCAAACAATGACACAGTTTGGATTCAGAAGTTTGGAAGAAGTTTAAATAGAAACCACACAAGCATTGCTGTGCACAAGTTGTGTTTCAAAGGTGTAGTGACATGAACGGTAGGTATGTCCAAAGTATTTAGATATGATGGTACGTTAATTAAAACAACAATTATTTATTTATTTTAACAATATTAAATAATGTATACAAATGCACATGTATATTGCGCAATAAAACAAACATTTAAGCGTGCGTTGGTATTTCAACATAACTCTGTAAACGAATGCGATCATTACTGACGCGAACTTGAAACATGCTAGAAGACTTGTAGATACAGTATGCCGAACATTATAAATCGAATGGAAGACAGTAAACGGAATGGAATTGAATGCATGTGTTGGACTGAATAGACTTCATGGTTTCATATAGTTTCTCGTCAATTGCGTCAGTGCCGAGAGTAATGACTTCTGGTGGCTGTTTGGTACTTTTGGTTTTTGGGTCATTAAGTATTGTTCCCGAATAATGGGTTAATTGCGCTCTTGACAAAGTTGGACGTCTGTCAGAAAAAAAGTTAGGTGGCAATTATTAGCGCATGTTCTGCCAGAAAGAGGGTATTATTAGCCGTCTCCTTATTTGTGGGCGGTCAATGGGTTCCCTCGATCTTCCTTAAGCTGTCGATCGCTGTTTTCCCAAAAGGGTTTCGCGCCTACTTGCTCTTTATTCTTGGAACTTTTGCTGTTTGTAGTAGCAAACGCCGTCACTGGCGATACTAATTACCTATTTCATGACACTAGTCGCCAACGGGCGCGTAGCGTTACGTCCAAGATTAGTCAGTCACACACTGATTTAGGCTGAATACCAAGTCGATCTGAACTTTTCAAATTAATATGATTTATTGCACTATTTTCGAAGGCTCTTTTCGGGTTAATTTATCCGATACAAAACTGTGTTTTGGGATTTCGACAGCACCCAATACAATAATTTTATTGACGTTCTACAAAACGAGGATAATCGTGAATCTATGCTGGCGGCAAACAGTGATTTTGCTAGTTGAAGCTGAAGACAATGAAGTAGCAAATATCCAAAGAGAAGTAGGCCAGTCCTGTCGCCGCTTTTGCTCAACGTGTACTCGTAAGCAATAATTTAAGATGCTTTAGATGACTTCAAGGGTGGAACTTTATTAATGATCAATGTTGAAACAGCCCTGTCAAGGGAGGACTCGCGCTGCAAAAAGGTTTCTATCGGAATACCGTACATGTTTTCTATTCTCTAGTTGTAGTTTACATCGAGTTTTCCACTTGATTCCAGTAAGATATTGGATATAGTGTGGAAGTCGGGAGTGTCACAAAACAAGCTCATAAACTAAGCTGAATTCCTGAAATAACGGTAAGTCAAAGCAACAGCTTAAAGTAACGACAAACAAGCTTGAAAGTCTCTGTCACTACGACTCAACTTGAATTGTAATTGCATCGTTACTAATATACTAACAATTGCAGTAACCAATTTCACTTGATAACTATGTAAAAATAAGTACAAAGAGAATTTACCAGCTGCAAGCCGTGATTTGTTCTATGCTGGAGTATTCAGAGGTAATGAGCAAAAAACGTTTCGTAGATACCAATTTCTTCCTTGGACTACAAGCAATATTTCAGTTTTTAGGAAACGGCACTTCAGCATCGGACTGAGCTACATACGCGAGGGTTTTCATATTCTCATCTGTTTCTTTTATTGCAAGGGTATTCGCACGCTTTTTCCTCTAATTTAATTTCCGGGATGAATTCCAGCCAGATGTTTCATTTGCTGTGTGTTTCTTAATCGCATTTGGTTTTGAGCAAATTCGAAGAACTTCCGCTTCCCAAACGTTGCAGTTCTGTACTAAGGTTCGAGGATGTTTGAAAAAGGAATAGTTGTTTTTCATCCCTGTCGATAGTAAGATGTGTATTAAGCATATAAGTACGGTTACACTGGTATGCCAATTGTTTCGTAGAAGCAATCTTGCATAGAAATTGGAAATCGGAAATCCATATTAAAAAGATATTAACTTCATGTTAAATTTCAGATTCTTTACACTTGAATGGCACTTCATCTATACATTTCAGATAGAGCGGAAGTAAGGCTACCTCAAGAAGAAGAATTGTCTAGAACGTGTATAACAGGAGTTTCATTCGGTGCAGAAATCACCCCTGTGAAGTTAGCACTACAACTTCAAAAAATGTTATTTTTTCAACAGTTCCCGTTGCACCCCAAAGAGTTCTAGAGTTCCTTGCTATTTTTTAAAATAGTTCTATGTATTAAAGAGAAAAAAATGTGCATCGAAAATTTGGGGTGCTAACTTCACATTTTCCTAGGACAAATACCACTATAACTCTTTTTCAGTCACACTTATTGAAAAATGTCATTAAACTTTTCGATAGAACTCCCTGGGGTGCTGCTAGAACTCTAACAAAAAAAAATATTTTCAAAAAATTTTTTTTTTATAAACTGGAAAAAAATATATTTTTAATTTTTTATAGTTCCGGTAGTTCTAATGGGAGTTCTAGTAGCACCCGGCGAGTTCTATCGATAACTCTAATAACATTTTTTGATATGACCCGAAGTAAAGAAGCTACGCCTATTTTTGTGTTAGTATTTTTGCAAAACCACAAGTCCTGAAAGCAATTTTTTAAAAGTTCCGGTAGTTTTAATGGGAGGGCTAGTAACACCCCGGCGAGTTCTATCGATAACTCTAATAACATTTTTTGATATGACCCGAAGTAAAGAAGCTACGCCTATCTTTGTGTTAGTATTTTTACAAAACCACGAGTCCTGAAAGCAATTTTTTAAAAGTTCCGGTAGTTCTAATGGGAGTTCTAGTAGATCCCCGGTGAGTTCTATCAATAACTCTAATAACATTTTTTGATAGGACCCGAAGTAAAGAAGTTACGCCTATTTTTGTGTTAGTATTTTTACAAAACCACAAGTCCTGAAAGCAATTTTTTAAAAGTTCCGGTAGTTCTAATAGGAGTTCTAGTAGCACCCGGCGAGTTCTATCGATAACTCTAATAACATTTTTTGATATGACCCGAAGTAAAGAAGCTACGCCTATTTTTGTGTTATTTTTTTTTGCAAAACCACAAGTCCTGAAAGCAATTTTTTAAAAGTTCCGGTAGTTTTAATGGGAGGGCTAGTAACACCCCGGCGAGTTCTATCGATAACTCTAATAACATTTTTTGATATGACCCGAAGTAAAGAAGCTACGCCTATCTTTGTGTTAGTATTTTTACAAAACCACGAGTCCTGAAAGCAATTTTTTAAAAGTTCCGGTAGTTCTAATGGGAGTTCTAGTAGATCCCCGGTGAGTTCTATCAATAACTCTAATAACATTTTTTGATAGGACCCGAAGTAAAGACCACAAGTCCTGAAAGCAATTTTTGAAAAGTTCCGGTAGTTCTAATGGGAGGGCTAGTAGCACCCGGCGAGTTCTATCGATAACTCTAATAACATTTTTTGATATGACCCGAAGTAAAGAAGCTACGCCTATTTTTGTGTTAGTATTTTTGCAAAACCACAAGTCCTGAAAGCAATTTTTTAAAAGTTCCGGTAGTTTTAATGGGAGGGCTAGTAACACCCCGGCGAGTTCTATCGATAACTCTAATAACATTTTTTGATATGACCCGAAGTAAAGAAGCTACGCCTATCTTTGTGTTAGTATTTTTACAAAACCACGAGTCCTGAAAGCAATTTTTTAAAAGTTCCGGTAGTTTTAATGGGAGGGCTAGTAACACCCCGGCGAGTTCTATCGATAACTCTAATAACATTTTTTGATATGACCCGAAGTAAAGAAGCTACGCCTATCTTTGTGTTAGTATTTTTACAAAACCACGAGTCCTGAAAGCAATTTTTTAAAAGTTCCGGTAGTTCTAATGGGAGTTCTAGTAGATCCCCGGTGAGTTCTATCAATAACTCTAATAACATTTTTTGATAGGACCCGAAGTAAAGACCACAAGTCCTGAAAGCAATTTTTGAAAAGTTCCGGTAGTTCTAATGGGAGGGCTAGTATCACCCCGGCGAGTTCTATCGATAACTCTAATAGCATTTTTTGATATGACCCGAAGTAAAGAAGCTACGCCTATTTTTGTGTTAGTATTTTTGCAAAACCACAAGTCCTGAAAGCAGTTTTTAAAAAGTTCCGGTAGTTCTAATAGAAGTTCTAGTAGCACCCCGGCGAGTTCTATCGATAACTCTAATAACATTTTTTGATAGGACCCGAAGTAAAGAAGTTACGGCTCATTCATAAAGGTAATGCAAAATACGGTTACGTAGAGGCTCAAATAGCATGTAGCAATTCTTACCTGCACTTGATTTTAGAGGTAGTCTTATTAACCCCTTATTGGAGCTTTCACGACCTAAGCCGCTTTCTAGAGATACTTAGACAAAAATACCCATAACCTTTTCAATTCTAGTTCTATGAAAAAATTTCCTTCGACTTTGCCATAGAACACGCCAAGGTCCCGCAAGAACTTCCGAAGAAGTTTTAAAGAAATTGCTTCTAGGATCAAATCGTTTTGTAAAAGTCTTAACACAAAAATAGGCGTAACATTTTATTGCGAGTCTTACCAAAAAATGTTATTAGAGTGATCGATAGAACAGGTCCCGGTGCTACTAGAGCTCCTATTAGCACTACCAGAACTGTAAAAAATTACTTCCAGGTCTTGGTCGTTTTGTAAAAATACTAACACAAAAATAAGCCTAACCTTTTTACTTCGAGTCTTATCAAAAAATGTTATTAGACTTATCGATAGAACTCGCCGGGATGCTATTAGAACCCCCATTAGAACTACCGGAACTTTTAAAAAATTCCTTTCAGGACTCCTTGGTTTTGTAAAAATACTAACACAAAAATAGGCGCAACTTCTTTACTTCGGGTCCTATCAAAAAATGTTATTAAAGTTATCGATAGAACTCGCCGGGGTGCTACTAGAACTCCCATTAGAACTACCGGAACTATAAAACATTAAAAATATATTTTTTTCCAGTTTATAAATTTTTATTTTTGAAAATCTTTTTTTTTTGTTAGAGTTCTAGTAGCACCCCGGCGAGTTCTATCGTAAAGTGTAATGAAATTTTTCAATAAGTGTGACTGAAAAAGAGTTATAGTGGTATTTGTCCTAGGGAAATGTGAAGTTAGCACCCCAAATTTTCGATGCACATTTTTTTCTCTTAAATACATAGAACTATTTTTAAAAATAGCAAGGAACTCTAGAACTCTTTGGGGTGCAACGGGAACTCTTGAAAAAAATAACATTTTTTGAAGTTGTGGTGCTAACTTCACAGGGGTGCAGAAATCATTGAAACAGCTTCGCGGGCATAGGAATTCTGCGAACAGAGTGATGTTAATATTGCAGTTACCCACCTAAAATAAAACCTACAGGTCGTTTCTTATAATCTTGTAATACCAGTTATATGATTTTGAGTGCACAGTATCGCAGCATGCCATTTCAGTTAGACGCAATAGTAATTTTTCAAACACAGTAGGTTATGTATGTTCAGTACTGTGTCCTAAACATGGTGTTACTACTATATATCTCATAACTATAATGGAATATCGATCGTTTGTATAAAATGTGATAAACAACAAATAATTTACGTGATTTGCAATCCATTAGCATGGAAAAAACGAAAAGAATTATGTATTAACACAATGTAAATTTATTTTACTTTATCCTATTATGTTACTATGATAATAACTCCTTAGCAACGAGTTGCATTAACGTGCATTTAACAGTACTAGTGTTGTTAAGAAAAATAACGTACCGATACTTTATTAGCATTTAATCACATGTTGGCAGTACTGACGTGTATTGTTAGTGACAATGTCAGTCTATGTGAAATTCGATGTTAGTAGGTTAGGTTTTGTTTGTTATTTAACACAGACTGACGCAAAACTTAACCTGCTAATCTCGAATTTAACATAACCTGTCAGTGCTACCAACCATACAGTATTGAGTGATACCACCACAGCCCGGTCTAGAACGTTTCGACGCGGCCCCTTCGCCACCGCCGGTTCGCAACGGCAGTTTCGCCACCGGCCGTTTCGCCACCGGGCCAGTTCGCTGCCAGAACAATTTTAATATTTGCAATAACATATAGGTACACATATGATCCTGAAATTTTCCCGTAGAAAATGAGCAATGAAACACTCCCCAATTATTGGAATTTTGTATTACAATTTGAGGCAAACTTAAGATACTGTACCTTATAGACTCCGTAAATACGTGGTCGTTTAGGTAATTCGGTAGTTATTTTGGAATTAGGTACATTAAGGAATTTGTTGTTTTGAAAATAATCTTAAATGTAGACATTAACATTCTGGAAATTTGAAATCATTAACCTTGGCGGCGAACTGGCCCAGCGGCGAAACGGCTGGTGGCGAAACGGCCTGGTGGCGAAACGGCCTGGTGGCGAAACAGCCGCGGCGAACCGGTAATGGCGAAACGGCAGCAGCGAAACGTCCCATCCTGCCATAGCAGATATCTCTCGCTGTTGTGTCATTAATAACAATTTTTTCCTATTTTTTGAAAAAGATTAGTATTTTAGAATAAAATAAACCGTGTTCCGATATACGTAACGTTATCTGCTTTCTACATTACCCGAGAATTTTAAAGAACTCGCTCCTAACGTTACTCGTTCATTCAAACTATTCTCTCGTAATGTAAAAAACGTTACTTGCATCGTAAATTACTATTACATCAACAGTTTCCATAATATTCACAGTTAGTTCCACAATGAATTAAATCATTTATTTTTAAATATTTCCCTAATTTTACTTTTGTTGTACTTTTTATGCAATTTTCCATTGATTACTCAATAATTATTCATTCAACTTTCAACAAAGAGCAGCCAGTAAATAACGGAATATGTATGATAATGCAAAACAGGTTCGTTCAATGTCCATTGCCAACTACAGTATTAGGGTGGATAGTAACATTAAAAATTATGATGTTTGCCGTTTAGAGCAATAATTGCAGGTGTTTTTTTTAAGTTTAAAAAAGTAGAATGTTATATTTTGGCTCAAGTTTTAAGTAAATTAGACCCAGCTCCATTTCATTAATGTATTGATTTCACTTTGTAAGATTTCATCTCCTGAGATAGCACTGGAATTGTTCGTGCTTAGTCTTTATCTAATCAAACATTTTGAATTACCAACTCTAATGAAACATACTAATGTCAATAATTTGAAGCTTCCAAGCTCCAAAGTCTGAACTTAAATTGTGAGAATGGAAAGAGGATTATTTAAAATTCAATATATAAAGAAGTAAGGTGTGCCCCTCTTCAGCACAAGGCGATCACAGTCCGAACTAGCTCAAACCTTTTTGACATTTGCTGCCAATGGTAAGGATCAGGCTATGATCCTTAAGGTTAATAAATGAAATAAAATGAAGTAAAATAGGAAAGGGTGCCAGTAATCAGCCACTACAACAAAAGAAACTGGTCGACCTCAGTCTAAGTAACACTCTCCGTGTAAGGCTTCTAGCCACTATACTATGGTATGAGCAAAAATAAAGTTTATCAAAAATGCCTTAGGAAATTTTAAGTCATGTATCAGTATTATAACACTAGAAAATACGATGCTACTATTTGACATTAGTTACAAAGTGTTATTTTTCTTTTTCACCTACAGGCTTTGAAAATACTTCTGTTGCGATTAACGAGAGGTCTTGATCACGGGTATATTCACTTTCCGATATTAACCACTATCAGCCAGCGTCTATAACATGTCAGTCACAATGATTAGATATAATTTTCTGTTATAATACACATGACTTCAAAATTTCAAAGGCGTCTTTGATTAAACTTTTTTTTGCTTATACTATACTATACCACACTACCTTATATCCTAAAAAACAAGCAGATATCGGTTGTGTTAAATAAGACACAACATACCAGTAGTAGCAGATAATAAAGAGGATTTAAGGGTTGAACTACATGAATTCAGTTAAATAAAATAACAGCATCAAAATAAATAGCGGCTTGGACGCACAACAGCTAAACCAGGTTTGCCGATTTAAACGAACTTGGAGTTAAATCTTACAATGCAAAATAAGTGGGCCCGTGGGTAAAATTGGGTCATACAATGCAAAATGATTCAAGGTTACAAGTTACAATAAAGCTATGTTAGGTACCAACGCAAAAAAATGACTATCAGGCGCTAGTAAAGAGCTAATCTCTAACTTGAGGAATATAACGAGTGTTTGGAGGTACAATTTTGAAAAACTTAAAATAGAACATACTGTGTTCTAGTAAAATAATATTTAAATGCCTTTCAGTGGCTCTTTCAGGCGCTAAAACCATCTTCCCTTGGTACTGTCTTACCCACAACTCTTAATAAAGTGGATCGACTTTGGATGTTCAAGAAAGAAGAATGAAATGACGGTAGCTCCAAACTTTCGGCCTTGCTGCGTTTTCGAAAACTACAGTGTAAAATTAACTCTACTCCCCACACTCCCGTTAATAAAGACCAATAAATTATAAAAAAGTAGTAGGCATGCATGCACTAGGAAAACCTAAGCCGCCAATGCCAGAATCAAACAGGGACGGTGTAAATACGAGGGATGCTCTGTTAATCGTTAGTAGCAGGCCTTGAAGGCTCAATTGGATAGAAGCAATTGTAACAATTGAATGTCGCATTAGTTGACATTCGTTACCCACAATTGCCAAACGTTCCGATTTCCCTGTGAAACGTAGTTAATTTTGTAAGTTAAGTAGTTGTGCATTTTTAATTCAGTTAAAATGAGCATTCCGCGAACTGCCTCTAGAGCTATGATTTTCTGTGACTATAAAAGACAGTTAGGATATCAGCAAAGCCATGAAAATTTGATAGCAGCTTTTGGCGATGCTGCCCCTTCATTATCCGCTGTTAGTCATAAGTTCGGCGAATTTCGACGAGGGCGAGAGCTGCTAGTAGACGAACTAAGACCTGGAAGACCTGGAAGACCTGCAGAAGCTGCTTGTTCAGAAAATGTTGATCGTGTGGCAAGCTTGATTCAGCCCAATCGAAATATTACTTATAGGGAGATTCAGGAGGAAGTGAAGATTGGATCCTTGGGGGTGAAAACCACTTTGCTTAAACATCTTGGGGTAAGAAAGCTAGCAAGCCGTTGGATGCCGCATTTGCACTCAGAAAGTCAAAAACAGGATCGAGTAGACTGGGGTAAATTTATGTTGCAAAAATTTGACGGAGGAACTTCCAAGCAAGTGGCATACATTGTAACAGATGACGAATCTTGGGTATACAGTTATGACCCTGAAACTAGACAGTAGTCTAGTGTTTGGGTATTCGAAGATGAAGACGCACAAAAGTAATTCGTGACAGAAGCGTCGATAAGAAAATGATTGTTATTTTTTTCGCCGAATTGTTCCTGTTGTTGTTATTCCACTTGAAGATCGCAGAACTGTTAATTCTGAATGGTACTGCGAAGTGGCTTTACCACAGATGTTTGGAAAATTACAAACAGGTCGTCGAAGGACCGGTTTGCGTAACATCTTAGTCCATCGTGACAACGCATCCTCCCACACTACTGCCAGAACATTTTTTGAAAGATTCGGAAGTGCAATTGGTAACTCATCCTCCGTATAGCCCAGATCTGGGGCCGTGCGACTTTTTTTTTGTTCCAACTGTTAAAAAAATGATTATAACATTTTCCAGCGCAGATGCAGAAGTTACAGAATTTCAAAGAAGTTTGCGGACCTTTCAGAAAATGAATTTTCCAAATGTTTTAAAAAGTGTTTTCTAAGAATGCGCAAGTGTATTAGTTTGAATGCAGAATATTTTGAAATACAATAAAAAATTTTTGTAAAAAATGCAACGGTCTTTTAATAACTAACAATTTTCAGTGCAACCCCCGTATGTTTGCAAAACTAACTAAAATTAGTGTTTTGGTGTTCTGCAAATACAGAGTGTAATCCGATCGGAAAATGTTTATTGGTAAGTTGTAAATTTAGACCTGTAGATCTATTGGTACTAGTTCTGTCGACTAATCTTGTTCATTTGCTAATATTAGCGATATTCAAGTTAGTTATGAGTCACCTATCTGTATTTCCATTATTTAATTGCATAGGGATTTTCTTCTGATTATTACTTTGAACGGTATGATTTCAAGAACATAATTCCATTTATTCAGTGGTTTCTGAGTTATATGAGACTAAACTTTATAGCTTATTGCCAATCACGGGGGTATATGAATATTTTTACCAAGGGAAAAAGTTATTCCTCTATTGGGAATTATTTTGACTTAGTCAGAGCCACGATATAGGATATTAAGCGGATCAAATCCATTTCCACAATTGTCAGTTTTGTCCTAATTCATAAATGTGTCACTACCCGGCAAAGTGCCGCAAATGTAATAAAAATAGATGATGCAAGAGCTGAACTAGAAGCTAAACCCGTTTCGAAGTGAATCGAGGAATGATATCTTTTATAACTACTTGTTCATCCACTCTTCTCAAAACAACTATTCGTTACCAAACACTACCTAAAATACTTAATAAAGACGACCACAGAAGTGCTCGGCAAGAAGATGACAAGGCGGAGTTCTCGAAAAACATTATCCAAGATCTTTCAACCGCATCCATTAGTTAACACCAAAAAAGGAAGGAAACTCATTAAAACACCTAAACGCTGCTCTGCAGTTAAGTTTGCCGTTAAAACACTTCACTACTGGTAAAATCAATACTAAAACTATTTATAATACAAAAAAGCCCCAGAATAGGATTTGATCAAAATGTAGCGGGCATGTATGCACTGCGAAGTAAATAACCCCCGCGAAAAAGGATGAAAGATGCATAGCACACATCCTGGATTTGTTGAGAGTCATAAGTCAGCAGGAGGTTTGCTTGGAAATCGGAAAGAAGCGCGGCAATCAACGCAAGTACGACAAACTAACGCACATTTCAGCCAAAGACAAAATTACTCCTTTGATTTTATCAGAAAAATGAAGCAAGGTCGGGATACCCGGGCCCATAAATTAGAGGTGTATAGATCGCTTCACTGACGCAAAACCCTTAAATATACAAGTTACACCACAACGAGTGATATGAGATTCTAAGCCACCGAGTCAGGGAGTTTATAAATCCTTCTCCAATGTAATCAGACAGAAGTAAATACAAACGCGATCGGGGGCAAAAAGCAGGCATTCTTTACGTGGTCTTCTAGCGAGGCCTTGACACTCAAGATTTTTGAGTTAGCACGCTAGTTATTGATAGCAAACTCTGTTTCTTTGTGTACTTATTTGCGTATTAATTTGTATGTGTGAAAATTATATTAAATTTTATTAAGCCGTTGTTATACACAACGTATTTATTATTTCTTTTTAATGAGAGCAACCCAGCAACAAACTTGTCGACCCTGTCAACTAGAGCAACAATAATATTCAAAGAACTACCCAGAAAAGCTCTAGTGACAATTACAAGAATATTTAATGATACTATTGCATAGTCATACTTTCTAATACAACTAAAATTCAGCCAAGTAATGTTACTGCAAATACCAGGAAAACCGGTACACGAGCCTACTGCATATGGACAAATTATGTCTTGCCTACGCTATTAAAACTATTGGAAAAGCTGATGCAATATTATAGTACTCCTCATTGTCTTGGTTAGTGGCGCTAGTGCATATGATCTAAATAGGAAATCGCACTATTTCAGCTTAATTGTACTTATGTATTCATACACTTATTAAATTGCTCCATCATATATTCTAATGTCTATGTTCTTTTGTATGATTTGTAGCAGTTCTAGTTGTTTTCGTTTATTTATGCATAATCTAACTTTTTCAGATGCAATTCTTCACTGCCAATTTGCATATTCTCATAGTTGCTCGATATCAAAACTACATCGTGTTCATATTTTAAATGGTATAACATTTTCTCAGTTATGTTCACCTACTTGTATTCCCATTTTAATGCTTTGAAGACAATGCCCTAATACTATTGTAATTAGCTTAGGGCTCATCGATTCCTCTTGTCACACTCCGCTTCTTATGTGCATTAACTGAGTGTTTTCATAGATTTCTACTGCATATAATTATAATAAAAATAATAATTTTGTTTGCATTATTACAGATGAAGCATGTTATTTCTAAAAGACTCATTACGAAATATTCTGGACGAAAAATTTCAATCGTAATCTCAAATTTTGAGACAAGATTGATAATTATCTCTTCTCAGCGGCATCATAACTAACATGCCGATTTTGCTATGTTTTTATGTGGATTTTAAAAAAGTATTGAAACTGTTGGGAACGAAAATTTGGTTAATCTCGTCTCGAATATTCGAGAATTTGATTAATCTCGTCTCAAAAATTCGAGATCGATAAATGTCAGTCTAAATCTCGAATTTCGAGACCAGGCGAGACGAAATCGAGAATGTTCTCGTCTCGGCGGCATCTTAGTGAGCCGGAATTGGGATCGTAAGCCATCTGTTGAAAGTCGTCGTTTTTAAAAAACGACATACGGGGATTATATATCGAAGGTTTAATTGTGCCCAGTTAGAAGAAGATAGAGGCCTAATCGTCGTAGTAGTACTTCTCTCTCTCTCATATCTCACCTTTGAGGGTCTGTAACCTGCAACCCATCAGGGAGAATGATCCCAACTTTGTTCAAGCCAAAATTTCATGGTTACGTCTCCTTAATCAGCTCCCGACTTAATCAATATGCCAACCAATAGGGATGCTATTGCAGTGCGACGGGCCGGCTCATGCTTCTAGGTTACTTCCTTCTTGAATGTTTTGCAGTTTCATATTGGCCAATTCATGTCTGCGACATGCCGCACAAAAGCATATTATTAAAGCTGCATTTTGACGATGACTATAAAATTAGGTCAATTGAGTTAAATGAAAATACTTACTTTCATCAGTAATTAGATGAAATTTGGGGTCTCAGTTATAAATTTTTCAATTTCCTCAATCTCTAAACTTTTAGATTAATGGGCTCGCCAGGACTCTAACTAAGGTATTGTGACGTAAGTCGCTAATTTTGGTGCTATAGTTTACGATGTTGCGTCCAAATAAACAAAGAGTGACGCATTTTGAGAGGACATTATATGATTACGTAGCCTGCTCTTAATTTCAGTACTGTTAAAATGTTTCGGAATCATTAACTATTACTTTATAGCAGCGGATGGACCGCTCCATAGATTAGATAGGTATGTGAACATCCTGTGTTCTTACTGTTTGATTTATGTTCGTTATCCCTACGTATATTCAAATGCCATATAACTAGATTAACTCAATTTTTGGTTTTCTTTTATGCGACGTCCCATTGAATCCTTTTTATTGTTTTATTTGTGTAAGGAGTGCTAGTGGACTACAAGGAGTTAATAACAAGGTAGGTTGCTAGATGGGCTAGCTTGGACGTCGTACGCGGCTGCCGCCAAACCAAACTACTGTTTCTCATTTCAGGCTACCAAGCAGCAGTTTTTAAAATATTTCTAAAGGGTTTGCTTTTTTCAACAAATAATAACTAGTTCAACAACATATCTCCCTAATTCACGTTTAACCGTATCGAAACTTCCTGCCAACGAGTAGCTGGTCAACTTCCTGTTATAGAACTTGTTGTAGTGTAGTTAGGTTGAACTTTGCTTGTGTGCCATCTACTTGTCTTTTTGAATTTACCGATTAAGGCAGCCGTTAACGTGTGTCCTAGTTTTAGTGTCGTAAATACCGATTTAGCCTGCAACATAGTTCTATCTAAAACGTCCTCGTTTAATTTTTCTAAAATTGTCAGTGCGTC
The DNA here is from genome assembly GCA_940337035.1 of Agriotes lineatus. Lineage (NCBI taxonomy): Eukaryota > Metazoa > Arthropoda > Insecta > Coleoptera > Elateridae > Agriotes > Agriotes lineatus. The sequence continues at coordinate 113,067,261 of OW679199.1, read as the reverse complement.
TTGTAGATCGCTACCATACCGTTTGGCAAAAAGTTAATTTATTAAATCAACTACTTCACATGAAAGTTCGCTCGATCTTCAGTACCTTTTCCTGCATTGAGAAAACATGCTTCAGTCGTAAAAGTATTTCTTAACACCATACAGAAGTAATTCAATTAGAAATATGTAATATGTTGTGAAAGAAATTAAATGCTTTTACAGACAAAGCGTGTGAACTACATACTTATGGCAAGTAGGTCAATCGTCTCAGTAATGTTGGGCTGCTTTTCGTGCATAGCTTATTTAAATTACAAAAGAAAATAAAAGATCACGTCTTAGTTACAGACAGAAATTTGGATGAGTGTAATACTGTACTTCGCATTTATTTCCAAAATGGTTGATCTAAGTTTAGATTTCCCTGGCGCTCCACTTTCGTGGGCCGGTGCGGCCTTCACCCACATCAATCGCCGAAATTGGTAAACGTGAGCCAGCAGTATATATTTTCTGTATACATAACGCCGATACAGCATTATCAGGTATGTTTGCTCGGAGTTATTTTTTTCAACAAGAGGTTGTGGCTGGAGTCAACCCACTTATCTTCGATTATTGACGTTTCGTACTCAAATAAATCCCGTTTTTCTAAAATAAATACGCCTTCGGTAGTAGTGTTTGGACAGCAGGCACGTTTCAGCGCAGAAAATCTCCTCAAGTAAACTTCAAAATAAAAACCGAAGATGGATGCTACGAATGATACCAGTTGCTTACTTTTGAAATAACTCGAAGGAGCACAGTTGGGGATTAAATACTTTTTATATCCATTGCAGATTCTACAATAACTGTAATGTGTTTATACAACAAAACTTTGTTATTATCGAACTTTGAAGTTTGAGATGAATTTATAGGTACCATTAGCAGGATACTTGAATAGCTAACTCTATTTCTTGTAAGGATTAGCACGAGCCATTAGCCTGAAATTTTTCAGCAATTTGAGCCGCAAAAACCAGAGCAACGATAATATTGAGACATGTGTTAATGAAAATGGCGCCATATTTAATGTTTTAATTAGCGACTATACACTTCATGGTTCTTTAAGGAGGACATAATTGATCTACCTTAAATTTTCTATTGTTTTGCCCTTTAATTCTAGATATTATGTAACTGAAAAAGATAGTTACGCCACCATTGAAAGCCAACTAAGAATATTAGCCTTATCAGACGAATGGATCTAGTCGTGGGTTAAACGAAAGACTTGTAATATAGATAATAATGATTGAAAACGGCACTTTGCTAAACGATAAAAGAACACGTCGAAAAGTCGCCACTAAACCAATCCCTGCAAAAGAGAGAGGACAACAGGGGCACATAAATAAAATTGCAATGCATAACTAAGGGGCAGTATAGTTACTTTTGTCATTGAGTACTCGTTAGTGCATATAGAAAAATAGTAATACGAGATCATGCACAATGGTAAGGGGTCTTTAAAGTCAACATTTCGCGGCGATTAGGCCCCAAAAGTGAAGTGACATAACAGCTCATACAAAAACGGAATCCAGGTACACAAGTCGCCCAAAGAAAGACAGATCCTTGTTTCATAAGGTAATAAGCGTTCACCCGTAAGAAATCGAAACGTTTAGAATCGAAATACAACAGAAAGAAATATAAAAGAAAGTTAGGGAATACCGTTGATACGTGCTGTTCCTGCTGCCAATAAATCGCAACATGTGCTGCTTTATCAGGTTTACTTCCATAAAAAAACTGTCTTTTAGAAAACTTCTTACAGTAACATCATCCAGTTTTGACAACGAAACCGTTACACAATATTAATTACTCAAAATGGATGGATAGCGATGATTCCAAATTAATGGAATATGTTGCCTCAAACATTTATTTCACATATCAAGCAACTACCTTTCTTTATCAGCACAAGTTGGCAAATGTCAAATGAGATAAAGACCTGGGACAAAATCTTAGAAAATCTTGAAAATTCAATATAGGCAATCACGATACCTTGGAGTTTGGATGCTGCAAAAGATAGCTTTAAATTAATGAAGAATAAAAATCTTAGAAATATGACTTATGGTTTAATAAAATATTATAGGTACTGTCTTGGTTTATTAGCGATATGACATTTAATTATCAACATTTTTCTAGCTGTCTTTTAACACGTAACAAGCTTTAAAGTTGATTGGCATTGTAACTGTGATAGTTGCTTTTACTTTTAATAACCGAAATAATGAAAATAGTATTACCACTACGCTTTCTCATAGAATTGGCAAAGCACATGCAAAAATAGCCTTGATCCGTGATCCTTAACGGGAAGGATACGATATAATACGGTCGGTAGCCGTTATGATACTTAATGGCAGACAACCGTTATAGATGATTTTTCATGTGTTTCTTTAGTTCATTTAAAAACAGTATCGGTATAGTAAATATAATGCAGCATTAATTACGTCACTACCACTGTTTGGTGCAAACCGAATTTCACTTGTTCGTTTTCAGAACTACTTTTTTTAAATTTAAAAGTACTCCTTGTTTATTAAGGGTGAAATAATGACTGGTTTCATTAAGTGTTTTTTATTTGGTCGTGAACATAACTCCCACCAAGTACACTAAAACGAAGTTACTATCTTCTTACATTTTTCGTCTCAAATACGTACATGCTATCAGGTTCTGAAACCATCCCGAATTTTTGCAGCAATGAGATTGTACAGCGAGATTTATTTTTATATTGGGCATAACATAGTAAATTTGGGTTTCTTTGAAAATTCCCAATTAATAAAATTAAATATATCTCCATGACGGTTTCAGTAAGTGTACCTTCTCATCAAGTAATTTGCAATTTAAGCTACACCAATAATAATTTTCTAAGTCTATAAAAATTATTATTTACTTTCAATATTCACAGAAGCGTATTTAATTACATAAACCTTAAAATAGCTTAAACAGTGCAAATTCAGGTGTGTTGTTAATCTTATGGACACTTTTTAGAAGTTTTCGATGTGCAGCTTCCTTAGCACTTATTAGATCGATTTGACGGATTAACGCCGCCACTGGTTGTATGCCGGCAGCAGAAGGAATTGCGTTAAACTACAGTTACGTTAGGATGCGCTTTGCAGTGTTCCGTTTTGTGCGATATGATTATCACGTTGGAGCCTTTTAAAGCCATTGCAGCAATTTGAGAAGTCTATTCGAATCTAAACGCTTCGCAGGTATAAACTTATCTTAGAAATTCTGTTCTCTTATCGTTGGGGTATCAGAGAGCTTCATTCCGGTTTTGTACAGGATATCGCAATCACTTCAGCGGTACCACTCATTTATTTATTTTTAATTCTATGTCTAATTCAATTTATTTAATTTCCTATATGTATATACCGGTATTGCCTACGGTTTCGATGCAACTGATTCATCCCCAAGGTTGAATGTGCCATTGGGTCCCTTAGTCCAAAAGAGCTGCAAGAAGCACTCTTATCCGTAGTAAACATTTTTCAAGCCGAGTTCTTTCCCGAATCGGTAAAGAATTGCAATTCATTAAAAGGACTAAACCCATTTTTGGACTCGAACGGGATCATTCGAGAAATTCCCGATGGTAATTTCAGGGAAGCACTATCTTGCTAAGCTCATTGTTTCTCGGGAGCACAATCGGTTGCTTGACGCTAGCCCCAGCTATTACTCTCGACCTTAAGAGAGAGATTCTGGATTGTTTCAGCCAGGAATCTCGTTAAAGAAGTTGTACACCAATGCTTAAGGTTTCGCCTAAACTCACTGAGTCGATTATGAGCAACCTTCCTGTGTCACGAACTGAACCGTCACCCCCTTTCTATGTAACCGGAGTTGACTATGCCGGCCCCATAACGATCAAAGCCCGGAAAGGTCGCGGTTGTAAAACCAACAAGGCTTATTTATGCCTTTTCATATTTTTTTCCACAAAGGCAGTGCACCTCGAACTAGTCACTGACCTCACAACAGCGTGTGCTATACTTGCTCTTAAGCGATTTATAGGGCGAACAGGCAAACTTGCCCATATTTACTCGTTCAATGGGACGAATTTTGTAGGTGCTAATTCCGAGCTCCGCGAAAAAGGCATGCTACTATTGCTCAATACGCGATTAGTGAGGGAATCAGCTGGCATTTTATTCCCGCGCACAGCTCACACTTTGGTGGACTGTGGCAGGCAGGCATAAAGTCTTTCAAATACCATTTGAAACGTGTAACAGGTAATGCGTTTCTTACTTAGGAAGAGCCTTGCACCTTGCTAATAGAAGTTGAGGCAATCCTCAATTCCCGTTCGTTATCCCCCTTATCGTCAGACCCCAACGACATAGAGCCGCTAACGACCGCTCACTTCTTGGTTTGTCTAACTCTGGTATCAGCTCCGGATCCCGATGTACAAGAGATCCCCGGTTCTCGATTGTCAACGTATCAGAGGATTCAAAAGTTCCAGCAGCATATGTGGTCACGTTGGAGTAAGGAGTATTTGCCAGAACTCCAGCAGCGTTCAAAATGAAATTCACACCATTCAGATCTAGTGGAGGGGTCCTTGGTATTGTTTAAGGAAGATAACACACCTCCCCTTCGATGGAGATTAGGACGCATCGTTCAACTCTACCCTGGAAAGGATGAAGTCAACAGACTGGACTCCGTCCGTACGTCCAACGGCTCATATGTCGTTCCTTCGCTAAGCTCTGACCCCTTCCTCTGGGGAACACCTCGGTGTAAGTGAAAATGAAGTGAAGGGAATTTTTGTGTATTTGTGCATTTGTGTTTCGCTAGAGAATGTTAGCATTAAATCAGATTTCTTGTTTATATCATATTCCTATTGAAAGTTATACTTTCAAGGCCGGCGGCATGTTGAGAAATGTTTGTATACCCTGTACATTGTGTATGTCCCCTCTTTTCGATGTATTGGAGTCAGGCCGTCTGGCTCAGATATGCGACAGCTGTGGACTGCGTATCACGTCCGCAGTAAAGACTCCAAGTTTTATTTTAATATTACGCTAAATAAACGACCTTCTTGCGTCAATTGGTGTTTTAGTAACAATACAGTTCACTGAAGTTACACTTTTCGTACAGCTCATTCGTCAGGTTGGTTTGCTGCACCCTCTTTTTTCGATAAACTTTCTTTTTACTTCGATATAATTGCTGAAAATGTGTTTCCTATTATTTAGCACATGCACCATAACCACGCTCGTTCTTGATGATCTCTTTGCTATAATTTTATAAAGATAATTATTACTTTCAACAGTCTTTTGCATCTCAGCACATTCTAACACCTGGCGTTTATCAAAATCTCTCTTCTATTGACAACTGAATTATGATCCACTGCAAGTTCGTTTGGTCTTGACCCATTAGAGAAATTCTTCATTAGTGGCGTTGTCCACTCAGTTTTATATCAGCATTTTTCTGTAAGAGAGGTCGTCAAATTTTCCAATCTCTTTTGGTTATCGATATATTGATGTTTTATTTCTTTTACGTTTAGATGGCTCTTCTACTACCTTCACAGCTCGGTGTGTGAACCGTCTATATTTTTAATGTCTGTGGTGTAGATTTTCGTATGTTCGCGCACTCATGGGCTTCCTTCACTCTTATCTGAGCGGCAAAGCGGCTCTGTTGTAGCGTCTTTTAAATTGCACTGCGGCTTTATGGGCTTACGGAATATGGTTTTTTTGGTTCGTGGTCCCCCCAAAAGTGGCGGATTGTTGTAGCCAAGGCAGTTCTGTGGAGGAGGATTTGTTTCTTGCGCCAAGTTGGCGGATTTTATATGCGCTCCACTTGTCATTCAGCGGCACGTTGGCCAAGTTAATCTGGGCAGCCAGTCCGGGCCTCCTAAAGCTCATAGATTCAGCATTGACGTAAAACGCCATACCGTCGCCATTTGCCTTGTTCGAGCTGTTATCACTTGTATTCCAACCTTCAAAGTTGTGAATCTTAACTTATCTGGGTCATCACATAGCGTGCAGAAGGGGCTCAAAGGAAGCTAAGATCAAGTTTTGCCTTTCTTTGTTTTAAGTGAAATTGTACAAAATGCGATCAGTGAACCAGTGTTAGAGGCTCACCCGATTGCTATCAATTCGGACATCGGCTGCTACAGTACAATTCGTTTCTCGAACTGCGTATCTGAATAATTGTTTTACCAACCACGACGGCTAGGTTAATTGCGATCGCATTTAATTTTAAACTGTTGTAGATCATGTTAATACTGATTAACTTTAGACCAGCTAATAATTATTTAAAATTTTCACTAATGATTACTCGCAATATTTACTGTTAATTATCTGATACTTGTACCAAATTATACCGAATTAGAAACTGTGATATTAGCATTTTGGTGTTATTATTGGTTACTGCTACCTGTGCGTGATTTGAGTTTTTCTTTCAGTAAATTATGTGCTACTCGAGTTTTCAGAAGAATTCTCAGTTGAATGCCTGCATACACTTGTCGTTAATTGGCAAAGATTCGTTGGCGCCCTTTTAGCTTTTAATCATGTATTAGTAAATAAAGAGCTGCACGCCATCTTCCTGATTAGCCGGCCGACAACTGTATCCAAGTAGTCATAAATATTATTTTATTTTGAGAGAATTATCGGACGAATCGTTCATATGCTAACATTCTACAGACTATTACACTCCATAAATAAGTTTTAATCAGTTTTTCAAGTGAGTAGCTTTCCTTCAGGATCTTTCCTGGTTTCCTGAATTCGCTTCATGATATCCGTGCTACTTGTTTTGTCCTTAGTGATATTTCTCAAATAACAAAACTCCTCTCTATCTTCTAAGTTTTAGTCGTTTTGACTTGCTACAGTTCGAAGCGCTGCTTAAAAAATTATCACCCAATTTTTCCACAAATTCTACAAGCTTAAACGCCGTCATGCACTGCTGAGCAGCCACACACTTTTAGTAGTCTTTGGATTTTCCACCGACGTTCTCTTACCTGCAAAATCAAGCGCGCGCAGTTTTAAGGTTAAGGATAGCTCCTCGGTCACCATTTCCTATTCGGAAATCTAAATGATTCTTAGCCTTGCTTCTAAAGTTACACGACTTGTATTTATGGGACTTTCTTTAAGTGGCGCTCTGCGTACAGTCTTCATCTTGATCTTGGATTGACGCAGCCTCCTAATTGCTTCGGGATATATACGTTTTGAAGCAAAAGGTCCACTGGCTACCCACGACCTGAGGCATTTCCGTTTACGTTTCTCTTCGATCTGTTTATTTTTCACTTCTTCCCCCGTCTCGGCATCTGTTTAATGTGTTCGCAGTTGTAAGTTACTTCTTCGAGGTGTCTGCGTAAGCTGCCAAAGAAAGGGCCCTCAGATGCGTGGCATAGTTGCACTCGCCGCTGGATAAAGAATTTGACGCCCGAAGGTATTTCTTAATAAGTAGTGTGTCCACCAAGGTCAAACCTGTCCACTACTCTAATATTCTGGGACTCGCGCTTCCAAGGAAAGCTCTCCTGATTTGCCGTATGACGCCCGTTGGAAAAATTATTCAATACAGATCTAAAGCGTTAATTTTTTATAGGTGGCATGTGGCCATCCGTTATTTACTCAACGAATCTTATATGTACATCAACCTTACTGTGTTCCATTCCTTTTTCCGTGTAAGCCTTTTGTTTCGTATTACTGTTTCAATTATAACAGGAATAGTGTGGCCTCTACTACTTCGTTCGATCGGTACCATACGCTGTTATCATGTAAGTCATCTTGCTTACATTGTTTGGTTTACTACTCGTGTATATCATTTATTATATTAATTAAATATCATAACGATTTATTTGAATTTTGACTTAGTTTTGCATTCGCAAAGGTGGTATTTGTAATGATTTGAGGTGTTGTTAATGCCTTATAGTCATCGTTGTCAACAAATGAATTGTTGACGTTTGACACTAATGCAGTTCACCTAATCAGCATGGCACAGGAAGTTGTTAAACCTAACTCCCATATCTATTAGGTTATTAGTAATCATAGCTACTAAGCGCATTTGTTACGGAATCTTTACACAAATGACTACTTTCTGACATTCTGTTTGAGCTAGTTCTTTGTAACTTACGACGTGGATATCGGGTATTTTCGTTAATCTCACACTTTACCAAAAGCAAAGTCTTACTTGAATTTGTCTTTGGACAGTTTTATTACATTATTTTATTTGATCTTTCAGTCTCATCCTATCAATGCACCCTTTTCTTGCTGCTATTCCTTCGTTTACTCTATTTTTGAACATTCTTTATATGTAGACGAGAAGCAAATAAAAAACCGCCTAACAAGTAATTTCAAGTGCTACCTCTGCTCCATTCAGAATCAGCAGACATTTATTGACTTTAAACGAATTAAAGTTGACTAGGATTATCTTCGTCGAGCGGGATAAAACGCGTTGGAAGTGACAGCACCAATGCAAAATCACGATACACCTCGCTTCGGGGCGGAATTCGATTTCGCATATCCGCGGCACTGCGAAGCTAATTTTTTCCCATCAGCGGCCCGAAAGTAAACTCAAGCCTTCACACTTTCCTCCGGATATGGAATTCAAGGGGCGAACTTATTAAAAAGGTTTATGAAAATATTTATCCGCCAAGTTTATATTCCTGGCCAGAACTCCCTCAAGTAATCAGAAACGGGCGGCGGCAAACACGGCGTCATGCAGGAACCTTTCTTGTGTGAAACAACAAAAATGTTAATTTGTTAACAGCGCGGGCCCTCAGCGAGCTGGTCAATTATTTCGAGCGAGATGTGGAGCTTTGCTAATTGAAGAAATTAATTTGCCGGCAAGGCTTTATTGTTCTCCAAGCAGGTGGAGACAGAATGCTGGCCAGGCGAATATATTTAAAGCAACTGCCGTCGTGGACTCTCGGGGCTCTATTGTATTTGCGTGCTGAAATATACATAAAGTATACTTTGCTATAAGCAGATTGAATGCAATGTTTGTTTGGTATAAGTTTCAGGCGCTTTTTGTTACGCTTCAACTCGTTTTTCGGCTTTGGAAACTGGGGTTGATGTTGAAGTTCCGTACTACCTGAATGGGCGCTGCTCTTCAGCAAAAGGTAAAAATTTTATACTTTCTACACGGTTGGCAAATAATCTGTGCGCGCGTGCTGAAAGAAATTTTACTTTCGCAACAGTAAACGAGGATAATAGGCTTAAAATTAGAGATATTATTAAATATACAGAATTAACTCATAGAAAATGAAACATAGAATCTTTTAAGGTTCTATACTTGCATGCGATATCTAGAATAAATCCCTTGGCATAGAGCGATTAAAATTATTTTTCAGGTAAATTTTCATGAAAATCAATAGGAAATTTCTAGACAATTAGACAAATAGTTCAAGGCAAAATTTCGTAATCTAAAAATATTTTCGCATGCAGTGTCACTCACGGTGGTGACGGTCATGATTCGAAAAGTATGCATCTCAGGTACTGGACATTATTAGCAGACAATCCAGAAAATTAAAAGAGGTGTAACGCCCCGTTTCAATAGCAAGTTCTAGCAATTCGCATCTTCTTTTGGACCACCTTATATTTAACTACTGTAGCAAAAAAATGCAGGTTTATTGCATAAAATGGCTGACGTTAGAGATAAGGGCCTGAAGGGCCTTCCTGGCCGAAGCACGCTCGCTTAGCTTTTCCTAAGTATGCTCGCTAGCAAGCAGTCGAGTTTCTCGATTATTTATTTTTCACGAAGCGCCTTCGGAGGATCTGGCATTCAAGGAGCAGGCCAGGACCGCTCTTATTTAAACCAACAAAAACCACTAGCGGCGTTTTTTTCTTCACGAACTGCCGTAAACAGCTTTGACAGGTTCCAATGCAGTTTTCTTAAGCTTGACATAACACCTAATTAAAATGTAAGTCCATGCACTTCTCAGCGTTTCTATCGACAAAGGCAGTTGCCGCAAATATAATCAGTTCTTGCTAAGGCATTAGAAATTCAAACTAAAGCGTGTTTAATTACTCCTTTTAGTCAATTAATTTATAACGCTAAAAGCGTGACTGATTAATCGTTTTCAAGTTGCTGAAGTACGTATTCGCCCAAAATTCACTTCCATCGCGTCCTTTGGAGATTGTGATCACATGTCAAGTGCGATACTCACAGGTAGTGATCCTGAATTATCACCGCGAGCTATTAATTAGCATATTATTTGGGTTTGATTAAATGCCCCTATTGCTGATAATACTTTTGTGTTCTTTGCTGAACTCTTTCACCTGTAAAATTTATAAAGGTATGCAGCGAAGCATTAAAGGTAGGTGGTGTGTTATTTATTAGCTAGATGTGTTTTTATGTTTTGAATAACGGCAAGGTGTTCAAATTTTCATATTCTACTGTTTAATTTTAAATCCAGTAGCATTTTATTGCCTAGTCCTTACACCACGCCATATTCTACCGAGAGTTAATGAGCTAGCCAAGTCCGTGCCCACCCTTCGTGTAAGAAAGCGATACAGAGGTATACGTGGATCTGGAAGGCGAAATTAAAATTAGTCGTAGTTCTATTTGCATTCGGTTAAAGAAGAACTTCTTAATGAAGCAAGTTCGTATAAAATTTGTACCCGGCAGGTTAGCCTCATCATCCCGTTTTAAGGTTTGATGTTTGCAAACTAAAAAATATAAGCGGAAAAGCAACAAAGACCCTTTTCAGAAGTTTTGCAGCTAATCCATGTTAGTTCGAAAAACCAATTTTTATTTATCCAAACTGGAAATGGGTAAATATTCCTTGTATGGGCTGTTTGCTGAGGTTATAGGAACATGTCAGAAAACGCTGGAAACATTTCCATACGAAAGGGATACCAACGACTTCTTCTCATGACCTTTACTTTAAGTCGTCAGCTCTTTAGGACCATCATTTAAATTTGTAATGCTATGTCCAAAATGTAAAAGTCGATACGAACCTCCTTGATGGAGACACAAACGTTTATAATTATCAAGCGCTAACATACCAATTTAAAAAGCACATCGGATATTGCAACAGACTTGACCATTTCAGTATGCAGATGATTTATACATTTGCGTTCATTAGTGTTTCCAGTTATACCTTTATAATGAGGTACGTGCGCCATTATAAGTTTTAAAGGCTCACCAATGTATTTTGAGGATTCCGCGTTGAGCGTGCATAAACTAACAGCGGGCGAGCAGGTTTTGGGAGGGTGAAACAATAAAGAAGCCAACCTGCGATCGATTACTAATAATAATCAATGGTAGTATAATCGCAGATAAACTCCCTTATCATTTATACACCACGGTAGCTCTGAAATGTTCTTACTGACCGCAATGACTTAACTAGCTCAATCTCGGTGGCCTTGGGTCGCAGATTTCTATCATCAGCTGAACTGCTGCAAGCTCTTATAATAATAAAAAAAAACACAGGGCGCCAGAAATCACAGATTTCAAGAGATAAATAAAATTATAGCAACAATTAGGTTTATTTAATTAATAATTAATAGTTGCTCGCAACATCGTTATTAAGTCTGTAAATTGCTTATCACAATATTAAACGGTTTAAATACAGTATATAATACAGTATATTACTAATGCTGAAAATGCAGCACGCACAAAAAAATATGTGAACCTCTTTTGGGCTCTTGGATTGAATATAATTACAACTCAATGAAGGAGTAAGCTTACCACTGTCATATGTTTTAACCGTTATCTCGGTAATGATAAAATGGCGTGAGGGCACTTTTTACAAAATTCATATGAGCATTTAGCAAAACTTTAAATTTGTGAATTGTAAATTTTTGAACAATTAATACATTATGTTTTGAATGTGTAAAGCTTAGATTTGTGATCAATTAATACATTACATGTTAACGGAGTTTAAATTTGTAAATTATAAATCTAAAGCGTTGTTAAAATCGATTCAGCCAACAGTTCATGGGCAGACATCAACAAACGTTGAAACAAGACTAACCTGGGTCGTGATAAAAAAACGTCGCCGGCAGGCACTGAATTGGTCCAGGATTATCTTAGCGTACCAGCCAACAGCAGCATCGAACTCGTGGCCGAAATTGATAACGGAACGGACGCTCTTTGTTACAACTTGGCAAGCTCAAGATGACATTCCAGAATGGAGTTACGGGTCCAAGTTATTAATTATGGTGTTAAATAAGGAGACCCAAATAAAAAGACGTCTAAAAACGGCATATAAGAATGGCGTTTAAGAATGACGTTGAAGAATGACGTCTAAGAGCTAATAAAAAAGGTAAATTACTAAACTGAATATCAAACAAGTAGCGTAGACATACCTGATTTTAGTGATCAGCTCACAAACGAAGTTAATTAATAATCGGTGCAATAGCATGCGGAAATGCCTTCGTAGAAGCAAGTTACTTAACCGAATGCAAAAATCGGATGCCCGCTAAACAACGGAATAGCTGCTCGCTGGCGCGGAGAGATAACAAGTGAATTTCGGAAAAACCAAAACCAGCACTTTTGCGCGAACAAGATTTGATATCGTTTGAAATACAGCGAAGTATAACTCAAGTGAAAATATACAGGCTGGCCCGGAAATGAATAAATGACGAAACAAATAGCCGGAGCTAAAGATTTGTTTCAAGGGTGTGTCCCAATTGAAGGCATTCCTTGGAGAAGTACAAGCAAATGGTGAGGAATTAGTCATCCGTTGGAGGTTTAGCAATGCCAAGGTCCTGCAGAAATTGTAGTTTGGCGATTTAGTGCCACAACGCCAAAAATGCAAGTGGCTTTGTCATCAAGTGACGTAGTATAAAAAGCATCGTCTGACGCTGAACAACGGGAGTCCAAAATCAAATATTGTGCAACTGGCACTGGTTGGTCTTTCCTTCAGGTGCTTTAATCACACTAAATTAGATCATTTGCAAGCAACCACTACCAGAGGCTGCGTAATACTTCGCGCTAAGAAGCATACGCGCAAGTTTTATTATATTTTATGCACATTGCTCTTGATCTTGGGTATCCTTTTCTTTTATATTGTTCTTCGCATTCCTTTGTTGCGAATATTTTTCCTTAAGTGTGTATTTCAAGAATGATTGATTCAATAATTGCTTTTCTTATTATTCTGACCTGCTGTACTCGTTTAGCTGCTTTTTAGTTTGAAATTTATTGGGATATCTTTATTTTTATGGCCATTTCATGGGTTGTCCAAGTCATTCATATCCGATAGTTACCTCGGCTTTCTAGTTTTTTTCTTGTGCTTTAGTAAACAACCTAGATACACATTTTTCAACCTCTTAAGTTGTTTTGTTTCCAACCTTTATTGCAAAATTTTCTTTGTTGTTACTTTATTTGGTAGTTTATATATATTACTGCATCTTAGCACCATGTATTGCCATCTGCAAGGTGGAGGTGGGCGAGGTGTTGACCATTTACGTTAGTATCTGTGCTATAAACAAAGTCCATGCTTCTATTCTATCAAATGTTTTTTTATAATAAAAACTGCAAAAAGAAGTCACTCTTAGCCGTATTCTTCTTGTTGTTCTTCATACGTCATCTGAATTTAATGGAGTTTGACTGTTACAATACCAACTATTTTTCTATGCTGAGTTGTACGACTAAGTATGGCCCAAACATAAAGTTTATATAATCTAAGTTTGTTCTATTAGTTCATTATTAATCGGTGAGTGCTAGCAGTATATTTTGGTTTCCGTGCAAATTCTGCTCTGAGTTGACAATTAAAATTGCTTTGTTCGCATATCTAATGGATCTGATGTTAATACCATTAATTTTGAGGCGTTCAGATGCTTCTTCCAAAACTTCGAATACCAGTTTCGAGTGTAGACTGAGTAACATGGGTAACAGAACACAGCCTTAAGTGATGTTTCTACAAACGGGACTTTAGTCCATTTTTTGCCTAAAACTGGATGTTCTTATGGCCCAAGCCAACTTGTTGAAGTGCTTTATTGGTCTTAGATGAGCACTCTATCAAAGGCTTTTCCGGTTCACAAAAATCGTGATACTTTTGCATTTTGCCTCTGTGCCGTAAATGGGCTTTCCATCGTTCCCAAGACATTTCTGCCCCAAGCTGGCCATACCCTACGCCCTCAGCACTCTACCTGCATATCCTATATGATCTCTAGTAATTCCTCCAGTGCATGACTCATCAAACTGATCAATGGAAAGTCGTTGTACCTTTTGCAATTAGATTTTTTTCAGAATGGGGATGAATGTAAACTCCAGCAAATCCTGTGGTATGCGGAGCTGTAAAGTTGGTTATACAACATTTCGAACAGAACAATAATCTCTTGGTCGATTGTTTGTATAATTTCGGGTTTCCAGGGCTTGGACTTTTGCTGATTTGAAGTTATCTGACATCCAGTAGCAATATATTTTAATATTCTATGTACGGTTATGGGGTTTTCTATGAGTTTCTTCCCTGAATTTACATATAAAGTTTTCGGATTCCATTGTTATTTTTTAATTGGAATTAGTTATTATTTCACCATTTAAAAGTGTGATGTGCCTCTATGAATAACTTTGAGTTATAGATATTGTAGAAGCCGTGTTTACCTTAAAGAAGCAGGGATTTACTAGTTTTTTTAATCATACCGTATTTTTGTGTCTTACAAATTTCTTATGACGATCACAGCTGCAAGGCTGGCCCGCTTAGATATATTTTTAGGAATATTATCTTAATAGACTTCTTTGGAATTGATTGAGCTATATTCATATTTTAGCATTAAGATCTACCGTTAATATCATTATATCATGTGTCTCAAACCTTCCAGATAATTTGCGGAAAGGCTATTGTGTTCCTATGTGCCAAAGTAACTCAAGAAATATTCGAAAAATTCAAGTCGGTTGATTCATATTTCGTAGAGGTGTACTAAAATTCGAGCTAGTTTTTATAATGTAGGCTTACTCAATACCCATACTTCAAGGCACGTCCAGTTGTACGTACGTAACTTTCGATTTTAATGTGCTACTCCTAAATTACAACTAAAATTCCAGCCATGGAGGCCTCCTTTTGAGATTCACTAGGCTGCTTGAATTTAAACAACGTAAATTATCCGTAACGGGTCCCCTGAGCAGCATTGTGAGTTCAAGTCGGCGATAATAGTCTCCTTATATCTCTATAGATCGAAATCCTAACTTAAGACAGCACACAGCCCAGATGGCCATCAGACTGAAATATTGGATGTGATTGAAGGCTTCTAGAATAGCGAAACGAAAACAAAGAACTGGTAACGCAAACACATGAATGTGTAATTATATCGTCCAGTATTGAATATTGGGGACACTAAGAGATATATTGGAATATAAAAAACCTGGTTAGCAAAAGAACAATTATAAAATATAAATTGGAACCTGCTTTGTTAAGATTGAAGATACACATGGATTAGAAACTTTGCGTTCACTTAAAGAACGCAACTCAGAATCTGAATTGAGGTCAAAAAATAGCAAACCAAATAAGCAATTTGAACTATAAATATAATCTGATAGATGATCACAAGCATAAATATCTAAACCAGCTTAGATGTTCAACACTACCCTGCGTTTTATAAAAAGTTATAACCAAGGCACTTAAAATTTTGATCAAAAAGTACAATTGGCTTGTATCAAAAGCCTACATTATTGTTTGCAGATGAAATGCTATAGTACCCCTGTTAAAACAAGCTTTATACCGTAATTTCGCGAATTGTGCTTTTTACGTCTCCAATTTCATTAAAAACTAAGCCGTAACCCACCAGCAGATGCCTCTTTTAACGACTCCGTGTGTAATAGGATAATGCGTCGGATTCCCTGCTATCGGGTAATATTTGCCTTTTATTAAATATAAAAATCAACATTTCCAGTTTCGCGTGCACAAGCGCTATATTTACCGGGGCAAGCTTATCATGCTTCGTTACGGAAAGCTAAAATGACAGCCAACGGAACCCCCGTCATGTTGACGGTTTACTTTCCATGACGCGAAATGGTTATCGATACGTTAAAAGGTTAAAACTGACACTTAGGAGGAAGCTGGAGCACAGTGTGTTCCCATAATTTTAATTCTTATTTAATATCTGAATTCGATTAACTCGCTTTAGGAATGCTCCTCTTCTGAAGGTTTTCCAAACTACTGCAAAGCCCACGGTTTGAAAATGTAAAACAAGTTTTATGGAATTTTTCATCTAGTCTATGATGTCAATGCCAGTTAGCTATTGTCCATTATTCATATTGTATATTAACGTTCCGCTAAGCAACTGTTCGTTTAGTATATGAATGAAAATATCGATTAAAAGAAGTCTGCCCATTTTTCAACATACAGTTTTTTATTACAGAAATAATAAAAAAATAATAAAACTTGTCTACCTAGTTGCGCTATTTCAACTCTGTAAACCGAATTGGATACAGCCAAACATTTAATTGAGGGAAATACAATTTAATAAAAAGTGACTGTCTAAACACGGTAAAAAGGTAGAGCGCATAGACAGATTTCAGGAAAATTACGAATCATGTAGTATATTCAGCTTCCTAAAACGCAGTCTACACATTTGAAATTTTGAATTCCGCTCGTTTTTTATTTTCTTAGGGTTTTGTATCAACCGCCTCTTGGATATATAAAATCAACACCCTATATCGTATTCCCCTTACGCCCCGTATAGTAGGCGTGCTATCGACACCCTGTACATCGATCTATCGTTACGCAACCCTCGTGCATCCCGATGAAGCGGTTAATTTATCTTCCGTTTTCAAGTCCCATCCGCCTGCATAGCTTAACTTTCAAGCCCAGCCTTAATTCACTCGGCTAAGGTTTCGTCTTAGGCGATTGTACTGTAGTTGAACTATGTCGAATTTATGCTTATTACGTAATATGGCATATACAATTTTCCTCTAATTTAAAAAGAAAAACAGTTTGTATGTGTGAAGTATCGCCCGTTTTGCTTATGTTTTAAAAAGTACGATAATGAGATAGAATCTACACCTAAAGGTAAATGGGGAATTGACTATATTAGAGATAATGAGTGAAAGAAAAGTGTCTCAAATGTCTTTTTATACGTTCGCCTTTTAAATTTATGTGAAACTGGAAACGATAATATGACATATGTAATGGCTACAGAAGCTCCACTTGAAGATAAATAAAATAAAAGGTACTACTATTGAGGTAAACAGGTTATATTTAGTAAAACAACAACATTTTCAACAGTATTGAACAGGCTACATTAACAGGAAGTGTCGCATAAGAATGGTTACATTAATTATATTTCTTGGTTGATAATGTTGTGACATTTTAGAATTTTAGAAGTTGTTTTATAACGTTTTAATCGGCGTTATCAATTTCTAGGCGCTATCACAGTCACAAGAATGCGTGACGCGCAAACATTTGGAGCCAAGCGGAGGGCAAAAAAACTTAAAGCGAGATGCTGCTGATAGTCCGATATCGAGCAGGTATAAACCGAAGAGTTGCTCAAGCTTCGCCGCGCTGCTCGATCCGCACATTCTTACTTTCCGTCGCACTGAAGTATAACCTTTAGTCCCTCTTGAAATTTGCTAGGACAACGACGTAGAAGGAGATTCTGAATCACATAAAAGAACGATGCCCGCTCAGTCCGAAGACATATCTAACCCGTTCCTTTCAGAATCCAGACCAGAACCTGAGCCCCAAACGGAGACTGTTGGGTCCTCGAGCCCAAGGGGCTCCATCAGTAATCTCCAATCAAGATACCTGTCTTAAACTACTTGACCAGAAACCTCCCTTGCCTCGGTTAGTAAAACTGCCGAAGCAATCCGGTCGAGAACTTACCCCGCTCTTTTAATTGCGGAGCGCATAAGAATATCATTGTGCCGCTCACGATTAACCCCGAACCCACCCTATCATGTTAATCGTTGAGCGCTTAGGAATAACATCGTAACGCTCGCGATTATTGCCTGACCTAACCTGACCTGTTAATCTTAGAACAAATTGGAACAATATCGTGATGCTCAGATTTGTCTATATTCCTTGTCCAGTAACCTGTGAAATCACCCTGCTAATAAATAATTTCCCCCGACAGCTCCCCGCCGAGGTCCACCAGCCCAACGTTCAAAGGGGCCTAAATTCAGTTTAATTCGCAAGGCGAGTTTCATATTCGAATTGTAATTCAAGGGCGCACCGCGGCCGCTCAAATTTTACCGGCGAATTTTTAACTAAATGCCGGGTGCGAAATTCGCTCCCGGTTCTGAAATTTTAAAAATATATTTAGCTAGCTTGGCAAGCATTCCGTTTGCTCGACCTGGGGTGGCTGTTAACGACTCCCAGAATCATTTTGGCTTTTGCCTAATCGAACCAAAAAATCTGGAAAAACCAGGAACCGAAGAGTCGAAAGTAAATTGTTGAATTTGCACCTATTTACAGATATTCAAATGACAAGACAAGGAGGGACAGTCTATATCCACCGCTGCAAAACGCTTCCCTTCACTCCGATGATTCAGCCACGCCGCAGACGCCCGAGAACCTTTGTTTATTTAATTTTCTTGAAAACAATTTTTCTCTGTAAAATAGATAAACAAATTAAAAATATGTAGATACTTGACTCAAACTTCTCCTACTTCAGCTGTTGACAACCTTGGACCAAAGCTACCTGCGAGAATAAAAAATGTAAAGTAATTAGAATGTTATCTTGAGCATCAAAGTGAAATTGCTAAAATTACGTAGCGTTGCAATATACAAGGGTGTAATATAGGTCAAAAATATTTGATTGCTTAATTACTTCTTTCAATTTTTGTCACAGGTAGTTCAGATTGTTAGGGTCTGGTCCATACTCTAGTTTATTATAGACAAAAAATATATTAGATATAAAGTTACTATTGGTCTGTAAATTACAAATCAGGTCTTCAACTAAGATTAATTTAGTGACGTAGGTACAATGATGGTAAATGAAAATTCATTCGGAGAACTGGTCTTGGGAAACATACAACCCACCATATACGGATTGATAGTTGGAACTATTGCCGAATAAGCGACTAGCGCTGCTAGCAGTAGTTTGGGATGAGCGATTGTAGAATTAAACGTGGCAGCACAAAATGGCTGCGTCTATTACGTTTATTGTCAAACTAATAGTTCTAAATTTCGACAAATACCCTGGTTGTAGCTTTTCTCGTTGGATATACGTATAAGGCAGTACTGATGCTAGATGATCCCGGCGTCACTTTTTAGGGAACCTGGAGTGATGCAATAAGTAAAAGCCCGGCGGCGTGAAGGGAGAACTTGGCTAGATGCAAGCAACGGATTTGCACTCGCGCCTGGATCTAAGCAGTAGCAATATACTTGGCCTGCCGTTACAGAAGGACCTGGTCAGTATAGGAAAGTGCCTTCTTAACAGGTACATCGTGCCCTTACCTATTTCTTGCGGGAAAATGACCTTAAGGGCGCCTCGGTCGTCGCAATCTGTAAGTTTGCAAGAACTTCTCTGAAGGCGAATCCGTTATTTCTTCTTGTGGGATAATGTTGGAGTCGCGACCGAAAGAGGATACAAGGTTGGTTTTAAAGTCGAATTTTAGCGTCGTACTTGATATACGATCACGGCGACCATAAATACCACGTAAAACGGTTTCAAGAAAGTATTTCGTGATACCGAATCCTCGGCGACCGCGAAAATGCATTATGGGCGAGTCTTAGGTTTGCCTAATGGGTGATATCAAGTGTATCTTATGGTTCAGGGCGGCATAGACCCCCTTGCTCCTAAAGAACCTAGGAGCTAAGGGCTTTTCCAGTTAGAGCTTGCTGGACCGGTCGCTGAAGCAAAGTGCCTTGAGCAGGTTGAACACCCGCATCACATACCTTTCTAGGCCTCTCTATCTTGGTCAATTTCTAGGAGGAAAGCTTAGTAGGGATGCTGCTCTGCCTCACGGGGCGGCACGCATCTCTGGGAGGTTTGATTGATCTTCAATCTGCGCGCACGGACGGTTTATGCGCTGATTGTGGCGTATCAGTGACGTACGATTTTCAAGTAAATTATTTATGCATCGCTCAGTTGCCAGATTTGGCTTCCCTCTTCAGCTGTAATCCAAGGTTCTTCATCTTATTATTGCAAACAATGCCAACCTTTATTCTTCTTAACATAGAATTTCGGCTTAGACCGTGTTGTATTTGTAGATGAACACCCAGAATTCTCTAGCTTAATGTTCCTTACACCTTGTGAACTCGATCAAAAACCCGAGCAATGGCCATGCTCTCTGGTGGTGGTGGCTCGTGGGAATAATGTTAATTGTGCATAAAAATATTGATTTTAAAATTTAGTTATTTCCCTCACTTATATTTGGAATATCTAAATCTTAAAATTAATATTTTTATGCACAATTAACATTGTCCAATAAGTGTTTAGTACTAAACGCGAAAAATTATTCTCTTTAATTTAGTACCTACCACTACCATTTTTCCCCATAAAAATGGTGAGCAGGAATATCCATAACCGTGATAAGCCATGTAAATTGCCTATGTTCAGAGGTATGACCAACCACCCAGTACAGCTTAATAGCGTACATGAATGAAGTACCATCAATTCATATGTGATTGACAAGTAAAGAATACATGTTGTGGAAGAAGTTTCAGAGCTTCTCCAAGAATACCCTAAGCGATATATGCTGGTTTCTCACTAGAGTATCGATATTTCTTTTCCATATAGAATTCTCTCCATGATAAACATGTAATAATAGCTATTTGTGCAACAAGTGCTAAAAGTGGCCGTTTATGCACGATACATGAAAATTATGAAACGAAACCGAAGGCTGAGTTTCATAACATGTCGAGTGCAATAACACTTTTAGTAGGAGTTTGCACACAACATTTTTTCTACGGCCTTAAATTTACTGTTATTAATCCAAAAATGTCGAATTAACAAAGGTTTGCATTTATGATAGTTATAATTTATGTCATAATAAAGAATTGGCTTTGACGCGCAGGTGAATGTTTCTGCAGCCAGTAGCTGTCAAAGTCAGTTATCAAAGATAATTATAAATGTACACAGTTTACTTTATTCATTACATAACTCCTTAATTATTTAAAAAACACTTTACCTCTAACGCAAGAAGTAACTACAATAACCTCGCAACCTTACTTCCAGTTCGAAATTGTAAATTCCGCACCAGCTGTTTACTTTTAGCACATGGGCTAAAAGTAAACAGCTGATTTCACTTTTAACACGCTAAATTATAAAACGCCACTTTTAGTGAAAAAAGCTAGCGCCTACTTTTAGTAGTGGTCGTAGACAAAATGTATTTATCCCGCGGCAGGTAGAGTTTTTCGAGATAGTCTGTTACCATTATTCATTGCGGTTCTGATCTTTGGCTTGGGCTCGCGTAAATGCATTCTTATGAATATTATATTAAGAGAGTTGTGAAAATCACTGTGTAATTTCGGTTTGTAAAGAAAAGTGCAGTTCCGTGTGTTGTTAAAATAAGATGTGATCTTAGAGATTAATAGGGCACGCATATTAACCGTCGTCATTGACACAATTCCTGTTGAAATTTCCCCAGGAGGCACACCAGGTGTCGCTCACAGAAACTATACGAGTTTGTCCTAGTACCTTTCCAACCTACGTCTCAATTCCTTCCACTACAGTCAGTTCGAGCAACGTTTAGGCTTGTTATATTCTGTAACAGCTTTAGTTAGATATTGTCTATAATTCCAATTTACCAATGTTAGTAGAAAGAATCCTGTCAAATGTAGGTTAAAGAGATTTGGCAATAGATCAAAGTGAAATGTCAACACCCGTGTTAAATATTCAATAGAAATTAACCGTAGGTGTATAACAGCAGCGTAAGTGGAATCGTGTAATTTAAGAACGAAGACATTGTTGAGAATACCAGTGAAGAAACGATATCAATACAACTGCCTTGGATACAATAAACCTAGTAGACGCTCACAGGTAAATCTTGAACAGAAAAATAGATAAGATATAATCCCGCAGGTACAATTTCCAGCTATATATCTAATTAGGATAATATTAATGGAATTGCTTTTGCCTCTCAGATATGCAATTCAATTATTTTACTTTATAATTAGCCAGACATTTTTAATTAAATTATAAAAATTTATCTCAGCAATTTCATTTTTATATACGTGGGTACAGAACATCAACTACTGCTGACGAAGCATCGCTTGTTCGAGTTGTATTGTGTCGAATCGAAGTGTTGCACTTATTAATGAGCAAATTCAAGCTTTAATCTTGTTTTGCTTAATTGCCAATTACAATAATTAATTTTAATTAGCCCTTAATTGTTCGACGTTCGCTCTGTGTTCGAAATCTTACGCAGAAAGCCAGGTTTACTAATTCTAATCACGAATTAGCGAGCACTAGGCGTAAGTGTATCAAATTACGCTGACTTCGACGGTTTCTTTACAGTCGATCCGCCGATCTGCAGGATTTGGGGCGAAGTTAAAACTCCAAACTTTGCGAGCGTTAAAATCATGGCTTGTCGCGAAGTTTAAAGCGAGTTGGCTTCTACAACATTACTTGTCCAAACAACAGGCTTTCATTAAATGGATTATTGCAATTTGGGGGCGCTCGATAAGCGGAATCGGTTTGGAAGGGCTCAATAACGTACCGCTTGAAAAACGAAAATTGACTGAAGCGGAACTTCTTCGACGACTTCGCTCGATCGGGAATTCCTACAGCTGCTGGCGATGAAATTTCTAGACAGATATTAGACAGCTTGGCGCTTTTCAACTATTTTGTGATGATTATAGCGTGGAATTCGTTAGAGATGTGGTACTAATATCATGGATAACTGAACATTGCAGGCACTGGATCTAATATTTGAAAATGCTCGACTAACATAAACTTTTGCATCGTTGACGAATTTCAGAAATACGAGTACGAGTACTACCCACAAGTTCCCTGATGTGTAGACATTATATAAAAACTAGCAAAACTTGGTTAAAATTTTTCTATTTGGCTAGTATACTTACTTGGAGAAGTGCCGGAAGTGTAAAAGGGTAACTGCTGAAACTATTTTTTTTTTCAAGAATAGCTCTGAGCAGAGAGATGGAATATTTGCAATGCGAAGTAGTCCAGGTACTCCAGTTTGTTCCGGGTTTAGTTATAGAATCTAAGAAACTGGAATCGTTTCAGGAATTTATCTACTTAGGCTTTATATGGCTTTATATGGGGCGTCATTTATCTGTAAAGCTATAATCTACAAAAAATTCAGAACAACTAAATTAAAACCTAGAAGCCCTTTCAGATCGATTATTACATATGAAAACAAAACGTGGGCTCCGAACAGGCTAAAATGTTTAAAAGGTGGCTCTTAAGAAAACATTTTGAGGGTGTTCAGATAGGGGAGAGATATCATACCTTTCTTTACACTTCGCAGTTTACGACGATTGAAGCATATAACGATATAATTATGTTGAAAACGACACAGTTCCTTTAACGAACATTTTTGATGGTGTTCAAAACATTAATTCAGGATAATATACTTTCACATCGAATGAGGGTTACGAAAACTTGAGCATATAATAAAGAGGTGGGTATTTTAAAAAGGGGAAGCTTCTTTAAAGATAAATTTTGGTTTGTTTTAAATGGTAATTATCGATAAAAAAAATAACTTGGAATTATATGCGTTAGGATAAAGTTATTATCTGCCTCGCGTAACTGCAACACGAGCATATAATAAAAATTGTGTATGCTACAATTGGAGACCTCACCTTAAGGATACTTTTTCAGAATGTTCTAAACATTGGAATTAATTCGGAATTATTTGCCTGAAAACATATAAAAAGTTTACAAGTTACGACAATTTAATCATATAATGAAGAGACGAGTATATTGAAAATCAAAATGCTATTTAAAGGACAATTTTGAGTGTGTTCTAAATAGTAGTGATCGATGCAAAGGAATTAACTCCGAATTATATGCGTTCGGAGCGGATAAAGTTATCATTTGCCTCTCTAAATTTCACACGTAACTGGGATATGGGCATATAATAAAAATGTGTGTTCTAGAAAAGGAGACCTTACCTTAAAGATAATTTTTGAGGGTCTTCTAAACAGTAATGGTGCAATGGAATTAATTCAGAATGATATGCCTTCAAAACAGATAAAACGTTTAGAAGTTACGATTATTTAATCATATAATGAAGGGATGAGTACACTGAAAATTAGAAAGTTCTTTTAAGTACAGTTTTGGGTGTGTTCTAAATAGTAGTGATAAGGGCAAAGATATTAACTCCAAATTACATGCAATTAATGCGGTTAATGCTATCATATGCTTTTCTAAAATTCAGAGGTTACTATAACTACAGCATATAAAAAAAAGTTCAAAATAAATAAAACCTTTAAAAAAAACGAGGGTAGTCTAAACGTTAACGATCAACGCAGAGGATTTAATTCGCACTTATATACTTTCAGAGCAGCCATAGCTATCGTATTATCTTGGAAAGCTCGTAGATTACGGCGGTTTAAGCATATAATAAAGGAATGAGTTTTTTTTAAATAACAAAGCTCTTTTAAAGAATATTTTTCAGGATATTAGAAACGGAAATTAGCACAGCGAAGGAATTAGCTTAGAATTATACGCATTCAAACCGGATAAAGGTATCATATGCACCTAAAAACTTCACAGGTTACAACGGTTGGAGCGTATAATAAAGAGATCAATATATAAAAAAAAGAAGCTCTTGAAGGACAATTTTGATTGTGTGCTAAACGGTAATAATAGACAAAGAGAAATTAACTTCGAATTAAATGCTTTGAAGACGGATAAAGATACCATACGCTTCTCTAAAGCTCACAGGTTGCGAATATCTAAGCATATATTGAGGACGTGGGTATGTTCAAAATGAAGAAGTTCCTTTAAGGACATTTTGGGTGTATTCTGCACGGTAACGATGGATACCAAGGAGGGAATTATGAATTATATATTTTTTTCAAAGCAAATAAAGATATGCTTCTCTAAAGATTATGGATTACAGCATATAATGAAGAGATGGGCGTATTCAAAATGAGGAAGCTCTCTTAAGGACAATTTTAGGTGTGTTCAAAATGGTACTCGTGGAGACAAAGGTATTATAGTCAAATTATTTGCGTTCACCGTGGATAAAATTATCAAGTACTAACAGTCCAGTGAGACAAATGTCTCATTTAAAAAAACAAAAAAGACCGTTTTTCAATAGAACGCGTATTAAATAAAAACTGTACCCAGACCTGGAAGGTGTCAAAGTGGTTGCCTAACCGATCGAGGTTTGAAGGCGCAGAGGGCATCGGAACATTCTGGAAGCTGTCAAAGTGGTTGCCTAACCGATCGAAGTTTGAAGGCGCAGAGGGCATCGGAACATTCTGGAAGCTGTCAAAGTGGTTGCCTAACCGATCGACGTTTTAAGGCGCAGAGGGTCGCAGCTCCGTTTGGCTGCTGAAACAGTTTTTATTTAATACGCGTTCTATTTGAAAAACGGCCGTTTTTGTGATTTCTCGAAAACCGGAAGTGTCACGTGACTGAAATTCGGTTCCTGACCTGACATGACCATTCCAAACATATAAATTTCATAACTTTTTTCTCTATCTCTTACGGTTTGGCTGCTGAAACAGCGTCCCGGACAGACAAAACGGCGTCCCAGACAGACAAAGCTGCGTCCCAGACAGACACGTCTATTAGATAAAGGATAATGCAACTAGTGGGTTTTTGATTATCAAATAACCATTGTCGTCCTTCGGACTCACGTGATTGCCAAACAATATATCTCGTGTAAACAGAAATGATTTGATAATCAAGAAGACACGAGTTGCACTCGGCTAGAATATATCACGAGTCAATAAACAACGTTTCAATAGTTTATTTATAAATATTAAAAGTACAGTTATGTGGTTGTTATGACAATTGTACTGTCAGCAGATAACGCGATGTTTATGAAGGCATGTGACTACCACTTACTAGTCAGGATGGTATATGATTATTGCCGTTGCTATGTACATTCACAAAGGTTTGTACATGCGTAACTCCGAATTATGTCCTTTAAGAGCGGATAAATATACCATAGTCTTCTCTAAATTTCACAGGTTATGGCAATTTAAGTACACAGAGTAGAGATGAGCGTGTTTAAAAAGACCAAGCTCTTGAGAAACATTTTGGAGAATGTTATAAACGATATTGACCAGTGTAAAGAAGTTAACTCCCAATTATATGCTTTCAAAACGGATGAAGGTGTTATATGCTTTTCTAGATTCCAAATATTAGGGCGGTTTAAGTATATAAAAGAGAAATGAGCACATTCTAAATGACCAAGCTTTTTTAAGGAACACTTTGGAGGGTATTTTAAACAATATTCACCGGCGCAAAGAAATGAACTCGAAATTATATGCTTTCATAGCAGCTAAAAAAGCATATGTTTCTATAAATTATAGGTTACGGCAACTTAAGTATGTAAAGTAGTGATGAGTATGTTTGAAATAAACTCATCATAGCCAGCTCAAAAGAATTAACTCGGAATTATATGCTTTGGGAGCGGATAAGATATCGTATGCTCTTTTAAATTTCAGAAACCATAGCGATTTGTGCTCTCTTAGGAAGAGAGAATTTTTTATAGTGCTGAAAATGGGAATAATGGGATTATGCTGTCCAGAAGCCGCCTGGCGTAGGTGGGTAAGCGTTCGAATCCCGTGGGGGTCGGAATTTTTCCGTAGCCTTGGCGATTGGAATCGGGCTCGGTGAGACCATTCACAGTTGGGAACCAAATTAACTGTGCTCTACTCAGAACCGCAGACCTAAGAGATACAGTAACAAGGTCACAACAACACCAAGACACACACCCCACATCCGCGCTTCAACCTGTATCCCGAATCCGGGGCAAGTTGAACATTGTACCGCCAGATGCCAATGCATAAAGCACCAACCTCTACACCGCAAGGTAAATGAGGTTACAGATAATACATATTGAGATGGTTTAGTCTAATAAATATAAATTCAGCTAATGATGATGTGTCAGCAATTATTTTTATAAATTACAGATTTGAACTGAGTAAAATCAGTGTGTTGTATTCTTACTTTATTCAAATATAATAGTATTTTGCCTCTTATATATTTTATCTGTCTGCAATTCGAATCTCAAAAAACGCTAGCTCGGTAGACACCTAACTCAAAATCAAAGGGTTGGATTCCTGATAATTGGTGAAAACTTTCACCTTAAACTGGATACGCCACTGTGCGTCCAAAATATATTTAAGATACACAGTCGGAAATATGAGTGCTGCTGTCAATTACACAAAGTGGTTTGTTTACTTGCAGTAAACGTTTTTTTTGACTTGGAAATTCAAAATTGTGAACAAATTACAGGTATTTATTTGAATTCTAGTACTTTGGCGGTTTCAATGATTAATTTGTTTAATGACGTCAAACCGACGCGGATTGGATAATAGCGAATGTTAATTTTTCACCTAGCTTCACAACTGGATTTCCGTTAATATTGAAAAAATGCTTTATCTGGAAGCTTGGATATACCTGCTTCTTATTCAAAACGGTATTGTGTCGCTCATACATAAATTTCCGGCTTCTCACGCTGTTAATAAACTTTTTACAGCACCTTGAAGTTTTCAGATGGTACCGTTCATTCCTCGGACGGGGCCCCAAAATGGATCTTCTTTCGGAGTCGCTGCCCCCGGTGTTTGTGTTGCTGGCCGTTGTCCTACAGCTCCACGTGATGCATCCCAGTAGTCAGCTCTGGTCCTGGATCCTTTATTCAGCCGCTATCGGCCTTCGTAAAATTGAAGTTGTCACCGACCCAGCTTCCAAAGCTTCTTGCGGCAAATAATTTTTTGTTGGGGAAAATGTTATCCACATTCCCACAGGTATTCTGACGTTTGATCTACACACTGGTATACGTTTTATTGTAATATTTAATATTTAAGTAGGTAAATTCTTTATTTTAATAAGAGCACCGAAACTGCTTGTCACAAAATTTATTTATTCAACTGCTATCTGCACGCGTACTTTTTAAACAATATCTAATCTAACTAGAAAGCGGACATTAAACAAGTTCAGTTGACCTACATATTAAATTAAACATTCTTGTAATTAATTAAATCTAAACAATTGTTATCTCTAAAATTATTGTCCACATTTTTTTAATGTCACAATGTGTCTTTGCGCCACTACACGTTTTATTAATCGTGTTGCATGTTCACTCGCGTATGCACATTGATTAGTTTCTCGTTCACTTCCTTCATAGTTGTTCCCTGGTTTCCAACTGTGTTCCTTTCACTCGATTCCTCTCCAGTTTAGGTGTCTACTTTTCCTCGAGTTTTATAATGTCTTGTTAGCTTCTCACAATTGTTATTTTATGCCAGCCTTAGAGCTATGAGAATTGCTACCTGGAATGCACGAAGCTTATATGCACCAGGAAAATTAGCTAACGTAACAGCAGAAATGAAAAGACTAAAGCTGAGTATACTTGGTATCAGTGATGTACAATGGCCAGGTTCTGGAAAATGCATAACTACAAACGGCACGATGTACTATGCCGGCAATGATGACACAACCCATAGATACGGTGTTGGTATTATAGTAGAAAAAGAAATGAACAAATCGGTAATAAGTTTCACCCCATATTCCGACAGAATTATAACGATACCACTCGATTTTAAGAAAGGAACAATCAACATTATTCAAGTGTATGCACCGACAGCGGACAAGCAAGACGATGAAGTTGAAGATTTTTTTGAGCAATTAGATTCTATTCTGAAAGCTACTAAAAAAGAAGACGTCACCATAATTATGGGTGACTTTAATGCTAAAGTTCGCAAGGTCAAAACTGAATGATGCACAGTAGAATATGGGTTGGGACAGCGAAACGAGCGAGGAGAACGATTGATAGAATTTTATCAAAACGAAGAACTAAGAATAATGAATACAATGTTTAAATTACCAAATCGTAGGTTGCACACATGGAGAACAACCAAAGAATTGGCAGAAACCAAATAGACTACGTTATAATCAGAAGTAGATTTAAAAATTCTATTACATCGACAAAAACATATCCTGGAACTGATATCGGGTCGGATCATAATACAGTAGCGGCAGTATTAAAAATTAGATTGAAAAAACTAAAACGCAAAGGTAACAGGCAAAAAATAGATGTAAAACAACTAAACGAAAACAGTATATTAAACAATGCACAAGAAAACGTTAACCACAATCTCAGGAATATCAAAGAAATAAATAGAAATACCGAAAACGTCCATGAGAAATGGAGAAACATATAAATAGCATTATTAAAAGCCGGAAAAGATACATTATCTCCAAAGAGAGTTAAGAAGAAAGATTGGATGACAGATGAAATTCTCAATTTGATGAAAGAAAGACGAGATTATAAAGCTAGAAACGAAGAAAAGTTCAAAGAACTAAATAGAATGATTAAAAGGAGAATTAAAGAAGCCAAAGAAAAATGGTTCATTAGAAAACTGTAAGGACATAGAAGAATACGAAAGTAGACATGATAGCTCCAGTATGCATAAAAAGATTAAGGAAATAACAGGTATTAAAAGATCAAAGCAAGCAAGCTCATTAAAAGATAAAAATGGTAGAATAATGATTGACATAAATGACAAGCTGAAGAGATGGACCGAGTACACAGAAGAACTTTTTAAAGATGACAGATCAGAAATCAAAATGGAAACAGAGGAAACAGGACCGGAAATTTTAAGATGTGAAGTAGAATTCGCCATTAAAAGCACAAAGAAGGGAAAGTCTGTAGGACCGGACGAGGTTCCAGTAGAATTGTTAAAACTTATAGATAACGACACAATTGACATAATGGTAAACCTTTTTAACACAATCTATAGAACAAGCGTTATTTCAAAACAGTGGCTCTTATCAAGTTTTGTTACACTCCCAAACAAGAACAATGCAAGAGAGTGTTCTGTATATAGGACTATAGCATTGATGAGTCACACGTGAAAAGTGTTTCTTAAAATCATCCACAAAAGGATATTTAAAAAACTTGATGAAGACATAAGTGCCACACAACTAGGATTTAGAAATGGACTAAGGACAAGGGAGGCTCTGTGTGATATAAGCGTGCTGATGCAAAGATGTTAAGATGTAAATCGAGATCTATAGGCATGTTTAATTGATTTTGAAAAGGCTTTTGATAGAGTCCGCCATGAAAATCTATGCGAAATTCTCAAAAGCAGAAACATTGACAGTCAAGATATTAACATAATAACCAAATTGTACTGGAACCAAACAGCGAAAGTAAATGTCGAAAATGAATTAACCAAAGAAATAGAAATCTGCCGAGGCGTTCGACAATGTTGTGTTCTTTCTCCACGCCTATTTAATGTATATAGCGAAGCCATATGTCAAGAAGCTTTAGTAGAACAAAATGCTGGAATAACTATAAATGAAGAAATCATCAATAATATACTCTGCGCTGACGATACACTCCTAGTGGCAGATAATTTGAAAGATTTACAGCATCTACTTGAAAACATTAATACCCATAGTAACAACTACAAACTCAGACTAAATCTTAAAAAGACGAAATTAATGGTACTATCAAAAAATCAAAACATTGACGCCAATTTAACAATTTCTAATATACAAATAGAAAGCGTCGCTTCATACAAACATCTATGGGTATGGATCACCGAAACTAACGAACAAAATAGAGAAATTAAAGCAAGAATAGAAATAGCCAGACAAGCGTTTGTTAAAATGAAAAGGTTCCTATGTTGTCGAGATATCAACTTAAATCTTAGAATTCGTATGTTACGTTGTTATGTTTTCTCCACGTTATTGTATGGCATGGAAGCATGGACCTTAAAACAGAAAAACATTAAAAATATTGAAGTCTTCGAAATGTGGTGTTACAGGAGAATGTGGAAAATAACATGGACAGAAAGAGTGACTAATAGAGAAGTACTGCTGAAAATGGGAAAGAAAATCTCTAGCTGGATCGGCTGGCAAAAATCCTCGGAGAGGCACTTGTAAAAATATTTATTTTTGGTGGCGGAAAACTCTACAAACGATACCACATAAACTATGAAAAGTGCACAACACAATGGTATACTTTTTATTTTGAAAAATGCTCAATTATTGTATCAATATTATAATTAAAGTGGAGCACAAATCTAACACTGTCAATCTTAATTTATTTCATTTGTTCTCCCCCGTTATTAAAACAAAATAGAAACTATTGCTATGGTTACAATATAACCGGAAATAAGTTTTGGTTAATTTAAATACATTCTAGAAAAAAGTTTGATAACATAGTTTTAAATTTTTCAAATTTCTTACACACTAAATTTATTGTCTGTTGCTTATATTTAAAAATCGTTTCTTTGCGCCACTCACACAAACGCTATATTATTTGCTCTGCTTTTTCACTCACGTTAAATGCACTGATTATTTTAAGATTTCCTTGCTTGTCAATTGCTTTCTTCATATCCTGTTGCCTGCTTTTCTAATTGCTTTCTCATGTCCACCTGGTTGCTTTTTCAGATTTGCTCTTTCGCAATGTATTGATATCTTACTCTGGCTTCTTTACCTTTTTAGAATCCTCACCAATTTCACTGACTAGCGTTATTGAATTCTATGCTTCTTTTACTTGCACATAGCAAACAATTTTTGTGACTATTAATTTCTTTCGGTTCGGCTATTTATTATGCACAAACCTATTATTTCATTTATTTGCAAGTCAACTTCGACCCCTGTGAAAAACAAGCTTGTCATTTGCGTTCCTTAGTTAATTACTTTATCATTACTGGCATCTATTTACCAATGCATTTATTATTTGAAATTTAAGTTTAGCGTTGCAGTTATATACAACACCTCAACTCTGGGCTTATTGAAATGTTCATTAATTTTCAATGCTAGCAGAGTCGAGTCGTGGGCCTAAGACCATTGCAATATATACTGGGGTTCAGTAATAACGAACCGAATAGAAAAAAAACGTACAAGGAAGTTTTGAAATGCAAAAAGCAATAATAGAGAGATGAAAGCAGACACAAGAAAATAAAAGCTAGAATAACGCAATGACCTCTTTCAATATCTGAATGCACCGCTGTAAATCTTGGAGTATCAGAAAGAAAGAAATAATAAAAATCGATGTCACAGAAACGTTTTGTTTCGGAAAAATCTTAAATGTCTCATGACCTGAATACCGTACAAAAGTAGTAAGATTATGAGAACTTAATAAGGCGATTATCGTTAGTAATGCTATAAGTACTTCGATAATAACGGGAAATAAATTGATAAGGCGCTGCACAGTAATAAAAGAGTCAAATTAGTATATTAACTTCCAAGACAGTCCTTTGAGCTCCTGTGTAGAATCTTCGTGAAGTTTTTAAGAGTACTTCTTTTAATGGAAAAAAGTTTTTCCAAAGCATTAAAATATATCTATTGCTGAAAGCAACTTTTGTCATCTCAAAAGTTTCGGTAACACAATTTGAAAGATAACTGAATAGAAATAGACTGTTTCGTATTTTCAGGAATGAAGGCACTCTGACTTTCTGACTATTGTAAAAAGCGTGAAATAAAGATAACTTCACAGTATTGGAGACTAAACCGCACTAAACTGGCTGCACCATATTTATTTTAGTTTTTAGACTTTAAGTTACCGCCCGATTTTCGCACCCATGAACGATGACAAAGGCGGTTTGTTAGTTTTGCTTGTAGTCTCGGCTTGCTAATACTCCTCTTATCCCTCAGTCTAGAACACCACCTACCGGAAACAAGTTGTTGGCGGAGCGTCGCTACATGACCAGCTCTCGCCGTGAGCCCGAGTTGACCGCCTTATTTTTGTTGCTTTGCTATTGCGGCTACAGGCCGAAGAAGGCTTAAGAAAACTGAAAATAGGCAAAGGGGTCAGACGTGTGTTAGAGGGTCGGACTCAAATATGTAGTTTTACGCGATGCTAGATCAATTGAAATGATAGTTGTGCCGTGAAAGCGGGATCTTCCTAATTTTAAACTGCTTATATGGCAATTCAGTTGCGTCAGCCGCCGCCGAATGATTGTTTTGAAAACTTTTCTTGCGTTCGCATATGACTTAAATGCGTGGCCCTTGTGGTTTCGTCGACACTGCTGAATTTTCAAATTCATGAGGCAAGTTTAATTGTCAGGTTCCAGAATCTTTACCATCTAAGCGATTCTTCTTCGTGGGCCAAAAGTGCCATAGATCAGGTTTTAGCGTTACTGCCATCCAGACAACCTTTTTATGCCCCAGGCGAAACTTTGGGAGCTGGAGCTCTCTCAACTTCGTTACTTCAACTGCAAACCCGCTTATCCTTCACCTTGGTATTGTTAGCACTGAATTGCCTTCTTTTCTGTTTAACTTCTACAGATTGCTTATTTCCTGCACTTTATTTACCCTAGTCCGTTTGTTTCTCATATTATGCGTTTATTCTAGCATTATTATTATGGATACCGGTTTTGAGCTTCTCCCCATAAGGGAGGACGGTGAACACCGAATAATTCACCTGTATTATTGTGATCATTATAACGTTTCAACTGTATAACTTTCATTACTTGTATTCTGTACAACGATATACAGTTGAATTTGTGAGGGATCACACCAGCACGTGGATTTCATACAGCAATTCATATTTCAACTGCATCCCGTCGCCTTCCAAATAAAATGTCAAAGTTTATTTTTAGTTGAAACATCCTTTATGATTGTTTACACTAGCTATGGATAAAAACACAATACTATATTCCGCGAAGGGTGCTTTCCCATCAGCCCAAAATAGAATAGACGGTGCCAAACTCTTCACTAATTCTGATTCAGCGTGAATATCTGCAAAACAAGGCATTTTCCGCAGCTTTCCACGCCACTCTCACTGACAGCAAAACGCGGTTTTCGAATTTTAAACCATTACGTATTCCCTATCGACTTGTCTGCTTAGAATTCCACGTGAGTGGGCAATAAAAAGCTGTTTTGCTTCTTGGAAATTCATTTTACAGTTCATAAACTAAATTGGTCGTAATTACGTGGGTGTAAAGTGGCGTGACTGCCCTTATTTATGCCGCGATGTTTTCAAATGACCCCATTACAGCGCAAGGGCTTGTCAATACATTTCTGCCGCTTTTATTAATAAGCAATCAATTTAGTCCCACCTTCCTTGCCGCCTAAATGCCGCACAATTAAGTGCAAAATGTTCTTAACAGAATGGCGCGCGTTGGGTATCAATGAACTTTTATTGAAGTTCTTTCACGCACGTATGTATCAATACCCTAATACACATTGTAATTGAAATATTTTTGTTGTAGGAATATACTTAGCAGGTGCAATACGTAAAGGAGGTTTTACATTCACTTTCAATTATTTCTAACACATCCTAACCACAATAGCTGTAAGCTAGTATTAAGGCCAGAATGCTTTATGCAATAATAGATATTAACGATACACGTTTGATTAGGAGCATCTTAAGGAAACGATGATGACGAATAGATTACGATATCAGAAACAGAATTAATAAAGCTAGCAGAAGAGACCACAAAACTGAATAACACCATAATAAGGATAAAATAGCTGGCATGGGAAAGTTATGGTGTTTCTAGCCTAGAGGTTAACGTCGGGGTAATAGATGTGCCTTGTAAAGTGGCGTTTGCCCCTGTTCAAATTGAATTAAAACATAATTACTATGTAGAAATTTGAATACTTCCACCTTAAGTGAAAATCAACGTTTGACCTCCAGTGCGCATACTGGTTAATTGGGACAAACATCCAGCGATGCGCGAGTCGGCGAACAGGCAACCAAGGTGCTTCGCAACTGGAATACCCCAGGAGATATTAAAGATGGTGAAAGGCCCAGAAGAGCATAGGAAGGCAGTGCCCGGTCAGTTGCAGACGCTTGTAAGTCCAGCTTTATTCTGGGCAGCAAGCAGTTTTAAGCACCGAGGGAAGTTAGGTCCAGCAACCTGCAGCTAGAGCAGACTTGAATTGAATCCTTACTGCTTAAAGCCACTACAGCCATTTGAGTCCAAAGACCTACCAGAAGGAGCCGTCCAGAGCTCTACAATCCTCTTGAACTTATAAGCCTGCATCATTTCTCAGTGTCGCTGAGTCTAGGTAAAGAAAGCCATTCCAAGCCCTGAATCTGGGCTATCCATCTGGGTCTCCAATTCTCGGCACCGGAAATTAAAAGTCACCACTCTGCGTCGTTAATTGTTGGTACCGAATGTTTACACCCTATACTGCAATAAGCTACCTCAGGGCTATGTAATTACGCCAAAGCGAGATCTGTCACAATTAATCTGACCACGGCATGACAAAAATAGTTCGTGTACAACCAATTCAGTAGTTTGACACAGCCATTGCTTACCTGGCCTTCTTCTAGTCATCAGACCCTCCTAACACGTCCCAGGGTAAAATTACAGTTAATTGAACCATCCAAGGACTTTGCAACAAAAACGTATCACAGCCAGGCAGAAATTGTGAGCGCCCTGGGATTATTTCACAGGTAAATTTTGCCCTGTACAGTGTACACACTGCGCCAGCCAGTCCACATTAGCGTGAAATACTGAACTGTTTCCGAACTGAACTTTCATACACGAAGGCTGGATTTAGGAGTGCAATCAACTCACAGAGTAGCTGCACGTGGTCCAAACGGTAAACAATAGACAAGGGACGCTATTAATATTTTTAAAGTTTTTAGTTCCAGAATTGGTCACCGAGCGGCAGTATCAGACTGTTGCTAACTTGCTCAGGCGTTGAAGATTGTGCCGTCATGTATTGAATTATACAAATCTGTTTATGTTATCTTAATAGTAAGTTTAGTTTTAATAATGAGATTTAATAATATAGAAAACATACACAGTTTATAAGAAGTGTGCTTCGTCTAATCAATCGAAGCAATTATAGCACCCTACCTTCTGACTTACCCACAGGCACTTGCATACGAAGAGTCTGTTTATAGATCCCGCTCTGTCGCAAACAGGTTAAAGCAGCAGTAGTAAATCTAATGGAATTCATTGTTAATAGTCTGACAATCTCTTTCTAAAATTTAACAATCCAAATTCTAGTCACTCATACGTTATAGTAGGCCAAAAGATTAAGATGCAGCAAGGTCACTAAGGTATAGCTATTGAAAATATTAGCTTTTCGCTATTCCTTTTGATAACTACATCTCGCCAATAGATAGCAGATGCGAGGAAATATAATGCACCTTTATCTCCTACATATAGGAGATACTAATTTGGGTTTTCTTTATTACATGAGGAAGAGCAAATTTTAGGCAGCCATTTGAAAGCAATGGAGATAGATAAAATGTAGACCTCTACTGGAAGAGAAGCTCTTGATGAAATTGGCTTATTAACCATTTAAGCTAGGCAGGAAATATAGAATACACTATAAGCAATAAGCGATGTAATTAGTTCAAAACTTAATCTATAGGAAAGCGAGTGTAATTTTTACATATCGAATCCAATTGCGTATTGCTCTTGTAGATATACCTCAATCAAGAGACAGCTGCAATAATAACATATCATAAATGATACTGTGATGGGATAAATACATTTAAAAAATTTTCGCAAGGAATAAAGTTGGTTACTATACAAAAGCTTAAATATTTTCTATTCAATAAGTTTAGTAAGAAACTTTTGTGAAAATCCTAGTCTTGATAAAAGGTATGTACGATCTTTCAGATGTAGAATACAATTGAATAGAAGAGGTTAGAGGAAAAATTGTCTCAAAACCGACATAAACGATTACTAAATGGACTAAAGGAACAATATAAAAGGCAATACTATAGCAATGCGAGACAACACATCTACAGAAACATTACTCTAGGGGATTTCCTTTTATCGATCGACAAGTTCTTGCTATCGTGAAGCGCGCCACCTGGTTCTACACAACCGGTGATATATTGGGAAAAATTGCACCAGCAAAACGTTTCTATCGGCGTAGAAAACTATCGAAAGGTACTAAACGGTGGAGAATTTCTGAAAATTAAGGAACTTGGAGCTGCATAGCTGGACATTATTTGATCAACCTGCAGATATAGAAGTAAAACACGAAGTAATGAACATTAGAAATATATAATTAAGAAACATTAGTTATGCACGTACACGTATTAAATAACGTAGAACCTGATAATTAAAAGCACCAAGATTACTCAAATATGAAGTAGAAGGAACAGAATTAAGGCTAATTGCTTCAAATAATAGAAACGTGTGTTTGATCAATCACAAAGATTTATATTTAGCTTCATATTATGGTTTGTTATCATAACGTTATGTTTCACTCGTCTGCAGCAATGCGGCTAAAACTAGCTGCAAGTTGACATCGAAATCGTTTGCTTTTGAGTCACATGTCGGAGATGTGAACGAAAGATTAAAAGAAGCACCGTCTAAAAAATGGAGGATATTTAATCTGATTAATTTGATTTCATTTTAATAGTCTCAAGCTTGCACGTCACCCAATAGACTGATATCAAACATAAACAACTAAAACCGTTATTAACATTTCCGCTGATATTTCAGTCTACTCAATCCGTAATAAACGGTTTATCACATACAGTACGTCCCGTCACCTGTAAATAATTTATATATCATAAACGCCCCTCGGTATCCCACTGTGTGCTCAAAAAGCATAACAAAGGAGTGGATTTAAACAGGGTTAACGTTCCTGTTGATGTCCAAAAACCCGGGCACAACGCTGGGCAACTTCAATTTCCTGTTAACATAAAAGGGAATTTATTAAGTTCTGCAAGATGCGGCCCACTTACGAGACTCCGGATAACCACTTCTGAAGTTATCTAATTCACACGTGTTGCGTAAAATTCCCCTTTAAAGAGTAAGCATCCATCACCGTCCGTTACGTTTGCAATGTACAAGTTCAATTCGATACCGAATTTCTTCAGGTGACAAAAGGGTGGTGAAATCTTCAACTTGACCTTTACGTTCAGTCACTGTGTACGAGATTAGAAAATTAACGTCAAGTATTATATTCTAGGTCTTCCGAAAAACTTATAAATGCATCCTTAGTTGGCTCTAATTACTAGGTTATAATAAAATGGAAAAGATTCCACCCCCTTTTGAATTACTTAGTTAGTTAGTAGTATTTGTGGAGAGACTGATGTCAGGCAAGTAAGCCTTTATAGGCCCTTTTTGCCAACCCCATGGACAAGGTCTGGGCATGCAGAGTACCAGGTGCCTTAGAAACCCACGGCTTTACATCACTTCCGAATGATGGCATGATTTTTAAAAACTTCACTGGGATCGGGGATCGAACTCTCGGCTCTTAGATCAGTGGTCAGAATGCTTATCCACTGAGCTATGGAGCCCGGTCCCTTTTGAACTAATTAACTTAGTTGTGTGATTTTTGTAATACGTTTAAGATAATCTTTTACAGAAGAAAACCTGTTTGCGACCAGCAACAAGCCAAAAGGGTAGCCCAGTAGCGTAGTGGGAAGAAGGTGTGTTGTGCACTGGAGGACAAAGGTTCGCTCGCGATAGTCGAAACAAGCTGTACCTTAAAGGTGCCACAGCGAATTCGAGTAATTTATGTTGGGCCCCGCTACATAGGTATTTAGGTTACCTACAAGGTTTGACAACTCTGACCAACCAAAATCTCAGCAAAATCTTTGTTCATCCCGGGATGACCCACCTTCATAGATACATCTCACGCCACCACCTAACTACTGCATTTAACTAAGTTGAACCGTTTTATTAGTTAAGTAATGCATGGGTGAAGCACTTCACAATTTGAATAGATTAAACAATGCATGTGTAAAATAGGTTATAGGAGCGTCCCCATTGGGAGTGCACAACGCTATTTACAAGCGGTGGTTGGCTTGTTACTGCTATGAAAATGGTTTTCCTTATCTTCTGATGTCATAGGCACAGGTATCGAATG
The DNA here is from genome assembly GCA_940337035.1 of Agriotes lineatus. NCBI lineage: Eukaryota > Metazoa > Arthropoda > Insecta > Coleoptera > Elateridae > Agriotes > Agriotes lineatus. The sequence continues at coordinate 113,028,574 of OW679199.1, read as the reverse complement.
TTACAAAGTGTATTTTAGGTGTGTTGTTTTAATGCAGCCATGGCATACGTTATGCTGTCTGATGTCGTTTCTGAAGCAAAATGCATTTACAGATATTATCGAAATAAGATAGGCTTTTTAGAAAAATCACAACGTAAGGTAAGTTATATCTTAGAACTGAGCACATATTTATCGTACCTGAGGGGATAACTTCCTGTTCATTCTATCCCCGGTAAACACATCAGGTGTCGCCCATAATAATAGTAACTGCGACAATGTCCACCAATATTTCCAGGTAAAGTTGAATGCAATCTTATTTTTCGGGTGATTTCGTAGTACGAAACACTGCAACGGTTTGTTACAGGTGAAAACGGATCTTAAAAACAAACTAATAGCAATGACTTGCTCTAATTGGCTTTCAGCAAAGAGGGGGGCGGTTCGAGTTATCTGAAATGGTTTTGTTTACTACTCTAAAATATTAGGGGTACGTCAAAAACACGAATTAGAGTCAGAGCGCCATGATTAATTCTTAAACTCAAAATCACAAATACTCCCATGTAGAATTGGAGACTAGGAAGATATCAAACTCGAGATGTTCGACACGTCTCTAGCCTTGAAGAAACACTGGCAGTCGCAGAAAAACGATTAAATAGATATACTATCGCTTGCCGTGTCTTCAGCATTTATATTTCTATAAACATTGTCATTCAATAAAACACACTAAAATATCCAAAAATATTTAAAACACTACAATGACAATAACAACTTACACGAAATTCTGGTGCAGTAATCTTAAGACTAATTTCAATTAGTTACTTTCCTTTGTAACGTCACGAGGTTAGAGGGTATGGAAAGATTCACTGCAAATACGTAAACTACAGCCACCAAGGCAAGCGAATTCTCCAATACAGTCAGATACATATTTAGACGGTAAAACTGCGAATGAAACCGAAATCTGAGCAATCTAAGTATACAAGCAGTTAAAAAGGATGGTAAATTGGCGATGCAAAACACAAACTTTATACAGTATAGAAAAGTTTCACCACAACATTTTTCTAATTTTGACATATAAAGCGTCACTTGAAAAACCTACTAAAGTTTCGAAACGTCACACTTTTCGAAAATACTTATAGAATGAAAATATTTTACAACTAGTGATGAAAAGTACATTAAATGACATACGAAAAAGCTAAAGGCACCTATTTCATCTTCAATACCTTGTCATTTAATGGACGTGACATTTTTAATTTTATCAGATTAATATAAAAAATACCATTTTTTTTCAAAATTAGAAAGAAATCTTATATAGATCATGTTAGACAATGCGATTTTGTGTAACTTCTCTCGTTACGATCGTCCGGCAAAATTCCACGCGTTACACAATATGAGACATTTCTTAATTGATTTTATAAAAAATAGCTATTTATTAGCGGAAATGCATAATTCGTTACAACACTCTAAGAGAATGAAGGTAAGGCAGTGTCCAGCAGTTCGCTCACCAGATGTACGATTATGTAAAACAATCGCGAAAAAGGAGTGATTGCCAGGACGATGATGAATGATCATAAGTGACGAAAAAGCAGACAACCCGATGGAGGGACTTCACAAATGTGTGATATAATAATCAGATATCATGTTGGAATTGGGGACAGACGGTATGAGGACAGCAAGCGCGGTGGCCGCAAATGTTAATTTGCACACCGCTACTTAATAAGACTGAATTAAATTAAGTGCAGCTTTTATCCCGACACAGTGAAACACCTTTGGCTGGATTTCGAAAAACCGCCGCGTTAACTGGCGGCAGCTTTTCGAGTCAAGAGTCGCACATGCGGCTTTGAATAGTTAATCCCGACTGAAATATTTAGCTCACCGGCTTTCTTAATCCCCACTCGCGAAGTGTAACGGTAAAGAAAATTCCGTTTCATTGTCAGCGGTCTAGCGGTTTCCATCCATTTATTAGCATTGCTAAGCAAAATTGCGCTCTCAACTCATGTGAATAAGCAAACAGGAACGGAAACTCAATGGGCCACGGTAGGTGGGGTTGGAAATCCTTTTAGCATCTAAGTTCGCCTAAGCAGTTGTTGAAGCCGTAAGTCTTAGTAGACTATCCCGAAAGCGATACATCAATTCCCACTGAGCTCATTCAATGATCGTTTTAGTCTTATTATGTGATGTAGCCGGGTGTCCGCTACAACAGTTTCTACCAAGTGAACTTTTGGTGATGTTTTTGCTGACCGGTACATTCACTCCAATTGACAGAAGCTTCATTAAATCAAATGTTGAAAAACTTTTTAAATACCACACTACAATATTTGTAGACGCCTAAAATTCATTTACGCTTACATAGGTATAACTTCGTTTTCTAAAGCTTCTAGAATACTGAATACAGCTCCATGGAATTCAGTTTTTGCAGAGGGCAAAACGCTCCTCTCGCTCAGAAGGAACAATAAAGCTTAAAAACGACTGTTTGTTTACTAACAATAATATCCTAAACTACTAACGACACAGAACGTGAAGAAATAAAAGAAAAATTGAATGAGCTATGGACAAAAATGTTATCATTATCTTAATGGAATCAAATATAAGTGCGAATTACTTACTTATGTACTTAATCCTTAAGCCTTTCTACCCTTTCGAGTGTAGGTGTATCAAATATAAGTGCCAATTAATAAACAATATTTTATTTTGAACTGTCCGTCCCTGGATTTCTTCGTTGGTTAGCATATTTCCGGTCTAGGACGTTTAGGCGCGATTCTTTAGGCGCGCATCTTTAGGCACGCACTTTTAGGCGCGAGCGCTTTAGACGCCGACGCTATTAGGCGCCTGAACGTTTAGGCGCCGCAACTTTAGTCGCTCTTAGGCGCCACATGAAAGAAATTCACATTATTCTTGATTTTAAAACTTGTTGTTAGGTAATTATTGCAGTAATTAATGTTGAAGAAAAATTCAATCCTTCATAAGCAATATGTATTTGGCTCTTTTACGAGCCTTCTTCAGTGTTAAAGTTTTACAAATTTACATATTTAATTTACATTGTATCGATTATGAAAAATGAGTTATTTACATTTTGTATATGGGTAGTTTCAAGTGGTGGAATTATACACACCATATAATTTCACTACGTTAAACTATCCATATATAAAATGTAAATAACTTTTTGTCCATAATCGATAAAATGTAAATTCAGTATATAAATTTGTACAACTTTACACTGAACACTGAACACACTGAAGAAGGCTCGTAAAAAGCTGAATATATATTGTTTATGAAGGTTTGAATTTTTTCATTAATGACTGCAATAATTACCTAACAAAAAATGTTAAAATCACGAATAATGTGAATTTCTTTCATGCGACGCCTAACTGTCCCCGCGGCTAAAGTTGCGGCGCCTAAAGGTCCAGGGGCCTAATAGCGTCCGCGTCTAAAAGCTTCGCGCCTAAAAGCTCGCGCCTAATAATAAATAATAAAAAAATATCAACTCATGAAAAACGGTAAAAATGCATAGTTATGCATGTACTAACTTTTGATATTGTGCATAGCAACGGTGATAAACACATATCTCCTTGACTAATAACTGATAGTCAAATATCTTCAGAAACATCACGGTATCTGCTGAAAGTACAATCGTCACAGCAACTACACTAACTGTACTTTTAATAGTTTATAAATAAACTGTTCAATCGCTGTTTATTGACTCGTGATATAATCTAGCCGAATGCAGCTCGTGACTTCTTGATTATCAAATAATTTCTGTTTCCACTCGATATATTGTTTTAGGCAGTCACTCGAATCCGAAGGACAATATATCTCGTGTAAACAGAAATGATTATTTTATAATCAAGAACCCACTAGGTGTATCATACAGTGAGAATAGCGTCAGACTGTACATGGGTGAATTATGCAAAATTAGATATAGGACATTTGATTAATGTTGCCATGGCGTTTGTAAACAAAATAACAACACAGTGACTATAAAAACTAATTGAAACTGGATTATTTCATTGTAGTTGCAAAACAGGCAATTGCTACTAGCATGGGTAAACTGATTAATGCTAAAATAAAGTTGTCAATGTATAGTATTGCATTATTCACACTGTATATGGTAATTTATTTGTTCATAGGTTGTCTATAGATCAGCACTGGAAGAATGTGAACTAGATAGAGTGCAGGCAATGGGTATATGACCTGAAGAAATAACGAAATCTTTTTGAAAAATTGTAAAACGAAAAGCACCCGGTAAAGATGGGGTACTCGTAGAAATATTTAAATATCGTGGAAAACCCATAATAGGAATACTAGGTATTTTATATAACAAATGCCTCTTAAAATATAACGTTTCTAAGGTATGAGGAATGTTCGAATGGTTCCTATGTAAAAAAGGGACATAAAATAAATCTAGACAACTATATACCTGAAAGTATTCTAACACGTTTACGCTGTTCATAATTATAATAATTACAAAGCTTATTATTAACAGCCCCATGAACAAGTTGGATTTAGGAAGGGGTTTAGCACTTTGGATCACCGTGCAGTATTAAGAACTAAAAATAGGAAGGTCAAACGAATATAATATCATGCCTTGGACCATGTACGATATATACAGATGCAACATTCTAACTGACATTGAAAGAAAATACAAAAATAGTCAAAAGCTGCAACTGTCGCTTCCGGAACAATTCATAAAACATAACAAACATTTTATTGACTCATATAAATGCGTGGCGTATGTCATATAACACGTTAGGAGAGCTGAGGTATGGTAACAGTAAATGCAAAAAACATTAACGAGCTAAATAAAGAAGGAAAAATGTAACCTGTATGTTATATAAATGAGTGCCCAATTAAAGCACCAAATCGCATAAAACGTCATAATATTAGTCTATATTAGTATTTTGTATCGAGTATTGAGTACGTATAAGGAGTAACTGCAATTCATGTTGAAACTTGTAACGGAATACTGCTTTCAAGGACCAATCAGATTGACGTTCGTTAGTAGAAATTGTATGACAACGAAGATGAATTAACAAGAATTAGAAATGAAGTTCTAACGAATCCAATTTTTAGATTTGGAGTATCATATTTAAACGTCTCCGCATCTCTAGCATTGGATTTGAAAGTATAATAAAAGTATCACCCAAAAGCATTATTAAGGGGTAGAGCCCTTCGTTAACTTCAATCTGAAATGTATGCATAATAACATCTATAATTCTTGCTATGAGAGTTTATACTGCAGTTGAAATTTCAGACATTCTTTATGCATTACTAACCCTTCATTACACTTAAATTGTGGTAAAATGCTTGAAAAAGATATTCCTTGTTTGTGGTGAAAGTTTTAAATTTTATGCAATTAATGATTTCTCTCGTAAAACAATATTGTTTAATTTCGTTTTTCGTTTTATTGAGGAAGTAGCAACTTCTCAATGAGGATTTATTGTAATTATGTTTCATTTAAAAACGTTGCTAGTAATTTTGTAGGCTGGGCAAGTGCTAATAAATAAAAGCGAGATGTTTCGCAGGACCACAAGTCCATATGATCTTGTCGTAGATTTTTCCAGAAACAGTAAATTATTGGAATAAGTACTCAATGGTTACCTAAGCAGAGCAGGATTTCTCTTTCATTCTCTTGATATACATAATATATAATATATACAGACACTGGTCACAACATAAACCAGATAAGCAGTTACAAGGTCCTTATCGTTATCTGCACAGTGAAGGAATTGTAATATTGCATTTCCGTTAGTTAAATAAAGTATGCTCAAAACTTATTTCCATTTAGTATGACTGTGGAATAGTTCCTAATTTATGAATGAAACTACGATTACATTTAAATGTTAAGCTAGAAATGTGGTTTTTAGTGATTTGTAGTTGAATTAATATATTAGGAACTATTCCACAGTCATACTAAATGAAAATTATTTTTGGTTATACCATAGAAGAAATGAACAATACAGCAAATATATAATATAATATCGAGGGCTTTCTGTAAATACATATAAAGAGAGAGACAGAGAGGGATCGAAATCGAAAACATCTCTACAAAGAACAAGCTATCTCCGGACACAGAATAAATCTTACTATATATTACCACAATAGATTGCGTAGGTTACTGCTGCAGTATTATAATGGTATTGCTAATACAAACTGAATTATCTTAAAGCGACACTACATTCAACATGAAAAACACTGACGTTAAATCAAGTCGCTAAAGAGAACACCCCTTAATGTATGCATGTTAATGGTGAAACTCACAAGTCGGTGAAGCAAAATACCATAGTGAAAAGGTACCTTAAGCTGAAAAGATTGGTTTCAAAGGGGTTGTAACAGACGGGTTTGATGTTTGACGTAGAAAACCCAAAGCGCAGCTTTGTGGGTGGCCTGAAGCTGAATAGATGCAAACAAAGGCGCTGAAGCTCAGCTGCTCAAGAAATTTAAGAAAGACCACAGAGAGTGGTGCTAAGCTTCCGCGATTATGAAAATGAAAAAGCCGTTGTTGAATAAAAATAAAAATGCAGGTGCGTTGTAATAATTAAAGCAAGCTGAAGCGAGGCGTATTTTAACTCCTGACTATGATCCGAAGAAATGGAAATCGTCCAACGTAATACACATCAACTACGACGAAGATTTCACTCGCACAAAATCTTCCGATAGCGGCAGTTCCGACGACCCAGAGCTTCGTCCGCACTCTTGACGTTTATTACTATTGTATTCTAAGCGTACCATACAAGTCTCTATTAAACGAAACAGGTACGGCACTGCAATCAGTGGCTTGCACAAATTAGCCTAGAGCTGGCTCAAACTTGGCCCCCCTTGAACGCCTTGAGACGCCAGAGGCGATATTCTCACAAAGCACATCAAAAGTGTTTAAGCTCTAGACAGCAGAAAGTCTTCCAGAATTAGGAGTCTAGTTTTCGTCTATTTTTCTCGCTATATCTGTCCGTTGCTTCTCTAGCAGCGGTCTGTTTTTTATACCGACTACATTCGTCCAGATATTCACCTGGTTTCAAAGCCCAAGCACACGGTTATTTCCAATTGGTGACTAGTCGTAAAACGTAATCTGAAACCACACACGTGATTTCAAGGTTTTACCAGCGTTCTGACAGGAAACTTTCTAGAGTAAAATCTGTAACTTCAGCAGAAATAAACGCTGTGTAAATTATTAGGAAATACTTTGACATCCACACAAACCGAACTAATGTGTCTCGTCTACATTGGTGTTTAATGACTAACCTAAAATTCTAAAACTATTTCAAGTTGCAACACCAAATCAACTCAGGTATTTAACCAAGTAACCTTCATACTATTATGCAAAAGAAAACTCGCATACATCAAAACCTTTTTGTACGGAGCAGGATGTCGGCCGCTAATACTGCCGCCAAGAAACCTATTTAGTTTGGCATTCGCAGGGAACCTTTACGAGCAAAACGGTTGCATAAAATAGTTCCGGTTGACGTTAAACGCTGGGCGTCAAGAAAAATGGGTGGAGTAAACTATTTACTTGGAGGAGATGCAAGTAAAAATGCCCTCAGGAGTATACAAAACGACGCCGTTACCAGTGTATGGCATCGAAAGCAACTAGCGCAGGCGAATGTTCTGAAAATGTATTATTAACCTGTTGCAGGCTACGACCTGCTTTGCCTAGTGCAGCCGCGCCACCGGCACCGCATTAATTGATGCTGCATTACGCACGATTTAGTTTTGGATAGCTCACACAACGGCTTAATTCCGATTGGCTCGTGTTTTCCTTTTTTGCAAATTTTGTTCAGGACAAAGCAGTCGTAGGCCCGCAGACACTCGAGCATTAATTACAGCGGGAGAGCCTTGACCGTCCCTTGTGAATATGCAGTTATGGTAATGCGCCTTGGGATTATGCAAAAGCCCCGTAGGTTTCGCATTGCTGGTCTGATGCCCTGATTTGGCTTGTTTCAAACGGAGCTGCCCGAGTGGAAGGATAATGTTTATCTCCGCCGCTGCAATCTTTCCAAGTCTGCGTTGCTTCAGTGATCGTTTCATTAGCAAGCGGCGCTTGCCTTCAGCAAGAGGCCTACCTGTGGAGAACGCTTTGACGCAAAACAAACTGAGTTTTAATTAGCGTGGGCTTTGCTTTGCGTATAAATAGATTAGGGATTATGAACAAAAATTCGACCAGTTCGTGAATGAAGCGTGTCACTGGATTATGCGATGTTGCAGAAGCTTTATAACTAAATAAGTTAGGAATGTAGCAGCGTTTGAAGCACCTGTCCTAATGGATCCGGAAACAAGAGTCAAAACTACTGGTGAAACAAGAAGGTGGAAAAGTTGCTAAATGAATAAAGCAACATTGCGCTCAGATGTGGATGGTGATACAGAATCTGTAAGTGAGGAGGCTTGACAACGTCAAAACATGGAAGTGAACATGGGAATCGGAAAAGCAAGAAACGAAGCATGGGAGGAGAGATGCTCTAAAGTGGAACAAAATACTAGAGAGACAAGAACAAATAAAGAAAAGTAGGCGCTTGAGAACTTAAATATGAAGAATGTGGCTTCAACCTAAACTAACCGCTGAACAGAACGATGTCAACTTAGATAAATCGTTTAGACTACGAAAGCAAAGTACTAATCTTCGGAAATTTCCTAAACTGGCAATTCCAGCTACCCAAGTCCATTATGAGTTCCAAAATGAAAATAAAATCAAAAAATCTAGAAAAACTCGTATAACTATAGAAAATAGAAAAACTGAAAAAAAGCTGTAACCAGAAAGTCACCATTAGCCTATAGATGCCCTTAGTTGAAATTGCTTACTTTAGATGTGAATCGATTCAACGCTCTCTCCCCAAGACTTATCAAAAGACATAGAAATCGATGGACTGTCTTTACTTAGCTAAGGCCGGTAAGTTATACACTTGGACACCACAAAAATAGGCTAATATGCAATTTTGTCACCACTGTGTGATGAAATGAAGCTAGAATACCTGAACGAAAACGGAACTTACTAATCGTGTTAAATATCACGGCAACTAAACGACTGGAACACGCAATATAACAGAGAATACGTCAAAGCTCAACACAATGCGTCTTATGAGCAAACCCAGTACAAGATATCTCCCGCAAAATAGCTCAAATAAGCCACACAATGTAATATTGGGAATAAAATGCACACAATAAAGTGCACACAAGTGGTAAAATTGACACCCATTAAATTCGAGCTGTCAATCTTCAGCATGTCAACATAAACACCCAATTTGTCAATCAAGTAGTTATAGCATTTCCAGAGACCAATAATCAACATACCTATTTAAAATGGCCCTGTCAGAACAAGGAAGCATCACATAATACGTGGAGAGAAAAAGGCAAAAGTGCAACTAAAACGTACGTGTGCAATTGTCAACGTATACCCGTAAAGAACCTCAACGATAACTTTTGACAGTTAAAATCACTTATATCCTTTAAATTTGCATAGCCAAAAAGTAGCATTAGCTACGGTAAAGTAGAGTATTAAAGGCAACTTTAGTACATAGGTTAAAAATAGACGTTAACGTGAAAATGGTCAAAGAAAAAAAACTTACGTCGTGGAAAAGCCTTAGATTTTCATCGATCACTAGAAACGTTGTGATAAGATTTATTTACGAAAATGTATACATATCTTAAAGTTGCCGTGGTTGTTCGCCCAGGTGTTATGCTCTAACGAGACTTGGTCTAAAATAATAAGTTAAGAATGACACCTATCATACGAATCACATTTTATATATTTGATAATTATTTCGCATTTAACTATTTTCGTATATCAGGCTTGTGTATAGCTTGTAAAACTATACATAATTAATAATAATACTTTTTGGAGAATTAATTAGATAGCTTAAATTTATGTGTACTGAAGAATCGACTAGTTTGAGTGTAGCATTCCGCCCTTGTCAAGATCCCTGAGATCTAGGCAACCTTCACTTCATTTCCTCAGGCTTCCGTTAGCAGCGAGAAAACCGCAAAATGTAATAAAGTAAACTCTATAAGATCTGGGACCCGACTCTTTTAGACATTTAATTGGTCGTGGAAGATACAGCCGTACTACCACAGCTCTTTTACCAGCTAATTGCGTCACATAATACTAAAACATTTGTCTATTGAGCGATATGAAAAGATATAATGTTGACTACAAACACCATAGCGCCAAGTAGAAAATACAAGTATTTGTGATATGAGTTCAAAATAAATAGAAACAACCAAACAAATGAGCTGCAACGATGGATTAGTCTGGGATCAGCGGCGTATGGAAATCGTATCCAGACTTACAGAGTAAAGACATTTACTGTGACCAAGAACACTGTTCATACTTAAACTGGAAGCTGCTCAACAATGGAACAATCATAAAAAATGTAGTGGAACAGATTACACTGCTGAAGTGGAGATGGGCGGCACGCTGAGATACTCAAGTACGAAAAATGTACCATAAGAAGAATAAATTAGACACCTCGGGCAGATAAAGGAAGCAGAGAGAGATTACCAATATTATAGAGCAACGATATCAAAAGAATATCCGGGTACTCTAAGAGAACGGCCCAGCACCGAACAACATGGATGCACTTTGGGAACGTCTATCTCCAGCAATGACCAAAATAGTTATGCTCTAGAATGATGATGACGGTAATGAAGAATTGGTTAGAAATTTTCTGTTTCTATGTCTTGGTCAGTAGAATTAGGTAGCTTAGTTATATCAGTATTTTTATTTTTTGGGGACAGTTAGATGATAATGATCTTCTTTGTTTCAGAGGTAGCAAGATAAATAGGTGGACAGAAATATTCTCCAATGTGTATTCTCCTATTTAATTGAGATGGTTGATGGGATATACAGTGTGTCTCACTTCAGACGGCACTACCCGAGTATATTTATATATATTATCGATTTAAAAATTTTCTTTTTTCTGTTTGTACCCCTCACTAAATCCTACTTTTAAATTGGAGAAATCGTAACGATAGCTTGTACTTTAATTGAAAATATTGATGTGTTTGTAATTCTAGCGCACAGAAAGTATTGATGAATTCTATGATTTGTTGCATTGTGACTAGTTTGACAACTACTAAAACTACTATCGTTGGAAACGATACTAGATTAAGCGTAGAATTTATAAATAGGTATTTAAGATTATTTTCACTACAAATAATAATGGAGCTTTTATCTACCTAATTTTTGTCAGCAATTTTATAGTAACTGATTTTCTACCGTGCCCTCAAGGTAACCCTATTTATTTCACCATATTACAGCTTTCGAAAACATACAAACCAACTAGCCGTTGAAGTTTGTAACATTGCCTCTGTTCTCGAAAAATGTGTCAGAGTACGACGAAAAACTTGCATACTAATTGGTAATAAATAATGAATAAAATATTTAGGATGTCATTGAAAAAATTTACATTATGAGTAGATATAAAGAACAAGGAAGCAGTACAACATCATGTTATACGTGAAAGTGTAGGCCTAGTCGTTTAGATATTTTTTAATTTACTGCGCCGTGATGTTCATCTAGACGAGGATGACGAATTTTAGGCGCCTATCACAATTTGTTAATTTCGCTAAATTATATTTTTAATTTTTTAGTCTTCGCTCTCATATGCGTGCATTTTACGAACGTCCTGCAAATTTGAGTTCGAAATGTCTGGTCACACAATTATGAGGAAATGGTGTAAAGGTGACGCTATTAGAAAATCGTTTCGACGTTATTATAACGGATTAGTTTAGCTACGTAGGTGAAAGCTGACATTTCTCGTATTTACCCTAATTCTAACGTGCTATGAAATGAATTTATAATTATAGCAGCTAATGGTTCGTGCTATACGTTTGGCAATACTGAAGTTATGCCAAATTAGCCATTCACAGCCTATATCAAATTTGGTGGTTAGCAGGTTATATTTTTTAAAGCAAGTACAAATATTTTCAAGGTTCTGTAAAAGTTCGCTCAGTCAGTGTTACCACTTACATAAAACGAATCGCAGTCTACTCTAATAATGCATTTATTTGACAACCTGGTACCTTTGGGGTAAGTCACATAGTCAGTCATACCTGTTCTTTCGATCTGGAGGCCGTTGTAACATACGTCGAATTTCCAGCAAATTCTCCTAAATCGAAGTCCTCTGTTTTGCCGTGATTTGATATTCGAGGTTCGTTTGGATTAATTTCCGTGGAAGATTTTATTTGGAAGCTGCGCTAGTGCATTAAGCCATTGTGGATATTTAATGAACACATACCCGAGGTAATCTAGCCTAAAAACCTTTTAGTGGAAGTGGTATTGCTGTTGGTTATAAACAACATTAAACTTTGCCTTCTATTCATAGTAAGAGGGCTTTGTTGGATATTGCTTATTTACGTAACTTTTCAAAATCACTTTACCAAGCAATGTTGCTCTCGAAAAGGGCTTCTGAAGCCCACGCCGGTTTTTCAATAGCCTGTTTAAACTTGATTTTACAGTTATTTATTCCTATTGTCTATATCTATATCATCAGTGGTATGAAGTCAGATGATTTTTTATATCGGGTGCACCCTATTATGTTAATAATTTCGATTTTCAGGCTGTATGTATTTGGTAATATATTTGCTGTACCAGTTACTATTGGCTTTTATACATACTCTACTACAGAGTTTATTTGTTTCAGTTAGTGCAAACCTTTTAAGACCTGTCCACTATTGTGGGCATATAGGTTGTATTAAAAGCTTCTTGACGTGCTTTGTAATTCTATTTGTTTTAAGCTTTTGTAAAAGAACACCGGCAGTTTCCAGTGAACTAGTCGTTCTACAGATATGCTCATGTAGTCAAGATGAATTGAAATTAATTGAAAACTCTCATAACAACCAACACTGAATGTAGTTCTAGTTAGTTTACATTTTTGTGTTACATCCAGTTCTCTCTTGCGAAAAGTGAGACAAATAATTCAACTTTCTAGGTGTCCCATAAGGTTTTCAGCAAATTCAGCACCGTAAGACATGTGTTTTAAACTATCACGTATTGTCTGCTGCGTAGACTCTAACCTGTAACTTCAAATGATTGAAATGTGATAAGCAGAGCACGTTGTACAACAAGCACTCCTACGCAGGATGGATACAACGGAGGAATGGCTACAGTAACAGTGCGTGCTTGTTCCGTGAAATACGTTCGCAGTAACATATTTCAATGAGTGCATTCATATTACTAAATTGTCCTTTTTAAGAAATATGATTAAGCTAGATACTTTGCTACACATGGCTAATTGGATGACATATTTGCAAGTTGTAATAATAATGTTGCGTGCGTGTGTAATTTTCTTCCCCTAGAGTTACCGTTGGGGAGGCCTAATCGTATTAGTTTTAGACAAATACGACGACTGTCGGATATTTAGATTTCCAAAATGTATGATTTGAGGTCACGGAATTTCACATCAACCGTTGCGCTCTCCATAATAGTTGTGTCACTAATACCCTGTATAGCAATCTATTGCTTCGCAACCTTCCTGCATCCCGTGTAATGCCCCGTTTCAACTTTATTTCGAAAGCGTGTTAATGCATTTAACACCGACCTTTGGACCACCTTACAGCTATATTTTGTAGCAAAAGAATTCAAGCTTATAGCGGCCAGCGCTCGCATTCAGAGATAACCACCTGCAACATTTTCATGTAGTGGCTTGCTTTTCGCATTTTCGATGCTAGTATGCCGCTAAAACAACCTAATAGCTGACAGAGTATTGATTTTCGAAGAGGTGTTCTTGTTTTTCAAGCAAGCGGGCGTTGAGCGTTTTTCGCGGGCGCGCTTTCAGCATTGGATGGATTGCTCTGCGCCCCTTCATTCCTCGAAATCGCTGCAATGTTTCCTCCACCATAATTAGGCCGAGAACACCGTTCGGCAAGCCGCTACGGGCTAAAATCAAGTAGCTACGTGCTAAAATTCAGCAACCACGGGCTAAAATTAAGCCGCTACGGGCTAAAATTAAGGATCAGATATTATCGGCTCTCGCGAAGGCTTAAATTCAGCATCCCGGAGCTAACGTTTTTGCTCTTCCTTAAGGTAACGTGTTAGCGCCTGTACCTATCCAGGAATTTCCTTACTTTTGATGCTAGCTTTTTTGAGCGGCGACCTTAGGATTCTGAGAAAAATGCAGTCAAGTTGGCCTTGAGTCTGCAACAAACAGGACTTCCCTGCCGATTGCTGGACTTCATCAATTAAACTGTAAGTACACGCCATTATCAGCTCTGTTGTTTTATCGACAAAGGCATTATGCCGCAACCTTATGTCAGTTCTTACTAAGATCTTAGCAACTCAAACTGAGCGTGTCAAATCATTTTTTGGCTCAATTGTTATTACCGCTGAAGTGCAAGTATTTAAATATTTCGAAATTGCTGAAATAGCGTGCATACTACACCTCAGATAGTGCTCTTGGGGTTCTGCGTTTATGTCAATTGTGATTGCACAGGTGTTAGCCTGAAGTTGTAATTTAATCTATAACTCGCGAGTTCTGTAATGCTACTTCGAATGGAAGTTTTTAAAATGTTGTTTTGTTTGTTTTATCACGATATACAATTACAGGTGTGTGTAAGTTTGGTGACGCCAACCTTGAATTATTTCTTTTGAATATTAAATATTCTTTTTACTGTTACTGTTCGTATTTGTTGTTGTTCGCTTTATTACATCTATAATGAGATATGCAGCGAAGCTTTTAAGGTAGGTGCTGATTTATTTTGCTAGCTAGGTTTGTTGTGGGTAACGACATGACGTCCAATCGTTTTATTAATTTACTGTTCAATTGTAAAAAACCGAAGCATTTCTCAGCTTGCAGAGAGTTAAACCAGTTAGCCAAGACCTCGTCACCACTTCGTGTAGAACGGTACACCCGATACTGCTGTTTAACACCCCTTCGGTTTATTCCTTGTGAACTAACGCTGGTTGCTGATAGAACATCGTTGAACTGCGACTGTCTATTCCTTATATTATCTCCAACGCGATCTTTAAAGGTCCACATAAATTTCACAGCTGCGAATCTCAGCCAATCTTGACGGCCTGCGATTCAGAAGATTTTGTACGATGCTCGCAGTATGTGACTTCGCTTGGTTTTCGCATTCTGTCGCCGATTAAGCTGCATTTCAACAGCGTAATTTAGGTTTATTACCTGATATTGCATGTGCGTTTAATCGATTAATCTAAAATGCACTTGAATTAGCTTTTGTAGGTGTTTTAGCAAGTAAGTGGCGTTTTGAAATAAGTTTTGGGCTATACTCCCATTCGTAGTGCAATAATGTCTTCAACACTAATTTGAAGGAAAATCTGTTAGTTTTGCTTAGTTCGGTCAGTAAAAAAAACTCACAACAATATTTCCTAGCCCTTTATTACGATCCCAGCTGCATGGCTGACCCGCTCGAATGTGATGCTATGAATATTACCCTAATAGAGCCTCTATTATTGTGTGGTTTTTATTTGTAGTAATTTTCACATATTTTGAAGTCAGTTATTCTTTGTTCACCCACTTGTGCTATAGTCTAGGAGGTTTGCTGTAGTGCAGTACCCAGTACCAGTACCCCCGTACCTTCCAAAATATAATAATTTTGAATATCGCAAGCGAGCCCCCATTTTGGCTTACCTTAGAACCTGCTCGAAGCACAGAGCTACTGGACACCGATTTAGATTATTAGAAGTCGTAAGTAGGGATTTACCGGTAAGAAGTCATTTCAAAGAATATTGCATCATGGAAAGGTTTAACAATGTTGTGTATCTGAAAACATTAGAAATAACAGAAAGAAAGAAAACCCAATGAAACGTGCTACACCATTTCAAATAAAAAAATAGACACGGATATATAAGACTAAAGGCTATACGGCCTAACTGACCCCTATTTCCATTGATGAATTTGATCTGTATAACAGAGGGTGGTGCACTGGCCGAAGAGAAAAATGTGAGAAAATAATTGAAGACGTTGCTGGAGAACTGCTAAAAGGGCTGAATTGGTGGAATACAGCTTTAGAATTAAATAAAAGAGGAAGAAGAGCTCGTTTGCAGGCAATTTATCAAAACTTACCTGTTATAAGGCGACTTTCAGGTTTCTATTATACACGATTTGCTGAAATGAGGTAAGTTGACGTAGAAATATGAATGCACAGCAAGTACGCATGGCTGCCAATTTGATGGAATTGTCCGATAAAATTATAAAGCCAACGCCCGCAAACCGATGTCAATTTCATTTGAAAGAAAAATTGATTCAGAATTTTGAATGGATGCGCGAAACTATTATTGGATATTTTTACAACAGAACGTGTTCGTTTATCGTATAAGCAATTGCTCTACATCTCAGCTGGCTTAGGAGGATGTTGACATATTATAACAGGATGTATTTCAATTAACTAAAATGGCTAATATTAGTAGTAACAACAACATAATTCTGCACAGGAAAATATGTAAAAATCTATGTCTCGCTATTCGTATGTATTGCTTAAAAAGATTCGCGAAACTGCTGAAATGACGGCAAGAATTCTTCATCAAAATTACAAAGTGAAGGGTGTCTTCTTCTAAACCTTGTTATTTCATTTTGTCCACTAGTTCACGCTAAAGCGTTTTATTTATATTCATACAGTTACCCTACGCTTTCTAAAAGTAAATTAAATTTTTAGTATGCGTGGTTGCGTGCTCAATTTAATAACAAAGAGCGTAAAATAAATCCCTCGGATCCGTGGCAAGTTTTCTCATTATTATTTCAGTAAATTGGTAACATTGGCAAAGTTTAGAAAATTTCAGTAGTTCCCGAGCTTCGAGCTTACCTGTGAAATGCCTAGAATATCTAATCGGTTTTGTATTTTTGCTCAAATAGTGGCTCTTAAAGTTACTAAAAACCATAAAAATTATGAAAATATGCAAAAAGCGTCAACAACGGTTTAAATTTTATAAAATATTTAGAACCTTGTAGTTATCGTGCAGCATTGTACTAAAGGTTTCAATTAATGGCCAAGTTACGTCGACAATGTAAAATGAGGAAGTAGATAAATTCCCAGCCATTGTCCAAAATAACACAAATCACCCACAATTCAAATAATAAAAAATTGTTAAGGAAATCGTATACAAAGATGCCTTTAACTAAAAGGAGTTCCTGTTAGTACAGTAATATTTCATAATTGCTAATGCCGAATTTTGATTTATTCATTTTAGATCGATACGATAGGTATATCTCGCTTGGCATTTGATGAAGAAGTAAGCATTGCACCTTTTGACACCATTATTACAGTGGATTTCAATGACGTACCATTAACCATGTTGTTAGAATATGGACAGGTACTGCGTAGTATTGCAAGCATGCAAGTATTGTAATATTAGTGAAATACATGAATTTCAGGATTTTCAGTTTTAGGCAAGCGATATTTCAATTGAATCAGTAGGCTGAGGGAAATAACAGCTTATATGTATTATAGAATATTTGGAATCCACAAAAGGTGTGATTTTATGCAATACCATCAGCACCCTTGCAATGCATGTTCTACTATTGGTTAGGTCAGGTTAAAAGTTTACGCCGCCACTGGCTTCTGCATGCGCGCATTTAAGTGTTGTGTTTTTTTTATGAATCTTACTGACGTTCTCCTATTTACTATATGATGTTCATTTGTGAATCGACATTTCGTTACGAGTTTTTTTGCAATATAAGTAGAATTTAAGAAATCTCGCCAGGTAAGTCATATCAGGAGTTGAGCACACTTTATGGAGAGTGGACCTGGGAAACTCCTTCTGAAATTATTTAACCATTAACTAAGAACTACTTGATAAAAAATAACCTAAAACAGTGAAGAATCTTTTCAGAAACTACTTTTTTAACTACTTTAAGCAGAAAAATGTAGTATGTTGAATCAGCAATAAATAGATTGCAAGTTTGCGTTTGTGGAGGGATGGGATTAGTTAATTGAGTATACGCAGATTTGAATGGTACGAAAAATTCCAAAATATTAACAAATATGGTATAAAGATTTAAAGATACAGAAAAGCTCCTAAAATTCATAGAATTGCCGAGAAACCAAATCAAGAAAAACTAAGAAATTCGATTTATAATTGAAAATATAGAATTTCCAACCGCCTACTACAAAATCAACTTTTCGAATGCTTTTTCTCTTAATTAATTTCTACGAGGAACGTTTTTTTATAGTGGCAAATGCAAAAATATTGGTTTTCAGATTAATTAACATAGCAATACGGCAAGCGCAACCCCTTATTTTCCCACTTCCAGAATCCCTTAAGTACGTTTTGAATTGGCACACGAAGTAGTTGAATACCAATAACTGTAGTTAAACCGCCCAGTCAAACTAGTTGAACTGCTAAATGTAGATAAAATATCGAAGGTAATTTTATCAGGAGTAGTTGGGAGTTAGATCGCGTTAAATAAATATTAAAGACCAGTAAGAAGTATTGAATATCGTATTTATTTCAATAAAAGCAATGAATAGAATACAAACACTGATTAGTTAACTATTAGTTACTTAAAATTTGATAGTAGTTGAAATAGTAGTTTGACCACTAGCTCTGGCGAAACATGGTAGAAATTTTCCCCAGTGCATCGTTGGTAAACCAAACATGTGGCACTCTTAAAAATAATAAAACATTTGTTTCCGTTTTTTTTCAGATGCTGTTTTGAAGCTTGCTTCTATTTCAGTCTGAAATCTATTCTTCACGCTAGCGTATGTTAGGTACAATTTCGAAACTATGAGGCTACATTTCCAAGTATTTTAAAAGATTTTTCTAGCGCGCATCCACTATGGAAGGAATTGTTGCCGATAGATATCGTCACCATGGTCGTTTTGAAATTTCTTGTCGGTGTTTCTGGGTACCGAATTCTGCATGAAGGGAGCCATGTTGAGACGCTTCGGTTCTCGTCATTCTTGTGCCGAACAAAGAACTTCTGGCCTAACTGTCTGAATGAATTCACGTGTTTGGTATGTCCCTCCCAGTGAAAATGCAACTGACGTTATGCTGCGTTAAGTGCTCATCGATAAGCTATCGTATCGTTTTGTTCGCCCTACCGTTTTATAAAGCTTCGCCTGCTAGGGAGATTTATTGTTTCTCGACACTAACCAAAATTTGAGTCACGTACCCAAAACTCATATTTTCAAAGCTTATCCGAGTATTTTTAAACATGTCTATAACGTACACCGCGAGTGCAAGGCATTGCCGTTCTTCGATAGACGTCTCTACAGTGTTCGCTTTAAGATTTGATGTCGACGTTTTTGGGTACCGGTACAGTTTCGTGCCATTTTTGTGAGAACAAAAGACTTATGGCCCAACTGTCTAAGTGAATTGACGCGTTTTGGGCTATCAATCGCCAGGCAAACTTAAAAGCATGTTCGCTAAGATTTTTCCCGGGAGAAATCCTTTTTTGGTTTATTTATAACCAGTGCTTTATATATAAAATTTCTGTGATTCCGTGCCGTATATTAAAGTTGTCCGTTATCCATTCTCCATTCGACAAGACTTTACTTTTCAACGATACAATTTTAACGCGTCGAGATGCAGTTGTGTATTGTTTTTAGAGCAACAAAGCATCAATCTTGAATTTACTGCTATTCGTTAATTACTGCATCGAGGTAAGTTGAACCTGGTTAATTCGTTAAGCAATATATGGTGTGAACTATTACCAGTTTTAGGAATCATTTATTGCGGCTTTAGAATATGGCGACGGTCTTTAGGTGCGTTATTTTAATACAGTCGTTTCATATTATACGCTCTATGAGTTCAATTGTAAAGCAAAATGCAGTTACAGACATTCTTCACGTTAAGTACTTTTCCAGAAAATTTATACACAAGGAAAGCCATGTCATAGAAGCAGCACTTTTTATTAGGGGTTTGTTGTATTTATATATATTTGTATTTATGTAATGCACTATCTATCTATCAGCTTAAGATCGATTTGTAATTTATGAACATTCTAGAAGAGTGATACAGAAATAGCCCTGCAGAATTTGGAATAACCAATACACCGTATATTCATAATTCCACATTTTAAAGAATTTCGTTCATTATTCGCCATTTAATCCGCTTAAAAAAAGTGCTTTGCCTAAAACTTCGTTTACGTTTTATATATTTTAGCGTCTAGCACTCGCAACTGTCAAGTTTAACTTCAATTTGTGATTAAGTGTCGTAAGTGTAATACATTTTATAATTCAATTATTGTTGAGGTTGCGTTTGTTATTTACAGAATGAAAGCAAAGCCATCTTTTCAAAAACAGTCCTGACCCGTTTTTAGACACATTATTTAAAATAATAATGTCTACAATTTTTCCTTAAATGCTGTGTCCATTTTGCAGTAATAGGAAAAACCGGCAATAGTGCTTTTATAAATCACCTACGCATACTGAGTGAAGGAGAAGGTGGTGGCTGCGTCTATCAATGGTAATCTCGATGTTGATAACCTGGAAACAGTATGAAAATCAAAAATATTTTACGTTGTATTGTAGAGAACGGTAACATCTTTTTGGATTGGCTGGTTGCAATGCATTAACTGATTTTTTACTATAATCTGAGAGCAAGGCTGTAATGCATTAAGTCGAAATACAAAATCTGGAGAAAAGTGGATAGGTGCTGTTTTATGCAATAAAGAGGGTGTGCGTGTGTCCAATTATTTAAAAAATGGAAGACACATTGCAGCCGACGATTATTCAAGGTAAACGCTAACCTGAAATTTAGAGCTATTACTTATTAAAATTGCACGTATTGGGCATTGAAACTCCCCTATTTAATTACCAGATTTTCTATTTCTTAAGTAGTTAAACAAGAACAGAAAGAAAATTCGAACTCCGCAACACTGGTTTATAGACCAGAATTTTCTTTGAAAAGTTTACAGGATCGTTGCAGAGTGTATTGAGTTGAAGGACGACTAAGTTGAACAAGGGTGTTTCTTTGTTCTAGTTGTTTTCCGTTTAGAAGAGAGTATATTGAATTAAAGAACTTCCTCAAAGGGAATTTCCTTGCATGTCCAGGTTAACATTTCTCAATGCTCCTGTGGAAGTTTACACTAAATTCCTCTTACTGATGTGAATGAAACCTCCACTGCTTAATTGAAGCGAATATTCAACGATTAAATCTATTTTGGCGTGTTTCCAATACGAGTAAAACCAGAAACTTTGAAGTCATGTGGTTGGGAACCCACTCTTATTCTATAATTAATCAATTGTTTACAACTAGATACTTCGATAAATTTGGTTACTTAGCTGAAATGAAATAATATATTTAGCGACAAAAAGTTGTAATTAGCAACAAATGGACACAGACTGTTGCATATTTTCTAGATATGAAAGTCGATAAGTAACCTCAAATGCAATTCAAGATGATATTTTTATTAAAATGAAGTGATCGACATTGCCACTGAACTTTTTAAAATTATAGTAAGTTGCATCTACTTGATAAACAGAATCTATATTGTGAAAAAGAAAGTTTGAATAAATGAGCAAGCTACTAGTAGAATATTTACCTTTAACAAAGCCGTGTTGCTGCTCAATAGCTTGTGATAGCCAAACAGAATAGATATCGTCATGAACCAGCCTATTCAGGAGTTCAGGTAAGCTAGACAAAATAAAAATTGGCATAGAGTTTTCAACAGTTTGATTGGAGCCGCTTTTATAAACTGGGATAATGTAGGGCAGTTTCTACTTATCAGGGACGGTCCCTTTATCTAAACACTTATTTAAAATTAAAGTGAGTGGAATGTGCAGGGAGGAAGCAGTCTGTTTGAGAAAGTGGAGGAATTCGGTCTGGCCTCGTGCCTTTCTTAATATCTAGTGACCTTAATCCCTTTAAGACTTCTAGTTCATCTAAAAAATGTTGATGAAGAGACGCTAAACCATAATCTTGTACGCCCTGTGCCAGCTCATCGATACTGAGATTCGTTAATAGGTGATGTTTCAAATGTCGATTTGAAAAAAATTGAAAACATGTTATATATGTTCTGCGCACCATTGGAAATGTGCCCTGCGAACGACACAACACTGGGATATCCATCAGAAGGTTTCAGTGGTGGCAAGTAAGATTAAAAGATGTTAATGTTCGATTGTATAGATTTCAGTGTCGGAAAGGTGAACATTAATCCACTTTACTACATATCCGGGGTCGTAGCAGAGAGGCAACCGCAAGAAAACCAGACGTGCGAGTGCAGGATAATGCACTGAAATAAATCACTTCTGCCGGAATGGCATGATCGGTATTTAACCGGGTGGAATTATACTCCGAATTGCTTAAACATTTTGGTCAGTTTGTTATCGTGCGCTTATTGCCGCCTGCCCCAACAATCAACCGATGGATTCTCGTATACGCATAACAATACCTCGTGACTATTGCTTCCTCTTGAACATCATGAGCAACACCCTGAATTGACACTTATCGTCAAATTCGACCATCTCTATCAAGTCGGCGATCATCTTCGTGGGTCAGTCGTGCCGCAGGCGCAGGTTAAAACTCCCGTATCTCAGTTGTCTTGGCGATCATTTTCGAGGTTCTTTAGTACCCCAGGTAAAACTGTCCCCATCTTTGTCGTTCGAGCGGCTATTTTAGTGGATTAGTCGCGCTCCAGGTCTTGACAGCTATCCCATCACACCATATTAATCTTCAGGAAGATGGAGTCCTCTGAACTTTATTGATTCAAGCTGCAGACTCGCTTTGCCTTGGTGTTGGCATTGTTGACACTAACTGAGCTATAATATTATTTTCGTTACTGGATAGAGTCTACAAAGCTTGTAGTTTCTGCATTTTTATATTTCCCTTCTGAGCAGCTGGAGTTTGCCCACCTTTATAATTAGAAGTCAATTATTTGTATGCGTTATTGGAGTGACGGCTTTACGGGCTTCAGCTTGAGCTCTCTTGAGCTCCTCTCTTTCATGGAGGGTTTTAAATATTTTTAATATGGAGGTTGCATTGTAACTAGCCTAATAGGTTTGATAAGCAGTTTGTAACCATGACATCAGCTCAGTGCCATTTTCTCAGATATATAATAGTAAATTGCATAACGAGCAGCTATGGTTGCTTCCGAATATTTATGTTCTTGTCTGTATGCAATACACGTTATTATATGTACAATGTGGTTGTATATATTCTGTACAACTGTACGCAGGTAAACTTATGAGCAAATTAAACTTCAGCTGGTGGAGATAAGGCATGTATGCAGCCATTAGCTCCGACTTCAACGACAAGATCGATGACAATGTGGATAGATATATCTATTTATAAGTACAAGTTACTGTGAAGCGCAACAAAGAGCAGACTTCTTAGAAAGTGCTCAAATAATAAAGCCGATAAATTGAAAATTCGAATGTCATTACAAAAGACATCCCAAAAAATAAAAACCGCATCGATATAATCTAACGTAGGGTTAATGTAGACTCACCAAAAAATAAGGAAAATTATGATAATTGAGAAAATAAGAAAGAATATTAAAAATCTAAAGGAACAACCGTAGGATGTAGATTTTACATGGGTTGTGGTACATGATGCAAGTAATAGTAAAGAGACAGCTGATCTATGTGCGAAGAAAGCCATACTATTACTGGCAGAAGATATAGTGTATACAAAGATCTCGAAAAGTGAAATAATAAGTATTGCTTAAGATTGAAAACTCAAATCTTAGTAAACCCAAATTTAACATCACTTTCTTCTGGTCATAGAAAATTGAAAAGTCGTTACTATAAATACAAAATAAACCATTCAAGTTTACTTACATAAATATTTAGAAATTAGTCGAATACTGTCAGTATTCATTGCATTATTCAAGTATTTGCTTCATGGAAAACAGCTTGAGTTCCCTCCCTTCAGGCGAGGCTCTCGAATATTGTCAATAGGTAGGTGAGATTGTGACTAGCTTAATAGGTTTAATAAGAGTTTGTAACCGTGGCATCCCCAGAAAGGAATAAATTATATAGCGAACAGTACCTGCTGCCGCTGGATATTTTGTTCTGTAGTCCTATACGACTACAATAAACATTTTGGTTGGGTTGATTTCTATTATTAACGCCGTTTGTAGCAATTACTTAGTTCTCGTTCACTTCGTACTAAGCTGACCCTGCCTAAGTGGCTCTGTAGATTTCGATTTAAACCTTAAGCTGCGTAGCTTTATGAGAAATTACCTTTTATGCCGTTACACTCCGCTTGAGGAAAAATGCATCCTCTTGATTGCATATTTTGCCTTACCTTGGGCATTCGTGTGGGAGCCATTAAGGCCAGCGTTTCTCTGTCGAGGTGGTACGACCGCAGCGTCGGCGACCTTCCCGAGACCGGTGCTTTCCGATGAATTGATATTCAGTCAGAGGCATTGGAGCGAACAAGTTTTAAGTCGCGCGGCGGCTGATACTTGCATAGAATTGTAAGGCCCCTTAAGGTAAAGTAATTCTTCGGCCGGATCAACCTTGGAGGCTCCTTAATAATTACCAACTTAAACGACCTCTTGCCGAGGTCGTTCCTTTCGGGATTAAGAAATGCCAATCATCTCTGGCTGTGAGAATCAAATCCAGTGGAGCTAGAATAATATTAGTTGCGCACTTTCGACATCCGCCCCTCGAATTGATTTAAACTGACATACCCACGATGTCAGAATAGAACCGCGCCCATGTCCCCTTGAAGTTAGCTGGAGGCACTTTTAGTTTGATTACCTGTTGTAAATGCATTTTAGACCAAAAAGTCTTAAGAACTATTGTCTACACGCCCATATAAACGCCCATTTCTGCTCCTCGTTCTAACATTCCTAAATAATGATAGTAATATCGTGGACCTGTGGTGTCAGACTGCGATAGTACCTCTGACCTAGCTTAACGGCTATCCTAGAAATAACCACCGTGACCGAAGGCTTAACATGCTCTTCGAGGCATAAGTGGTTACCATTTTACCACCATTATCAATCCCCATTCGAATTCCGAACAGAAATAACGTTCCTTAACTATCGAGATCGTTTGACCGGCGCCGGTAGTACGCGCCCATGCATGATATATCTGTTATAAATAGAAAGACGACTTACCTTTCCGTCGCTTTTTCTGTAGGCGTCGTGAATTCTCCAGACCAGCTCCGGGCCCGCACTCGCGACCTGCTTGCCGATTTCGAAAAACTGTCCGATGGGGTTGTTCTCTAGGGGGCTCTGCGGGGTGCCGCTGCTGCTCTTGAATTTGGAAAACATCGTCGTAGCCGGCATTGATGCACTTTTCGGCACTACTTCACTACGGCGAACATCGTAAGGCGAAAGGGCTAAGTGCACTGGGGTCTATAGACGACTTATTACCATTTTTCCGGATATGTGTTCGTGTCAAAGTACACTTCTGCTGATATGATTAAGAGTCAGTGACTTAATGCCTCGAGTTACTTCATTTTGATTGCCTTAAGGAAACGATTGTGTGGTTTTATTGTCTCTAGAATTTAATTCCGACGCCTAGCCGTAAGAACGCCGAAAGGATCCGTCGGATACTGATAGAATTTTGATGACTGGCAGAAGAGCGAGTGATTGAATTATATATTGCTTCGAATCCGCGGTCGCTGCTGTTCGCTATTCCATTTGATCACCGGAGGAGTTGCCGCCTGAAACAAAAGGCACTTCTTAGTTATATTTACGGCCTTTATGAATAGCAAATGAGCAATATATTTTACTCCACATCCACACACTCCGAATATTGTTTGCGCACGCTTCGGCATTATAAATTCCATTTGGGGCGCACTCGTCAAACATATTCAGGTGTTCTTCAGTTATGAGCACTACCGCGTTGCACAATAGGGCTTACTCCATTCACTGTTGATTGAAATGACAGTCTAAATAAAACGATTCCTTTGCTCCGTTTTCATTGCAAATTTTAATCGGTTCGTTGGATTCACACGCTTTGTGATGAACTTGGAGCTACTAGATTAACGGCCCGATGTGGCTGCTTTAAATTCTACAGTTCTCAAGCTATTCGTATTCAAGTTACATGGAACGTTAGGTTTACATAATACTAGATATATTTACTCTAAAATAGATTGTTGTCAAACGGTTCCTTTAGATATACATATTAAATGGTTTAGAGATTCTCTGGGGAGAAACTATTTAATTAATGATTTTCAAATGTGTGGTAATCACTGAAGTTGAGAAAACGGTTAAGTAAATAATTTCATAGCCATTCTTTTAGGACCCGATTTATTTGTTCTTGATTATTGATTTAACAATTGCTGAACATTCGGAGACCTAGTTTAAAAAATATATTTAAGACATAAGAATATATCAACTGAATTATGTATGTGTTATTGGCGATACTACTTTTTATGTAATCTTAAAATTTAAATCTGGATCGGTAATAGAAAATTCAGTTTTGATGCAAAAATTGTAAAATTGAGAGAACTTACATTTTATACCGTACAATCTTAGCTACTGTAAAGGAGTCTCCTATAGAAATTTTTAAACAGTTACGATTTATAGTATGTCTATAATGAGGTTTCACAGACACCCAGAACAATAGTCCACCACTTCAGGCCACAACAGATCAAATCGAAATGCTACCGCAAATGTCACTCTTTGAGATTGTAAAATTTAAAAAAAATGGAACAGAGTGAGCTGCCTCCACAAGTGTGCTTCCAGAAGGATCAATGTATGAACTGTGGATCCCATATTTGCTAGAAAGTCCTCTTCCAAAATTAGTTGTCTAATTGCCGGTAACAGAATCGCCAGTAATTCGCAGAGAAGCTTAATTGAACTGCCCGAAATTTAGATAGGTCAATTTTAAGTTGTATATTTCCTTCAATATTTAGTTTCTGAAAGTTAAATATTGCTAAGTTTAGTTTGTGACGTTACATTTAATGTCGATGGTGTTCTTCTGTTTATTGATCTATCTAAAGAATGCATTCTTACAAATTTAATTTATTTGAGGAAGACTGGCCAATTTTCTATAAATATGACGGTTTTCTTGCAGATGATTGTCTCAGTTTTGGTAAAGAAACTTTGTTTGTCTGTGTTAAAAGTAAAACAGCACCGAGTCGTGAAATAAATTATTTTTTCTACTCCTGTAACTAAAATGCCATTTAACATACTAACATACACTTCGCTAAGTGACCTTTTAATCATGCCTTATAACCTATGACTAAAGAGCCCCTTAGTCATGAGCTGAAGTTGGCAACGATGTTTTAGTCACGAGGTGAACTTAGGTTCAAATAGTATTTGCTTTATTAGCCACAGCCAAAACTAAAATCAAGTTAGTTTTCAACCGTCACTTTGACGTTTGTCAAACATAATTTAACCTAATATAATAAATGTCAAAATTTTAATGAAATAATATGATGTCATATTTTCTAAATTTGTGGTCGTAATAAAAGTATAGTCTGCAACTCGTTTTATAAACTTATTAGTCACTCATTTTATTAAACACTCGCTCCGCTGCGCTTTGCTCGTGATTAATAAAACTCGTGACTAAAATGACGTTTATAAAACTTGATACATAATATACTATTTTCTACTCCTGTAACTAAAATGGCATTTAATATGCTAATATATACGACGCTAAGTGAGCTTTTAGTCATGCCTTCATAGCCTGTGACTAACGAGCTTCTTAGTCACGGGCTGAAGTTGGCAACGAAGTTTTAGTCACGGGGTGAACTTAGGTTCAAACAGTATTTGCTTCATTAGCCACAGCCAAAACTAAAATCAAGTTAGTTTTCAACCGTCAACTTTGGCGTTTGTCAAGCATCATTTAACCTAACATAAAATTCATAATCTTAATGAAATAATGTGATGTTATATTGTCTAAATTTGTGGTCGTAGAAAAGGTATAGTATGTATCACATTATACAGGGTGTCCCAAAGAGAATGGGACACAGATTAGTTATAGATTACTTACGTTATAATAAATTGATTAAACCTAGTATACCTTAGTACAAATTCCCGTCAGTAAGAAGTTATAGGGTCTTGAAGTTCAATTTTTTATTTGTCATTTTCTTGTTAATTTCCACAAATGTAAAGATATCGCTTTAATTTTGGTGCACATGCTTACTATTATGTCCTGCACCAATAGAAAAAATTTCATAAACTAGACTTGACTGGAAAGTGCACTTTACCTATCTTTTAAAACTTTTTTTAGCTCTAACTTCGTATCTGTAAATTTAAAAAAAATGTTAGGTTATTATATGAAAGAGAATTAAAATACACAAAAATAATGTACTCTTAGTTCATAAGGGTAGGAGTAACCGTTTACCTTAAAATTCTCATCAAAGGTTTTTGGTTGTCATTAAGACGTGCAATTATCAAGTAGCCATGATCACAAAAACAATGGATAATGATTGTGATCTAGTAAACAACAACAAGAAATCAATTAATGACGTTGGTAACATCAGTTTTTTTACTTTTATGCTTACGAAAATGCTGCGACATAACGAAACTTTCAGCAATGGAGAATTCGTTATGTAGCGGCATTTTTTTAAACATAAAAGAACAAATTCTTATGTCACTAATGTCATTAATTGATTTATCATTATTGTTTACTAGATGATTATTGTTTTTGTGATCATGGCTACTTGATAGTTGCAGGTCTTAATGACAACCAAAAACCTTTGATGGACATTTTAAGATAAACGGTTGCTTTTACCCTTATGAACTAAGAGTACATTATTTGTGTGTATTTTAATTCCCTTTCAGATAATAACCAAACATTTTAAAAAAATTTACAGATATCGAAGTTAGAGCTAAAAAAAGTTTTGAAAGATAGGTAAAGTGCCTCTTACAATCAAGTTTAATTAATAAATTTTTTCGTTGGTGCAGCACATAAGACTAAGCATATCGATATATCTACATTTGTGGAAATTAACGAAACAAAAAAATTAAAAATTTATCTTCAAGGCCATATAACTTCTTACTGAAGGGACTTCGTACTAATGTATTTTAGGTTTAATCGATTTATTATAACGATCGGAATCTATGACTAATTGGTGTACCATTGTTTTTGGGACACCCTGTATAATCTCGTCTAGACACTTGCTGCGATACGCTCCGCTCGTGCCTAAAACAAATCGTTACTAAAGTGACGTTTATAAAACTTGATACATAATATACTATATATAGGCCTATCCGGTTTATATTTAAGTGATATGCAAGCTGCGAGTTTTGTGGCCAATTTGTCTAGTCAAAGTGTGAGCGATTGTGCCAACATCAAAGATGCTGCCCCTAGAAAAAGTCCACCGACGTCGAATTCAGCAGTAACCAGAGTCCTTATTCCAGGGGTACTCGATATTTGGGCGCGGGCGGTTGGGCGCCCGGCGTTTGGGCACTGGAATTATTACATGCAAGAACATTTTATTCTCGAATTTTCAAAACGATGCTTTAGATTATCCTTTAAGTTCTTGACTATTTAAAGTAAGTTTGCAATATTCGTATTTTCTTAATTGTTGTACAATTAATCTCCTTCTTCTTCTTAAGGTTCCTTCTCCTGTCGGAGGTTGGAAATCATGACTGCGATTCTTATTTTATTGGCTGCTATTCGAAACAGTTCGCTGGAACTTAGACCAAACCATTCCCTTAAATTTCTAAGCCAAGATATCCTTCTTCTGCCCCTTATTTTACCCTCCATAATCAACCTCAACATTTCATATTAGTCTCCAAAATATTTTAATTATTATTGTTTTTGTCAGGGTAATACACCTAAAATTTGTAATTCTAATAATTGAATTAATTACCTATCTATTATTATTTACAAGCTTTGCCATGTGGTCAGAAAACAATTAAGGAGACAAATCGTTAGTGTATATCCGAGATAATCCAGAAGAAATGTTGGGCATAATTTGTTTTTGTTTCTAATCACTGTAGTTAACCAAATTTTTAAATTGTGATAATTCAAGTCATTACATACCCATTATTCTTTGCAAGCTCTGGTGTGCACAGAAAGCAATTAAGATTACTGCAATCAGAAAATGTTAGATTTAAAATTACTGCAGGAGTCCCTTATTTCAGACGTTGTTGTAGGAAATCTAGGTGTAGATATTTAACTGTAGAAAAATTTGCTTAACAGAATTGAGGGTTGTTACTAGTGGGTTATTAGATAGGCGATTTTACAACAAAGAAATTACTAATATACTTATTTAGTAGAAAAAAAAGATAACTATGACTGTCCGAAATTAGGACTGCTTGTCCTAATTTTGTACTCAAATAGTTCGTGCATGCTTCCTGTATATTTAAGTGTGTGAGACAACAAGGAAACAATGGCATAATAGGAATACAGAATAACGTGAGTGTTTGATTTCGCAAACAAAGTAGAAAATATTACTGAGTTAAGTTTTTTATAAAATAACGTTTTTCGTGCTTAAGTATGGGAATCTCAGTTGTCTTGAGATAATAAGTCTATTGAATTGAGGCAAAGTTGCGTATTTTTGTTCTGATTAATATTCTGAAAAGAAATTTAACCTATCATTTTTAGTTTTCTAAATATCGAAAAAAAATCGTTTTTCCTTTTTTAATGAAAAGTCAATAAACTTAGACATTCTTAACTGCAACATCATTGAAACACTTTTCAACAAGGAGTTCAAAAATAATATTACAGTTGCTCTACCGCTTAAGATAACGAAAAATTGATAGCCAACGTTTTAATAATCAGTTGGTTGAAATATTACACGTAGTAATAATAAAAAATAATAATGTTTGTAAGGCTGTCATGAAAACAAAAACTCTACATTAATTTTACTATAATTTTCTAATAACCTTTTAATGGACTGAAAATACATACACTTTATTTCGTTTTATTTTTTATTTGTAGCTGTAACATGTCATGCATTTAGTTTTATTTTTGTTTATTTTGTATACTAAATATAAGTTCCTTTTTCATCATTACTTAATTCTTTGTATTATTTATTTATTACTCAGTATAAAGATTTAAGGTATCAAAAACGTTTAATGGACCGAAAGTGAAATTGTATCTACATTAATTTTTTGTTAACCAACGTAATAGACCAGTAGTAAAGTCGTTTTACGCTTTTGCAGAAGGTAGGGTAGTTTCCATTTTTGAATATATTTATGACATCGGGGTTATAATCAATATTCCCAGTTTTACAACTTTTTCAGCCGCCGCTCACACCGCCATCTTAACAAAATTGCGCTCAAAACCGGTGTTTCTACAATCTCCTTACCAGTGCATTCTAGGAGCAAAACAGCTATTATAAATTATATAGAAGACATAATTTTCTACAACTTTTGTTCGAACATAAACAATAATCATGAAGAAATCAGCTCTGTGGATATTTAATTCACTTACAAAAAAAAAATTTAAAAAGTTGGTGAAAATTCTGGCTTCTATAATATTAATAATAACTATCGCCATCCTAGAATGCACTGCTAAGGAGATGGAAAAACTGGTTTAGAGCGCCAGTTTTTTTCAAGATTGTGGCACGACCGGCAACTTGAAATGTTGGAAAACTTGGTATTGTTATTAAGACCTCGAATTGATAAACATATACAAAAATTTAAACTACCCCTTTTGCAGGGCAAGGCTTCTTTTTCGTACTCTGCTACTGGACTATGATACATATATAAAATTTCGAATTGGCCCGTGCTGGGCTCAAAAAGCGTGGCCCGATAACATAAGAATCCCATTTTATTTTCAGTCCATTTAACATTTTTCTAGCGCCAAAACACCTGGATCCCGAACGCCTCGCGTCCGAACGCCTGGCGCCCAAACGCCGTCGCCCAATCGCTGGCGCCTAACCGCCGGTGCCCAAACGTCCTGTTCCGCTATTCCAGACCTTCTGGGTAATCCTGGGGCCGCCAGACGGTGCCAGGAGATGGAGTAGAGGTGCACAAAGGTAGCCTTCGTGGTCAACCAATCAAACGATGTGCCAGAACGCTCTAATGGGTAAAATGTAAGCGAATGTAACCTTCGATGGCTACTCATTAAATGGACTAGAGCTAGCCAGTTGAGGGTGAATTCGCAGTACCAGTCGTTAGGCCAAACTTGTCCAGCGGCTGCGACTTCGGCGAGTCAGTTGAGTATTAATCGGCTCGGGCGGTTACCTGCAGAGTCATCCATAACAGGAAGACATCGGTCATCAGAAGGGTATCGCAGTTGTATATGCTGTCTCATGGGCCCTGCCTAATGGTATCCATCAGGATAAGCTAAAAATGTAAGTGCGCGAACTACCGGAGGTAACGATTGTTATGTCTAGCTTTCAAATGGTTTTGTTTGGTTTAAGTTGTGAGGCAAATTAACTAAAATTCCTCATTCCATTTCAACATATCAGCTTCTCACGCAAAATATTATTTGAAGTTCTGTTCACGTTTCGTTGGTGTATCATAGAACTTCAACTTCGAATTCGTGTCGGTTTCCACAATTATTTCAGCAAATTTCGCTCCATAGCCATTCTTCGACTCCATTCCTCTATCAGTGCCGTCTTGTAATCGATAGCCGTCAATCCATTTCTTGGTTTTGCCAGTCTGAGACCCGTCGATCTCAAGGACCGCCCAGAATGCTGTCGGACTCTGCTAGCTGTGTATATTATCGGCCATACTATCGCCCATTCTAAATAAACAGGGTGTCTCTCGAAGTTTTCTTGACACTTAAGGAGCATCTTTTTGAGATCATTTCAACCAAAAAAGTTCATATGAACATGTGTCCTATTCTCAGTACTTATTGAGCTATACACATTTCAAACTAAATTGATCTTAAATAATTTTTATTTCTAAAATAACAAACGATTAGATAAAACCAAAGGAATTTGTTTACTGTCAGCGTTGACAGGCGTGTGGTTTAGCATTGTAACAGTTATAATTCGTGTGTGTACAATGCCGTTCAGTTTAATGGCTGCTGAGTATGTGGTGTATATTTTGGGTAATTGCGACGGAAATGCTACTGCGGCTGCAGATGAGTATCAACGACGTCATCCAAATCGTCGTATTCCATCTCCAAAAACTTTTACCGCAAGTTTTCATGCTCTCCGAGAAACTGGATGTCTTCCGAGCGTTAGCATTTAGTACAAACGAGTTATTCATCAGGATGTTGCTGACGAAAAGAACATCCTTGCCATAGTCGAGCGCAGTCCCCGTGTTAGTACGCGACGGTTGTCCACACCTTTAGGGATTCCTAGAGCAAGGATATGGAAAACAATGCATAAAATTTGTTGCATCCATACCATGGGCAGCGTGTTCAACACTTGAAGCCAGAAGATTTACCTAGGTAGATGGTTAAATAACAATCGTCAGTTGTATCGCAGCATATTGTTTACCGATGATATTAACAACACGTATAACGTTCACGAGTGGTCGGACATCAACCCTCATGCCACGGTGCAAAGTAATTTTCAACACCGACTTAGTGTTAATGTGGGTTAGGGTTGGAAGTCCTCATAACTGCACAGCGACGCCTGTAATTGGCCTAACGGCTGTTGGCAAATTAAATAAATTAAATAAATGTGTGGTGCGGTGTGCTATACGATCAGCTGATAGGGCCATTTATGTTTGAAGGCCGCGTTAAAGCACAACGTTATTTCGAATTTTTGGAAGAACAATTGCCGGAATTGCTGGATGACGTACCCGTGACAATACGATTGAGAATGTACTTCCAAGATGACGGAGCTCTTCCTCACTTTCCCAGGATGGTGGTTGTCCACTTAAATGAACATTACCCTGGGCGCTGGATTGGTCTAGCTGGGCCACACAATTGGCCGGCCAGACCTCCAGATCTAACTCCCCTAGATTACAACATATGGGGTTGGATGAAGAAGTTGGTGTACAAAGTGAAAGTAGAAACACGCGAGGTTTTAATCTAGCGAATTTTGAAGGCTGCAGCACAAATAAAATACAGCCATGGTATTCACAGGCGTGCTTCTAAATGCATTGAAGTAGGAGGTGGTAAATCTGAGAATAAGACACATGTTCATATGCACTTTTTGCTTGAAGTAATCTCAAGAACATGCTCCTCAAGTGCTGGGAGAACTTCGCGAGACATCCTGTATTTAAATGCCGACCACTTGCTGAACTTAATGCAGTGCATTCCCAATCGGTTGCCGACTTGTCGACCGCCCACCAGTACTGCTTTTCTTAATTTGTATTGCGACGTGTCATCATGCATTATGTATAATCTTTAAGGGTAATTTCATACGGGTCTCAGCTCTCAAAGCTTTGGCCAACGTAAACCATATGTATCTTGGCGTGCTTAGTATAACCGTGTTAGATTGCATTTGATTTATTTTCTTATAAAGCAAAATTCAGTGCCCACATTCGCAGGTGGGAAAGCTACTGTTTAAAGTAAACACAGGCGAAGTAAATTCGATTTCGCGCATATTTTTTCATGGCGAAACCTTCCCTTCAGATCACCGGCCACTATGGTGGTGCCCTAAAAAGTTTTTCCCATACCTACTGACTTGAATATCACAAACCAATACTGGCTCTTTTAATTTAATATTTCACCGGTGGCTCTAGCTAATCAAGTAACCCAGTAATCCTGCTCCAGGTAGTAACGACGATTAATCCTGTTACGACCCTATAGTGCTTTTATTTGCAGTTACAACTGTAGTATTACTGCAGTATAACTCAGTGTCATTCTCATATGAACGTTAGGAAATCTAACGCGCTGCATAAAAACAAAAATATAAATCGAGAACAGAAGGGGACCTAAAATTAAGCTCTGCGAAACTTTCTGTGTTACTTCTAGTAATACTGAAATATCATTACCTAATCTAACTTGCAATTAATGTAATAGCATTACTGCCAACACCTAAATATTCTAGGATGGTAATTAAGGTGTTATGATTGACTGTATCAAATGCCTGTCTGTAATTTAATAGGACAGGAGCAGCGATCTTCCATTGATCAATGTCATTCAGAATATCGTCGGTAACTTTCAGTAAATCTGTTCCATAGCCGTAACCAGATCTAAAGTCACATTGTATAGAAGGAAATAATCATTAAAGTACAAATAAAGTTTTCAAATACCTTAGACAGAGCAGAAAGCAAAACAGGCCGTAAGCCTTTAGTGTCAGTGAGCTGCTTATTTTTTGGTAAAAGTTTGATAATCGCATTGCAGGAAAGAGTTTTGAACAATGCACGAATTAATTATATGAGTAGCAAAAGGGATAATGAAAGGACAATTTTTGTCATAGACATATTGATGTTAGCAGTGCCCAAGGCATTTGACTTACTTTTTCTTATAAACTCTAAAATTATATTGACTTGGACTGAATAAAAGCTAAATTTTAAATTTAGGTTGGTATGTTCTCCATACATATCGAGGACTCCAGATTGACATTATTTACCAGGTAGCTCAACATTTTTTTCTTTAACAACTCCTATCATATCTAAATGCTTCCACAGAGCATGATTATCATGACCAGTTGATCTGAAACGAAAATATGTCTTTTTTAGTTTTTGAAGATGAGTGTAGTTAAATTACGCAACTATTTGTAGTATTCTCAGTGTTGCTGTAATTTAGTTTTACCAAATTTGGCTTTAGCTTTATATTTCAAATTTTCAGTTAGCCAAGGAACATAAATGAGTTAATTTACACATTGTAAGAAGGGCATATTTGTCTCAAAGTGCTCTAAAATTAAAGTATTAAAACATTGTAAGATTACATCTACATATCATTTGAAACATGTGGTGAAAAGGTAAAGCTTGTAAATCAGCATGAAAGAAATGAAGTTCAATTTATTGTAAATATCGAAAACTTTTAGTCGCAACGTTAGACCGTTTGCTGGTTATTACATCACAAAACGCTAGGTCAGGGTCAACAAGATGGCAATCAATTACACAGGCATCCGCAATCAAATAACTATCCGTAATAATCAGTTCTATAGATGATGCTGAGTTTTTTGTTATCCTCGTGGGTTGATTAATAATATGATCTAAATCAAGGGATTCCAAAAAATTCTGCAATGTACTCTAACCGTGTGACTAGGCTTCAAAAACTCAATATTAAAATTTCCCAAAAAATCATATACCGGGTGTCCATTCTCAAAGTCGAACATAGGCAATTAACAGTGCATTCACTCGTTCTTTATTTAAATAATTCATTTTTCTGTAGATAATTTTAACAAACGTTGACAGAAAATACCTGATTTACACCAAATAATTACCAATTCTTTTGAAAAATGCCATCGAACTTGAAAAGCAAGGCATGGCATATTTAAAAATTCCCAAGTTTTAAATTAGTATTTTAAAATAAAAATCACGTGTTGAATATTATTATTGGTATCATTTGATAAGTAATAATTTTATCTTTCCATTGATACCATTACCTTCCCTGTAAGTTGAATTGGCGAGCAGGAATCGGCAAAAACGTTCAATACAATGTTAATCGCCTATGTTCGACTTTGAGCACGGACACCCGGTATACAGAGTAAGTATAGATCTAGGCCAAGAATTTTCGAATTCATCGCGAAATAGTTTGTAGTACTCGTACTTTGGTCAGGATTATAAACAGTAGAAAGTTTAAAACATTATTTATGTAAATATGTACACCGCGACCAGAGCGATCGGTTGATAATCACAACTGAAGTTAAAATATTTATATTCACCCACGTTTACGATACAGTTAAAATATCAATTTTTATTTGAATGATATGTTTTTAATTCAGGGATAACGACTGTACAGTGTACATTAGCATGCACTGCTCTGATATTTTCACGAACCATTTAATATTTTCAATGTATTATTAAAATACTAAACAATCATATTATATGGTAATAGATTAACGATTTGTCTATAGATAGCAGCACAGAATATATTGCCGTGAATATCCCTCTTATAATTTTAATACCACTCAATAATTAACGAAACTCTTATGAGTACAGTAAAGATAGCTCAAAAATTGTCGAAACTCGAACATCCAAAAAAAGTTCTACCCTGCCGCAAACTATTTAGTACTCTCCTCTTAGTAAGTGGTAAAAAGTTGCACGACCTCGCGTGTCGGGTTTAAACGTGAGGGGTTTGGAAAGATAGTAAAATGGTAGGTTTCAAGAGTTTTTCGCAAATATCTCTTTAACTATGAGCTTACCTTATCTTACACAAAATTAATCTACATTTAATTTTCAAAAAATGGTCTCATACATTTTTGCCCTCCAGTAAAGGCTTACGGAGATAAGAAGGGGGTACAAATGTAACTTTTTCTCTTTGGCAGAAAAAGCAAAAATGACACCTATGAACTCATAATATTCGCTCCAATTGTTCCAAGTGCATGCTCACTGCTTAGTTGAAAATGTTCTTATTACCGTATTTCTGAAGACAAATGAGGCTTCTCAAACTGTGGGCAAGGATGAGTTAAAGGCTATCTACTCACCATTTGCAATTGGCAGCGCACCGCCTGATGAAACCGCTGAGTCCACGGTTGTGAAGAACTTTGTGCAAATGTTGGATGATTAGCTAAAACACTCAAAGGAATCAGGACGAACGCAAGAACTATGGATTCAGCTCATCGATATGGTTGAACTAGTTCGAATGTTTATCAAGGCTGAAAGGAGTGGATACCGTCCAACGTACTGAGAAGTGTTGGTCTGAAATTTAGACTGAGATGACCATAGAGCAGGTGCTGATGAGATCACTCAAAAGTAGTGGTGGTTTGACCAGAGAAAGAGAAATAACACCATCAACTATTGCGACGTGGGTTAACTCCATGCCAACCTTTTCTAGGGTTGATGAGGCGATGGAGGCATTTATAGAAGTTTGTTAAGTGGTTTTGACGTCATTAAGTCACCCTTGCGTTTAATTCAATAATAAGTGTCATTAGAAAGCAAGTCTAAGATTGTGCGACTTCAAATTCTACTTAAGCCGACCCTGGCGCAAAATTTAGTTGAACGTATATGCACATGGTTTTTGTCTGCAGCTTCTAAAGGAATTCGCCCCGTAAACAGTCTTTGGCAACCGCGTTAGTTATTAAAAGCATTCCAGTCCCGTTTACATTTCTTCGAATTACAGCGATAAGTTATTCTTTGTTATATGGTCAAGACCGTTTTGTATTGCAGTTTCTGCCTAATGTAATTAAGCTTTCAAAAATAAGGCTTACTGAATTCTTTGTTGTCACCCATTTAAACATCGATTTCACAACCCAAATATATTTCTTGGTATTCTTTAGGAGCCGCGTTGGTAATTTGATACTTAAGGTCGAAAACTTTCCATACGTGGTATAGTAGTGCATTGGAACCCTTATCTTGTGTTTTGTTATCCGGGGTTCTAGGAACTTTTCTCATTTTGCTGGTTCAGCTATGACATCAGGCTGCGTGTAGTTGCACCAAGCTTTGAGCTTTGAGAAATAAAAATAAAGTTTGATAAACCGTTGTTGGACCATACATTTGGAATTATTGATTTTGGAGTTCGAAACTTTCTTTCGTTACGTTGTTTTTAAGCTCTGTGCATTTGAAATTTTAATAAGTAGCCAGCCTTTGAGTACAACAGACGCTGATGGTTTTGTGTTGCCTCCGGGGCTGCACTGTTAGTGGCCCCGGAGGGAAGCTTTTCGTGCGTTTTAAGTTCTGCTGCAGGCTTCGAAGCAGATAGCTCGTTAAGTGATAAAGTTCCCGCGGGACGTGTGTGGGTTAGGCCGACGCCGGTTTGGGCGGGCGTTTTGGATTTCGTTTACTTCGACCCCCAGAGCCGGGGGAAAGTTACTTTGCATCCTGTTGCACATCCACTCCAAGACGCCTTATGAAGCCTACGTAATTTTCTCATAGTGAGTGGGAAATATCTGCTTTTGCAAATTCTACCACGTCGTGCCGAACCCAAAGTATTTTCTGCGTTCCCGGGGACTACCGTTTTCACCTCGAATTAATTCAACACTCTTTCGGGCCGCTGGCCACTGCCTTCGCTCAACCCCTTTGGGCAATCCTGTTCTACGTTCGCTGCGGGACGTAACCTTGGTCTTTGTGGACGCCGTCTTCTGCAGTCCTCGACCTTCTGCAGTCACCGCTTGGCTTTTGGCAAAGCCCTTCAACAACCCTTTGGGGAGCTGTATTGCTGCAAGCGGCCACTAAGCTTCTCCAGGATCCGGTCCAGCCTTCGGTCATCGTCAACGCAGTAGGTGTTCTAGCTATAAAAGGTAGGATCTACCAATGTATTTTTGTCTTGCTTCCTGATTTAATGTGTCGCGAAAGTGCTACCGAATTGTAGGTTTATTGTGCCTCGCATGCTGTAGGACTTTGCGCCTGCGAATTTAATTTCGTCAAATAACTTGTGTATTGTACTTCGTCATTAAGTTAACTTTTGCTTGGGATCCCCGACAATTTTCAGTTAGGGTGTATGTTACCTTCTTATGGCCAACTTGTGGCCCTGTGTGTGTCGATTTTCATTCATTAAACAATAATATAGTCACACTTAGTTTGTTTAATTGACTTAAACCTGCAATCTGTGGATCTTCAATCCTAATGTGGCAAAATGCCAAGTGTAATCAAATGTGAAGCTAGAACACGTGCTTTTATTGGAAAAGCCATACAGTTTTTGGCTTGAGTAAGTTCTTTTGAGCCCCTTTAGGGAGGTGGTCATAC
Source organism: Agriotes lineatus (assembly GCA_940337035.1). Classification (NCBI taxonomy): domain Eukaryota; kingdom Metazoa; phylum Arthropoda; class Insecta; order Coleoptera; family Elateridae; genus Agriotes; species Agriotes lineatus. Next base: position 112,989,212 of record OW679199.1, on the reverse strand, counting down.
GGTAAGTCATTAAGGCCACCTGGTGCTTACCGCCCGACTTGGAGGAAACCTAGTGGACGACGCTTCGCAGCGTGCAGCTAACCCAGCGCATCTTCAGTAGAGCCCTGTGATATTTCTCGTTTTGGGTCACGAGGGCTGTTAATTTATCAAAACGAGTGGCGTCCTTAGGCAATTCTTTTAAGCAAGCTTTAGGGTAAGTGCCGCCGGTTTTTCTTTGTACTCTCGAACCACGCCTTCCCGTCTGAGCTAAGTGCAGGTAACCGGAGCAACAAAATCTGCTCCAGCACATTAAGATCTGTGTTCATTTTAGTAAAGCCGGCGAACCCTATAGTTTGTACCCGATTTTTGACAGTGCTCTTGATCAATGTCGATCTGAGCATTTAATACCGTAACAAGTTAACAGTGTTTGTTTAGAATAGCATGTGGACTGCTTGACACAAATAAGAAAAGGAGTTCCAAATACTTGCAAACTCTCATTAATTTCATGGTTCGAGGAGCACAACCCGTCTTTGAAACCCCTTGAACTGCCTTCCTTATCAACATGGGGTAGTGGCTGATGAAAAGGTAAATTGTGATGAGGCATTTGAAATAGGAGCAGTAGCACAAAAAGTGATTGAGGGGAAAATAATTAGTGAGACACAACTAAAGAAAATAATGACATGTTAACCCCTTCATAGCTCCATAATCCTTGACTAGAACGCAAAATACGTAAGACCATTTTTATTGTAAATTAAACGCAGATTAATGTATGTATAAGGTAAAGTTTGCGCTTACATTTGTAGTTAATGAGATATTTGTGAAAAACTATTTGTCGCTGGGTAGAATTTTCTCTTTACGTTGAGATTAAACCCTAGCGTTACTGTATTATATACTACTGATACTGACTGCACAAAAATAAATACTGGTGAGCTTGCTGCTATACATAAAATTTGGGCTATACTTAACTTATCTAACTGTAAATGCTCAGAAAAAATGTTGGGCGATGCTTTGTTAATCAAGATATCACAAACTGATCTTGTTTACGTTCCAACAACGCTATGACACTTAATAAGTAAAACTTTGTATCTCAGGGTTTATAAATAACAAATTTGTTAAAAATTGTTTTAATTGCCTAACCACAAACATCAATTTTCTATCTATGTTGTGGGTTTATAGTGGTTTAAAAGAAAAGATCAAAAGACTGACCACTTACCTTAATAACTATGAGTTTTGATTCTTAAAAGGAATAATTAACAGTTTTTGACAATACTTTACAATTCCGCGGGATAATTGAATGACATAAGAAAAACGTGTTTCGCCTACCGTGTGCTACGTCACTGCCTAACGCACATTGGTGCTGATAGACGTGGAAGCCGTCATTTAGCCTACCTCTGCATCTGTCGGTAAAATGGTTGTTGTTGGTATTTTGAGTTACGGTTGATGGTGTATTTACCGCCAGCACCGTCTCCGCAATATCTGGAAACCACCGAACCTAGCCTAGAATTCGTACCAGGTAATTAGCTTTAGTTGACTTTAACGTACACCCCCGCACTCACCCAAACTCTTGAAATAAAATAGTAATGTCTTTGAAACTGGTTTAATTGACACAAAATTCCATTGTCTTGGTTTACTGATACCTATAGGGTATAATTTTTAACTATAGTTACTTCTGAATTTTCTAAAATTTCAAGCCTCAAAACGATATAATTTTTACGTATTTACTTCGAAGTGTTTCAGCATGTAAAGTAGAATTAACCAACTCATCTTTCCGCTTTTTATGGGTTTGTTTACTTACAGGGTTACATCAATACCTTCACCATGGCCCTGTTTCAGTTGCCTGGTACTTTTAAAATTTTGTAAATTGCTAGAAAGCTAGTCCGACCGATTCGTCTGGAGGTACAATTGTGATCATCCAAAGGTGCAAGGTCTTTCGTTACGAAGGCAATTTCTTCAGTTTTTATACATTATAACTGGCTATTGTCAGTAGTGTTCTTTTTTTTCAAATCATTTAAAAATAAAGTGATAACGGTGACATTTAAAAAAGTAACGCCTATGATTAAAAGACAACGTTACAGAAATAAATGCGTGCACCTTTGGATGATCGTATTGGTACTTTGTAAAGATGCCATCGTAATCTCCAGGTATTCTGCCATCTGCTCGTGCTTCACCAACTGTTCCTGATAATCGACTAACATATGCCTAGCACTACATTATCATTAATTCAGCCACTATCGTTTAAGTTCGCACATAATGTAGTCTTATGACTCGACCGCATATAAAACCTATTACGAGTGTTTGTTGTAGGTATGCTTCATTTAAGATTACAACTCAAATTGTTGTTTCCTTGCTCGAAATAGTTTTGCATTGATTTTAACAAAGTTGTAGGTTTTTACCTTATAAATTTCGTTTTAATTGCAAATTGTTGTACATTTGTAATAATAAAACATTTTGTTTTAGATAGAAATTTTTAATATTAAGCTTATTGCTACCTTTTAAATCATTTATTAATTGTTGTTAAAAATTTCAAAGCCTGATTTCTCAGTATCGCAATTATTTCTTAAAAAAATAAATTAGTTAACTTCAAAGTTTCTTTTGTTGATTGGTGTCTATTTGTAAACATAGCAATATATGAATGCAGGGTGTTATGGAAGCCCATGCACTAATTTAATCCAGTTATAGAACTCACGAAAATGAAAAACTTTTCTATTTATCGTTTTTATTTAGTTGTATAGCTTTTCAATTAATTATCTCCCGTAAATTTGACGAAACGCTTGGTAAGCAAATCTAAGTTAAAGGTGAACGATAGAAGTATTAAAATTGCAAAATTCTTGCACAAAACAACATGCGGTCAATAACTTATTACCTACCTCAATTGATAAGGTACGTTGGTGACCAGATGTAAACTAAGGCCCTGAACACACGTGGATTCCGTATCCGAGATTCAGTATGCGGGATACAGAATCTCGGTCTGTTCAGACGCGGCGACTGTATCTGAGACGCAGCCTTCAGTCACTCGCGAGAACAGTCCAGCGTCGTGCTGGAATGGAGCTAGCATTGCTGTTCTTTGTTTCTGTCGAATTAGTCTGGATGTGCTGTATTCAAAGACAGGGATTGGACACTACTAAGCTAATAAATTTTTAATTGTCAAATAATGTACGCTCCATGATCTTTGTATAGTAACGAACGCACTGATTATTCGATTTAAATACAAGGTGAAGAAAATCTGCTACGCCTATGATATGATATCGCATGTTGTGGCTCGCAAAAGTATGCCGTCCAGGCCCTGGACACACGTGGATTCTGTATACGAGATACGGACTCCCAAATACAGAAAATACACGCGCTCAAATAGAGCTGTTCACACGGCATTCAGCGACGCATACAGTATCTGGCTGCAGATTTTCCTTATCTCTCCTTTTCGGCCGCCGGCGACAAATTCTGTATCTCGGATACCATTGGAGCATATGGAGCATATGAAGCGACGTGTACCAGGGCCTGGACACGCCTACTTTTTCCAGCCAGAACATATGATATCATCATAGGCGTAGCAGAGTTTTTATTTAAATCGAATAAGCAGGGCGTTTTTTAATATGCAACGATCATAAAGCGTACATTATTTGACAATGAAAAATTTATTAGATTGGTAGAGCCCAATCCCTGACTTTAAATACAGCACATCTAGACTAATTCGGCAGAAATAAAGAACAGCAATGCTAGCTCCATAACAGCACGGCACTGCAAGTGACTGAAGGCCCGCGTCTGAGATTCAGTCGCCGCGTCTGAACATACCGAGATTCTGTATCCCGCATACTGAATCTCGGATACGGAATCCCCATGTGGTCTGGGCCTAAAGGTTTTATCAGTACCTATGCAGTTTTTTTTGGTTTGCCTATCAAAAAAATGTTTTTTTGTGTTTTGTGCCATTAAATTAAAATATTATTTCATAGGCGGGTATGCATTTTTAGAGTAAAACTGATTTTGAATTTTAACTGAGTTTTGAAGGCGTTTTAGAAAAAATTATAAATGAAGAAGTTGTTCAGTTTAGCGAGTTTTATTACGGGTGAAGGTATGTGCACTCATTTCCATAACACCATATATAACAAAGTGAGTCAAAAATTAAATGAAAATTAAAGTAGGAAATTCGTAATTTATGTACCTGTTGAATACAAAATTGCAATAACAAACTGTGTATACAATAACACTCGTGATTGTGGGAGTAGTAAAAGCAAAACAAATCAACACATTGATATTCTACTGTATCAAAACGAAATTTATGAGAAAAGGTTAAGGTCACTCAAGCACGCAATTTTATGTATTACGCTATCAGCTTTCACGAAAATGTTGCCTTTACTTGTAAAACAGTGTTATTACCATCCTTCCAGGTAGCAGCTTTAACGATCTTCATTCTTTTTTTGAGTAAAATCTTCTCTGATGATAATGCTTGTTCCTACCAGGTTTCTTTTCGAATTGAAGATTTTAGTTTTTATTGACTGTCGGTAAGATTTTACTATGATTGGCTTGTGATTGTCAACCTTTTTTAGTAACCGATGACTGCAATCAATATCCGTCGCAGATATATCAATATTAAACTTATCACGGCGGATGTTTATTATTATTTTGTCGGATCCTCGGCTTCTTTTTCTGCTACACCAAAGAATCGCCTATTCCTTGTGGAATATTGTTAACCTGCTGCCACAACTTCTTCGGCAGCTTCCAACTTCCCAGTAGCAACTAACTTTTCTTCAAGCTGTTTGATTTGTTTTTGGTCAAATGTTCATCTACTTTGTCAACCATTAGGGCCATTTGTTTGTCCATGAGTGTTTCGTCCGATGAAAAAAACCCTCAAGTTGCTGACGAAAATTTTCATCTTCATCGACATTGGAACGCGTCATACGGTAACCACTATTTCCACCCGGAATTTTGATATAACAAAGTATTAGAAAAGTTAGAATGATAAATATCGAGCAATCAAGCCGACGCCGACGTCTGCTCACTTCAAGTGAACATCATACATGGATGGAAAATGGAAATGCCCTAATATAGCAAGATCTCCAGAATTTTCGTTGTCAAAAATGGAAAAACCTCAGAGACGTTGAGTACCATTAAAAAGAATGTATCTTTAAGGGCACAATAGTAACGCGTACATTGAATCGATACGGTCACTATTAGAATCTAATAGGTTAAAAGATTTTATTTTTAGTATGGCATAATCCCCAAAAGGCATTAACAACAAGCACAAACATTTTGTCGTTGTTTTTGCAAAAAGTTGGGCATTAACCCTAGGACTAGAAATGCGGGGTGTGGTGAGCCCACACTTTAGTATTTTCATTAGTTAAGCGCAAAAATATCTATTTGTCTATTTTATTGTAGGTTATTTCTAGCTTGAAACGAATATACGAAAGTATTTTCATGGAAAGCACAAGTCGTAGTTTAAATTCAGCACGTTTGCTATGAGTACAGATTTACCAAAGTTAGGTGATAATACTGAAATGTTGCATGGGGCCATAATTTACATTCGAAACAGTTTTTCGTAATGAAGTAAGTAGAACATAAGACGTACGCTATCTGAATGAAAAAGCTTTTTATCTACTGGTCGTGAGATGACATGAAGACCAATCCTGCATCTTTGTATTAACATTTTCGTCTCAAACTATCCAAAGAATAGCGGTATGTGAAGCTTCAAACTAATTTATGCACACCTCATATATAGACGAGATATATAGGTACATAATCTGAACAAAAATACGTAAGTGAGCTCTTGTTGCTTCTACATTGCAATACTCGGATACATAAATATCATATCAGTTCTAGGGTTAAGGTTGGCTATTGTAACAGCGTTAGTCTCTGTATTATAGTCATAATATGAAGATATATAACAATTAATACACTTTTTGCTTGAAATGTTTTTACTCTCGCACCAGTTGGGGGTTTTCATACTTCAGACAGAGGTCGCGTCCTCATTTAAATATTTTCGTTCAAATTCGATTCAATCTCCATCGTTTTCCCCGTTTATAGTTAGATAAGCTTCATTCGGAATCGCTGTATACTTCTAAGAGCCATGAAATTGTGAATCATCTATACTATATCATTAAAATTTTCTCTTCAAGGAGATTGTTATGGTCAACATTAAAATCAATTTGCCCCACCACCTTGCTGCCTTCCTAGATAAACTTCCAGCAATTTTTAATTTATGTGCCTTAACTTCTTGAATCCAAACAAGAACTCTTGTAATAATTATGTTTACCGGTGCCACACTTTTGATGTACATCTCTCTAAAAATTCGTTTAATAATACAATAATTCGCCCTTTTTATTCCTTTAACCTCCTGTAAGAACTTTCTGGCAGTGTGACTAATACACAATATTTAATTATGTCATTTAGATTTACTTTTTAGATATCTTACAATGAGATTTTACTAGAGATAGAGCTATATCTTATTGAAGTTATTAACTTCTTTACAGATTAGGTCTACTACGTACTAGCTGAAATAGTTTGTCGATGGAATCGTTTGCAAACTTGTTCATTTTTTAAAACTGTTTGAAGCTAAATAAGAAGATTTTTTTATCTACTCACTTATCCAACTAGAAATATTTACTAAAGTTCAGTATAGTTTTTCTTTCCGCATTTTAAAGTAGCCCTAGTGAAATCTAAAAAAAATCACTTCCACTTCGATACAAAGCGCCAAGCGAACTTTCAAGCTGTCTTTAGTGCAAAATAGCTCTAAGCTCTCATATTTTGCGTTTTCTGACATGAAAGCTACACCGCAGGAGTAGAAAATCTATTTTCTTGCCGACGGCGGAAGCTCTCTAGGGCAGTGTATCTTCTTATTAGATAAAGTTCTTTCCAGACGCGAAACCGCATTTGAGGCACGGCCTATGAGCCAGTAAAACTATAAAATAGCTTTTCAGCACGATTGATTTCTCAACCTGTTACTCCAAATTGTATACAGTAGAAATATCTGTGCCTTACAAATATTACAAAATTTTAAAATCAAATTAAATACTTATTTTACCAAATATATATTTTTCAGATGATTCTGAAAGCTTCTATTATAAATAATCGCAAAGTGATAGTAATTACCTTAAAAATGAAGTTTGCCATTATAGCGTCTAAAGCTGTGCGCCCTTAATCCAACTTAAAATTTCTTCAAGTGTGAACTTGCAAAGCAACTTCGGAAATAAAATACGAAAACTGAGTCGTTCTATATAGAATTGGGATTACTTTAATTTTCTCATTTATTTGAACTGCCCGTAATTACTTTTTCCGTGCTCTTTCCCAACTTGTGTGGCAATTTCCAGCAGTAAAATGCGACGACTGAAATTTCAGCAGCTTTTTCATACCTTGATTCGACTGCAACGTTATGTAGCTGAGATTGCAAAAACTTACAAATTTGTTTTCGTGAAATACCAATTAATTTTGAAAAATGTTGTAACATAACAAGAATTAGCAAACGACGGTGACATTTTCTAAGTTTACAAACTTGAGTACTGAAGATATAGTTCAAACTTGTTTAAAGTTGGTGATTTACATGTCAATTGTACAGTGCGATCATAAGTATTTTTGGATTTTAAACTGCACGTTTTAGGTTGCACCATAAAAAATAAAATCAGAATTTGCCAATTTGCCTTAATAGGTAGAATGTGTGTCCAAATTCGTTACGACGAGCTTAAAAGGTGTATTTCTAATCAGGATTGTCTCGCATCCTGTTGGAAAAATATTTTAAAGTTTTTACCTCTGCACCATTCTAAGTATTTGAACTAATCCAAAACACTGATTTAGTTTGAAGGACCGTCTTCAAAAATCTTTAAAACACCGTCAGTAAATGTTGAATCAAAACTGTTGTTCTGCTCTCCAGCTAAAAATAGGTACTAAAACACTATGATTTTCTTAATGGTTAGTTTAACTGTAGACAATAATTAAGGTGTTATGGCAGTTTAAATATTGGAGCCGCCACTGACTCTTATCAACGCGGAAAAGTGGTTGGAACGGTAAATTAGGCAGCTAGCGACGCAAACAGAATGTGTGTGGTTTGAGTGTTATCGTTCAGTGTAGTGTGGTCGTCATTGTGGGAACATTAGCACCTCCGATGTTGTAGGATTAAAAAATCTCCAATATTAAACCAAGAAATTTGAAACTCCCTTGTAGTCTTGTTCCGGTGCTATAGAATTTTATTACGATCCGCATCCCGTATGCAGACGCTCCATGTCAACGCAGGTCTGAAAAACCTTTTTTTCCCCAGCCGGTTAGAATAGTAGGCATTGCTCACCTCATCTGAGGTAAGAAAGTTCGTTTTTCTCAGCTAGGTAAGAAAGTAAATCATGCAATTTTTATGAAGAAACTGTACCGCATGTTAGCTGACTGCTGACGCTTGCTGATTCTGACAGCTGACATATTGATAGTTGACGCATAATTGACTTTATGACTTGTGTTACAGTCTGTTTATACGAGGAATTAGGAATGCATTCTGTGAGTGTTCACATCCTTTTGATGCAGGTAAGTACGAAACCTTAAGTGGCACCGTGAGTGGCCCTTCATTCGAAGGAATTAAATTAACATCTCGCGCATGCGTACTCACGATAGGAGAGGCTAAAAATCACCCTGCGCGCCCGCGCTTTATTTTTTAATCCAACGAAAACTGCTTTGACAGTTTGACCTCAGTGGACATAACCTCAAAAAGTATAAATAGTAAAGCGATTGTTCAACGACAAAATTTTTAAGTTTTCAGAGTTAGTTATGAATAAAACTGTTTAGAAACATTTTGAGAACAGGATAAAATCGGAAAACATGCTGCATATTTTGCAGGATATTGTCACCTTTAACAACTTTAACAGTCTGTTGAATTATTTTTATAGTGTCAAATTTTGCTCCACTGAGGCCGGCTGGGAAAAAAATAGTATTCAAACTTCGTTAAGAAAGTGCTCTTGCATACCTTGCGCAATTACAAACCTCGCCTTCGGCTCGGTTTACAAACTTTGCGCTCGGTATGCAAGACTGCACTTTCTTACCTTGGTTTGAAATATACTATTTTCCATCGACCCTCACTACCGACGCTGCAGTCGCTATCGCCGCTTAACTTTTGCTCAACCGGGCGTGACCTACGTGTTTTCAGCATTGATACAGTATGTTTTACTATCTCGGAAATATCTTTTCTACCGGTATATAACCCTCCCACCGCTCACTGAAGTGACTCGAGCACTTATTTTAGGTTTTTTGTTTTTCTAGACTATTGTAATTGCTGAGGAAAAGCTTCAATGTCTTTTGGGGTTTCTCGGAGTGTCACCCTGATCGTTACTATCGAGCATCTGTTGACTTCAAAGAGAATTTTGAGCTTGAGAGCACCTATTCGGGAAATATCATTTCTAGCTCATTCTAGGTTTTGTTAATGTTTTCGGCAGGCAATTCGGATTTGACGATCGCTAAGCCAAAAATAATAAAAATATTTGACCATCTACTTGTTTGTCTTTGCACTGATTCGGTAGTCATAAACGACAAGTAAGACTGTTTTCATCATTTAATCTTTCTACCAGGCTACCACGAGTAGCATTTTCTCCGATTTTTGAAAAATTTTTAATACCTCTTGCTCAGATTGGTCAGGTTTCTTTAAAAAGCGGTGTTGGAATCTTCGTTTTAATTAATTCAAATCAGAGCTGGTGGAAACTTAGATTTTATTGTTGGTCCTGTTTGAAACGGCATAGCTACAGCGAAAACGACATACCGAGTGCGACATGCGCAGCCAAAAAGTGCAGGCGTTAGTGACGCAAACTTCAAAAGAAACACGGTGGTTTCTTATTGCCGCCAGACTGGACAACGCCCAAAAGTGAATCTTAATCCCAAGCGTTTAAATTACGTAGTTGAAATCATCCTGGTTTTGGGTGTCCAATGATCAACAAGGCACTTACATACTAACAACCTCGCTACCAGAAGCTCAAAATTATCAAGGTGACGCTTATCGTCTTCAAGCTACGTCAGAGGTCTGCCACAGCTGCGAAATTGATACATTGCATCCCTGCATGCAGTTAGCAATGGTTGGTTATTTGCATGAGAATTTTGGGACATTTAGCAACTGCACAGCGTGGCATCATCTCGCATTCCAAAGCGGTGACTTTTTGGGTGTGGTTGGAGGCAATCCTAGGAACTTACGAAGTGAAGCATCAGATCATTGCAAAAATATCTAGTTTTATCACCAGGTCTGGTGAATAATGAGAGCAGAGCCGGCTTTTAGACAGAGGCGGTTTTTGTGCAATTTTTTGTTTCCATTTGTTATTGATTTTAATATAAGCTTATGTGAGTTAACGTTATATACACTGGATATGTTAACTGTTAGTTGCTAGTAGAATTAAGTAATATGACCCGTACTTTTCATGGTATTAATTATCACCATTAGTGCCAGAAATGTGTATTTTATGTGTTCTTCGATTTGATGTTTCGCTTTATATGTAAGTCTATGAAACCAGTATATATTTGTTTTTAAAATTTTATTTGAGTAAAAGCTTGGAGTATCCTTTTGTAGTGTTTTGAGCCACCTGGGGTGAACTACAGCAGCTTTCTTGCATTGACATATCCTTATCCACCAGCTGAGTTTAAAGTAAGACGTATTCCGTTATAAAATAAGGTAGCTAACATCAAAGGGAAAATAAGTATAGGATTTGCAACGGCAGGGTTTACGCTACAACAGGATCAAAAAGTATAGCTACATGCTCCATGATCTTTTTTCTCTGTAAGTTTTCGTGCAGGGCAAAGATAGCGAAATATCTGTACAGGAAAATGTAGAAGTGTTTGACCCAAAAAAAGTTGATTTAAGCTGCAAATACACGTAAACAGTATTCGTTGTTCCTTGTCCTTTGGCAATGACGAACACCCTGATAGACCTTCTAAATAATAGTTCTGTCTTTCCATAGTTTTTTATGTGAGAATCATAAGGGTTTCTCCATCAATCACTACTTGGCTCTAAGTGGTAACAAAAATATCATTGTCATGGAGTCAGTAATTAGTATAAACGTTGGCAATCCTTGTTTAGTACATTCGTGCTCTAAAGTGTTTCAAAACAGACATGAAATAGACATCAACGTTTGCCTTCTCCCATTATTTCGCGTGTAGAATGATGACAATCCGCCCGTCGATGATTTTAAAGCTACCCATTTTAGTTTTATCGAAGTCAAGCAGTCACCCACGGCTTTCGTATTCGAGCCCGCAATTATCCACCAACTTTTGGTCATTATCGGGCCATCATTGTCCCTTAGTACGTAGCGACCGAAGCTTTCCTTGATTTTCGCATCTTATCGTGAATTGATGTACTGCACAAGCCTTTGTACTGTATGCGTAAATTTCAACCACTTTTGTATGTGTTTGTAAGTTTTGCACAAGTTTTTGGGCGCATTTCCTGTTAGAAGCGCACCACTTTATCAATATCGTTTTCTATGTGGAATTTCTTTCCAGAAGAACACATGGAAAAGCTTCTTATTGCGAATTAAAGTCACAAGAGAGTAGAATTGATAGGTTTTAGCTGTTATACTTGTTTGATGTGATATTGGCCTTGAGCTGATGCCTGCTTAAATACATTCTTATAAATGATTTCTTAATACCGTTCTTAAATTTACTGTGCGATTTTAGTTTGTAAAACGACGTTGCAGTTACCGGTTTTCTTGTAGTAAAGTGAGTTTTTAAAGTTGAGTTATATCTGGAGCTGAACAGCTGAACACGCACATCTCCACTCGTTGGGAAGAACATCCTCCGGAATGAACTTCTTCCAATACCTCACTAGCAGACAAAACACCTCGTGACGCCCTTAAGAGTAACACGAACTTTTCCCTATATCGTTCTAGCTACAGCTGTTTTGCTTATGGCGAATATACCTACTTTTATTCTATCTTAGACCCACCCCTAACGCTGTTGCTTGTTGCTTGCGGGTTTTCAGTTGTAACAAATTGTGTCTTCATTTTTTTCTTTGGTTTGGTTTTATTCAATGGTGAAGCTTCGCTTTTCATCGACTGCTTGGATAAATTTTTCTGTGGATTAATGGGCGTATACAGAAGTACGTCATCATTTTTATCACTATCATCTGAAACCTACCTGAATGTATTTGTATCCCCATTTTCTGTCTTCCACTAATTTGTTATATTGCGTTTGAGTTTCCTATAACTTTGGATCATTTCTGGAACTATCATAACCACTAAAGTTGTTATCAATGTCATATCCTGATTGTAGCTGCGTTTTTATCTTGATAGCATTAAGGCATGTATTCTAAATCTAGTGCCAGCTTTTAAGAGCGTTGACAGCTCATTAGCTTCTCCATGTTTGCAACAAAAGAGGTTAGAATATTTGTCGTAGACAATCTCATACAGATCCCGAATTATTTCTAATGGGCCGTGTATAAATAGATTAGTAGTTCAATGTCATTCTGCTTCAGTGTGAGTATTAGTAGTGGTAATGGTAACTAAACCTTAATAATTAGTTTGCTCACATTAACATCCAGAAGAAGTAGCTAAAAGTAATTGAAAATCGATTCTTTTCCGACAACCGCTATTGTAGAGAGTGATCAAAATATATTTAAAAAAATGAGACGGTACAAGTTCCTTATCGATACTTTAACAAATTGTTTTGCCATGCGCTCTTTAGGGCACCCGCATGCAGTCTACGTTATCTGTTGTGCGGTCCTTTCAATGTTGTATAGCCATTAATATATTATGTTATATACTTACATGATCGCACGGTATGAGCGACGTCTTGGGATAAAGATACTTCGCAAAAGAGACGGGAATTAATCATTATTGCAAAGCATGCACGAGGAAAATCGGTTTAAAATCGAGTTAGCAATGACCGTTAGAGGAGACTACATCTGGGGGAGATCTTTACGATAATGTGGCATTTTAGAATTAAAGGCGAGAAAAGATAAAATTTTGCATTAAAATACCTTGTACGAAACGAGATTCCACCTCGCCACCTCAGGTTCGATGACTTCATTCAAAGAAAAAAGCGACCAATCTCGTTCAAAAACTAGTTACTCCTTTGCTATAATATTTCGCATAAAATGCGCGTCCTTAATTTTGACTTGTTCGCGGTTACGGCAGAAACTGTAAGTTTGTAAAAATCGTCGTGTACGAAAGCAATATTTTGCAAGTCGGGCCCAAGTAAAACATTAAATAATACAGTGAATTGGCAACGTGGCTACAACCAACTTGTCTATGAATGTAGAAGCGGAGTAAATATCGCAGATTTATGTTCTACTATAATATTGGAGGAGAGAATCTCATAATACCTAAACAATGCCTTGTCCAGTCAAAATCCAAATAATCAGGTATCACCTCAGTTAAACAAAGCCATTAGAAAAATCTTAGTATTACAATGGGTATTGATTTTCAATTCCAATTTAATGCTGAATTCGTATTTAATTAAAGGAAAATTATCGTTTGAGAAGATTACTTGAACTGATTCCATTGATATAACACAGTTCTTCCAACGATCAGCAAGAGCCAGCAAAAAAATTTTATTTTATTTTTCCACGCGAATACAATATTGGTCTTGACAGTGGCATGTAGCGTCAGTAAATATTTGTCTAAACGACATTTGAGTCCTTTACAATTGAAGTGCTGTCCACCGGCGCAAAGCGTGTCTGAATGGGCCATTTTTCATCGATCACTCTTGAAAGGTCAAGAGGTATGTGCAAGCGTATTTTTAAATTGTCGATGTTGCAAGTTATGTCATATGTTACGCCTCCGATATCATCTGTTATAAAGAAGAATATTATTTAGTTGGTGATTAATTAGCCTGACTACCAATACATATACGGGAGCATTTCTTCCAAAGGTCACTTTAAAACAATTAATCGAGTACTTATTTGTAAAAGAATTGGTTGTTTCGTGTTGGCACTAAACCGAATATATCTGAAAGCTACCCTATGGTTTTTTTACTACAGAGTAGAGTTTAAATACTGGCATAAGTAGATTTCACAGTTTTGCGATTGTTCCAACAAAGGCATGTGGTGCACTTGTATTTTCGTCAGTGTTGGAATGGATTTCTTAAAGGTAGTTCCTTTAAATGTAGCTGTCATTATTATCATGTCAAAGAATCTAATAATAAAAATCAACTAAATCACAATTCAAAATTGGGTGCGACCAGTTTTCTATTCAGTTTTAAAAATCGTATGTTGTATATTAATCATTGATCGTCCACTCGCACAAGAAATTGAATAATCTGTTCATAATTCCCCTTTATTACAGTAGTAAGTTCTTGACATGGATTTGTGATGATTACGGACAAAATATAATAAAATCTGATAAAAGTCCGCGGAAATCACTACAACGCTTATTATACTCTATCGTAATGCTAATTCAGCATCCAATTGCTCTAGCAAGGGCATAGAGTTTTTTATTTTGCAATACTGGTACTCGTAAAACAAAATAGAAGTGCAACTTAGCTTTATGTTTGCATGTGGCCATTTCCAAGTGCATAATCTGAAAAATACACAGTCGACGAAAAGCTCAGAATGTTATTAGGACAGCCAGCTAACCATTGTCCACTGCTAGACACAGAGGTTTATCTATTTATTTTTTAAGGTGGTGCCAATAGTGCTTAAGCAGTAAAATTGTGTCATAGCGTACATTCACAATACATACTTCTGCTGATATTAAAATGATACTATATTAAGATCTATGAAATTTAGTAATTAGAACTTCATGATAGCCAGCTCAGTATATATTGATTTTTATTTAATGTGAATTATTATGTATAGTATTGCTTAAGTATGTAAATTAGGTAATGTGATCATGTTTGAATATGATATAATGGTTGTCTTGGAGATTTAAAGAATATAAGGTTTTTTCCCAGAAGGGGCATCCAAAACACAATACTACTAGTAAAGGTGCTAATCTGACGTTTTATTGAGTGAATACATGCGCAACTAAGTAAAAGTCAGGAAAGGTAAATAAAATACGAGGAGCGTTCAAATATGAACTATAATTTGAATTGCGCGCCAAAAGACAAAGCCATGCACAGAAGTTGTATACATTAATTAATGCTCTGGAAAAAGTCCTAACTTCATTCAATCGTTGAGTAGCCACAATTATTTGTGGTTAAATTGACAAGCTTGAGCGGAGTGGGAGTGCATTCAAGCGTCGAACAACGCATTATTAGTAAATTTTTATCAACGAAGATATCAAACCATAGAAGTTTGTGTAATAGTTTGATGGGCAATCACTATCAGACATACGCGTTTAGAAAAGGAGTAAAGCGTTTAAAGATGGCTGCAAATGTGCCGAGAATAAACCGCATTCTCGCCGTCAAAAAACATTGACAACAGAAGAGAATGCTGACAGAGTAAAATGCAAATATTTAATACGATCGTCGATTACACGCGAGTTCTCTGTCTGTTTCTTACAGGATAATGCTTGACCCCATTTCTCTATTCACATGCTGACTACGATTCTTGAAATGGACCATGGTGCCCCATTTACTGCATCAGGTTTTTATTTGTGTAGACCCTCAAAAGAGTTTCTATGAGAAAAATACCTCGTTGTAATGAAGAAGTAATTGAAATTGTTCAGGAATGGGTGTAACAGCAGCCAACAGATTTTTTTCTCGTGAAATAGAAAAATGTCCGGAAAAATGGGACCAGTTTATTAAAATAGCAGGAGACTGAGTAGGAAAATGACATGATATACATTAGATTCATTGTGTTTGTTTTTGAATAAATATTAAATTATAATTTATATTTGAACGCTCTTCGTATTATCTTTATGATACACACGCACACTACCCGAATCTACGAGGCACATTAAAAGGTAGAACCTTGAAGATACCACATAGCAGGTGCTGGGATTAAGTTTCTACTCCTGCTGAGAGTTTACGGACGTAAAGAAGGTTCGTAGACTATGAGGTTATCGTGTTGAGCTGAGTCTAAAGCCAGTGCTGCCATCAACAGGAGCCAGCTGCTGCTCAATCTGAGAAACGAAGAGGAATCCACACAAAGATGGCACACCATGTTGGAAAAACAATGCAAGTTAGTATTCATAGGAAGCTGAGCAAATCTACTGTTTACCTGTGATTTATTGCTAAAATACGGTGTTGCGCCGAAGTCAGGTTAAAAATTCGTCTATTTTAAAATAGATAAATTGGAAATCGGTATGACCGACACCCCATACATAAATGTGAAATGTAAACTTAATAATAGCATTACAGAGTTTTAATTTATGCATCACGCTTCTTGATATAAGGGTCAATTGTATCTAAAGTAAAGTAAGCTGAGCTAGTTAGAACACGTAACATAAATGCACAGTAAATAATTTATGAGCACAAAAACTGTCATTAAAAAAGTAATTCGACAATAGTGTAGGTCTAATTAGTATACAGGCCCAAACATAAATCATCATACAAATAATGGGCTTTCAGTGAAGCTAATAATAAAAGCTAATATCGTTTAAAAATGCAATACATTCAACATCAATCTTGCCATACACCTTTGTGCAACGAGTATTTTATTTACCGATTCCTTTATCAGTGTTAACGTCTCGGCACGGAAAGTTAAGATACGTATCATACATTAGTCGTAAGCAGTTTTTTTAAACATAATAGAATATTAGGTATGAAGACCCACCTCAGTTTACTAAAGACAGCCTAAAGTAAACTTATTCTTCTCGAGACCCCCCATGTTTGATTATCTTTTCCTAATCTGATTGTGCGTCACAGATATTTGTATGAGTCTACTTAATCTACATATGATACATTTACAAAGATATTTCCAATCACAACAAAATTTGTCATGATCTGCGTTCACTTGGTATTGATTTTTAATACAACTTGATCTGATGTTATATTTACCTATTGGAGCACTTGTCTAGCCTCGTCGATGCGATCTGCTATTAATACAATATCGTCGGAAAATCTTAGGTTACTTAGTTTTCCGCCGTCTATATTTACATTTCGATCGTCAAGGTTGACTCCTTTAGACAAATGTCAGCATCTCTGTGGTCGATTCTACATTAATTTAGGTTCCAAGGGCTCGCAAAATTTTGTGCTGATTTACAGTATCGAAAGCCAGAAGCTTCGTAGTCTACGAAGATAGAAAAGTACGTTCAGTTAGTGTTTTTATGGCTTGGAACTGGTCGTTTGTCCCATATCCAGAGCGGAATCCAACTTGCCCTCGCAATTTATAAAAATCTAACTTAGCTGTTATCTTTTTTTGTGATAAATTTTATATAAAGTGTATATTTCTGTGATTTCTTTCGCAGATCGTAACCCTGCTTATAAATGTTTAAACTCAAAGGTTTTAACATATAATAACCTCAATCACTTTTCTGTAGCACAATCTTAAGTACCATGAGTAACGGTTAACCATATTAACCTGAATATGTCTCTCGGGTAGCTATCAGGCAAATGATCTTTACAATAGGACCCAAATATTGCAATGCAACTCCATTAAGTTAAACCCCACAAATTGAGGTAAAAATAGATAAGATTTTAATTTTAGTTCAGATAAAACAACAAAATATGGAACTAATTGCATATAAATATACAGAAACAATTAATCTTAGCGTATAATAAATTGACATAAATTGATTGCTAGGATTAAATGCCAATCAATTACGGCTTAATTAAGTCAATCGCTTTTTATGAATTATAATCATTACTTGTTTAACCACTCCTACAAGCTATTTGTGTTACCCTCGATACTTATAGCTTACAAATATATGCTTTTAAACGGACGATTCTTTACTCTTAATTATGAAACTAAAATATACCAGGGGTTTATTACGCAATTATAATCGTTTCGACTTCGACTTTTATAGGATTTTTCTATTCTGTGCACAATGCAATAAATGTTCTCATAGACTGGGCGTTTTAGCGGATTCTCAGGCGCTATTAGCTGGCTTACAGTTCTACATCACTCGATGCGGGTACAATTTTCTCGTTCCTGCTGTGCTTACAAATTCGTTGAATGCGGTACTTCACACGTACGGCAGCTAAATTCAGTTGTAACCCGTTGCTCGATCTTGGTTTTGCTTTATTGCTGGTTCGCAAAAGTTGGCGATACGCTGCACAGCCTGGATGGCTCAGGAAATTTTTCACTTTTAAGATTGTTAAATCGCGCTTGTATTTACTTCACAGCCTGTGACATTAAAATTCGACGATTTGTGCTAATTGCTATTACAATAGGCAAAGAATTCGGCCAAAAATATCGGTTTACAAATAGATTTTGTTGAAGTAGAATTTTAACCGACGCTCTTTTTCAACCGTATTTTTTGCAGAACGAGAATTTGTTTCTGTCAATTTGCCGAGGATTGTCATGGCAACCAACAAATTTTGAGTAATGCGTGATCTGTTTTATCAATGGTATAACGTCGAGGTTATCGTATATAATAAGTTTTTCAAGACCAAGCCACCAATCTGGAACTCCGGCCTCTTCGCACTATATTATCTGTATGTATTTGAAGGAATTCCAAACTCTCACGCTAATTATAGCGATGGTCTGTATAACAAGGCTTGGACGCGATACAGTCTTAATTGCATCTCTCGAGTGCTCTAGCTGCGTCCGTGGCTTCGCTCTCCGCTGGCTTTTTACACAGTGCCGAAGTAATCGGTTTGCCT
Source organism: Agriotes lineatus (assembly GCA_940337035.1). NCBI lineage: Eukaryota > Metazoa > Arthropoda > Insecta > Coleoptera > Elateridae > Agriotes > Agriotes lineatus. Next base: position 112,970,654 of record OW679199.1, on the reverse strand, counting down.
TGGTTCTTGCATGTTGCCGTCGCTAATTACTGCACCCAGCGTTAAGTTGAGTAGTTTATTAGTTGAGTAGCGCATGTAAGGAGGAACTGCCCATTTTGAAAATATTATAGTACGTATTGAATTGAATGCATGCATGAAATAAGTTTTGCACATGCCCATTGGAAATGTAGATCTATGCCGGCTCCCAGTGAAATTGTATCACAGGCAAACACATGTGAGACTTTTGTTAACGGATGACGTATGGTCACGAGCTGGCCATTTTTTCGCTCGCTGCGGTCTCAGTTTTGCAATTGTTACCGGTTTAGGAAAACGTTAGGAAAAAGTTCTTATTTAATGTTGTTCGGTCGCAGGTCTCCAATAAAGTGGTTTGCACTTTAGGAACTGTTCTTACCGGGTTCACCACTTTGGAACTAAGTTGGTTCAAGAGGATGTAACCGATTGTGGAAAGCAATAACATTCCCTTTTATTTACATTACCACACAAATTACATACAAGTATAAATGTGTTAATCTGTGTAAAATACAAATATAAATAGCGAATTCTATGTAAACAAGTGACGTAATCTGCTATGGAAATTAGAGGATAATAATTTGACCCAAGTCATCGTCTTGGTCAAAGTGATACAAGGCGGATGGACACGCAATTCCTGAATTCTAAAGTGTCTCCCCTTATATATGGGCCGCTTATGCAAGAGAAAGACTTCCCTATTCTTGGCTCCATCGCTCGATTATCTCACAAAAGTTGAAATAACTTTTGCCTAGAAGAGGAATTCATTTACCTTTCTCGCCTTGGGGTTATGGTCCATTGTTCGCTGAGTCAGACCACCGGCCGTTTGGGCTTGCCCAATTTAATAAATTAAATTCCTGACTACAATAGGTCGGTATATATTTCTACATTTTTTAAATACAAAGTGTTTTTAATACATTTATTTTTACAGATTTTCTAAAACGAAAAATAATAGTAAACAGTTTAAATATCTCATAAAGTATGTGGGAAAAGATTTTAACATGCTCTTTTATTAAATTAAAAGGAATGGAAGACAATTTTTACTATGGAAATTAGTTTTCTTCTTTTCACAAATAATAACAGGTAAATATAATGTTTTAGTAAAGTTAACTGTTCACTTGTTCTACTGTTTGTTTTTAAAATGGGATTCTATTTAGATGTTTTTATTACAGTTTTAAAAATGTTTTTTAATATGTGTAATGCAACTGAAGAAGACACTAAGCTATCGAAATATATTTCTCAACTTTTTACTCTAATTTTTGTTTGATATCAAGAAAGAATCAACATCACTGGCTGCAATTTCCTTGGGAATCCATTAAAATATGAATTACTCAAATATGACGTTAGAAAGTTTTCTTAAATTCAATCGCATAAAGTGTCTTGCGTAAAGCAACTGTGACACCCACTGATTTATGCACTCCGCCACACCGACAATAAATGTAAGTATTTTTATTAATGTTATCTTAAGGTAGTTGCATTATTTACTGCGGTGTAACCTATTTGTAAAGCACAGTGCAGTTGCGCGTAGCCTTTAAGTGAAATTAAAAAATCCGCAAGATAATTCATATTTTCTAGATGAGCACATACTTCGCGTCTCCGAGAGACATAGTCCTTGTGGGATTACACTATTCCAATTGCAGCAGACAAATCTCTTTACACTCCGTTTCAGGTGCAAGCCTACCTTTTCAGCCTATGAATCAATACCCCCTCCTTTCCCAACCCACTGAGTTTATTCTTGCACATTTAAAGCTGTTTATAAAAGATCTATAAATTATGACTCTGCCTTAAAGTGATTTACTCACTCCACTTCTTCGTTTCCTCAGTTAACAGTCAGTTTTATTTCAATATTTATTCTCTTACCTTCACTTTCACTGTCTACAAAACTAAAAGTTGCAAATTTGATCTGTTAAGTTTGGGAATTTCATTGTATCATCAATACAGTACCTGGAAACCCAAATACTTCTAAATTAATAACCTGAATTTTTTGATTTGCCGTTTACATTCTGTTATTGTAATATCTATGATAGTTTTAAGCAATAAAGTCCTTGATAAGTTACCCTGCCTAATATGCTCTCTAATATGCTCTACAGTATAAAATATTCTTACTGTGCTGCTGGCTTTTACATTTTGATGTTAAATAGATTGTATTAGTAAAGCATCTCTTTTCTTCTTTTTCGACCTCCAAATAGTGCTTTTATGGTTGTCAGAAAGCGAATGAGCATTCCGACGCCCTTCTATAATAATTAGAAAATACCTTTTCTGCCATCTGTTGTAATAGAATTAATGTATAATTGGTACACTGTCTCAGGACTCAACTACTGTTTGTCATTTCTTTTCTAACATACTTTTGTACATTTTGGTAGCAATACACATCAACAAATGCTACTATATCTTGATCCTCAATTTCCGATGCCAAATTGTTAGGTCAGAGATTTCACCCCGCCACTGGCTTCTTAATGCATTCGGAAGATGGAACCACGAAGCACATCGCGCCAAGTTAGCACAGGAAGATCTTTACTTGAGCAGGGAGAGGTAAACGAACGGATTGTATATATGATATGAGCGTTATCTTTTCGTGAATGCAGCTGTTCACAAAGCCATTATTCCAGTTTGTTTAATTTTGGGTACTGCGAAATTTAATAACGATCTCAGTTCATATACACTTAAAGATAACTTTGTATCATACTGACACATACCTGAAGAAACATCCCGTTGTCAGATTTTGCATCGAGGCCGACGTTCGTAGCTAATCTTGGAACTGCTCTTTGAGCGACGTGACTTTACAAGAAGGTTTGCTTCTTACAAATTGTTTGTTACCATTTTCTGTTGCGGTTTTGATCTTCCGCTTGTGCCCGCTTAATTGTATTTCACGAATTTTATCTTAACGCAGTTCTTAAATTTACTATATGATTCTTATTTGTGAAGTGACGTGCAGTTACGTGTTTTCTTGTGCAGCATAAGCTTTTCATTAATCTGGCAAGGCAAATCTTTAATAAATGAAGCTGAGTACGCACATTTACTATCGCCGAGATACCAAAACATTAGATGGAACCCTTAAAAACATGAATTTGTTCTAGAATCTTCCCAGCTGCAACTGTTTTGACTATTGCGAGTAAACAATCATCTATTTTAGTCCCCGTTTGTGCCCAACTGTTGAACTCTTTTAGGTTTTTTTTTGCTATAAACAGAGTTGCCCCTGCAACCAAATTATAAATTCTGTATAACTTCTGCAGTGATTTGCTTAAAGATCACATCTGTCTCTTTTTAAGGAGTTTATTGTTTAGGATGAAGAATCTTCTAGTTCTTTACCGATTTTCCTTATTTTATACTTCCCCATCGTGGTTTATTCTTTTTCTCTGTCATGTTTTTTTTCTGCCTTTAATGTTATACACTGTACTCTATTCATGATTTTATTTAATTAGGTAAATCTTCCAGCTTTTGTTCTTTCCTTTTAACTTTATAGGACGTTAATATTCCACGAGGCTGTATGTTTTTAGTATTTTACTGCTTCATTAATCTCTTATACTGCTTGTGCCATTCCTAACTTTTCTGTTATTCCACTAACAGACTGAAATATTACGGTTAAACGCTAATTGCTACTACAAGTAGATGCATCGATGTAATCCATACATAATGCTTTGGTCTGCACGCTTATTTAAGTTACTTAGTTTATCAGAAAACGGAAGTTTGCTCAACTTTATCCTAACATCTATACGTTCCCTCAGGAGCGTTCCTGTCCAACAGGTAGCAGAGTTTGTCGACATAACAACTAAGTTTTCCTCTGCGAATTGATGTTTAATTGTGCGATACACCTCAAAAGGCGTTAGACGCCCTTTGAGGGCAAATTAAGTTCGCAGGTTTCAATTTTCCTGTTTGCAAGTTGGAGCGGTTTTAGAATTAGGTATAGTTTAAGTCGATAAGTATATCTGCGAAGTTTCCTTTTACAATTAAACCGATGCTGACAACGTTTTAAGCGTTTACCCTTGGAATCATTAATTGTCAGAAATTTCATGCCTCAAAGCCGTAATGGTGCCATAAAGCCGTAAAATTCATAAAACCGATTCTGGCATATGCTTTCAGCGTTATTAATATTCATATTTATAGGGCATTCGATACTACTTCATATAGTTCGGTGCACTAAAAGAATTTTTATGCAAACCGTACAAACCATTTTAGTTTTCCATGCTTGTGAATGTTATGGAGAAAGATGTACTTTGTTTCTAAGTGTAGTTTACAACAACCGTAATAAAACCGCAACCGCTGAATATCAATCTTCCTGAGTTAATAAGCATGTTATTTCGAGGAACATCAGCGATAAGTAGAAGAATTCTATTGATTTCCACTAACATCATAATATGACAAGTTTTCCTAAACCACTTTCAAACACAACTGATGTGCTGCAAACTTTGACCATAATTTTAAGTCAAGCTAAACCTGAGAAGCCATCCCAGTTGACTTAAATAATAGCAATGCTATCCAGAAAGATAACTAGAACATAGAACCTGAACATTTCGCATCAATATGCTGCAATTAGGTTACAAAATCAATGTCGAGTTTCTTATTGACCGATAGTCGTATGCATTCAAGAGAACATTTTGTACCGTGCTATTGATACTTGGTACCTCAATCTATAGTTTCGCAACCTTTCTGTATCCCGTAAAAGCTCTGTATGGTGTTTGCAGTTATATTTATGAGATGCAGTAAAGTTCTGTGTATTTTGGAGTCAACTAAGCATATTTGCAGATGTAGAAATAAGGCAAAAGTCAACTCTAGAAATTGAGTATCGCAGATGTTTTCAGAAGTGTGAGCAGGTTTTTTTCATGGTGAAGCTGCCTCATTACCGGCTGATGGCTCCTCATAGTGGCGATTTAAACAATAACAAAAGCATTTTCTCCGTACTTACTATTTGACCTTCGCTGGCGAATGCCTGCTATTCCACTTTAAAATCCGCCCATCGCACTAGTTGGGCGTGAAAACCATCTAAACCTGTTGCAGGTAGCAAACTTATTTTAACAAGTAGTGCAATAAATGATTTCAGAACTTAACCAAAAACTTAAATATTCTGTAAGAGTACACATTGAATCTGATTTTCTATACTATGCGTTGGTAAAAAAAACGTTTAGAAAGACCTTAGCAAGGAAATGAAGTCTTAACTACAAGATGAAAAATTATTTCTAATGTAAGACTTTAATGGTAGAAGAGGAAGTGCTCGCACTGAATTATAGAAGCAACTAAGCGAAGTAAAATACGAAGGAGGACTACGAGAAAAAATACAAAAGTTATTACCAATGATGTATGAAAAATTTAGGACGCATTGATCATCCTCACAATTACTTGTAAGGAAAATTTTTAAATCTTGCGCTTTTCCGCGTTTTCCGATTTGTATTTCAAATACTAGTATTTTTCCCGCATCATCTATGTTCAAAGAGGTAGTTTAGCTGTGTTTTAAAACTGAACTTCGTTCATTTCAAAAACTAGCGTCTTCCAGCTCTTTTCATCATATCTTGAGCAACGTTTAAATTCAGATATTATTGCTTGCCATATTTGACGCCTTTTCTTGATTGCCAGTTTGGCTGCCCATTGTCTGACTTTCACGTTTCTTCCGGCGTACCTTTCCTCAAGCGAAATTATGATAAAATGTGATTACTTCATATGGTGCAACAATTACGTCTCCATGCGGGTCAGAGAGAGAAAGAGATAAGTAGAGCTTTGTCTTTGGCTTAACGATTCTACCGCCAGACTTAGAAAGAGGCAACACGCGTGGACGTTTGTTCCGCTGCTGCGGAAATTAAGTGAAACTGAATGGGTGTTACCGGTGAAGTGCAGTTATTAGCGGAGGGATTCTCGTATCGTAGAGTTGGCAATCTCCAATTAACGCCTTCGGGCGGATAATTAATAGTGAACTTCTTTTGTGCTAATCGTTTGTAATGAGGTTACGTGTACCTTACCGCAACCTTGCCTGGTGATTACGTTCTTCGTTCTCCCCTTTGGAGATTTAATATTTTCTCGACCCGCTAGACAGATCGCACCCTAGGTCGTTTCCAGTAGTTTCTTTAAGCAATTTGGTTCAGTCGCTTGGGCACCATCATAACCATTGCAAGCTGAACCTCTACAAGCTACTGTGACATTTGTGGTAATTTTACGCGTAGAATGTGCAGTGAAGTGATTCTTGAAGTGTCGCCATTTTACGTAAAGTAGTTGTTGTCATTTGAAATTAAGCGTTTTAATTGTTGTTACTGTCTTTTAAGTAAATTTGAGTATTTATTGCTAACTCTTAATGTTTTTACTTAGCTTAAAGTTGTGGAATTAAAATAATTACCTTCATTAAGTCAGATTTGTTTATTTACCGTCAATATTTATTGTTTGTAAGTAGCTGTATTGCTTAATTAAAGTTGTTACCGTTTTGGAGTCAGCTACATTATTTGCTGTCAGGTTTACCGCCTGTATGTAGATTAAACCTTACGCAATTGACAACACTGACCTTAGTTGAGTATTTCTTGTAATGCTCATTGTTCACCTACATATTTCTACGCTTATGTAGCTCATTTTAAATTAGTTGTGCTCTGTTTTAGTAAGTAAAGGGGTTTAGACGTCAGTAAAAAAATTGAAGCAAGGTAAGTCCAACGCAACTGTACGTGGATCGTCGCTCAAGCACTGCCAAGGTTGGATCAGAAAGGTTCTAACATCACCTCTACTTTCACGTGAGGCCACCTGTGCTTTTTTCCATTTAGTAAAGCGGTGGCGTATGGCATTTAACATTCAACAAGTTCGTTTACCGGATCATTGCCTAATTAAGATTGTAATAAACCACCCCTTCTCCTTCTGAATGTTAGTCTGCAACTTTTGTTACAGCCCATCGTACCGTAATTGGGGCAACGGATCCGAGAATTTTCCGATTTGTGTCATTTTATCGGGTAACTGATGGTTGAGTATTTTGAATGTCAAATTTATGTCGCAACGACGGACTCTTCTTGTAACATACTTGTACAGCTGAAACACGACAATCATGAAAAAAATCTAAGGGCGCTGGGCTAAGGCCTAAAAAATTCAAAGAAGACTACAAAATAACTAATACCATACACCATTGTAAAAAAGGTGTGAATAGTACGGAACAGAATTTTGAGAGACGGAACTTCAGAAAGTTGCAGTACATGTAAAAACGGATTTTTGTTAACAAACAAAGAAAGGAGGAACCGATAATAAAAGAAAGGAAGATGGTGGAATTAGTGTGGTGCCTTCGATACCAAAACAGTTAAAGGTAGAAAACAGGTCAAAATGATTACAGAGAAAAACTAGTTCTAATATAAATATAAAGAAACAGGAAAAGTAGTAAGCATCAGTATATATGGCTGATTAACCGGTGCTATGCAAGAACGACTCTCGCTTGAAAAGTACTTCTATAGAAAAAAAACAGCAATTCGAGAAAAACATTTTAAAAGAGAGAATAGTAGTACTCGGCATTATCGAAACCAAACATTATCCAGGGAATGGAAATAGCTATAGGTCTAACAATAGATACGGGTAGAACAAGGAAAACAAAATAACAAAAGCTGAAGAGAAAATTGGCCCAATAGAAGGCAATGAAAATCGGTATGCTAAACATATATTTAGTCAACATCATATACTGCAATGGTATGATGTGATAATATAATGATATGATTATTTTATTTATATTTACTACTACCTGCAAACTTATTTTTATTTAGGACAAATTTTAGACTGACTAACAATAATTCTGTTTTGACTGGGTTCGTTAATTACTTGCAAATAAAACAGTATTATGCCCTTTTATGTATCTTACTCATCTGCAATTTAATATTACAAAAGGCTAGCTCGATAGGCAAGAAAACTCATTCCTCAGAGTTGGGTTCCCCGGTACATTAATATTAAAATTTATGTGATACGCCAATGGGCTGTGAATTTAGTTCGATCGCGCAGTCGCTACTTTGCTACGCTGTCAAAGTTCTACACAAATCGGTTTATTTTGTTGCGGTCCACGTTTGTGATTTAATTTAACAAAAAGAGTTTTATGAGCATTCGATAAGATAGCTTTTGAATTCTCGCGCATACGACGGCATTAATCTATCTTTTGTTTGCAGGCAAAACCGATCCTTGATTGTTAAAAGACGCTAACATTCAATTGTTTTTCCTAAACTCAAATCTGGATTTTATGCCATTACTGGATAATTGCTTTCGATAGATGCTTTAATATGCCTGGATCTCTCTTCAGTAAGACATACTCTTGTTCTAATTGTAACTTTCACGTTTCTAACGCCGATACTATGATTGAAATCTCAGTTTTCTGCAGCGTTGCGGTAGCTCGTTCGGACGGCGGCTCCTGATGGTATCTGCCTGAAGCTGGAAACCTGGGATGCTGTGACTGCTGTGGAGGCCTCCTACACGCTGGGAGGATATGCTACCGTTGAAATCTTTGGCTCAGGCGCTCAATTCTGCCCGTGACTGAAGATCGTAATCTAGAGCTGGTCTCGTCCGAAGTCCTCGCAAGGTGGTAACGAAGGAAATTATTTTTCTGTGAGGGAAATTGCTACCCACACTGGTAAATTGGCTACACAATGGTGTACTTTTTATTATTGTAAATTAAATATTTCTATAAGAAAACTGACTTTAAATGAAAGACCAAAAACTGTGTGTCAAGAATAAATTTTTATTTAATTGTTTCTGTCTTTTGGTCGTTATTAACAAATGCCTATCTAGATTATAAAAACGGATGTAGACCAAGTTCAATACAATAACTTTCTTAACTAATATTACTTATAACTAAAATGATTTACAAAATTTCTATTTCTAAAATATTGTCTTTTTAATTCGGTTTTTACTGACTCATTGCGCCACTAACCATTTGTATTGTTTAGATTGTCTTTCTCACTCGCGTAATTACACTTACTTGTTTTTTAAATAGTTCACTTCCTTCACCAGTTTTGTTTTACATCCTGCTGTGTCCTTTTCCTCGTATTTTCATCAACTGTCTACTTTTCACAGATTTCCAAATATTGCTGTCTAATATTACAATTCCCATGTTCTGCCTGGTTTATGCTCTTTGCAACGTATTATGTTATAATTCTGCTTCCTTTACGTTTATTTAAGATTGCTCATAAACATTTCCTATTTAATTATTCTGACATCTACGCTTCGTTTAACATGCACATATTATAAACCTTTCTGCGACATTTCTATTTATTTGGTTCGGCCTTAATTTTGCACAAACCTCTCATTTTTGGCTAATTTAAAATTATCCACACCAATCTATGAAAAACGAGCTCTGCCCTTTGCCTTCTCTACTCAAATCATTTCATTACTACCGGCATTTCTTTGCAAATGTAATTACGGATTGAAATTTATACGCAAAATCTTGCAGTTGCATGAACTACCCCAACTCTATGCTTTCTAACTTGCTCTTTATTTATTTGTGCTGTAAGCACAGTTGAGTAGCGAGCTCGATACCATCTTAATACATCTACTTTTTGAGCTTGTACAGTATTTATTCCAGACGTCTTCAAAAACACCCTCGACATCCTTTTCCGCGGCGTTTACCTTTGATCGACTTTTAAATACTATCTTCGTTGAGATGAATTTAATATTTTGCCTCGTGGCTTTATTGCCTTGGTAGATATTTTAGTTTCGATTGCAGCCGCTGGTTGTAAATTCTCGACATCGTCTGTTTCGTCTGCAGTTGGGCATAAGAGCTTGAGGCGGCAGGCGGCTTTTCAGCTTGCCCAGCTCTGATTGTGGGCTCATTGTTTTTCCTGATTCGACGTTTTCGAGAACCATGTGGGTAGTAACGCCTGCAAGTCGCAAAGTGAGGGCGCACAAGATAGTTTTACATGATGTCAACCTACATAACATTTGGTAGAATTACTATCTTTGAGCTCTAGCTGGTTTTCGTTCAACGGTGTCGTATCATGGGGTTAGTAAGCCCGCATTCGATATTCGATCGATAAAATCTGGCCATTTGTAACCTCCAGATGCAAATGCACACTTGGTTGCGATGCCGGTATTGTGTAAACGGGACGTAATTTATTTATGCCAATTTCTGTACTTCATAAATTGCTACAAAGGGGCGATAGATTCTGAAAGTTTATATCTTGGTTTATGTAGTTAGAGTTTACTTGTTTTTATAATTAATATTACTGAGGGAGGTTTTCCCGAAAAAGGAAAGGCCGTAAATTTTTCAATAATATATGTTGGCTATTCCCGGCCTAACAGGCTTGGCCAGATATAGTTTGAAATTCCGTGAAGGCTTCGTTAGGCCAATTTCCTAAGGGACTTTTATATGTCCGAAGAAGGTAAATATACAGAAGTAAACATATTTTATAGTATGCATCTTCATATTACCTCTCGAAATTTTGATGAACGTCCTCTATGTCTTCTTGTATCAAGTTTAACTGGGATCAACGATTAATATGTCCAAAAACGGCATAATTACGACAATAGAGTACGCTGGATCATTGTTTCTCACAATTTATAGATATCTACACTATACCAAGCCAGTTACATTTTTTAAACTTCTCGTTAGGTACGATCAGTTCTTGAAGCTTCCAATCAATTGTAAGTATTATCATATGTAATGGAACTAGTGGACTCTTGATTATCAAATAAACATTTCTGTTTACACCAGATATATTGTTTGGCAATCACGCGAGTCCGAAGGACGTGATTGCTAAAATTATATATCGAATTGAAACAGAAACGATTTGATAATCAAGAAGACACAAGTTGCATTCGGGTAGATTATATCACGAGTCAATAAACGACGTTTGAACAGTTTATTTATAAATATTAAAAGTACAGTTAGTGTGGTTGCTATGACGATTGTACTTTCAGTAGATAACCCAATGTTAGTGAAGCTATTTGACTATCAGTTATTAGGCAAGAATGTAAATGAGTATCACTGATGTTATGTACATTATCAAAAGTTATTACTTGTATAACTAAAACTATGCATTTTTACCTTTTTTATTGCTTGATGTTAGAGGGAGTGGTATAGTCTGTACAACGGTTCTGGTAGTCAGTTATGCTACTCTAACATCTGTTTATATATTCTTTTTCCTGTCTATTGTCAGGGAAGATAGACGGTCGGCCTTACCTTTTGGCGAAAGTTATATTAGTTATTTTGCCGGCTGGTAACTATCGGCCTAATTGGGCTAGCTCGCCGCGAGGGTCGCAGGGTTCCAGCTATGCTAAAAGAGAATACAGAAAAAAAAAGGAGTGGGCGCCAGGTCCTAGTCTCAGATCCAATTCCTCGTGCCGGACCTTACACAAGGTCGAAGATAAAAACCAGCAAGTCAAAAATAAACAAATCTACCAATGAATAGATCACAGCTTTATTCTAAATATGTTGGTACGTACTATAGTGCATCGCAAACCCGCAAACATATAAGTATAAAAAAAAAACAAAAAGGAATATTGCTAATCATCGACAATACTAGATTCTCAAAAATATAAACTAAATACAAGTACATAAAAAAAAAGACAATAAAGGGGGCTATTAATATATATAAGTAGGCTAACGCACTAAAACATTTCGAGCATAAAAACAAAATAACGCGAGGTTTAGGGGGAGCGCACCGAATATTGACTTACAAAAAAAAAACTAGAATAGACCCCGTGAGGCAGGGCAAAGCAGAGCCAGGTTATGCAAGCGCTCAGCTGATGTGAGACCCCGAATATCAGCTCAGTAAGATCCTAAAGTAATTAATCCAAAATTTCTAATGTCAAAACTACGAGGATATATGGCCATATAGTTCACAGAGCAGTTTTATTAATGGAAATACATCAGGTACATAAATGAACGCTAAAGCAATCGCTTGAATAAACCTACGGCAAACTTGTACCTACGTAGGGACTCGCAAATAAAGTACAATAACGCGGAATTGACAATTATTCTACCGGCGGCGGGCCTTGTGACGCAATCGCTACTAACCCGAGATTAATCAGTCATGAACTGAAGCTGCAGAAGTAATCGACTACCGAGTCGCTACTCTAGCCACTATATCAACATCGAAACACGCGGCTAACGTCAGACGGCTGACAGCAAATGGCGACGAAAATAAATATAAAAATATCTGTATATTAAACAAACCGCAGGCAGCGAGCCGTGAGTACAACCCTAAATCTGAAGTAATTCAACGAAAGATCTAACATACGATTTGCAGGGGAGCTCGATGGGGCGCGGCGGCCGGCGAAAGTGAATATAAATATCTGTATATTGAACAAACCGCAGAGCTGCCTTCACAAAGTCAGGTAAGCTTGATTAATGATTCGATAAGGCTCACTCAAATGCACAAAATGGATGCTCGAAATTTGCAAAAGCCCTATTATAATAACGCATCAGATCTATACAAAAACATGCACTAATAACTTAACTAGACGAAGCGTTGCTATGCCAAAAATTATCGCACATGTCCTAACTATTAACGAGACGAGATACTATTAACTGACTATAAAATACACCAGGCGCAAATAGCTATATCAGATTCTTGCCTGTAGTAAAAACATGCCGGCTTCTAACCTGTGGCTTGCGGGGGCCGAAGACGGCAGAAGCAATGGGGTTCCGGCAGACACGACGGGAGGCCCAGCGGCCCTAGGAGGCGGTGATTGTATCACAGGTGAGTGCAGTGCTACTCCTCCAGCGTAGCTACCAGGGAATTTGTCGAGCTCCTTGACAATTCGATGGTTTCAGGGGCCCAAATCGACGGTTTGGATGCTAGCAGAGTGCAGCTGAACAAAGAGTGCTAAGCCTCTTTAGGGGGAAGTTCAACCTCTCGCAGGAAGCGTCCGAACTCTCCCAAGGTCGTAGCCGACAGGAAATGGATCCCACAGTAAGTCGAAGTCCACAGTAAATCGTATCCGACAGGAAATCGAATCCCACAGGGAAAGGCTATAACGCACAATGCCCAAATAAGTCCCAAATAAGAAGAAACTGGTCTTATCTTACCTCACGCTGGAATTGAGCCAGAAGAAAGGGCAGAAGCAATGCTGACCTCAAACGAATCCGCAAAAGCGAAAGGACGTAAGTACAACCAAATCAAATACGAACGTCTTAAGGGCACATGTGCTTTTTCAGATCCTCCGAAAAATCAAGACGGAGCTGAGCTATACTAATTAGCTCAAAAATTTAGGCACACGGCCGAGGCACTAGCAGCCTGCACCAAGTTTAAAATGGGAAAGACCTCAAAAATTCCACCAGCTTCCAGTTATCAAAACTTTCCAAAATTTTTGGGCCAGTAGATGCGAAAAAAACAGCCTGAAAAATTGTGACTGCAACAAGTGATATCCTTTATCTAGCAACAAAATAGAATAGTGTAGAAGAATTTGTAACAGGGGTTGCCTAAACGCCATACACAAATATCTGTAGGAATATGACCAAAATAAATTTAATTAGTAGAATATGGGTAATTATTCGAAGAGTTGCTTACCAAACTGCTTGATAATTATAGGCAAATAATTAAAAATAAGATACAGCTAAATATACCTAGTTTAAAGCTTGCAAAAATTGACAAAAGCCAACCATAAATATTCAAGTTCAGAATTCAGCTAGCGAAAGTTCAATGCTACGGGGGGCACTCCAAAAGTATCGTAACACTATAAATGCATATCTTGATAGTATAAATCATGATATGTAAAGATAGCACGGACCTATTTATTAAAGTACCCATAGCTATGGCGATTTGCCTAAAGTGCAATTTCTAGTTTATTGTAGAAGTTTTCAAACCTTTCGTACACCTGATATTTATAAAGAGTCTTTACATATAAAAAATTTCTTGAAAGCAATCTTTCACGTCGCGGGAATTCATAACAAGGAACATTATGTGGCTTTGGTGTTTTGGTTTACCACCTTCTTACTGTTAGATGCAACCTGAATATAAAGTTTCCTGGGTGGTGGATACTCATAGATTTTGTCCACACTCCACAACCAATCGCAGGACCCAATTTAACAGTTTTTAATAGCTTTTTATAAAATTCATGTTTTCTGGATCATTCTGTATTACTATCATTGTTTGTTTAAAAGTTATGTACGTATAATTCCCAAATGACATTATTTAAATACCCTTAGTTTTTATGAGACATGAAATGTGTGCTGCATAAATGAAGTGCCACTCTGCTCATTATGCAATAGAAAGAGTTAGCATATCCACAACCCTGCCTCAGTTCAAAAGATCAGATATTATCTTGGTCCCATTTATATTTAATAACTGTAGCTCTGAATTTCTAAGGCAATCGACATGCCTAAGTTATACACGGAGACGTGAACAGAATTTACAAGCGATGGCCACCAGTTTTGCATATAACTTTCTCCACTAAAATACTCCCCTTTGTTGCGGTTTAGCCCATACTGGAGATAATGTAGGTCATCTATTTACGCGATGCTATCGTGCAGTTAGGCTCACACAGGGCTGTATTTCCTTCAGATTGTAGATGAAAGTGGTTTTCAGTAATAGGACGTAAACAAAGGGAACTGCGCTGCACGCCCATAAATTGAGCAAGGTGAACGCGTCTTGTTTTTGTAGTGCGTACCTAATTGATGGGAAAAGATAAAGTAGGACACCGACGGGCATTTAAATGCGCAGCGAATAAATTTTCTGCAAGTTCCGATTCGATAAAAGTCTTCCTCAAGCTAAAGTCGTTTACAGCACAAACACCTCCATTTCAGCACAAAAGCTAACAAGCGGCGATGAAAGCCTAGATTAGTGGTGCGCTAAATTCAATGAGGCCTCCAAAGAATGCCTTTAAGGATAAATTAATACACACTAAGAACCTATTAGTGCTTCCTGACGAGCCCACACGCCGCCGACATCAACTGGAAAACAGCTTTACGATGTGCCATGTTGTACAGGGAAATTGCATTATCAGAATTGGGCCGCTGTGACGGCCTCTTCGCTTTGTACCTTTTATGAGAATGTTTGCAGCTATAAAAGTATCCTTATGGAGCTTAACTATCTATACTTGTATTCAAACTGTGAGTAATAAGAGTATTTTACTTAAATATTTCTAAGTTTCATGTAGACAATACGTATCAAAATCTGTTTATGGTTAAAGTTCTTGGTGGTTTTGGTTTGTAGCAGATACATAAGAGGTTATTAGTATTACTCAAAATCCTACAATAATTATGGTAGATCATGGAAATTACTAAATTATGTATTGTTGTATGCAACTTCAATATTTCGCGTTTGGGTTTCCAGATATCGGAGAAACAGCAAGATCACTAGAATAATCAATAGGGATTTTGATAACGATAAACTACAACATTCACTAGCTTTTTTACAGATATCCTGAATCTTGAGAAACAATGGCGTATACAGTTTATGTAATAAATAATTATTATATAAATACTACCCGATTTGTTAGATGCTAAACGAGCACAGAATGCACGGTATTATTATAGAAATTATTAAAAATAAACTTTAACGAATTGATGGAATGGAAAAGGATTGGTTGCATTGAAGCTCCCGGAAACAATTAAGTGAAGTAAGGAAACCTATTTGAAATAACCGCATGTAGCGTTAGAGAAAAGCTATTTATTAAAGTGATTCGCAGATTCTGTAAACGCAATCACAAAAAAGGTTCTTTCTGTAGTAGTTAAAGAATAAATTTTCTGAAGAGCAGAAATTAATGATACCAGCGGCAAGCCGTTTACTATTCTTGACAAATAGAAAATGTAGCATAAATGCGGAAAATGCACAAAGCAAACCAAATTATTAAGCAAGTGATGGTTGGTTACAATACAACTTACACAATCACAAACATGGATCTCCAAACTGCACTGTGGGAAGCGCAAGGGTGATGGCTGCGACCCCTAATCTATATACCGTAAGAATTTTTTAACTTGAAACTCACACTTGCATGTCAGTGTAATGATGTCGAGTTTTCTAAAATGGAACACAGGGAAAGCATGCGCAGGGCTGTTGTTAATTTTGTTATGGAAATGTTCAAGTAAATTATTGTCTAATGCTAATGACATGCTTATTTTATTACCTAGTTATTATTATTATTAAAGGAAAATTCTTTGTATGTACATAAAGTTCTTTAATTTGTAATTAAATACAACTACTACATAAACAACTACAGCAATTATTTAAGTGGGTAAATTATATTAAATTTTCAAAAATTCGACCGTTAACGGCAGAGCAGTAGCCTAAACGGTCATAAAAATTGTTTACTGCATTTCTAATTTGATGTGGGACGATTTCTTGTGAAGCTGTACTGATTCTATTTCTAAGTTCGTCCAAGTTCAAAATTTCTACAGAATTATACACTTTTGACTTAAGGTAGCCCCAGTAAAAATAGTCAAGTGGCGTCAAATCGGGTGACCGTGCCGGCCACCTTACTGGTCGTGCCGACCACCTTACTGGTCACCCACGACCTATCCAATGGCGTCCAAAAGTAGTAGTCAGATATTCTCTTACTTCACGGGAATAATGCGCTGGGGCGCCATCATGTTGGAAGGTAATTTGCCCTAGGTTCAACTCTGTAATTGCTGGTATGACTCTTTCCCGTAATAGTTCTAAATAGGTAGTGCCTGTTAAGTTTCCATCTAAGAAAAACGGACCGATAATGTGATTTACAATTATACCTTCCCAAGTGTTAACTTTCATTGGATATTGAGTTCTTGTTGCGTTAAATAAATGATGGTTCTCTCTTGCCCAGTACCTACAAGTTTGTGAATTTACCTCACCATTACAGGTGAATGTAGCCTCATCCGTAAAACAAATTTTATTTAAAAAGTCTTCATCGTTATTTATTTTTTGCAACATAAGTTCACAAAATTGCATCCTTTGTTCTGGATCGTTGTTTAAAAGCTCCTGATGGTTTTGAAATTTGTAGCATTTGTATTTTGCCTTCCTTAGTACTTTAACAACGGATGATTGACTTACTTCATGTTCAGCTGCTAGCTTGCGAGTGGAAAGTCGAGAATTATTTTCAACTGAAGCCAAAATATTAATATTTTTATTTGCGTCCACTTTGTGTGGTGCTCTGACACGTTTCTCACGGCCAGTCCTTAAACATCCTTGAGATAGTGGAAATGCTTGGTACCGGACGATCAGGAAATTCCGTAGCAAATGCAGCAGATACTTGCCTTAAACTAGATTCGCTACGGTAGGTGTCATAAAGCAGAACTTTTTCTTGCGTCGAATAATTTTTTTATTAGTAGATATCTAATTATAATTTTCTACCTTTAGGCAAATGACAGTTTTTAATGACAACCCATTTAAATAATCTCATTTTCGGGGCAACCATACACATCTCCATAGCAGCAACCCTGCATGTACGTTCATGTGTTCCATTTAAAAAAACTCATTTTCAATCCATTGAGATGCACAATTTTCCGTTCCGCCTTAAAAAACTCTTACGGTACCTATAGCCATTCACAGGAAAATTAGGAAATTCACTACAGCTGAAGCGAATGCAACCTAAAAAACTTCCATAATGAATTAAACAAGAAAATAACATAATTATGTTACGTAAACTATACATCATGGACATCTGTTATTTTCATTTTCTTCTCCTTTTTATGTAAGATGCCATTGTTGTTGTCGGGTAAAGACGATATTTGTTCTTATTATTCATTTGAAACTTTGTAAATATTTCGAACAAGCAAATAGCACAACTAACACAGGAAGCATTATAAATCCGCGGCGAACAATTCGAAAAAAAATGTCGATGCATTTGTGTTACCGACAAAACCCTACACAACCGTTTTGTGACAATATAATGTTGGCTAAAATTATTGATCTTGTAGATTGCGAAATAAAAAGTGGTCTTATTGTTAAGAAGGAGATATGCGGTGTTTGTAATAGTCATTTACGAGGAAAATTCTCTAAATTTATTTCGGATAGACATGCTGTAAAATCAAAATTACCTTATCTTCCGTAAAGTGAGAACAGGATGGCCAGAGGAATTTTACAAGTTTTGGAAAGGAAGGTCTGCAAAATATTAACAAAAATATAAAAATCCAGTAGTAGTTCCGTACAAAGTAGAACTATCCGACGTTAATTGGCAGACCCTGTTAGGCGAGAGGCATTATTTGATTACTAACCATAACTTTTATTACCAAGGAGAGTTCAAGCAAAATTGTAATGTGTTTGTGGATAATGATAAAACATTTGGAATAGATTTTTTAACATGTTTAAATTCGAAAACTAAAGTTAAAATATACAACAAATTTGTTTGTCAAATGACAAGTCCAGGAGTTCATAATCTAAAAACCTATTGTACTTCTTGTAAGACTAATGTAGTAAATTTAAATAGTAATTCATACAAGTGACCGTCTTTATAATTATTATCTAAGATACTCAAAGGATACAAAAAATGTGAGTAAAATCCAAATTTCCAACATTAGCATGCAGCAACTAAAAGGCAAGATTAAAATTGCACAATGCCATCGTTTGGAGGAACTCCAGGAAGAATTCGTTCAATTACAAAATTTACAATAAATAGCGTTTTGCCGCTAACACAAATGCATCGACATCTTTTTTTCGAATTGTTCGCAGCGAATTTACATTGCTTTCATAGTAATTTACGATACAAGTGCGTAAAGCTACCCTTTAGGCACGAGTGGGGTAGAGTTAAAACGTGAGTAAGCGAGCGTTTTAAGCCCCGCGAGTGGCTAAAGATGGTTTACGCATGTGTATCGTACAATATTTTATCTACGATGGTCTAGAAAAAAGGTAACTATAAAAAAAGTTAAATGTAAATTAGGATTACCAGCAACCGGTCGTAATTTTGGGTGTTTTAAAATTTTTAAAACACGTTGCTACTGACAACGTGCCTAATGAGATCTTTTAAACACGTTACTACTGACGACATAAACTTATGAAAACATGTTATTAAACATTCGTTTTACAAACTTAAAACTGCCAACTAAAAGGCCATTTTACACATTGTCGCAGATAAATTTATTTAGTTTGTCACTCAACACTTTTCCTAAAAAATCTATTTCTTTGTAATATCGATGTATTTTTTTTTAAGTATTATATAATTCCAAAGCGTTGAGTTTTGCGGAGCAAAGAAAGTGGACGCGGACGTGCGAGCGGCGATAAATAACTTCGTAGATCGAGTATTATCACGTAAAACACGTTGCGGTTTATTGAAGTAAGTAATAAATAATAAGTGATCAAAGGGGGACGAAGCGTAAGTATTAAAATCAAGAAAGCCTTACACCTAAAGGTAGAAAGGCATAGGACTAAGTAAGTAAGTAAATAATTCCAAAACCTACACCAGAAGCACGTGACAATATTCGGAAATAGCTAGCAAAAGAGAAAAAAAAACGTTTAGTGTGTGACATAACGCTACCATTAAATAATTGTGACTCCAAGTATATATACATTATTATGCTACACATAGGTCACTTATTAAAAAAAAATTAAAAGAAATAAATTTGAAAGTTTAATACAATAAAATTTAAAAAATTTTGAATAAGATTCTTGGTTAAGTTGAATTGGGTAATAGAAATTAAATTTCAGACAATTTATAATTAATGTTGTTAAGTTATAGCAATTGAGTATTCAATCAGGGCGGTGAAAGTTAATATGAAAGATAAGATAATGTTATCACGTGACAAATATGCTTCCTACTAGAATATAGCATGTAGTAGGTAAAACTCAGAACATTAAATTTTAAAAAAGAGTGTATTAATAATAGTAACTAGCATAATTTTAAAATTTGTTTAAGATAGTGATAATAACAAACACATAAAATGTAGATATATTTTTGGAAAAAAAATTTGTATTAATAAAAACTGGAAATTTAGCCTTTATTTGTATAAATAATGTGGTTGAATACAAATTAAAAGGTTTTTAACAAATCTGCGAGGTGAAATTATGTGAAAATATAATTATGAAGTGATACAAGTGTGCAGTCATTGAAAAGATATGGAATATGGTTTAATTATTAGATGCAAGTAAGAAGAATAAAATAATATTTAATTGGAATTGGATGATTTACTACATACAAGGCATAAGTTATACTAATTACTGGATTTGGTGATTATACGGAGGACGGATCAATCATTTTAAGGGAGTTGCCAGTGTAGCTGATTGATTTTGGTTGGTTACTACAAGGTAGGAGCTGAGAACAATGGGAAATTAGTTTGGATACCATCTGTTAGTGGAAACTTGCCAGGAGGCTGTTCGATTGACGGTAACGTGCAGGAGCCTGGGGTTTGGACGTGTTCTAGTTGGTTGGAGGAGTATCGAGGTTCGGCTGTTAATGAGCTTAGCTGTGGACGTCAGGAGCAATAGTGTTAAATGTGAATAACAGTGAAATAAGAGGAAATCAGGTTGGTTTTTAATTAGTCCTATAAAAGCATATTGAATAAATGACAACTAAAAACTTGAAATGAATATAACACAGTACTTACTTTAGTGAATTGGGTATTTGATTTGTGAGTAGAAAGAATATTTGTCATTTTGATTTGATTATTGTTTGATATTTGTTTAAAGTCAAACTCACATTTAGTACCAGTCAATAGTTGAAAATTCATATAAAATTCAAATATCAAAGAACAGATAACTATATTAACGACCCACACCTTATTAAGGGTCTCAAATTGCATTAAGTAACATTAAAGTAAATAAATCTAGGATTTAAATGTAGAGAGGTGCAACGATGGTGCAGTTTCAGTTCTATCACTTTTTTAAATATTAAAGTGCGGTCCACAAAATTCCATAATTTTTCATAAGACTGTGTAAAGCTACAGAAAAAAAATAATTTTGAAAATCGATTCTTTTTCTGTTAGAACACCAATCGTTGGAAATGTTCCTTAGTATTTACGATAAATGCGGAAATCTTGTATACCCCAGTTGTATCGAGATTTATCCAAGAGTTTTGATTAAAGTAACTGCCCTTTTGTAATTGTGTCAAACTTACTATATTATCCATTTCAAAGAATATATATTAAAATCAGACAAGGTTTCAGGTAGGCAACAATTTAAACAGTCTGCATAGTGATGGACATCGAAGAGAAAGTAATAACCAGTCGCCATAGACTAGTGGTTAGGGTATGAGGAACGCAATACAATGGTATTAGGGTCGAATTCGGCTTGGAACAGAAAAGTTTTTAAATAAAATACGACTTGAGAACGTGCAAGACAAAACCTTACAGTTAGTATGACAAAGATAAAGAATCACTTTCAACGAATGCAAGAGAGATAGCATGATTGTGAGAGAAATAGTGTGTGGCGTAACATATACATAGCATCACCTGACTAATTCAAAATCCAAAAATGGCGCGAGCATCACGTGACAAAATCAAAATCCAAAATGGCAAAACAAAATGGCAATTACTTAAACCAAAATGTGGCCAGCTAATTCAAAATCCAAAATGGCCGCCGCTTCAATTAAAACAAAATGGCGCCACACGTGACGACATCAAAATGGCCGACGCCCCAGGCAATTTAATTATTCAGAATCCCCATGCTATTGCGCAATTGTCAATATAATTATTATGCCCGCCGGGCTTAATCAATTAAAAGTGGTGGGGGTAAACGGTCCCCATTCTACTGGCGGCTGATATACCAAAAGATACCAGGTCCCCAGGGCAAATACAACCCCAAGTTTTCGAAAAGTTAGAAGGTGTATCAGAGTTCGACCGTAAACCTCACAGTGAACGGACGTGATAGATAGTGATATCAGTGCAGCCCAGTTTAACTACAACATACGGACTGATAGTAAGCAATTAGCTATAAGCATATCAAATCGAACTATTCCCGGCAAAATTCTACAAACAATAGACACGGAGCCCCCTCCAGGGGGTTCCAGTACTCCCATGGATACTTCAACTACAACCGCTACGATTAATTCTCAGCCCTTTAAACGAATGAGAGTGGAAAACCTCAGCGAATATCACAAAAAATACATAGCAAGCGAGACAGCTCTGTTAACCAAAAATAAATATTATCTCCCAAGTCAACTCGAACAAGCTCTTCATGGCGACGATAAGCCAACAAGTCATTTAGCCAGCCACCACAAAATAAAATTCCTCCCATATTTCTACATGAAGTTAATAATTATCAAGCAATTCTGTCAGACTTAAAGAGTTTAACTCTAAGCGAATTCACAACACAACACGTTACAAACGGTTTAAAAATAAATCTCACTTCTAGCGAAGATTATCGAAACATAACAAAATTTTACGACGAGCAAAAACTTTAGTATCACACATACAAAGATCCCACAAAAGAAGTAATAGAAGTAGTCTTTAGAAACGTGCCTATTTCAATCTCTGTGCAAGAAATTCAGACTGAGCTTGAATCAAAGTTTTCTATCTTATCAGTTACAAGAGCTCTAAACAAAAATAAGTCACCAACACCACTGTGCTTTATACGATTAAGTAAAACAGATAAGGCTATGGAAATCTATAAAATAGACAGATTATTAAACTCAATTATTGTGGTTGAACCCCGAAGAAAATATCTTAACACACCACAGTGTACCAACTGCCAACGCTACGGTCACACAAAAAACTACTGCCGGTTAGAAGCAAGATGCGTAAAGTGCGATGGTAAGCATCATTACTCTCAGTGTACTAAAAAACGCGGAGTAGACCCTCCCAAATGTGTGAACTGTGGCGGACCTCATTCGGCTAACTATAAGGGGTGCTCACATTATCTTTCAATCAAGAACAAAAGAATTCACCCAAACTCGAACCAAATTCCAGAAAACAGAACCGACCTACCAATTCCAAGAAACACAATCTATAACAATGTTAAAAGCAACCAAATAAATAATCTCTCATATGCTGGAGCAGCTAAACGTGGTTCTCATCATGAAGTCATCGCTCCTCAAATAAGTAATAGCAGCAATGATAATATTGTTGACGTGATAATTAAGAAAATCATTGAATTAATCGAACCCTTACTTCAACAACTAAAATCTCACATTTTAAACATCTTTTGTAATCTTTCAACTTCCAATGTTAAATAATACCAGTAAACTCGTTCATAAGTTAACACTTCTAAACTTCAATGCGGACGGTCTAAAAAGACAGCAAAATCTCTTCACACTATTCCTACAAAGACACGACGTGGATATAGCTTGTGTTACTGAAACTCATTTTATATGTACAGAACCTTATAAAACCAGTGGGTATAAAATCTACAGATGCGATCGACCTACTGAACAACACGCAGCAGGAGGAGTGGCAATACTGATAAAAAAAAACATCGAACACAATGAAATAGTAATGCCACCCCTCACTTCTATTGAAGCAGTAGCAATCAGATTAAAACTATCAAACAACCAACAATGTAATGTTATTGCAAGTTATAAACAACCAAATAAGCGACTAAATCCAAATGATATCCAGAACCTATTTGACACCAATCTGCCTACCATAATGCTAGGTGACCTCAACAGCAAGAGAACAAACTGGGGATGTACTTCAAATAATCCTAGCGGTGTAATACTACTGAACGCCATAACTCAAACAGGGGTGCATATACTATCGCCTCCGGCATTTACCCATTTTCCCTACAGAACAGATCATACTCCTGATATACTGGACATTGCACTGCTTAAAAATATATCATTTACATTCCGTTTCCGTTTCCAAATGATTTTAGGTCGATGAACCTAAATTACTAGAAACTTTACTTTAACAACCTTCCAACACCAGCACCAAATAGCAGAAAGATCAGATTATGGCCAAAAATTTTGAAAAATCTTAAACATTGAGCATTGCAATCACGATAGCGTGACAAGATATTTTACATGCAACATTATTAGGTTTTAAAAAAACACTGGAAAAACTTTGAACGAGAAGTCAATCAAGACTATTTAAAATTTAAACCATACAAGGACAGAAATATTATTCAATATTTTTGGCCACGAAAGTTTTGCATTTTAATTTTCCGAATGTATAATTTAGCAGCTCGAAAAGTTTCGAACTTGTTTAATTGCTATAAAAAGTTTGTGAATAATTAATTTTTATAGAATTCGTGTAATATGGGAAATTAGTGAAAATTGTTTCGGGTGCAGATAACGGGTATTTAGGGGGTATTAAATTAATTGCAGAGGTTAATAAAAGAGATAATACAGCAAAAGCATTAACCTTGGCAAATATTTGTAAAAATAGAGCGACTTCTTTTTTCTTTGTAGTGCAGTGGCATTTTAAATTTCGTCGGTTGTCGTGCCGGATACCATAGTCATGATATTCTTTATCAGATCTGCCCTTTCCGATATATTTCTTTTTATGGCCAGTTATAGGATCTCACATTCATCGAGGTAGTTCATATTGTGACCAAATAAGTATCCATTTTGCGTCACCTTCAAGTCTAATTATTTCGTTAGAATGAGAACCTTGATGATATGTACTAATCGTGTTCTTGTCCTTTCGATTCGAGTTTAATTTCAATGATTGGGAAACACTTATGGTTGATGTTGCTGCCTACATATACAACTGTGTAGTGCTCATTAAGATGCCATTGTGCTAATAATTATGCATCTGGCCTTAATGATAATTTTTTTTAGTTAAATTGCTCATATGATGTGATTATTCGAGACTTTACACATCTTCACTGGAGTTTGCTATGATGAGTGTATCATGTAATATTGACCATAGTTATACCATGCATCATAACGTCTTTCGTCGCATCAGGGAATGCGTCAATAAATATCTCTTATTACTGGCGGAAGATCGGAGAAGACAGAAGGCAGCCTTGACGTAGTCTTCTTTCTCCATTGTGACAAAGGAACGAAGGTTTGGTCTTATCTATTGACGAAAGTTGTGTAAGGTGTTTTGTTAGCTCGTAGATTTCGGTCGGCTAGCTTGCCGTGAGGTTAGGGGTTCCGGCGAAGTGAAGACACTATGCTAAACTGAAAGAGATAGTATCGAAGGAAAGAGCGCCTGGTTCCTGACGCAGTATTAATCCTTGGGTAAAATCTCCTCAAGATTGGGATACACCGAGCTTCCAAAAATAACACCATCAACTCAAGCTAATAACGGTATTTATATTCAACAACATCGTCTACGATTATTGTCCAATAGTTTAGTCAATAGCATTAATTACCATAACAAATATCATATACTAAATGTATAAATAATATAATAAATAAGGCACGTTAAAACACTACGTAGCAATCCGCCAAAAAAACTTGACCACGAGTCTCACCTTCACCTGAACGCGTCACCTGATTGTAATTGAATTCAAAGCTTGTAACCAATGAATAACTAGTTCCACCTAAACGGGGTCTGAGGTAAGAACGACGCAAGTGCCCGAGTACTTAACACTCAACATTTTGACAGTACTGAAAATATCAGCGTAGTAAGGTCTTACGTGGGTTCTGCTCTTTCCGAATAGCTATCCATGGCTGCCTCTGCAGTTGTCTCAAAAGCGTCCCACTTGCATGCGCTCAAAACCCTAAATGCAGAAAGATCAAAGCGAGTGATAAATTAATTTAAACGGTATGCGTCCCGTGAAGTGCAGTGGAGCCATAATCAGTAAGAATGTTGTTAAGGACTTTATAAATTTTTGCCGCCTCTCTTGTATTCTGAATCAATACTGTGCGCAGTATAAGGTCGAGCGGGCTTTGCCTCGCCGGTCTCCGCACTTACGTTTCATCTGTCAAAGTGGCAGCATGCAAACCGGTCACGCACTACGAAAACTAATTCTTTGTAAATGTTAAACTGTTAGTGTTAATTTATGGCAATAAATTACTACTTTTGCGTTTCAACGTGTGTATAATTCAGTGAAACCTACAATCATACAGTCCACAAATTCCAAGGCGAGCAGGCGATCAGCGGTTTTCCAGATAGCGAAAAACTGAGAAGGCTACAAACGTTGTACCTTCGATCCTGATTAGTGCTCAAACATTGGTCCTACAGAACCGGATTTAAACCACATTAGGTCATTGCGGGTCCAAAACAGCGACAGCATTCGACAACATTGGTCATAGGCAAGTACAAAGCATATTCAGTTTGTATTGCATCGCATACAATCGGCCGCAAGGAAGCAGCGTCCAATTTCGCAGCAACGCGTGGAACAAAGAGGGAGCATGCGGTGCCCGTAGCGAGAGGAAGGAAGACAGCAGACGGTAGATACCCAAACGCCGAGTCTCGCGCCAAATTCGTGCAGGTGTGGAGCCAGCGGCCAGCTGCAAGCGAGACGGTAGTAGGAACAGAAAACCGGCAAGGCGGCACACACCAATATCAAATGTAAGCCTGATTTTCCTATGCATAAATTTGGTTTATTTCGTCTGTGTTTGCATGTGTGCATAATTTCAGCTGCGTATTATTGCGTAAACAAATGGTTTATGAATCATATAAACATTTTAATTGCGTGAAATGCTAAGCTATTACGTTTGTTAGCGATATCCCCTGCATTTTCAAATTGCAGAGCCGTTTGCGTTGTTAAAACAGTCTCGCGTTCGTGGCGCATTTTTGGTCTTGCGTAGTACACGGCCATCCGCGTCGTGATTCATTCCCGCGTTGTACCGGGGTCGTTTTCCTGCGTCGTAAGCGACAAGTTTCTCCCGTTATTAGCAAGCGCTGTCTGAGTTATAAACAAATTCGCGCCAGAGGCGTGCGAAAGGGTTTTATCATTAAAGAATATTTCAGATTCTGCAAGTAGTAAGGCTACCGCGCGTAGCATTTTGCCTGAAATATCACAGATAGTTGACCCGTTGGGTCCGCGTACCAGAAGCGTACAAAATTCACGCCAGGGGCGTACGAAAAGTAAGTTCGATCTGTTAAATTGTTTTTAATCGCAACAATTATGGATTCGCTTGTAAGAGCACGTGGCTCTATTAAAGGCAAGCTTACGCGTTTTTCAAATCATGTTCAATCTTTGCAAAAAATTTATGATGAAGATCAATTCTTATCTAGCGCTCAGATTGTTCAATTGCAGAAAAGATTGGATGCTATAGCCACTTTGTTATCAGAATATTATGAGGTTCACGAACAAATTTTAGAAACCAGTGAGGATGTAGAATCTGAAATGCAGCAACAAGTCGAATTTGAGGATTCTTATTTTTTCGCAATTTCACAAGCTGAATGTTTGATAAATGAATACAACAAACAGTCTGATGTTGCACCAGATCGTTCTGGATCTCCTAACGGTAGCGTAAGATCAACGCATTCAAATTGCAGTTCACATTGCAATAATCAAGCTGTACGCCTTCCTGCCATTTCTATTCCCAAATATTCAGGGAACGTGTCAGAATGGTTAGAGTTTCGTGAGATTTTTATTAGTTTAATTCATGAGAATCAAGCGTTAACTAATATTCAAAAGCTGCATTACTTAAAGGCTAGTTTACAGGGTGATGCAAGCCAAATTATAAAAAGTTTAGAGTTTACTGCGGGTAATTATACTCTAGCTTGGGAGGCATTGTGCAATCGATACAATGATCCAAAAATTCTGGTTCATAACCACCTCAAGGCTATTTTTGAACTGGAATCTTGCAGTAAGGAATCTGCAACTAAATTACGTACGATTAGCGATATGTTATTCAAGCATTTTGCAGCAATTAAATCATTAGCTACCGAAAGCGAGCTTCTTGATTTTGTTATAATTTATGTAGTTTCTAAAAAACTGGACCCCACTACATTTCGTGAATGGGAGGTCCTTAGAAACCGGTCAAGTTCTGACCTGCCTAATCTTGATGAGTTCAAGGAATTCTTACAAAATACAGCAAATCTTCTAGAAACTCTGGAAGTAAAAAATGTTAAGCTTGTACCCGAAAGGTCTTCCAAGGTACATTCTAAATCATTTGTGTCGGGTACCCCTTCGTGTCCACTTTGTAAAGGATCTCATTCCTTGTACAAATGCGATAAGTTTGTCAAGCTGTCTGTTCTTGACAGAAAGTCAAAGGCAAAAGAGCTCCGCGTATGCTTTAATTGCCTAACTCAGGGTCACCTTGCGAGCCTTTGTAGCTCCAAATATACGTGTAGAAAGTGCAAATCAAGGCACAACACACTTCTTCATGAGGATAAGCCTCAAAATGCTTCTTCTAGTCAACCAGGATCTGCGATGTCGGCAGAAACCCCTGTTGAACTAAACCAATCGCTTTCGGCATTCTGTTCGAATGCTTTTCAGGTACTCTTACCTACGGCTACCGCTAAACTCATCGCTGATGATGGTACGCCTCATGTTGTGCGAATCCTGTTGGATTCCGGTTCCCAATCGAACTTCATACGTTCAGATCTGTGTAAAAGGTTGAAGCTTCCAATTCGCGAAGTCAACGTTACTGTTTCTGGCTTAAGTAAAGCCACTTCTCAAATCAAGGCTA
>OW679199.1:112655743-112942306 GCA_940337035.1 Agriotes lineatus | reverse complement strand
TTCTCAGGATAAATAATGATTTAATAAATGTTTGTTTATTTATGCCAAATTGAAGTTATTAACAGGGAGGTGATCCATCATGCTGATAGTGGAGGTGTCTTAATTAAAAGCAATAAACGCAGTAGTCTTCTCCACGTACATTTATTAAAAAGGCGACATGTTTCGAAGCCAAACTGGCTTCATCTTCAGGCCAAAATGATCATTGGTTAAAAACAGGTGAAACCACGTGTTCAAATTTTTAGTTAAGTTGAGGTTATGCGCTGAAGGCGAGGTAGTAATACAAAATTCACAAGAACACCACATTGGAGAAGAAAATTAATTCAATAACCAGCAAACTACGTTATAAAGATCGTTGTACTGGTTATTACATCAAATTTAACAAATAGCAAGTAAAATAGCGACCATTCTCTGACGGAGAAGGCACTAGAATGCCTAAATTAATTCAATAACCAGCAAACTACGTTATAAAGATCGTTGTACTGGTTATTACATCAAATTTAACAATAGCAAGTAAAATAGCGACCATTCTCTGACGGAGAAGGCACTAGAATGCCTAGTGCCTTCTCCGTCAGAGAATGGTCGCTATTTACTTGCTATTTGTTAAATTTGATGTAATAACCAGTACAACGATCTTATAACGTAGTTTGCTGGTTATTGAATTAATTTTCTTCTCCAATGTGGTGTTCTTTGTGAATTTTGTATTACTACCTCGCCTTCAGCGCATAACCTCAACTTAACCTAAAAATTTGAACACGTGGTTTCACCTGTTTTTAACCATGATCATTTTGGCCTGAAGATGAAGCCAGTTTGGCTTCGAAACATGTCGCCTTTTTAATAAATGTACGTGGAGAAGACTACTGCGTTTTATTGCTTTTATTGAAGTTATTCACACTTAATGCGTTCCTGAATCCCAATGTTGACCCTTTCTCGCGCCCAAGTGTCTCGCGCCAAGTGTTCCCGCGCCAAAACGGCCGCGCCCAGACGGCCGCGCCCAAACGGCCGCGCCCAAAAGTCCTAGACCGGCTATTGGATACCTTTCCCTGTAAATAGGCTTTGCTCCGTGAGCACTTCCGTCAGTAACACCGTACACAAACTACATATCAGCCATTTCTAAGTTTGTGTAGTTCACCATGGTTAATAAAACTACTAAATACTAGGTTAATACAATGTGTCTTGATCAACTGACATAAACACGTTTAAATAATGGTGCTTTCTTTATTTACAATTTTTAGACAGACTGGCACACAGACTAATAAACAAAAACATGTTTTTGGGTTCAGGAGTCGCTGAAACGTGAAGATCTGTTGAAAAAGGAAGTAAAAAAATCTTTCAATTATACTAAACAGTACCTCTTAGTACCACATGTAAGTGTACCAAATTTGAAAAAATATCTCTATTCGTTTCCAAATTTCCTTAATTTTCAATTTTGTTTTCGCTTTTTTGACACCCTGTATTTTGAAAACGAAGGATTTTAGGAAACATGTTTATATGAACTCTTCTTCTTAAAATAAGCCATATAGTGCCACCTTTAAGGTCGATAACTTACTTAGGAGACACCCTGTATTATAAGCAGAATAGAAACGTTTAATATAAGTATTAATAAATAAAAACAGTATTTACCTCCAAAATGTGACTAGAAATAAATAAAAGTGTTACAATAACTTACATCTGTAGTATATGTTTGAACATCTACAAATTAGAAGAAATAGGATAGAGAGGCTAAATGATTTTGAAATTCGGTCAATAAAGTAAAGCAAACTTTGGGGGGGTTCCATGTCGAAAATTGGCCTGAGACTCGATGGGTTAGGCCCGCCGAGAAATACGGTACTGGGTTTAAATATTAAAACTCAGGTGGACAAATATGATCGGCAACGGCGATGTGTTAAAAAAATGTTTCCATATAAAGCTGAGTTAAATCATATTGACAAGAAGAAAAAGCTGAACCGATACAACAGAAAAGAAGAAAGGGGTATAGCTTTAAGCTTGCTTGCTAACGCCTGAAAAAAAAGAGACAAATTGTTAGGTGCCACCTATTGTCTAAGTTTGGAGATCTCGTGGGAAACCTTTCATACGGCAAATGTTTGTTTTCGCTTGTGGGAAAGCTGACCAAACCCAAAGCACAGCTGTTTGCTGAAATGTTTAGGACTAATCTGGAATTGGCGCATTCAACTTTACAACGCGAAGGACATATATATATTAATCAGATCTCATTTACATTCTCATGATCGGCTGTCAAAGCGTCGAGCTACAATAAATCCTAAAAAAGTACCTGCGGCCGTCACGATGGCAAGGTTGATCTTACTACAACAATCCCGAAATGCACATAAAATGGATTGCTTCTTAGGTACGTTATAACTTAAACTCTAATATTGACAAAGGTAAAAAAGCTAATCTGTAGGTAACTATGATTTTGGCGCAAGAAATGTTATGGCTATGGGTTAACACTTATGCTGGTATTGAAATATCATCGGAGCAGTTTCCTCTAGTTAGAAGGTTTAAGATCAAACTTAAATTATGAGAAATTACCAGGAAACGATAAAATAAAAGAAGATTTAAAGTCAGTCGGAAAACCTAAACGAAACAAATAACACAGAAAAAAATGTGGAAGCGCTCTCTAAGGTTTCTAATGAGACAAGGCATAAATACTAGGTAGATAAATATGCAAAAAAGAAAGCTTGAACGATAGACAGAATACTGGAGTTTCTGCAGAAAAGAGAAAAAATTAAAAAAAACAGTAAATAAAATTCAAATGAATTCAAACACAGATAAAACAAGAAATAATAACATCTAAGAAAAGCTGAGCCAAAATAGAATTTGAGGAAATAGAAACTCTAGATTAAAACTATGGAACATAGAAAACATGAAAAATCACATAATAAAGACGACAAAATTATTACTGACAAACAAAGAAAAAACCCTGAAAAACGATTATCCTAATTTTTTCAGAACAATAAACCAGATATGCATGCAAGTTTCATCAATTATCAAAACATTTTAGATAACCTTGTTACGTGTTTAAAGTCATCTCGTAATTATTTGCCCTATCACTAATAAACCACGATATTGCCCACAATATAATTACACAATCAACAATATTATTGAGCATAATATTCCTAATTAGTTTAAATCTATTTTATACAACACTTCGCGCTCGGGGGCACTGTTGTTGTCTATCCTGTATTTTCAAATTTCTCCAAAATGTTTGCCAAGCTGCTTATGGCCTCTGCGATTTTCCAATTTATGCTGGTGCTGGAAGGGGTGAAATACATTTATCAAGTCAAATGTTTCTTTTATTTGGGATTTTCGCTTGCATCTATGTTTGAGAAATCAATATTGTGTTACGGATTCATTTGTGGAAATTTGATGATGTCCTTGGAAGGAATATTTTTTGTGATCTGCTCAGAAACAGATATTTTCTGGAAATGTACCTCACCCGGCACTTGGTATGACACTTTGGCAAACAAAGCAGAACATCTCAACGATAGGTCCTAGCTTTATTTTGTACTATTTGTTTTTATTCTAAGAGCGTCAGTATTTAGCTCCTTTTAGTTATGGGCGAAAAGCATTTCTGTCGTATGAGCTACAACCCCCTCACGCTTTGTGTATGGGAAATCCGTTTCTGCAAAAGACACGATGTCAGCTAACCTTAGGTGCCCCATAGCCGAGCTACATATTACCTGCAGTCAAAGGTTGTAATATGAAATTTCCGTTCAATCTTTGCACAATCACCTGGCTATCCTTGAGGCTTATCGACATGGTTTTGCTTTTGGCCAGCTTCTGGGACACCTGTTTTCTACCTGGTGAACAGCAACAAGTCTGTCTTTAACTAACATATTCCCCTCCACTTAGGAATTGGACCTCTATATATCCGGCGACCTCGATATAACCTACAACATGAAATTCTTTGTAACTTGCTAGTGGTTCGTATTAATTTTAATGCATTCGTCAAATATAGATAAATGTAGTATATCTTAGAACTTTCATATTTAAGGTATATATTCCGATTTACTCAAAGTACTCTTTAGTTATAACCTGTCAGTCTCAAATCTATTCTTAGATGCGCCTCACGTACCATGAAAGTGATTTTTATTTTATTTAAAACACTTTTGTACAGCGATCCCCAAGTTTTAGCTTATTTTTTGTTTGATTCTGATATTATTGTTCTTTATATATGTACCGAGTCTTTAATTGATATCATACTGCCCCGTTATCTATTCCTGACAATTTTATTTATATGCCCTTGTATATGTATATGTATTGTTATGGTACACTAGTAGATGGATTTGGATGAAGATTAAATGTATAAATAAAATTTGCGATCAATGCAATCGATTTTGAAAAATTTAAAAACAACAGGCTGTGTAAATACATGCTTGTATCATACATGACAAATGTAAATTCTAATAAAAAAATATGTTGAAGTAGGTAAGACTCAAATGAACTTAAATTATAGATGGCATTAATAAATAAAATATGGTAGTTAGGCGAATTTGTTACAATTATTAAGAATAACAAATTATAAAAATATGTACGTTTTTACAATTTTGGTCTGAATAAAAATATTCAAATTTACCCTATTTTACATGTGTTAGTCTAAAAAGGTTTAAAAAGGGTCATTAATAAAATCTACGAGGTGAACATACAAGAGAAATATAAAGAAGAGCATTATAAGTGAAGCATCAATTATAGAAGAGAATTGGAAGATGTAAAAACTAAATATAAGCAAACAGACTTACTAATTATTTATAGAAGAATTCAAGATTTGGATGGAATAGTTTATTTTAAATAATACAATTGACATGTTGTTACATTGGTTTGAGTATTGCCAAGTGCTGGATTCGTTGAAGGCGTTCTGAAGACAAGAAGATCTATTGAGGGATGATAGGAGAGGGACTACTGGATGTGATATATTCTGTTGGTTACTGACGACAGAGGTTGGTGAAGCTTGGAGCTACGGAAGAAGGGTATCAATTGGAGATCGTCTGTGACAGCTAACTTGCCGTGGAGCTGTATGAAGCAGAGTGTTTCCGGAAGTTAGCAGTTGTACGAACAGAGTAGGAAAAGGTGTGTCCTGGTAGTAGCCGAGAGTCGACAAGTTGACAGCTATTGTCAGTAAGCAGTACATCACAGCAAGACTAACTAGAGGTCCAAGCTGCTAACGTAAGGAGGATTACGATCTTGGGGGTGAAATTATAGCAGTGAGAGTAGGAGCAGTGCAAGGTGGGTCGTAGTCTTGTTCAATTAACGCTAAAGTAAATAAAAGACAATTTAAAAAGTGCAATAAACTAAAAATAAGTACTTATCGTATAATATAAAAGTCAATATAATACAAATAGAATTGAGCATTTGTCATATTTGATTGATATTATTAATAGAACTGTGTTTGACATAAAAGGTGACAGTTAATATCATTATACAATTGAAAGTCATTTTTAAAATAAAATTTAATTAACAAGCAACTAGATAATCGAACTAACCCTGAAAGAGTCTAAAGACGCTATCAATTTTAATAATGAAATAATATTGAAAATTCGAACGAAACAATTCAAGTTAAAATAAGAGAAGTCACTACAGTATACTCAGAGCAAATGCTATCAATTTTAATAATTAAATAATATTGAAAATTCGAACGAAACAATTCAATTTAAAAAAAATAAGAGCAGTCACTACAGCATACTCAGAGCAAATTCTTCAAGAGGCGTTAGAAGATATCGACGTTTATATTAAGAGTAATGACCAATGTATTAATGAAAGATGGAATCACTATGTAACGAACGAGTTCCGGGATTAGATTGTGTCGATTGAAACACTCAACTCTCATAAGGGGCTTCATCGGGAGACAAAAGAGTTTCGTCTCTGTCTTGGTTTACACGTTAAGTTACTGTGCCCTTTTGCTTACTTCCTAGTGAAGCACCTTATGAAAGTCAGTTCTTCAATCTTAATAATGGCAGGGTCAAATTTCGGAATTCGTTCCTTACATAATTACAACGGCCCTGAAAGCTTCCGAAATGACTAAATCACTCATTAGAAGGCGAACGCCGAATACAAAAATCCAGATCCGCATTTATAAGGATATCAAAACTATTTATGTGTCACGATTTAACTGTGAGAATGAAAATCATTCTGTTGCAGTGCTACATCGTTCCGGTATTGCTATATGAAGTTAGACCTCGACGGAAGCTTGTAAAAAACTCGATTTTTTTTAATATGATACTGTTTTAGTTTACGAGATGATACAGTAGCTCTCAAGACTGCGTACAAATGGTTTAATCGATTTAAAAAAAAATTGAATCGATTTACGGCTGGGAACAATCCGCATGCCCTGCGACTTCATGCACAGACAAAAACATTGATCAAGTAAGCGAACTGGTTCGATCAAGCAGAAGATTGGTGATTCAAGAAAAAGATTCCCACAAGTGGCATTGCGTTGGAACACATGTGTGGCAAGCCAAGGAAAGTAGTATCAAGGGGATTACGTAACATTTTTTAAATTAATAGACATCTATTCGTTTATAATGGTAGGTTCTTCCGGGTTATGCCGTGATCGTCGATTTGAACTTGACGTTTCGCTGCTCATGGTGTCAGCCTTCAGTCAGTCTTTAGAAAACTTCTGAAGAAGCTGACAGCGTCAGAACCTTCCATTATGTACAACGGCCGTGAAAGCCTGCATTCGATCTATTAGTTTGCAGTATTATTTGATCACACCTCGTATCTTTATAATGATATATTAGGGACCGTACGTCCATATGTACCTGCACCTATAGAAACAAAATGCTTTATTATAATGCTACTAAATACGAAAGCTGAACTAAACACATTTTGTGGATTATTATTATGAGATAGCAGATTGTGTTGAAACAAATCTTTAGCTCCTGCTATTTGTTTCGCCATTTATTCATCAATTCCGGGCCAGCCTGTATATGTTCACTTGAGTTATAACCCGCTGTATTTCAATTCATATCAAGCTTGTCCGCGGAAAGGCGCTGGATTTGGTTTTTCCGAAATTCACTTGTTATCTCCTTGCACCAGTCGCCACGGTCATTTTTCCGTCCGCGACCTCATTTTTACATTTCGCTTTTGGTTGGAGCAACTTGTTCCAAGAAGGCATTTTGCGTGCTATAGCACCTCAATATTAAATTTCGTTTGCGGGCTGATGAATGGAATCAGGTATGTTTTCGCTACTTGGTTTGATATTCAATTGTAGTAATTTCCCGTTTTTTTTATTAGCTCTTTCCTTGACGTTATTTTTTTCAACGTCACCTCTTAATTACCGTTTTTAAATACCGCTTTTAACGCTGTATTTTTGGGGCGATTTCTCATTTGGATTGACGCCACGTTTGCTGTCCTAATTGGCATATGACGTGGGCCTGCAGCTCCTTCTGGAATGCCATTTTGAACCTGCCGTTCGTGACGTGAGGCGTTCGTTTCCTTATCTATTTTGGCCGCGAGGTCTGTACTGCCGAAAGCTGTCACGTTACGATTATCCTGGACCAATTATTCATCGCCTACATGCGACTTTTTTGTCACAACCAGGTTAGTCTCAGATATCTACGACGTTCCATCACCGTTAACCGATTTA
Source organism: Agriotes lineatus (assembly GCA_940337035.1). Lineage (NCBI taxonomy): Eukaryota > Metazoa > Arthropoda > Insecta > Coleoptera > Elateridae > Agriotes > Agriotes lineatus. The sequence goes on along the minus strand of OW679199.1, from coordinate 112,934,727 downwards.
CCAGTTCTAAATTTAATTTACACTTTATACGTTGGAAACTTAATGTAATAATTGTTTCAATTTACAATTCATAAATTTAAAGCTCCGTTTTATAAATTTAAAACATAATGTAATAATTATTCTATGATCTACATTTCACAAATTTAAAGTTTTGCTTAATGAATACGTATTAAAAAATCTTGTAAAAAGTGCCCTCACGCCATTTTAATATCACTACCGACATAACGGTTATTACATATGACAGTGGTAAGCTTATCCCTTCATTGAATTGCAATTAAGAGCCTAAAAGAGGTTCACATATTTTCGCTGTGCGTGTCGCATTTTCAGCTCATGTATTATATTGTATTCAGACCATTTAATATTGTGATAAACAATTTACCAACGTATTACTGATGTGGCAATCAAATATGATCTGCTAATTAAATAAACTTAATTGCTTGCTATTATCTTATTTATTTCTTGAAATCTGTGATTTCTGGCGCCCTGTGTTTTTTTGACTATTATTAAAGAAGCTTGCGGCTGATCAGCTGATGATAGAAATCTGCGACCTAAGGCCATCGACTTTGAAGCTAGCTAGGCCATTGCGGTGAGTAAGTACATCTCTGAGCTACCGTGGTGTATAAATGATAAGGGGGTTGATCTGCGATTATACTGCCATAGATTATTATTAGTAATCGATCGCAGGTTGGCTTCTTTGTTGTTTCAGTGTTTACCAAAAAACTTGAAATCAATGTAATAAACTGAATTCGTATCAGGAAACTAAAGACTTTAAACTTCCATCTTGATGCCGCATCATTTTACATTTCAGCGGGCAGCCACCGCTGTATTACTTTCTGAAATCTTCCATATCCTGTCAATATTGCCGCGTTAAAACAACAAGCAGGCTTGGCCAAACAGTGGAATCAACGAACTGCAATTTCTTATCCTTAATTCTCTTTCGAGCAAATTCCGCGGAGAGTTATTTGAGATTTGCGCCAGCTACTCCTTTTGTGAATCTTGCGAGCAACCACGCGTTTCAGATCCAACTTATTTAATTAAAGTGAAGAAGGGTCGGCTCTGATTGGAGAAGACGCCGACGTAGGAATAGTTGGGATTTAAATAGTGGCGCTCGTCTGATATCCGGCAAAAACTTGTTCGACATTAATCCCATTAACAGAGACTTAATTTAGTGCGCCAGATATTAATTGATTGGACTCGAGCTGGAGAAATTTGCTTTGGATAGTTCGTGATTGATAGGGCGAGGGCATGCAGTTAAGGCTTCCGATCAACTACCCCATTACACGAGTTTGAAGGAGAATTCCGCTAGATTTATTAAACACTTCAGGTTAGGTTTCTGTCCCAACTTTCTTGGAGTCAGATGAAGTAATATATAAAGTAGCCACTTTTAGGTCAGTTCCAAATTCATCATTGATTTGGTCTGATCAATTTCACGGAAAGTGCATTTCACTTGTTGCTCAAATAGCATTTCTAGCCATGTAGATACATTAATTCTGTAAACATAAACAATTTCCTAGAACATGTAAGGTAGTGTTCAATATCTATTTGAACTTAATAATGTGTGCAATGTTTACACAAACTGTAATTGATATTCAGCTATTAGTAGTGGCATCCGTATTGAGAAGATTGTCTAATGATTATAGTAACGAATTTGTATTACTACAACAGTTTTAATCTATTTATTTGAAATTAAATTTCATTTAGAGAATAACCATTATTAAGGGTCGTCCTGACGTTAACACGTAGTAGAATTTTCAATTTTTGTTTTTATTTTTCGGCAAATCTTAATTTAGCTATTCTTACAAAAAGCATGCAACTACGCGTGGCATAGAACGCAGGTACTGACAGTTTTATTACCTGACCAACCTCCCATTTTCAACGAAGCTTGTTATATCTGCATATCCCAAATTTAGAAAGAATTTATATGTTCTATTATGCAACATCTATCAGATATGAATCTTTAATCGAAAGTGTTTTTTATAATTACAAAAAATCTTTAAATTGGGACCCTTAATGAACTCAATGGGTCCTAAAAAAATTAATTTAGCTGATGTTAGCGAACTGAACCATCCAGACTTCTCTCAGGGTATAAATATTTTGATTATCGTGGCTCCCCTAATTTGGCTGAATACAGCTCCTATGTGACTCTAAGAACAAGCACTCATGTATGCTATACAAAATTAGATTTTACGGTACCGCTTCAACTTATGCCGGTTGTCTTTGCTGTTACCCCTCTTTATTTGGTCAGCCTGTGGCTGTAGGAGTAAATCAGATCCTAGGAAACTGCAACTGCTCGTTGGTTGCAACTGCAAATTGATATGTTGTGGAATTCCGTGGCCTTGAAAACTACCCTCGTTGCCAAAACATTTACCTAATTTACCCCTAAATATACTAATTTCACTGGTACTGTTTATACACACTCTTTTAATTTTTAGGGGTTGTTGTTTAACCTTAGTTGCTCTTCAGCGAAGCCTCTTTACATACTGTAATACACGAAGAAGACGAAGAACACTATTTTCATAAAAACTGGATTTCTTTTTTACACTTGCTGACGTGGATATAAATTTTGATTTTTCAATTACTAACAAATACATTTTTATAAAATTCAAATTTGGTACCGGATTGTAAAGACGTCTGCCTCACATCGCGTTACTTGAGTAACTTTCTTTTAATTAGCTTAAAACGACCGTCTATAAGCAACCTCTCTATTCTGACAATCAGGAAGTTTTGACATTAGTTGAAATTCTTAAATTATAAATGCTTGTTTTATTACTAAACTAAAGCCTAATACATTAATAGCAATAAATTGCACTTAAAGTTCTCTGCATCAAACAATGCGTGTTTTCGAACTATGATTTTACATAAAATTCCAATATTGCCTTATCCTCCACAAAGGTAAACTTCATTTGAAGCTAAATGCATCTATGATTTATGTTAAGTATTATTATTTCCGCCTGTATGGATACATAGCAGTATACAGATAAATACTTAAATCATAGTGTCGCTTAAAAGCACTGATTCACAAGCCGCTAGCAAATGTTTGTAGCCTTCGTTAATTCTCAGTTTGCTTCTTATATGCTTTTTGCATTAATCTGTCTTCTTACACTGCTTTATAACCCTTTAGCTGCGCCAGCGATTGTTGGCATTTCGATATGACTGTAAACGCTGAATTAAACCTCTGTAACACTTCTAAACACATTTGTACTAAAACGACTTCATTATCGTTTCCTGATGTTACATAATTAATCTGTCAGTCATCATAAACTTAGCTACATATTAAGCACACATTTCAATACAAGCTGATCGCAGCCTTGACGATAATCTCTGTTAATTATTTACAGTTTTGCTAATAATTTTTTATGTAATTATCATAGTAACTCTTACCATTGCAATAAATACAATACCAATTCTGGGCCTGTTTGAATCTTTCATTAACATTCATGAGTTATTAATGCAACCAGAATTGATGTAAGCATCATACCATTACAATATAATAATGCGCGAAAATTAACATTAATTAATTATTGGGTAATAGTTTAACGATTCGATACGTTTGTTAGATCTCCGTCAGGAGTTAAACTCAAAAGAAACAGCTCCGACACCTTAGCATTATTATAGATTAATGTGCCCTATTCGTTCACCTAGCTAGCTCAGCATGCATGAAACCCTTAGAGATCTCACTCGTGCTTACGACAGATCAATAGTTGCAAAAAACAGAAAACTGCGTTGCTCGGGTGCTGAAACTTACCTGAAACACATGCACTGGAAAAGCCAATTTGCTTACACTAACATATTGACCTTTAAAAACACATATCGAAACAATAAATAAAACCAAAGAAAATAAGATCCAACCTTAGATTGAATGGGCATTTCGAGAAACAAATGCATATGTGTAGTTGCTAGGTTAGTCTAATTTAATTGCTAACTGGTCTAGACGTTGCTGTGGATCAAACTTGTTATAGTAAAAGTAATTGTTTAAAGCCCCCTTTAAGATAATCAAATTAAACTAAAATCTCTATCAAGGGTTGTCTAGATAAATGGCAGAACCTTCATTAATATCTTTAGCCATAGGTGCGTCTCTCATAGTAATCGAGCAATGAATCACTTAGTTAAAATTCACAACCAAAGACGAAGTGGCACAATGGTTAATGCTATATTAGGAAAGATCGTCCACAACTTGGTGTATTAAATCTGCTTTTCAAAATTTCCGCCGATTTTTATCAGTTTTGCCGAGGTCTGTAGTAGTTATGGTATCTGTAATTTAGCGAGTGGGGTGGCGTTCCTTCGTTTTGTTATGTGAACCCGAAAAGATCGTTGCGCTTAGTAACTCTTCAAGCTTTGAGTCCTATGGTGAAGTTTCTGACGGACTTAACTCCCGCCTTTTTGGGGAATTTCAACCTTCTTGGGGTCCTTGGGCTTGCGTTTAAGGTGGTGAGTTGAACATTGTAGAGTAGGTCAGCATTGTCTTGTTCTCCCATCTTGTGTCCTTGGGGTGGTTGGTTGAGCATTGCAGGGAAGGTTACTTTAGGTAGCTATGTCATCTAGTCTTTCCCCTATTAACGGTGAAATAACATGCACGTGTAGTTAGTTTGTTCGTATTTTGAAGTTTGCGTTTTGGTAGTTGCTTTGGAGGCTTTCCAAAATGTGACGCTTTTTGAGTTTCTGCTTGTTGATCCCTGCTTCAGTTGTTACAGTTGTACATTTGGGTTGTTGAAAATGTTTGGCTTGTAGAGCATTTTGTCCTGGGTTGTTAATGTGTTTGAGTCTGTAAGTTTATTTTTCGTGAAAATTATTCTAATACTATGATTCAGACGTTGTTGGTTATTGGATGCAACCAGAGTATTTTAGACAGTTAGTCCTGTACTGGCTATGACTTTATATACTGCTTTTGTGTTTATGAGTTATTTTTGCTGTCTGAGCAAATTGGCTGTATAAAGACTCGTTGGTTCCCTCAGCATTTAATTATATTTTAGTAATCTTGTAAGGAACTACATGCCGTCTCCACTGTGTAGCAAGCCGTCCTTTCAAATGTGCCCATGTAGTCTCGTGGTTATTTCGAAGCATATAAAAATCGAAACGATCTACTTCGAATTAAGTGATCATCTAAATAGGTGCCTTCCAATCCATGTCAGTTTTCTTACTTGTCCACTTTTTTATAATTTAGCATACTAACTACTTGATACACAATTTAAATGCTTTCAAAACATCTAAAAAAAAATTCTGAACAAAATATTTCTCTTTAAAAATATTTGCCTCTCCATTTCCCAAACGGTAATGGCAGAGCTAGAATCTGATCATATTATATTAATAACATTTCGTAACTCTCCTATGACGAAACAGGCGTTACCTAGATTAATCAACGGCCGTGTAAATTGGGAATTGTTCAGAGAAGTGCTGAAAAAAGCGATAACCTGTCCCGCTTCAATTACACCAAAAGAAGATATTCACACTGCCATAAATCAACTTAATAATTCAATAACAACAGCACTAAACCAAGCCACGAAAATCCCAAGAAGGCGTAAAATAAACTCTTGCAACCCACCAGATTGCATTCTAAACTTAATCAATAATAAAAACAGACTGAGGAGAATATGGATCAGAATAACGGGTCCGCTGGTTAATACACAACTAAATCGTGCAAATCGAGAAGTCCAAATATAAAATCGACAGTTACAATTATATAACTAGTTTCCAACCCAGAGACCCAACCATATGGCTAGCGACTAAGCGGATCCTACAGCAGCAGCCTCAGCTATCGAAGTCAATAACCAAACCTTTGCTTCTGATAAGGAAAATTGACACTTAAAGCAGCACCGATCTTAGACCTTAGACCTTAGATCTAAGACCGGTAGTCAATTACGCCTGTCAAACTTGAGAAGCAGCATCTAATACCGAAATGTGGAAAATACAGACTCTTGAAAACAACATTTTAATAATTATCTTCAACGCATCGTGGTACGTACGAAACACTCAACTTCATCGAGAAGCGGGACTAACTACCATACGAGACTGTGTATAAAACATTACGAAAAAATATTTCAAATATATAGGAAACTACACTGGCGCAATAACCTACAACACACTCACACAAAATATACATACGCTGAAGCGAAAGCTTCCACAGGATGTATTAGTCTTATCCAGCGAACCAGAAAACAGTGATGATTAAAATCAGTTCAACAGTGTAATATTGCAAAGTGCTCAGGTGAACATATCTCAATAAACATATTTTAAAACGGTATTAAATTAGTGGGGCCATTAGCCATAAGCTTTTTACAGGACAACACGCTTGTGTAGACACCTTAGTTGTTACTACGACCGAGCACCCTATTGAGGCCAAACCGGTCCTGCAACCGATAGCGGTCCAGCTAGTACTCGCGGAGATGGGTAAGGGGGGTTCGGATTCGTACATCGTTAATTAGGTCGATGGGTTCTTCCATAGTTACAAATGGGACCACAGATTAGAGCAGGTATTTTATGAATTAACATAAGAATTATTACTTGTCAAAAAAACAATTAAAAGTTATCCTAATGTATACCACTGAAGGAAAGATACAACACACAAGTTGTTCCTACGTTTCTACTTTTTAGTTGCATACCTACATTCCGGTAACAAAATTAAAGTTTCTTATTAGCAAGTACCTAATTCAAATTCGTATGTTAACTCGTAAAATAAACGCTCTCTATTGATTTCATTGGTAACTATGGAAGTGACCTGTATGATTAAATGCTGCTGTGCTATGTTAACCATTAAAATAAATTCACTGTATAAGAGCGCCACGAGCTTTCATGAATAGGATAGAAATGGAGTTTTTTGACAATTCCCTGTATATTCTCGAAGCCTAAGGGAGTCATGGTACTTCGGCGTTCCTGCGAGTCGATCCCCCGCTGTTATGGAACTTACCTTGGGTGTTACACTTCGCTCTCGCCGACTCACCTGACATAAATCGTTACAATGAAGACATAACCTAAAAAATTATTCAATAATACATGTAGCAATTATAAATCAAACATTTAAGGGTTGAAATGCTTCTATTAATAACAAACACATAGGTGAACACAACTCGAATAGTATAATATTAAAGAAGTTAGTAGGTTATTTACTTCTAACTTGAACAAACAAACAAAGGGGGCAGAAGAGTTGCGACCACAACAAACATTGGGCAACCAATGTACCGCGGTATGGGCGTTGAGGACGCGCCACACCGGTCAAACTTATAAATGCAGTATCGTCATTACGGGTCGTGAGGGCCTTCACTAGCTAAACCTCTTACGGTAAATACGCCACTTTGCACTGAGTCAAAACGCGTAACACTGAATACGGTATTGCTTCATAAACCTAGAATTACGTTACAGTACCTGATTAGTTGTCGGTAGAGCTCCATTGACGTCAGAAAGAACGCAAGGAACGCCGTAAGCGAAAGCTAGATGGGCAGCATCGACTACGGATGGTAGCTGAAACCGCCGAGTGAAGATGGCTGGGTGGATGATTCCTTCGGAGACGTCAGGGCAATACAGAATCCTTGCCCTCAAGCAAACAGGATAGACAAGGGGAAATGAAACGGCCAAGCTTGACTCGAAAAAAACCACAGCTTCTCCTAGAGGATCCGTAAAAGAACGCTTATGCATCACACGTGCATCGGGACGATAAGGAAAGCCCGGTAGCATAGTTTTAGGTCGTCTTAAGCGGCCACTCGATCACAGCCCCGAAGGGTTAAACGGGAGCGTCACACACTTGATGTTTACGCTTTCATGCCAAGCGTCAGTCTACTAGAGTCATGAAGAAAGTCCCGCCACGCTGATGGAACTGGGGAGGGGATACACGAGCGAAACGCTGGCATGTTCTGTTCAACTCAACCAAAAGTTATCTCTATCGCATGAAACCACGCCATTGTCGAGAAAAATTTTCACGCCAAAGACGCAGCTGCAGGAACATGTGGTTGTCCGCTGTTACTACCCAAGCGGTCTCGAAGACTTTTGGCTCTTAATATGACGTTTACAGAGGTTGGCTGAAGCCAAATTATGCAGGGAAAAATGATTTGGGCCGCAGCCTGCTAGTAATAATGGCGGAACTCGCCGGCTTTTCGCAATGACAACATGTACAAAATCCTGTACTAACAAGTTATTATTAATACAACATATAAATACGTACGTGGTTTAGTTAACCGTATAGGAGTATCGCTGATCTCGATTAATCATTAAAAAATAAATAGAAAATATATACTCAATAACCACAATGCCCTTGTAAAATTTACAATGTTGATATTAGCCGTTCATTACAGGCATAACTACCGTTATCAGTATTGGTTGGTTTGCAACTACCTGAACATGTAACAGTGACAACAAGGAAGCCATGAAACAGACACAGAGAATTCTTTATTCAACTATATAGGCAAATAATTGCAGACAAATTACAGCTTTATTAATTGAGCCATTGGAATTTCAATTAATTTTAATAGAGGCAAAGGAACAAAATCTACAATTTAGTCGGTAATATTTTCAATATTCCATTTCTGGGCGAAGATTGATTTAATTTTATCTTTTTCCATAAACAGCTCCCACAGTCGACTAATTTTTTTCTTAAAAAAACCTAAAAATTATTGGTTACAACAACACCATATTTATCGAAATTGAATTAAATTAAATTGCGGGCAATATTATTGCCACAATGAGTGGTTGTAATAGATGTCATAGGTGTTTTATGGATTTTAAAAGAGGTGACAAGTGTTTTCCCTGTGCTGGACTCTGTACTAAGGCATATCACCCAAAATATGTGAACTTTAGTTCACAAGAATTCGGTGTACTTGCGTCAAAGAAAAATATTGGCTGGTTTTGCGGCTCGTGTGCAGATAGAAAGAATAACTATTTAAGACATGTGCTGGAAAACGTAAAAAGTATGGTCAAAGTTAAACAAATACGAACAGGTCGTAGTACTAAAATAAAAAAATTAGAAGCAAAAAAATATTGACACTAAAAAAGACATAAAAAGTGCCATCGCTCCTACTGAGTTAAATATATCTGGCAAACGGACTGTTAGCAAGAGTGGTGTTGTTATTGGATGCAAAAACAAGGATGATGTAAGCAGAATTAAAGAAAATGCCGAAACTAATATTGGAGAGCACTATGAAGTTTGTCAGGTCATTTTGTATTTTAATTAGCCACCTAGGCTTTAGGGCAGCGTGCCCGTATGTTAAACACTTTTAGTTACTTATTTGGCTTTATCGCCTAATTCCATAATAGTGATTTTGCACATATTTGGCCTCAAGCGCAGTATTTCTCGTCATCCGGGGCACCCCTTTGTTGGTACTTTGACAATCGGGTGTTAACGCTCGCAGGATTTCCGAACCTTCTAGAATTTACGCTGTTGGTGTGACTGCGAGGCCTCGCGCTCTCTTTGTTACCGGAACTTATTTGTTTTATTGGGCGCCTCGCCATTGGCTGTCTTTGTCACCGGCACTTATTTGTTTTATTGGGCGCATCGCCATTGGCTGTCGAGGGTCACGTGGTAACGCCGCTTTGGCTCACGCCACTTCAAGCGTCGTAACGCTCCTTGCGGGGCATTCAGCCGAGGGCCGTCGATCGAGGAAGTCGCAGAGTGTGCCGTTTCGCGGCGCTCCCGCCATTGGCGGGGACGCCAGCCTTTTTCCCGTCTCGTGCTGCTTCAGCAAATGTTTGATAAATTGTTTCGCCTTAAGTGGAAGTTCTACTCAGGCGATTGAACAAGGGAGGTGTGTGTGTGTCGTTAACGGCAATCTTATTACTCCAAGGCGTAGGTGTGATGGAATTCCATGCCCGGTTCTACGTCGTCACGTAAGGGAGTGTTCCCTTTAACTCGTTGTGCGAGGATTCCGTTGAGGTAGGACATCACTTGGGCTAGTTTGCCCGTCGTAGCGGCGTTTGTTGAAGCGCCAGCCTTTGTCGCCATTTTGGGCGCATCCAGACCATTCACACGTCGGCCGTTTTAGCGGCGGATGAATTGCCACAGGCAACCTGTTTCCCGCAAGCTGGACCGCACGCTGATCTCTTGGATCGTCACCAATAAAATTAAGGTATTTGTAAGCATTGAATTATACTAACTTCTCGTGCGCGAGCTGTGCGCTTAATCATGTGAATAACTGTGAAATCTTGTGCACCGTTAAAAACGTACCCTTCGCATCTTAAATCGTTGTCGCGAAGTGGCGTCGCTCGCTCATTTTTGATCTAATCACTTCCCTCACTTGGACTTTGCTGTGTTTGCCCAAATTTTGTATGAACAAACGTTCCTGTTGTGGGACTAATATGTCAAACTGCTTTTGATGTTGTACAGTTATGGGTGTTGTTTAGTAACCGTAGTGCGCCCATCAGCTGATGCTTATTTATAAGAGTTAACGCAATGTTTGCGGCACGCTTTGCTGCCCCAATGTAAGACTGGACCAATAGACGCTTATCTAAGTAAGAGACGCTTTATTCTTGGTCGCTTTGTGCATGTTCTGTTTCAGTGTGCGGCCATCATTGAGGAGATGAATGTACGGTGGAGCCAGTGAGATCAGAGCGTGCAGGTAGGCTTGGTGGTGACATTGCCGTGGCTGAAAAAGCCCCCTTCACGATCTAAGTATTTTTGCCATCACGAAATCGTTGTGTGACTTTATAATTCACGAGTACCCCTATCGACGGAGTGTCTTGAATACTTCGCCCCGTCTAACCGCCCAGGCCCGGTTATTCGGGTTAAGACAGGCTTGGTGGCGCCCTCATAATTTTGACGTACCCTATATATATGCCTCAACACGCTTGCCCAGAACGTATCGGGTGACTCACGCCCGACTCCCTGAGCGTTCCAGCCGTGGCCTTTAGCCTGTTTTTAGCAAATCTCAGGGCAAGTGTGCCAGTTTTCCAGGACTGATTCCGTGGTGCGATGCTCACCTTGGGTGGGTGTCGTAAAGTTGTTTTAATACCGTAACAAGTTACAATCCCAAAGAAGAAATTGGATTAATCGAAAAATTGACAATGGAAACGATAGAGGAGAGTAGTATATTACAGTATAAGTGGATAACAAGGTCTTTAAAACACCCGCGAGTTTTCGAGCACGACGGCGTAGCCGGAGTGCTCGAAATAGTGCAAGTGTTTTAAAGAGCAGTTATACACGAATACTTTACGCAATTTTTTATTATACCTGCAATACTGGAAATAATTAAGTACTAAAAACTTAGAAATAATTTTTGTCGTGATAAATAGAGAGGGCATAATAATATTGCTACAATAGTTACGAGAATTGTTTACGTTTTTGTCGCGTCCACGTCCGTTGTTGCATTCAGTCGTGTCAGCAAAATAAAGATAGCGATGAAATTATAATGTTACCTATATACCTTGTTTCCTTGACAACCTTTAAAGCTCGGCGTGCTTTAATCGCCTGTTTTCACACGCTCAGGCGTACTTTAAACGGCGATTCTGATGCAGGTATAATAAAAAATAATATTCCAAAATAGTTGTTTGGAATCACAGGAACCATTCATAAAAGTTTTACATATAAAGGAAACCACAAACAAAAACAACAGGAAAATTATACAGTAATTGCGGAAGTAAATGCATGTGCCTATCGTGTAATTATGTCTGTATAATCGATAACCTCGTTTTACCTTGCGGTGTAGAGGCTGGTGCTTTATGTGCTTGCATCTGGAGGTACAATGCCCAACTTGCCCCAGATTCGGGATACAACGTTGGAGCGCGCCTTTTGTGCTTGCACAGCAACCATTGTGTGAGGTTTGTGTATGTGTTATGTTGACCTTGTTACTCTATCTTTTAGGTCTGTGGTTCTGCGTAGAGCACAGTTAATTTGGTGCCCAACTGTGAATGGTCTCACCGAGCCCGGTTCAAATCGCAAGGCTGCGGAAAATTCTGGCCCTCGCGGGATTCGAACCGAGGACTTGCTTAATGCAAGGCAAGCGCTTACCCATCTGCGCCACTGGGCTTCTTTCGTGTAATTATGAGAGAAGAAAAAATTGATATCGGCTGTGATATTTGTACAGTTTATGATGCAGTTGAAGTAACCAGGTGCTTTTCATGTAATGGATTCAATCATAAAGCGAGTCAATGTAAATCGAAGATAACATGCCCAAAATGTGCCTGTTGGCATCTTTTCAAAGAATTTAAGGCTAACGACGAAGAAAAGAAATGTGGGAGCTGCTGTAATGCTAAAGAAAAACTGAAAATTAATTTAGATGTAGATCATTTTGGTTGGAGCTTTGACTGGCCAGTAACGTAAACTAGAACAAGAAAGAAGGAAGATAGATTTTTTAGAATAACAGAACCAAATACTGAAATTATTTATTCTAATGCACAAAGTATGCTGAAACATATGGAGGAAATTGAAGTTTCAATTGAAGACAGACGTTCAGCTATCGTGTTTTCAAGTGAAACAAGGTTCACAGAGAATATTGAAGACTGTGAAATACGTTTTCGGGGTTATGTCACCATTCGTTGTAATTCCGCGAATCGTCACACGGTAGAAGTGGTAATTGTTGTGCGTAATAATATTAATTTCAAAATAGTGTCAAAATTTGCATTTAACAACGAATTCTGGCTGCTATGCATTTACATAACTCAAGAATTTCCAAACGGATTGTACACTGCTGTTTATCGTTCTCCAAGTGCCAGTATTGCAAGATTCTTAGAGCAGTTTGAAAAATGGTACGACGATACAATCCCAGACGACACCAAGCATTTAATTATAGGCAATTTCAACTGAAATATCTCGAAAGATTCATTCTACACAAGCAAGCTCCTACAATCAATAAATACGTTGGGTTTGAATCAACTCGTAACCGAATTTACGCGCTCAACACAAAATTCCAATACAATCATTGACCTCGTTTTAACAAATCGAGACAATGTATTTGTTAATGTGTAGATTCCACAAATTTCTGAACATAATGCAATCGATGTCACGTTAAGAAAAGTTGCGCGGTATAACAGCAATTTTTAAAGAGTTAATATCACAAAGTTCGCTAATTACTCCTCACAAAAACTGGTTGATAAACTAAATAAATATAGCTGGGTTCCATTATTAGATAGTAAAGATGTAAACAATTTTACCACACATATGGTCAGCAAAATACAAAATTCCGTAAATGACCTCATGCACAACAAAAAAATTGCACTTAAAACTGACACCCCATAGTTTAGCTGTGATTTACACAAGTTCCAGGCGAAACGCAATCAAATATATAAGAAAGCTAAACTTACAAAAAACCCGCAGGACTGGGAAAACTATAAAAGTATTCGGAATGTTTACAGCGATAAAATTAAGGACAGGACAAACCAATATTATGAAAGTAGAATAGAAAACTGTCGTGGAGATCCGAAGAAGATGTGGAAAACCTGCAAATCTTTAATGAAAGGGCAAACAGATACTTCTTCTAACATTTTATTTGACGGAGAAGAAAGTAAAAATGCCCAGGATATTGCTAATAAATTTAATCAGTACTTGGTAAATAGCATATTAGAGCTAAACAAGTCCATTATTATAAAGTACCATAAACGCTTTCAGTGAATAGTCTAGGCCTTGATTTAGCCTTCTATTCAGCATGCACTCCGCCTAGATTACAAGTTAGTTAAGGAATGTAAAATGGTAAACGCAGTTAATTCTCTGGTTTGTGCAATAATGGGACCTACACTTGTACTGCTTAGAAAATTCTTATAACTGCACAAGCGGTTAACGCCAAGCAGTTCAAAATTGATGGAAGTTTTGTATTTTATTTGCTATCTTTGACATATTATTTGCGGTGTGTACAGCTGAATTGACACAGCGATCATTTCACACAAAGCATAAACGTTTGAGAAATTAAATTAAGTTCATAACCAGCCAGGCCAGTTTTCTCGGAGCTAGTATACTGTTGAGAGTCCTTGTACTCTCTGTCTTAGTTCTTAAACAATTTCCTGGATTGCTCTGTATCCCTTTGGTAATAGAATAGGTTAGTACCCTTTATTGCCATTTGGCGAGCTAACAAAGATATAAAATTCATACCTCCCACCTCCACTTACCCGTCGAACTCCCTTTGATATAATGTAGCAATACGGTTTGCTTTACGTTTCCCGATGTAGCAACCAAGAATTTGTTTTTAGCTATTGGACTTATTTTTAAGAGCAAGGTGATGTACGCTTGTCTCGATTTTTCATTTATTTACATGCTTTCCTTTACATAGCTTTCACTTTCCGCTCGACTAGATGCTATAAGTAAATCAATATTGATCTTGTTGTACCTGGGCTATTGATAGCCTGAAAGATCACTTGATCAGATTGACCTTGCTGCATCCTGCGGTTTGCTAGTGCCGCAGAATCTACTAGCACTCTATAGATTTTAGGAAGCGATTACTATTGCAACAGAAGCGATTACTATTACAACATAACTAAGCAATGCTGATAAGTACGTAATACAATTGGTAGTATTCTTACTTCACTTTCTAGCATCTTTCATATTACGCTGTATGATTGTAATAAGACCGAAAATATTTTGAAGTTTCTATTAGTTTTTGCTAAAACGTCTAGATTATTAGATAGTGCAGACATTCTATCAGTAACATTATTGCTTGACCATTAGTTCGATTCATCATACATCTGAATAATTCCACTACTTCATTGCAACGCACGCCGATTTTGAGATAAAATCCGCAAACATGTTAATGCAGGCAGCTTCTCTGGAGACAATGATTGAGTTATCCAGAGCCATGTTTAACCTGTACTGTAATCCAGAATACTCCAACGGAATCTTGTTAACTTTAATATCCCAATGTAACATTCGTTACATAATTTCCATACGCATCGCTTTAGCAGACAGAAGCTTACATCGATCAACCGCCCGGGAACAGCTTCTCAAAGAAGGCACATTTGTATCGCAGATTTTAAAAGGCAAATAAATCGTTTCCGAAGTTTCAGTTCGCCGTGTCTCAGGGGAGTGAGAATTTTCCACGAGATGGCAATATTGCGCTGTGTAGATTTGTCTACACGATTATCTCTCTTACAGACACGAAATCAAGGATCACACCCATTTTCAACGAGGTACTAGCAGGGGCTAATTCCAAAACATTGAAAAGCCTATTGTATGTATTTATATTAAGTTCGACTGAATAAACTATAGTTGCTTGAAAAGAGAGAAAGTCGGCCTGACTCACATTTCCTTTATTTTATATGAGTTTAAACAGCCTCACCGAGTGCTTTTTGAACGCCATGGGTCATTCAACGATTTATCTATACGCAACTTAGATTCACATTGTTTACATCGACGAGAGAAGCACCTTACATGAAGAAATAGAAAATAGGAAAAAAGACGCTGAATTTGTTGAAAACTGTCTTGGTTGTTGACGTTCTGAATAGAAAGGCACTTTATTTGTATTTACAAAAATTGGAATAATTATTAATTATTTGTAATGTGTTGGATCAGCAGGTCAATGCTCATTTGTTGAATGAGGATTGTACGGATCGACATTATGCAGCAGAGGTCGACGGTGCTCGATTGAAGGCTTGACACATCCTTAATATGCCAGAAACGAGAATTGTTGACAGTGTTAGCCTCAAATTTAGATTTAGCTCAGAGGAGAAGATTCAAATTGCCAAAATTAGAGATGAAGCCAATTCTTAGGTGAACGGCTAAGTTCATGGCGCTAATTGAAAATGATTGAGGAAGATGAAAACAATGAGCGAAGAATAAGTTCCAGTATTTAATTTAAGCATCGGTGTGTGCTTCCCGTGCGTGGGAATTGATTGACAGAAGCCGTCAAACATTTGAAAAGTTGATTTGGGAGAGAACAGTTGCTGGTTGAAATATATGTATGTGAGGAAATTGCTCGAGTTAATGATCCACAATTTGTCAAATATTAAAGGAAAGTCGTGCTTGCCTGGAGCCTTCTATGACAAACAGGAATTACATCTGAGATACTTAAAGGCAATTGGAGTGACTAGTAACAATCTTGATGTTATTCTGTTTTTTCCTGTGGAAACCCATGTGTCGTAGAGGATTTGGAGAATATAGCAAGGAAATTCAAGTTTTTGGATCCTCTAATTCCACTTTTAAGTAAACCGTTTAACTAATAACCGATTGACCCAAATGCTGAAATATCTAAGATGTAAAATAGGGAAAAATCTAAGAATTTCAATATCTGCTGTTGGTATAGCTGAGAACCAAAGCCATGGGAAAGATAAGAATAAATCGACCGAGACACTACTTTATAGTAACTGGTTTATTCTCTTGCGGATAAGCAATCAAATTCCATATTTTCTGATATCAATTTCTGTGAAGCTAAAGATTGTTGTCGAGCACAGAAAATGAATTTGAAAGAGAATACAGCATAAACCTCTAACGGGCCTGATTCGTTTACCAAAGCTTCTTATAATTACGCACGTTAGAGTAAAGCGGTACTGTACTTTCTATATTCTAGTAGGACGGAAACACGCCTAGTTTTCGCAGTTTTTGTACGAAAAGAAGACAGTCGTGTGATGGTTGTGACCCTGCGTCGAAGTTCGCGAGATAGAGCCGACGCATGTAGCCTTGAAGTGAAATTATGGGCATACACGGTGCCGTGCTTCAATCACAGTCAGAACTTGGAGCTGAAATACAGCTCCGAGAGCGTAATGCAACCAGTAATGCCATTAAAAAAGTCGGATCTGGGTTTTTGCAAGCACCGATTGTGAAAACAGTGTATGTAACCCCAATGTATTTAATCCAGCCCGTAATTCAAGGCTAGCTGCTATCACGTTTGGAGCGATTGTGCACTATTGCATCACCGTTGAACACGGCTTCCTGTGCGTCATCGAGCAAACGATAGTAATTAAACTTAGGCTATTAAGTGGGTAGATGGTAAACGTGGGCCGAAACGTATCGTATTATGTGGGTAGTGGCTAGATACACGCCGTACCGTGTTAAGTGGGTAGTCGATACGCATAAGCCATGCCACATTAAAGTAAACGGAGTGTTAGGAACATATTTTGCGGTAGCATTAATGCTTGATATTTTACTCTTTGTACTTTGTACAAGTTGTAAATGCTTGTAGAATGTAGCCTTTAGCACATAGCGATTTGATTAAATTTTACCGTTGATTATTGACAGCGGATAACATTTGTGTATTATCGTCTTCATTTATATGTATTTATGTATGTACATTGTACACCTTCTATAGATTACATAAATTACATTTTTATGTACGCAGATTGTATTTTATTTCTGCCGGGGTTAGAAAGTTTATTTTCAAAGTTGCTATAAATAAGGCAGGCTCAGAGCAAAATTGTATTGACATGCTCATTGACACACTAATGTACGAAACGGGTCCTGTGCTTCGACGACTGAGTTAGCTAGCAAACAAAGGACAATTTAAATTCAAAGTAACGTAGGATAGCGACATAATAAATGTACCGCTAACTGAATAAAACAAATGAAACTATCTGCATTGGATCATTTTCGCAAGACTGAAAATCTACAAAAAGGGCGATATAAAGTCAATTTGCCTTAAATAGAAAGTCATCCGATTTTCAATGACAAAAGGGCCATGGCAGAGCAGAGACTGATGTACTCAACTAAAAAGTTGAAGGAATTAGAAAAAATGGATAAATATCAAGCAGTGTTTGATGAATGGTGGGAGTTAGATATATAAGAGGTTCCAGATGAGAAAGTGAAAGATTTTGGTCACTATTTACCACATCTAGCTGTGTTCAAATTTTGATTATTCAACTAGAACAGCTGTCTGGAGAAAGAACCAAATTTAGTGGAATTGATGTCATCACTCTTGCTAAGATTCCGTAAAAATTGGTAAATTCGCGGATATTAATAAAACTCTTATACAAAGTATAGAAAAGGAAACTGACTGTAAATTTTTGAGATTTCTGTAATGGGAACGTAACAATCGTTTGATTTAGCACGCGAGACACATTTTGACGGGTTTTCTGTTTTGTGAAAAAAATTAGCACAATTTTGTGATACGCGGAGCCTATTATCAATTCGAAATTTTTGACTTATGCATTCGAAAATCGCTCAGATACCGAAATTGAATCATTTGGAGAAAGAAAACATGAAACGGATAATTTCATCAGCGTCTCAGAGATGATCTAAGACAAAGATGTACGAGTGACTAATTGAGTAAACTAGTTCATTGGCGTTCTGGAAAGGAGAGTTTGTGTGATGTTAAAATCGGAAATATAGTCCAGTTGAGAAGTGATGACAGCAAAATGATATATTGCCCACTGGTAAAGGTGATTGCTATTTATCCTAGTAAAGACAACGTGGTTCCTATAAAAATGATAATTCGGAAATGCGCTCATCCTATCCGGCAATTATGTGATGAGATAAAGATTGAGCAAGTTAAACATTCGAAAATAGAGCATCTTGGGAATTCTGAAAACGAGGCGGGAGCAGCTTTTACTAGGTTAACACTAGAATCTGCTCTATTACGATTATAGTGCGTCTAGCTTGTGAATTGTTACTATTATTCCAGTCTGTCACTTTTGTTTTTGATCTGCTGAATAAAACTAGATAATAAATATACTTTCTATTCAAATTTGACCTTTCTTACCTCCTAATATTTACTAGTTATTTATATAAGTTAACATCATTTTGCGAATACGGTTAGCGCACGTGGCGATTGAACGTCAACTACACGCTATTGTTTCCTTCATATGTGAATGAGTGTCTTAGGTCATTTTCCCTTGGGTTATGAATTTCTCTAGATAATCTTGTATTATGTATGTATGTATGCATAATCGATAACCTCGTTTTACCTTGCGGTGTAGAGACTGGTGCCTTATGTGGTTGCATCTGGTGGTACAATGCTAACTTGCCCCTGATTCGGGATACAAAGTTGGAGCCCGCCTTTTGTGCTTGCACAGCAACCATTGTGTGGGGTGTCTGTGTGTGTTATGTTGACCTTGTTACTCTATCTCCTAGGTCTGTGGTTCTGAGTAGAGCACAGTTAATTTGGTGCTAACTGTGAATGGTCTCACCGAGCACCGTTCAAATCGCAAGGCTGCGGAAAATTCCGGCCCTCGTGGGATTCGAACTTTTCCGAGGACTTGCTTAATGCAAGGCAATCGCTTACCCATCTGCGCTTCTTGTATTATTCGATGTCGAACATATTGTAAGACACAACGCTGGATTACTGTTGAAGCCCAGAATTATATTTTATATTGTTGTGCGTATATGGTAAAAGTGTCTGAAAGCGAAAAGCAGGCCACCAGGGCTAGAGTGACCTATATGTTTGGACAGATCGAAGTTATTATCTGTGGTAGTCGTTAACTCCTAATAAGAAAACTGTTGCTGACTTGCGATGGGAAAGGCTAGCCACCTATCTGGATTATGAGTAAAGAGAGATCATAGAAGCCCTTTGTGGTTCAAAACAGCCACTGCCCTATAATAAGAGAAAGGAGAAGAAGACGTTTATTACCACTCTGATTCAGACCGATTATTATTCACAGTAGCAGCAAATAACTTCAAAACATTACGCCCAACTGTATTAGCGTCTGCTACATGTCTCTGTTTGCATCTTTAGCCAAAATACCGAGCAGCAGGATAGCTAACAGCATCTTCCAAGAATATAAACAACCATATGTCAAAGCGATAGGTCCTCGGGCAGCATTTCTGCTGCGAATCGGGTGCCAACCTGAGGACCGCGAGCCGACGGTGTCGCGCATTTAGGTGCCTCAGCCGCCACCAGAACTAAAATATCGGCCCTCCGTCAATCATGGGTGCAAACATTCCTTGGCACTTTAAAATTTTAAATATATTAAGGCACTATTGCTGTCAAATATGCAATTGCGAGTATGCTCCGGTCGTACTATTTTATGCCAACGATTTTAATAATTTCATTATTAATTTTATCTTCTAGGGTGACTGCTTTTCTTATAAAACTCGCTGAGAGCACGCTCGAGTTTCCTGTTCACATTTCTGGCTACGTGGTTTTGAAATTTGATATCACAGAATGCATTTATATGCTGTTTTCGTTTGCTAGTAGTGCAATTTTATTTCTTCTATGTGTTTGCTTTCAGTTAATGCTTTGTGTTCTTAATTATTTTTTCTTTAATTAGCACACTAATACACCTTTCCATATTACACTTTGGTTACTACATCGTTAGTATAATAGTTCTTCATCTGGGAATGGTAGTTTTTCCATATATATAATATTCTGCGTGGTGTTTGTTACGGCTAACTACAAATATTAGAAAAAATTAGATACGAACGGTTCTTCGATAAAAAAAATCTCCAAATTATTACTCCAGCAACTCAATAATAATCAAGCGGTGTGAAAGCAGTTAATTTAACTAAATTTTGCGTATACTTTATAAATTACGAGCTCGCATCGATCCACTCCACAATTTACGCAACAATTTAATTAGTTTATGGCTTGCTCTCTGAATGCACTTTCCAGTATATCTATTCGCTTCAGCTTCAGCTGCTTCGTTTTACCCATTGCAAAATGATTCGGATCAGGCTAAATGAAAATTAAGAAATCATCTTCGACAGCATATAGATACAATATTGAAATAAGTGAATATGTAGAAAAGTAGGTATTCAGTAGAAAGTGCGATCTCCAAATCTGAAACAGGTTTCACATTTTTAAGAGCTATTTATTACCTTTTAACTGTCGTATGCATTTCTGTTCGGGCTTTATAAGTAATATAAATCTTCAATTTACAATATCATCTAAGGCGCTTTCATTTTCCACTTTTGAGTTCATTCGCTAGTAGCAAACTGGGGTGATTTAACGCGCGTTTCTTCCATTATTTAACGAGAAATCCAGAGAAATCCTCTTAAACAACCTTAATTAATTCTACCAAATTGACAGCGCTATAGTGTTGCTCTCTTTGGTTCGAAAATTGTACGATTACCCCGAAAGTGAGCTCTCTGGGGCCTCTTCGGCACAAGCACGTAGATGATGGCAGCGCTAAGAGATTTACATTTTGTTGCGATCCCTTTGATCCAAAATAAACAAAGAACTTAATGAGATGTCACTTGTAACGAATAAACTCCGGTCTTTGTGGGGTTTCCATCTCATTTTAAGCCCTCTGTAATCCGACGCCTTACGCTCTTCGCCAACAAAATTAGCAGGCAATAAAATTTCGGATCGGTATTTAGCCATTCCCGGCGTTGTGTTCGTTTACATACTCAAATATGTTTTTACTGAAACTTTATTATTTGCATATGTAGCCTTCTAACGCCAGAAAAATAAGCAATAAGGATTTCTAAAATGCGCTGTATTCGATCTGAACTCTAACAATGGACGAAATCTAAGCGCTGTTCATTAGATTAGAGCCGACTTCCAGCAACAGTTTTCCTATAAAGAAAAAAGTGCGCCGCTAAGAACGTGCCTTTAATAAGAAGTAACTCTAATTGGGAAGTTTTCATTGATTATCAATCGTGTTTTTATCGCTTTGCATTGTCACGTCTTCAGTAATTATTCAAATTCACGAAAAATTACAAGGTAGTCATTATATTTTTGAGAATACAATTAGGGGAACGTAAGACAAGTAGAACCTTTAACCCAGTTGGAGTATTCTATTTGCCATTGGGTGCTCTACAATTTCTACTCGTTAATAATAGTGCAGATAAGGACATATCCAAGTTCATGACATTTCCGCTAAAACGGACCACGCTTACTAGAGCAACAATATGTATCGTGAGGAATACAGTGACACGTTTCAAGGCCAATGTCAGGAACAATTATCCCAACTGAAGTAAGGAGAGATTATACTACAAAAGACTACAAGGAAGCAGAGGAAGTAGGAGCTCCTCATAGTTGAAGCCAATCGTGAGTCATATAGTCGTGGAGGTGAGGGTATTTGTAGGACGTCAGAAACAAGAGGGGTGCGTGTATCTAAAGCGACTGTTACCTACTGGGTACTAATTTTAAAATTAAGGTAGAAGTAACACAGGACTTGAGTGAATATAAGAGAAAGCATCGCCAAACTGAAGCAAAACACCGAAACTAAGGACGCACGCATTTAAAGTAAAGCTGCAGAATAGTTTCAGACATTGGCCGAAACAACAAGGGACACCAACTAGTGCAGTCAAAACTAGGTTCACAGAGGCGACTGGGCTCTAAGAACGTGAAGAAAAAGGAGTGGATGTCAGAACGGACATGGGCGAAGCTAAAACGGCGACAGGAAAGCAAAGCTGAGCGGTGAGCGCGACTAAAATGAAAGCAAGGAAGGCTAGGTTAAAAGGAACGTAAGAGAGGACAATTGAAACGGGACAGCAGAGTTGGTACTGCGAAAGGAAGCTGATGTAAGGAAAAATTCCAGGAGTAGTTTGACATAATAAAAGTGCTAATAGCGGAGCGCGGATTAATTTTTCTGACTTCATCTATGAAATAGTCACGAAATGATCTAAAATTGTACTCGCATCGGTTTCACCTTATTAGTAGAAGACAACATCGAGGAAAAGAGTCCTCGGTTCATTATTAAAACTTGCGAAGGAACCGAACAGTAAGGAGCAAGAAAGGAGAGCTACTCGCGAGCATCGATAAACAGCTCTCAAGGGAGATAACGAAGCGGTAGAAGATTAGGATGATGGAATTCCTAATACGAAACTAGACCAGAGAATCAACACCAAACCTCCCACACTGAATTCCGAGCAGCAGTTCTCAACCAAAGAAGTTAAGGTAATCCGATGTAGGGGACGCTTGCAGTTTGAGCTATAAGCGATGTGAAGATTTTACTGCCATAAGGGAATGCGTTTAAGGAACAAATAAATATGTACGTGAAATAGCTGTACGAGGAATTCAACTTGAGTTCCAGTTAATTACATGTAGACTTAGCATTCGCACGTATATCTTTGTTTATTTGTGTGAGAAAATCGGCTTTTCTTGTGAGTATCTTTTCAAGTTGATTTTAGCGATTGAGTTGCAGATCAGCTTGCTGGCTTTGGCAGACAGTGGCGATTCTTAGTTACAAGCTAAAGCAAATTAAACGAGTTTCGTATATACTGAGTAAGCCAAGTGAACAAAAAGGATATACAGTAAAGTCTAGAGACAGAAATTAATTCAACGGGGGATAGCGAAACGACTAGCTACAACTGCGAGAAGACAGTTGATAGTCTAGACAGTAACACTATGTAGAATCATCTGAAAGTGTATCTAGTGGCAGATAAAATAATGGACCTCATCAATCCTCCTTGAAATATAGTCGAATGCCACTGGAAACTTGAATGGCTAACGGCTCAGCTTAGAAGATGGAGCTCCAGTTGGTCAACCTGGTGGATTCGCTTTATAAGTCTCGCTCCTGGTGAACGGCAATAAACGCGGTACGGCCCTGCCGGAGCGGCCTTTTTATGTGAGCCGTTATCATACACCAAGTAACGTATTATAGAATACCTTTTCGAATAGGGAAGTGTAAAATGTTCACGTATTGTAAAGTAAAAACTGGAACCGAAGGAAGGACAGATTTCGGAATCCGTTGTAGTTATAGTGTTATATCCCCATTGCAGGGAATTTGATGTACTTCTTCTTGACAAGCTTTATACGTCAAGACCCCACAGTACCAAAGCCAAATGAAGAAAATGAGGAGATATCACTAGGGATCGGGCCCAGGTATTCTGCTCCGAACTGGAGGTTCTACAACGCCACCGTACTTCAATGTTTGTTAGCAATACAGTCGAAAAAGTTAAGTTTTAAAACACAAGATTATTTAAATTCTCGTAATTATTAATAGTTTAACAGAGCATAATATATACAAAAGAGAATAAACCGTTGACCATACCTCTCCTTTATTTCCTATTTTTTTAAGAACCAGGTGCCTACAACAGTATTAATAAATAGGTACTCATAGATTCAGCAATAAGTGAAAAAGATTTCTTGAAGTCACTCAAGACTAAAACTGGAGAGGTAGTAAGAAATGGGAACATAAAACAAGGAAATCGTATATTATGTGATAAATCAGATTCGTAAGCAGGGAGATAGAAATGGAAAAACAATCGTCGGCAGCGACGAAAATGAAGGGAAGTAACAGATCTTGAGCATTCCGCAAAATCTTGGCAGAGCCTAGTGAGTCGCTGGCCGCTAAAGTTCAGCGATATTTGCGGGCTTGCAAATAATACGGCTCATAGGGTGAATTCTGTATGCGATGTAATGAATGGCTTTTCAGGGCAACGTTAGCGGACTGATAAAGAATGTACGTCAGCAGGACAAAGATTTTCTACGGACAACTAGCTTGAATCCACACGCGTTAAACAGGTTTCTCGAGGTCGCTTTGTCGAACACTACTTTACACGCTAGTTGCGAAATGATATGCTGCGGAACAATGTAGGATGTCCCTTTGACTATTCAATTCACCTGGTATCTGTCAAAAACTGACCAATGAAGATCCAGACATTTCTTTACCAATCAAAAAAATATCAGTGGATATATCTTCGCGCGTGAGATACCAAGCTGCCGCTTGAGGTGTCGGTCGGGTAACCTGATGTACTAGTACCAGAGACGAGTCAGACAGTTTCATGATGTGTTGGCTCCTAGTATCGTGGACGAGTTTCCCGAAGCAGATCGCATAGTTGTCCACCAAATAAAATTGCCTGGTAAGGTACCATGTACCACACATGTGGGCCTTTGGGTACGCTACGCGAGTGAAGATGATGCAGATATAAATGTTGCAAATGCAGAAATGTGTAGCAGCAAAGTATGCGGCAGAGACTTTACTCTCAACGGTTACTCGTCAGATGTTTACACCAGTACTAGGGGAGATCGGCAAGCCCTGGGTACAGCGGCACTTTGCTACGGTGGTTCCCCATATGCCGATCGGAGGCTTTCGCATCGGCTCCTGTGGTGACCTAACGAACCAGAATAGGTAAAATAGGCTTCAAACCGTACCGGGTCATAACAAGAAGGCATCTATCCTAGGATACGTACCGCTGTCGCTTATACTGTCCTATGAGCTCCGCCTATGGTTCGCGACGTAAACTAGCATGGCTAGGTGATGCAGGTCGATTTGAAATTCCGGGAAATCCAAAAACAGGACGAAACTAGGAATTGGAAATGGGTAGGCTGCTTTTTGAAAAGCTCGATCTATTTGATAATGGTCGAAATTGCCTAAATGCAAGAGTTAGACTTTCCCAAACAGCTATAATCACGGAACAATGTGGCCACCGACCCATAATCTCTCTGCTCGATTATATCTCGCCAACTACTGATCTAACAAAGGACTTCCGGGATTAAACCCTGTCATGATTGAGGTCGAAGAGCTCAACGTTTCGCCCACTTTCGTAAGGGGCTTCCTCGGGAGGAAAAGCTAATGAGCACGATAACTCAACGTGTAAACCACGCCAGAGGCGCAACTCTTCTAACGATCGGAAGGAGAAAAGCGATTTATAGGCAAATAAGCAAAATTCGCAAAGCCATTGAGATTTACAAACTCCCTAACAATCTCAATCGGGATGAAGACTTTCCCCTTCCTTTTATGTGAAAAGTGCTAATTCCTAAGCCCCGCCCACCGCCACTGAACGGCGACGGCACTTGCTGAACGGCGACGGAACTTGTCTATAAATTCTTGCTTTTCTCCTTTCGCCTCTGGCGCTCTTTACACATTGAGTTACCGTGCTCTTCTATCCCTTTCCTTGCAATAGAGTTTCGCCTCTGGCGTGGTTTACACGTTGAGTTACCCTGCCATTTGGCTTTTCCTCCTGATGAAGCCCCTTACGAAAGTGGGCGAAAAGTTGAATTATTCGACCTCAATCATGACACGGTCCAATCCCGGAAGTCGTTTGTTACTTAATGACAATGGCCGTGAAAGCCTCCGAAATCAACTACTGATCTGTCTATTACCCCTAAAATCTTCGGGCGAGAGGATGTTCGCCGCGACGAAAACGCGATTCTATTTGCATGCATTCCAACGCCAGTGGCGGCGGCGGCGGGAATTTCCTAACCAGTGCCAATATTATACTTCTAGTAAAAACAACTACTAACGTATCTAATTTGAGCATATTTTCTTGCAATAAACAATAAAACTAATAGAAACATGAATTTTCATGTTCAGAAACTAGCAGAAAAAATTGTGTTTTTCTAAATTCCTAAAATTAAAGCATAACGAAGGATATGGTTTGTCTTTACTACCAAAAATTAAAAAGAAATCTATGAAAAACATGGAACAAAATGGCTAAAAATTATTTCACTTTGCCTAGTAACGTATTTGCACATAACATGCGACTCCTTTTGGAAATATTAAATTTATTAATTGATTTTTATACCACCTGATATTTGCAATTGCCCATATTTCACTATATCAAACTAATTGTTGTTCTTTCATTGACATTTATAACATTGAAGTCAAGTAATTTATTTCCGTCTTACCCCGTCTTCTCCGCTGACGAACTGCAATGACTTCTAAAGCTATAGAGAAAAACTACGTTATAAAATAACCCTACTCCTGTTTAGTGGCGGCGCGATCGACCCATGTTGTCACATCAGCGCCACTTTGGCAAACCGGAAGTTAGTTTCCGGTTCTGCATCGTAAATTTTGTTTTCTACTGCAAGGTGCACGTTAGAGATGCCAGCGGAGATTGCGTAAAAATTATGTTAGCGTTACTGCAGACTGCAAGGTCATTTATCCCACTTTTCTTTCTTCTAAATTAAACTCAGTGGCACGTAAATCTTAGTTGGTGTTAAAATAATATGTTTGCGATGGTCAGTTTTTTCATTAATTGATCATTTTTGATATAGCTCCTGTATGTTATCTATCAGTATACCTTGTTCGCAGTTATTACTTTTTACTAGGATATTACTATTAATTAAGGTTCTTTTTTATTAATTGAAAACAGTTAAAGCTATTTATTTTCTAAATAGCAATGCCGCAAAGGAAGGCCATCTAAAATTTATCTTTAACTCCTTTTCCTCGATTAAAATAAATGTCTGTTGAAACATAGCGTTTCCCATCTACATGTAAAAATATTACCTACTAAATAACACCTATATACCACTGTGAAAAATGTAGTAGAAATGCAATTTTCGGTGCTTCTCAGAAGAATTTCTGTCTAGAAAGAAGGATAAACTGCCATATCAGTTGATAAATATTCCTTACGTTATATGTCCAATGTGGAAGAATAGAACAAAAGTTTTATTTCGTCCATTGTTATTGCTTTTATTTCATATTTGTATTTGAAACTTTTTTATGCGTTTATCGATGCCCCTAGATTGATCGCCGCCTGATATACAGGAATCTCTGCATCAACCAAAACATTTTTAGACCACTGGACTTTTCTCCAAAAATTTCTGCAAGTTGGCTCAACTGTATCCCTAGATAATAATTATCGTCGAAAAAGTAGTTTCCTTAAGAACAAAGACGCTGTCTGATGAAAAGCCACCTCTCACAGGAATTAATAGTCTAATTAACTCTAATCGCCCAATTTATACAGGTCCTTTGTGACTAGCAAGCGGTAGGACGCGTAACGCATACTGTGACAATTTTACTATCGGAAAGTATAGAACTGTTTCCAACCATTTGGAGTTGTAATTAGAGCGTTTACTTCGTGAAGCCGTGTAAACTATATTCTAGAAATTTTAAAAAACCTTTATCTATACATCATCTATCCCATTGGTCCTGACACAAATTAAAAAGTTGATTAATTTTTTAAACAGTTCCAGGTTAAATAGGTGCACGCCCTGGATGCCTTCCATTAAATATTCTAGGTACTTCTCTATTGGATCTTGCATTTTCACCAGTAATTCTAATTATTTCTAATTTCTCAGCCACAGTTAAACGTAATTCAGCCATTATTAATAGCTAATGACGTTTGCAACAATAATAAAAATGCCGTTCCTCCATGGCACCATTTGATACCAAATTAAAAGTTGAAATTTGGGACTTGGACAAATTTATGGATAAAAATTAAAAATTCGAATTATTAAACGAAAATCGGTATCTGGGGTACTCTTTTGATTCTAAACAACTTTTCTAAATAACTTTTTGCTGTAACTCTAACGCGATGCAAAATATTGACAATACGACTCATGTTCTTCATCGTAGTAGGCCAGGGTAATAACGTCATTTGCGCTCAAGGACATGAATAGATGCCTCTTGGTGAGTTGTACAACTGGTAAAAAACTCGAATCGATTCATACAAAAACAAATAGAATACAGGGGTGCTTCCACGTAAAGTGAAACACACTGTAGCTGGTATAATTTTTCCGAATGAACTTTGATTCAGAATGCACTTTCGTTAATTAGTCAGTCTCATGGAATGTACGTTTTTTCTAATGTGATTTTGGTTGGTTTGGCTGGTGTATATACAATAAATAAATATTGGGCTAGCAAGATAAATAAACAAGGCAATTAATTGTTAAAACAATAAGGCGTATAAAATGTCGTATTTAAGTTTAATTTCAAGATGTAGAAACAAAACAAACAAATTGCTTCAGAGTGAAATAAATCCACTAAAGTGTCCAATCACGTAAAATCTGGGCGATAAATAACTTTATACTTTAGACTTCAAAAGGTAATCTACCTCTCAAATACCGTCAAATCCTTGATTAACCAGAAAGGTTGCAGTAAGTCATAATGATATTACACCAATTTTGAACCAGATTGCTGGAAATTTTAAAGGTAATATGCGCTTTCAAAGCACTTACCAAAAAAATAAATGCCTATAACAAGTCCTGTAGCATCAGCTGGAAACTAAAGACTAAATATTCCTATACTGGCAATAACTCTCCTCCAAAGTTATACATTGGAACTTTTTAAAAGAAGAAAAATACCAATAGTAAACGAATAGTTATCTGAATTTCAACTTAAAATAAAAACGTAGGGAACCCAACGTATACAATAATGCTTAAAAATGTTCATAAATACTGAAGCTGGAAATAAAAATACGGAAAAGTATTTTAGGACCGCTACAATTCTCTAGTTGAACCTTATCCAATGCTTTACACAACTAAACAAAATGAATAAAATGGGGTCTAAAGTCATTTTTCTTATTATTTTGTATTACGCACTTAACAATGTGATTTCTTGATAGTTTGCTAAAAATGTTTATCGTTTCTTAGAGAAGAAAACAATAATATTCAGCGTCAACTCCTTCAATATGACCTGAGGATGGAGTATCTTTTGAATCAATACTTATAATACCTTTGTAGTTGTTCATCATACTTAAGTGTCTCCATTATAGTACTGTTTGATCTAGTTGCTCTACGGGTTTTTAGTAATCTAGTGATTGCGTTGTGAAATGTGTGCATGTACAAATAAAATTTTACACGTAAGTAATGTTTGAATTTGGACACCGCTATCCTAAATCACAATCGAAGATTGGCTTCCAGCATGCGGGGAATTACCGGAAAGAACAAAAGCCCAGCAATGCGTGAGTCTGTGAGCAAGTAACCACGGCGCATCCTCACTTAAATTCCCCAAGACATAATCCATATAGTACGAGCCGAAACGGATATAAGAAGACGATGCCGGGCCAGTTGAAGTCAGAAGTCGAGCTCCATCCCGAAGCCGAGCAACCCGTAACCAGAGCAGACTTTTTAGTTGAGCTCTTCAAGTCCGAATCCGGCACTTGTTTTGCTTCACCCCTAAAAGCAAACCTCCGCCTGTCCATTGTTTTATCAGACGAAACCGACCAGCACTCCGAAACCTACATAAGAAAGCAACACCATTTTCTAATCTCGAACCACCCCCGGCGAGCCGATTTGGTGAAATCCATTCTCGTAAACCTACATAAGCACCCGCTGTCGGACATATTTTTGTGAGGAGAAATCTATTCTCCAAAACGTACAAAATTACCCCTTAAATGGCGCACCCCCGTTGAGCCGATTCTTCTTCGGCGCAGGAATTCATTCCCCTGGACCTGCAAAACCTAACTTAAACCGGCATTACTGTACCCGTCATCGAGTAGGCATATATAAGCAAGCCGCTCATAGCCCACCAGCCAGTAGAGAGACCCGGCCTAGGGGTGCCGTAGCTAACACCGAAGACCGACGTAGGTTGCACCATTTTATTTATTTTATGTAATTTTGCACTCAGCCAACAGCCGTTAGGCCAACTATAGACGTCGCTGTACATTTTAAGGGGATAATGGAGAATTTTATCACGAACACCGCAGTAATTAAACAAAAGCACTAGAAGATCCTGTGACGTACTCTTATAAAATGACAGGTAGTTGAATTAGCCTTGGAAAACTGCACTCAAAATCTATGGCGAAACCGATCAGAATTTTCGACAGCGTTCGAACTATTTTTCAGATTACGCGCCTCGTCAACCAGACAAAACACTAATACGTGAGATTTGGTTCCTTGGGTAAAATTAACCCCAAAAGGGTTACTCGTAAAGAAGCTACAGAAGAAACTTTCTTAAAATCTTCAATCAGGAAGGTGTGCCGAAAAAACACTTTTTGAGATCAAATAAAGGTCGACGGGTGTTCAAACACCAAAATAGCTAAAAATATCTTAATGATTCTGACATAGAAAGAGCCAAGCTAAAGACGTGAAAACGTGATTTAATCGCAGCCGGTAAGATTCGAACTTACGCTTTCAGAGGAAGTCTAATTTGTGGTTAATCGCTTTGTTGTATTATGAAGAGTACCTATATGACAAGGTGACACATGCAGGCAAGCACCTACGCAGACACGCATTTATATATAAGTAAATGTTCAACTAGGTCGAAAGTTAAAATTATATGCGTTTTCTATACTGAACTTCATAGTAAATAATGTACATTCGTATGGCAAAAAGAATGAAATCAGCAGGATTAATATGTCAAAAATCGTATGTTCTTAAGTTTAAAGATCAAAAATACGCACCCACTTGAATTATTATGTATTTCAATTTGCGATTCCAGCATATATAGAAAAAAATAAACGCCATTTACACTGTCTCCTTTTTCAGCTCCAGAAACACAGACGCAGTCCATATGCAGCATCCTCAGCGACATGTTCTCGTTGGGGATGGTGGTGTGCGCGATCTTCAACCAAGGGAGGCCCCTCATACAAGCCGGAAACTCCAGCTCAGCTTACCTCAAGCAACTGGAAGTTGTGAGTATCGTTTCTGCGAAAGCAATTATATAGTACCCCGCATGCAGTCCGCGTCAAAATGCTAAAGGGAGTAATTAATTAGACTCCGCAAACACTGTTACAACATATGCACAAACGCGGAAATCTCAAGCGTAATTGGAGTGCTGCAAATATAAAGTACCCTCTGTTCTTTGTTAATTTCTGCGGCTGCATCTTTAGGAACAAAGCCGTCGACCTATACAAAAGCACAATTTCTTTCATGGCGGATGAAGGGAGGAACAGTTATTAAGAGCGGTAATAAACACAAATACTAAGCCCGCCGCTGCTTTTGCATGAATGGGACTTTATTTGTATTCATAAATAATTCCGAGTAACAAGTTATTCTTGCGCCCTCGACAAAATCCCCAGATCCCTATAGCCCTGTTTTTACTTTTAATTTAGTCTCTCAGGCTTTGTGGTATTATTATGAAATCATGACGTTTGGTTGGGTATTTCCGTATAGTAGACATTTTAAAATATTAATCCACTTCGTGTTTTAAAAGGAAACTCTAAGTTAAAGGTTATTTAATAAAATTGTATATAAAATAGTATATTATTATACTAGTGTGTAGCACGAGTCGGTTTGGGGCAGGACGATCGCAGCAAGGAATGCTTCAATGAAACCGGTCCTACAACGCCTCTTATTAAACGAGTATAATATAATGTTACGTTTTACGTTCTGGGGCTATTAAAAATTATACGCCGCTTCTTGTACATGCATTTATTTACAACGATTTATCTTAACTATTTACAAAGCAACTATTAAACGCGGAACACAAATTATTTATAAATACAGGAACCATTTCTAACAACGAATACACTTATTTATTTATACACCGGATTAAACATCAATGATTTATGTGGCACGAGTTATTTACCTGGCAACTTCACGCTTTAAAGCTGGATTCGCCACTGAAGTGTGATTTTCGCTGGCCTTATTTATATCGCTGGGTGATTCATTCCGGAAGCGTCTCGACCCTTCCGGCAACGTTGACGTGTCAAGCGTATTAATCACCGAGGCCGCTGACTCATCCGTCGCACCTGGCTCCAAGGTCGTTTCTCGAAATTCTGGAATGTTCTGATGCAATCCGGTCCGAAGGTCTTTACACTTTCTAGAATTATCTGGAATGTTCTGACGCGATCCGGCCCGAAGGTCGTTACACTGCTCCCGCCTTAGGTCGTTCTGTCCCAGAACGAGTTGCAAAGGGTGCCTATCCTCTCGCTCTTGTGGGGTTCGATGGCGGTACTTACAGGCGGTGCACTTCTTGCACACGGACTCTCTGAAGAAGTAGCAGTCCACCGTGGGCTCAATGCTTCGCAACGGGCTGTAACAGCAGACCTCGATCTGGATGCCGGCCCGGTCGAAGACTACTTCCAGCATGCTGCGTACAACCCTCCAGTCCAACGAATCCAGGCCGCATCCTAATTTCGGCACCGCTAGCCGGGTTTCGCCGTTCTTTACCATCTGCTCCTTAAGGTCCAAAAGAGCAGACCAGAGCTCCTGGTAACTAGGTTTTTCGTACGACAACCTTTTCGTCACCAGGTAATAAATGGAGCTATTGCCTTCCTTCAGCCGCAAAGTTCTGCCAACCTGAGGTGCCTCCTCTCGCAGCTGGTCTAACCGGCCAAACTTCTTCCGGAAGGCAATGGCGATGCCCCTAGACATCCGGAGGTCCTGGGCGACGCAGTGTGCCAGGGCATACCGCCGCAGCGTGTCGAACAGGTCACACTACACCTCTGTAGTGACTCCAAATCGCGCAGTCTTCGTACTCCCATAAGCGGCCATAAACTCCTGGAACAGGTACCTCCGGTCTCTAGTTGTCTCAGAGGTTGCTCCGTGACAGCCTCCACTTTCTCATTGGTTCCGGAATATGGGGCCAACCAATTGAAGTGCACCACTCTGCACTTTCTTCGAGGAGGTTTCTGGATTCGGTATACCACGTCAGTCAGTCGAGCAACTACGGTGTAGGGGCCTTCCCAGTTCCTTTGGAGCTTGAGGGAGAGACCACGACGCCTCTGAGGGTTATGAAGCCATACCAAATCGCCAGGCTGGAAACC
This sequence comes from Agriotes lineatus, assembly GCA_940337035.1. NCBI lineage: Eukaryota > Metazoa > Arthropoda > Insecta > Coleoptera > Elateridae > Agriotes > Agriotes lineatus. The sequence continues at coordinate 112,901,699 of OW679199.1, read as the reverse complement.
ACCGGCCTCAGCGCCGGTATCATATCGGTCCTTCATTCGGTCGCTAGCACCCTGAATGTTTCGGCGTACGGCGTCGTGGATCTCTTCCATCCTCTTCTTCAGGTTCCCCACGTAGTCCTCGCCGGCCGTTTCTTCGCCAGTCTTTCTTCCAAATTTGAGGTCACATGGCAATCGCAGGTCGCGCCCAAAGGGTACCGCGGCTGGGACGTGATTGGTTGTCTCTTGCACTGCCGATCGGTAGACCATCAGGAACAGGTGAATGTAATGGTCTCAGTGACGCTGATGCTCGGAAACCACCTTGGACAGAATGATGCTTCCCCATGGTTCAGTTCATCCTTTTCACCATGCCGGCCGATTGAGGACGGAGGGCAGTGGTCCGGGTCTTGTGTATCCCCAGTAGCTTGCAAGCGTTCTGGAACAGTCCAGACTCGAAATTACGGCCCTGGTCGGAATGTAACTCCAGGGTGACTCCAAAAGGGCTGAAGCACTCCTTCACCAGAACATCAGCGACAGGACCGGCCTCTTGATTCGGAAGGGCGTATGCTTCGGGCCACTTGGTGAAGTAGTCCATGCACACCAGGATGTATTTATTTCCCGATTTGGTTTCGCGGAATGGTCCAGCGATGTCGATGGCTATCCTCTCGAACGGACTACCGACGTTGTACTGCCGCATCGGAGCTCTACGTCTTCCAACCGGTCCGTTTCCTGTAGCGCAGGCTTCGCACCTCCGGCACCACTTTCGCACATCATCTTTGCAGCTCGCCCAGTAAAACCTGTCTCGGAACTTCTGCAACGTCTTCTTCAATCCAAAGTGTCCCCCAGAGGAGCCATCATGCAGGTGGCGCAGAACCTCGGCCACTCTACTCCTTGGAACCATCAATTGTGATCTCATTGCCCTACCGTCCTCGTCTTCCAAAATTCTGGTCAGGTCGTTGTTGTCCAGCTGCAAGCAGTCCCATTGCGCCCAATAGGTCTTCATCGTTGGGTTGGTGGAGGAGACATCCTGCCAGGTAGATCGACGACCATCTCGCTTCGTCAACTACAGGTGTACGATTGGTGGGTACCGCACGTCTCTCCAGCTTCGAACAATGGCCGCAGTCCGCAGGACAGGGCCTCCTGGCTAACGCATTGGCGTTGCGGTGGGCTGTGCCAGGTCGATGATTTATTTCAAAGTCGTACTCTTGTATGCGCTCGATCCACCTAGCCACTTGTCCCTCAGAGTTCTTGAACTGCAGTAGCTATCTTAAAGCAGCATGGTCGGTCCTCAGCAAGAATATTCTGGCATACAGATATTTATAAAAATGCTCCACGGACTTGACGACTGCCAGAAGCACCTTCCTGGTTACGCAATAATTTCGCTCTGGCTTGGACAGGACCTTGCTGAAATACGTCAGGACTTTCTCTTGTCCATCTTGGACCTGGGACAGAACACCACCTGTTCCGACATTGCTGGCGTCAGTATCGAGAATAAACTGGCCTTCCTGACGTGGATAGCAAAGCACAGGTGAACTGGTTAAGGCAGTCTTGAGCGTCTCGAAGGCCTCCGCGCACTCAGCACTCCATTCGAACTGTCTTTCCTCTTCCGTTAGACGGGTTAACGGTTTTCCAATGTTTGCAAAGCCCAGCACAAACTGTCGGTAGTAAGTACAGAGGCCCAGGAAGCTTCGCAGTTCATGCTTATCCTTCGGGATTGGCCAATCCTGCACTTCCTTCACCTTACTCGGATCTACTGCTACTCCCTGGCGGGATACGACGTACCCCAAGTACTGTACCTCCTTCTGGAAGATGTGGCACTTCTTCAGACTTAATCGCAGGTTGGCACCTCGCAGTCTACCAAACACTTCCTCCAGGTTTTTCAGATGCTCGTTGAAGGATCTACCCACCACTATAATGTCGTCCAAGTATATCAGGCAGGTCTGCCAAGATAGATCTTTCAGGACGGTGTCCATCAGCCTCTCAAACGTGGCGGAGAACTGCCAGAGACCAGTTCCAACGGTAAATGCAGTCTTCTCCCTGTCCGCAGGTTCCATTCCGACTTAACCGCTCTTGAGAACCGGAGAGTGTGTCCAGGGTATCATCGATTCGTGGCAGAAGGTAGCTGTCTTTCTTGGTCACATGATTCAGCTGCCGGTAGTCAACACATAACCTTGTTGAGCTATCCTTCTTCTTGACAAGAACCACGGGAGAGGCCCACGGGCTGCTGGACGTTTCGATGATCCCTTGATTTCGCATATCCTAGACAATCTTCTCAGCTTCTTCCCGTTTGGCGAGGGGCAACCTTCTTGGATGTTGACGTATCGGTTGGGCATCCCCAGTATTGATTTTATGTTTAACTACGTCGGTACGGCCGCTGGGACAATCTCCGCACTCAAACATGGGCCACCAGATCCTCGATCTTCTTCCGTTCTTGTTGGCTCATGCCCTTGCAAGTAGACATCACGGTGTTAACTAATGCCTTTGGGCAGCCCTTCGCCTTGCTGCCGCTGTCAGTAGTAATCGTTCTGACAACGGCGGAGACAGGTGTGCACCTTCTTGTCGACCCGTATTCGTTTTCCGACGGCTCGTCAGACGCTAGGGCTCCTTTCTTCGGACAGCGAGCCCTAAGATGACCCATCTCTCCGCAGCTCCAGCAACGGGGCCCCCTCTCCCTCGTCTCCTGCTTTAGAAGTCGTCGCAACATGTCCTCCATGGATTCAGGCGCCATCTCCGTCGTGGCGACACCGCGGACACGACCATGTCGTCTGGAGGCAGTCCTTGCCGCTTCGACTTCCAACGCATGGGCTAAGGCCTCTCTCAGTGTCCCATGGCGCCCCAGACGTACCGCTTGCAGAGTCTCCCCCGGCTTCTGAATTCGGTTCTTCAACTGGGCACAATGCAAATGCTGAAGATGACCATTTCCATAACGCCGTTCCAGACGATTCACCAATTGCTGGAAGCCTCTCTGCTGATTTTCTGTAATCATTTGCAGAACATTCAGGGCATCCCCTCGCAATGTCAGAATCAATGCGGTCGCTTTGTTTGCCATTCCCCAACCATTAGCGACGGCTGCGGCTTGAAATTGCTTCAGGTATGTTGACCATGACGTTTTCCCATGGTAAGAGGTCAGTTTCATATGCAAGCCGGATGTTGCGGGCCTCACTGGGGCAGCATCTTGGGAAGGAGCAACCTGAGGTGTAGCAACTCGCGATAAGGTAGGCTGATTTACCGCAAGAGGAGGAGAGAAGCCAGCAGATTCAGAGGGAGTTGGTTGGCCTTGGCTACTTAGTAACTTGGTAACTTGTTCCTGCAGCTCCAGTACGTCACCTTGAACTCTGGTTACCTTTCTCTCCATTTCCTCCTGAATACCTCTGATCTCTGCCAACTCGTCATGGCTCGCTTTCAGTTCTTCCTTAAGTACTTCTTTAAGATCCTCTTGCGCGGCTTTCAACTCTTCCTTAAGTACTTCCTGCGCCTTTTCTGCCTGCTTTTGGCCGGCTTTTAATTCTGCTTTAAAATCCTCTTGTGCTTTTTCTGCCCTTTCTTGCGCTTTTTCTGCCTTTTCTTGCGCTTTTTCTGCCTTATCCTGGCCAACTTGGATCAGCTGGAAAAGTCGGCTTAATTGAGCCTCCACTTTGCCGCTCGGGGATCTTGTCACAAGCATCCACAACACACACTTAAATTTATTATCTGACTCTCGTTTATCGGTACTTGTTAGTCAATTAGTGTATTTAATGTTTGTCCAATAATTTTTTATAGCCCCTGGTACAACCCGATACCTGACGCCATTGTTACGTTTTACGTTCTGGGGCTATTCAAAATTATACGCCGCTTCTTATACATGCATTTATTTACAACGATTTATGTTAACTATTTACAAAGCAACTATTAAACGCGGAACACAAATTATTTATAAATACAGGAACCATTTCTAACAACGAATACACTTATTTATTTATACACCGGATTAAACATCAATGATTTATGTGGCACGAGTTATTTACCTGGCAGCTTCAAGCTTTAAAGCTGGATTCGCCACTGACCTATTATTTTCGCTGCCCTTATTTATATCTCTGGGTGATTCATTCCGGAAGCGTCTTGACCCTTCCGGAAACGCTGTCACGCGTATTAATCACAGAGGCCGCTGACTCATCCGTCGCACCTGGCTCCAAGGTCGTTTCTCGAAGTTCTGGAATATTCTGATGCAATCCGGCCCGAAGGTCGTTACACTTTCTGGAATGATCTGAAATGTTCTGACGCGATCCGGCCCGAAGGTCGTTACAATAATACTTAATCTACTTTGTACAAAAATAATCAACCTTGAATTTTTTATTAGATAAATGTGACGTCTGTCGGTTGTCTAAAAGAGGGTAGGCTGTTTCAACCTACATATACACCCACTGGAAAAGTTTTGCAATAGCTTCGCATTCTTCGAAACCCGTAATCGAAGTAAGCCATCCACGTTTCTTCAAGAAACTGGGCACATTTTTCATCGCATGCCAGCTTGCCATTAGTTGAAGATCGTCTTTCCTAAAATCGGTTCTTCACCCGCGGGAAGAAGGCCAAGTCACAATGTCGTAAGATAAGGGCTATACTTAGGGTGTTCAAACACATCATTCCAGTAGATATTGATTGCATTTAGCTGACTGAAGGGTGTACGCGGCTAGCTGCAGTGAGATAATAATGCTAATAATGCACGTGTATAAAACGTATACAACCCCAATGGAAGGAAACGTACGTGTAAAGGAGGATATTATTATTAGGGTGCCATCGTAGTTGTTTTCACTGGCCTAAGGCGTACTGGTATCACTCCAACTCGGAAAAGTATTTGGATTTACAATGAAAGTAAATAAGAGCTAACCCTGATACGACTATATTTACCACACAAATTACTGAAAAAAATTCGGAGGTCAGCTGGGCTGACTTGTTATCAAATCACTGCTACGAAAATTTTCCTAAATGCGACGTCACGCAAATACACAAAAACCTAATTTGATGAAATAGACACAAGCCGGCCAACTGGTGTTAACCCTCACAGACGGGGATGTCCGTTAGACGTACGACTGCAAATATCACACACATAAGCCCTAAAAACATAATTTACAAACAAGCTTAAGACCTTAGTGAAGAGCAATTCAGGATCATTGGCGAAAACAATGCACTAATTTTCGGGCCCAAAACAGAAAGGGCCCTCTCGGGATAAAAAGATGGGTTAACTGCAATCAGACTACAATAAAGCGCTTTTGGATTCGCGGTAATCCGACATTGAAATAATTCGATACCTGAAATGGCACGTCATTGAAACTTAAGTAACTTAATACCAAGGACGTGTTCCACATTATTCTATTAGTCTATTCGTTTTGGTGGAAATTCCCAGTCGTAGAATGTACTGTCATTGTGTTTTGATGGGTTTTGCGGCAGCGAAGGTATTTACGGCCCTCCGACTCTTCTATATCACTCTTTGCTTCATTCTTTGGATTTCCCAACAAAGTTATTGTGTCTTAGTGGGTTCAGAATGCCGCAAGGTGTTAAATTTTAGTATTTGCGTTAATTTCCGCGCGTACTGATACTGCGTCAGCGAAAATTGTCAGTCATTCGAGATTTTTAAATCTGCAGTTTTGGTTTGTTTATATCCAACATTTAAAAGCTGAATATTTACCCATACAGTATTCCTCGTTGGTCGCTGATTATTAGTAGTACCATTTTAAATGGGGACATTGACTTATAGCATGTCTATATCTACGTAAAGAAGCACTTAGTTTTAGAGACGAATGATGATTTTACAATCTTAAGGTAATGGTGTGAAGTCCTAAACAGAACCATATTTGTTCTAAGTAATTTTAGTAGTTTTTAATTTAAATTTTGCATTGACTTATCATTACCTTTGCTTTGGTCGTATTCCTTTCAAGGATAACTTTCCTGAAGATTGTTTATGGCTTGCGCAATTTAGCCAATGTGTCCCGTTTCTAAACCTGCTAACTGAAATTTGATTTATTCTCCATCTGCTGGCTGCAGCATGATATCTTCTTGGCGAAGTGTTATGTATGTCACAGTTTTGTGGATGGCTGGCGCCTCCCGAATGTTTTATTAGCCGCCTCTTCGTTTGCTGTCGGTCAACTGGAATTTCCTGCTTCTTGCGTATCCGCGCTTTTGTTGTTCGAAAGGGTTGAGCAACTATCTGCTGTGGTTCCCGTTATCCTGCAGCTTAGAGATAGTGTAATATTGTCGATGTCCGATTTTTAAATTGCGTTTTCTTTTACACTGGAATCGCGGATGTAATTTGTCATTCACGACGCTAATATTTTAGTTTAAGACACTAAACACATTGTTACACATAGCATAATATCCATAATTAGTTCCTCCCTGTGATAGACTGCACTGCTTTTTGAACTTCAGTTTTTACTCCTATGATTGCCTGCGCTGCATTTACAAGCGCTTATAGACGCTACACGTGATGATGCTTGTGCTTCAGTATCTTAGTAACGTAATAATAAATGATATCTTGCATCCAGGCTTCTCTTACGATAAGTCTGGTCGAGTTTACATGCTACACAATTATATAGGTACTATTAAAAGAGAAGATTTAGGACTCGAAGGCAATATACCTAGATTCTTTAGAGTGGTGTTATAGTAGAGCTGACATTTTTTTGCTCTAAATATCGGCATTTATGCACTGAGTTTTTGGAAATGCAGATACATATGTAGGCTAATATATTCATCAATGCATTAATAATTGACAAAATCTAGTTATATGGAAGTGGATCCAACGGATCCGCCCGTTTTGGATAATGCCAATTTATTTAATTCCATTTTGTCTACTGCACCATTTAATCTAATTCGAATAGTTCGTCTAACGATCCAATTTGTCTAATATATAGCTGCTGATCAAGTGAAAGCGATGTATTGGCAATGCACAGAAAATAACTGTAAAGCTAATGATGTTACGCATATGCGCATACATTAGAAAAGTTTGTTATTCGCAATTCTTACAAGGGAAATCTGGTACTAATAGAGAACTAGAAATTTGGAAACCAACTAAAAATGCATTAGATAACCAGTCTCTTCCTTTAGTCGATTTATACGGTTATAGTTTATGAGCTAAAACTGAGTTATCACACAAAGTAAGTCATTGGAAGAATTTTCATTAAAAGATATGGTATCTTAGATGAAATGGTATTAGACGAAATGGGATTGAGTCATATTCGATATAGGTATCCATAAACCGGAGCCGGACATTTGGGCGCGGCCGTTTGGGCGCGGCCGTTCGGGCGCGGCCGTTTGGGCGCGAAGACACTTGGGCGCAGAGCCACTTAGGCAAGAGACATTTGGGCGCGAGGAAATTAATTAATGTATATTAGTTCTATTAGCTAGCTTTACTAGTCATAGGTCTGAAAATTTATTTTAAATAACGAAAATTACCTAAAGCACGTCCGAGGAGGTGGCGGGCGGCAAAAATTTAGTATAGAAATATTAATTGTCAAAAATAGAATATTCTTAATGCAAGTAGGTTCGACGAAAACAAGTTAGAAATTTTAATTTTCCGGTAAATACTAACAATTTTTTTGCGGAGATTTATTACTTATTAATAATAAGTAACAAAGAATAAATGAATAGAGATTGGGTACAAATAGAGCTATTGATGAACCATCCAACCATTTGGAGATTCGTTGACGGCCTGAAAACTGTTCAACGAGGGAGAAATGTTGCTTATGAACAGTTACTTGCGGTAAATGAGCCCACTGAACTAAAAACAAAAATTTATCCAGGCTGATAGAAAATAAAAAATTTGGTTGAAGATTATAATAATCAATATAATCATGTAGACGGCGTAAACAATAGGGGCATTCTAGAATTTTTAAGAGGCATTTCGTACAATTACGAAATAAATGCGTAGATGCTTCTTGTTTATATTTTAAACAATTGTATATATTTACTCTAAGAATAATATGTATTATAATGATAAAAATGTCAAAAATAAATTTTGATTATTAAAATTAATCTTTTTATATTATTATATATTATTATTCTTATTTCTGCCCTTATCTTCAGTTAGTCGGTTCATAACATAACGAAAATAATGGATTACCTTAAAATTTAAGGTTTGTTGTTAACTATTATCATTATAAACAAAACTCGAAGTCGACTAGTTTCGGCCAAAACAGAATACATATTAGAAACATACTAGCAACCAGTGAGACAAATGTCTCATTTAATAAAACAAAAAAGACCGTTTTTCAAATAGAACGCGTATTAAATAAAAACAATAATATTTTTTAAAATCACGTTATTGAAATTCGGTTCCTGAGCTGACATGACCATTCCAAACATATAACTTTAATAACTTTTTTCTCTATCTCTTACGGTTTGGCTGCTGAAACAGCGTCCCGGACGGACCAGCGTCCCAGACGGACGGAAATCACGTGATTTCTCGAAAACCGAAAGTGTCACGTGACTGAAATTCGGTTCCTGACCTGACATGACCATTCCAAACATATAACTTAAATAAGTTTTTTCTCTATCTCTTACGGTTTGGCTGCTGAAACAGCGTCCCGGACGGACCAGCGTCCCGGACGGACGAAAAGAACGTGATTTCACGAAAACCGGAAGTGTCACGTGACTGAAATTCGATTTCTGACCTGACATAACCATTCCAAATATATAACTTTTATAACTTTTTTCTCTATCCCTTACGGTTTGGCTGCTGAAACAGCGTCCCGGACACACAAAACAGCGTCCCAGACAAGCCTATTATATATATGGATTAAACATTAGAACCATCAATCAATTAAATATAGCACAGCATTATTCATTTACCAGTACAATAAATGTATTTCTATTTAAAATTATTTTCAACACCTATATATAATCTATTTCCATCTAACATAGGTACTGCCTTTTTTATGTATTCAGAATTATTTCAAAATCAATCTAATATTTTACCTTCTCTATTTCTATTCGGATTTATTTCAAAATTTATTTAATATAGGTACATACTACCACCTTATTTAAAATTAATCGCATGACGGTTTCAATAAATAATTGGATTATTCTTTTAATATTGTTTGATTAATTACATTAACTTCTCAGTATAAATAATGATTTAATAAATGTCCCAGGTGTCTCGCGCCCAAGTGTCGCGCGCCCAAGTGTCCCCGCGCCCAAACGGCCGCGCCCAGACGGCCGCGCCCAAACGGCCGCGCCCAAATGTCCTAGACCGTCCATAAACGGTTGAATTTGAGGGAATGACTCCTTCTACTGGGGTCACAAACACCAACGCTATATGTATAGTAGCCGATGCTCGGACGTGAAGTTCAAAGTCAATAGCTTCTGAATGTAAGCTCAAATGTGTTGTCTCTATGCTATCCACTTCTTGACAAACATCAAGTTTATCTACTCCCCTGTTTAGCTTTAGCTGCGGTCTTTTTAAACCTGTTTTTGTACTTTGTGCCAAACAAAGTGTGAACATTAAATTTTGTTGCAAACTTGGAAGAAGTAGAAGCAAACGCATAAAATGTTGATTAATAACTCTCAAGACTGTGTACAAATGGTTTGATCGTTTTCTAAACAGTTTTGCATCAATTGACGATGACCAGATACGCCTTGGAGGCTCTTCAACTTCAAGCACATACAAAAACATTGAAAACGTGAGTAAAATGCTTCGATCAAACTCACTTGCAAGTTATATGGGCGAAGTTCGTGGGTATAGATAACTATTACAGTAAACAGTGAATATTGTAATTAACTATTAGAACCTTTACAAAATGGTAGGTGCCAAAAAAACGGAAAAGTGAGAAAAGGGTTTTGTGTTAGAGCACAGTGTGCTCGCAACCACCATATTCGGCTGATTTGAACCATGTACTCGTAGTCTCTGGTTTTTTCCAAAGAAGATAATATCCAAAATTGTTTGAGAATTGGCACTTACGTTGGGCTAAGTGTATAGCAATCCAAGGAAGGTACTTTGAAGGGGATCAAGTGATATATGCAGTTTAATTAACAAAACTTTATTAATTTACCTATTCACACTATTTTTACTACACCTCGCGTATATGCAATAATGTTAGCTACTTCCATGAACTACATTTAATTCTCATTCACTAAGAATTTTACTAGTTGTGAGTAACGAAATCTATTACACGGAAACTGAAGGAACCAGTAAATTAATATTCGACGTTCGACTACTCCTTTATTGGGTACCACTCGTATTTCTATTACTGAGCAACTTCGGTTCTGCGTTCAATGGGGTTTTATAAATCGCTGTATTTTTCTTCTAGAGAATCCTGGCCTTTTCGATAAATTAACCACCGCCATAAAGTTAGCTGCCAGTTGTAGAATATTTTATGAGTCACGAGCACGTTCTCGAATGTTTATGGTTATTACAGGATTTTATATTTTTTTGAATAATATTATGTATTCAAGTAAAAACTTTAGTTTAATACAGTTGTCTGTTCACATTTTGCTCCTGCTGAGGGTGTAATCACGAATTCTAAACAGATTTTATTGGAATTATTATCGCTGTATTCCAATAACAAATAAACAATCACAATTTAAAGGAAATAGTTTTATGTATATTGCAACGAACACAATTTTAGCCTTAACAATTACAATAGCAATTAATAACATTTCAAGCATTTCAAATATTATTTTAAATAATGTTCGATAAATGTGCTAATTTGAATTGGCAATTGCATAAAATAGCATTGGCCTTAAAATAGTAATTTGTTAAAACGGTATTAAAAATAGTGTTAGCGCTAACTTGAATAATAAAAATTGAATCAGAGCAAGCTTTGAAATAATAATAACAATGTCAGATCGATGTAAACAAAGACAATTGGGGGCAGCAAAGCGAAGCTTGCTTGTGTTATTTCGGCTTCCCCACAAAAAAATTTTTAAACGTGAATAAATACCCGTTATCCCAGTTAAAGATTTTTTTCCAATTAGTTCAGTGTCCATTGGTAGGCTGTAGAGGATTTGCCTTTGATTCGTGTCACCTCTGCAGGGGGTAAAAAGTGTTTTAATAGTGCGTCGAGTAGTATCTTGTATTTCGGTGGCTGTTTTGGATATCTTAGAAGATTAGTTGGAGCCCTGCAAGCTGGAGGTATGCATTGACCTTCGTGGAAAATAGCGGAGGCCTAGATATGGGGCAAGGCGTAAGTTGGAGGCAGTTTGGAGCAAGCGAAATGCAGACGGCGTTTGTTAAGACATCCAGGCTTGTTACAGCAAGTCAGTGGGGAAGAAGAGCCCCCATTCGCCGTGGGATTTGCTGCAGGCTCGATTTAAACCCTATTTTGCATCGCAGAGGCAAAGTCCTGACAAGGTCAAGGTTTATCTTACAGTTTTTGTGCATTTCCGGTCGATGCGTCTCTTGAGTGTTTTGTTAAAGTGGCGCCTATTTACTTACGTTTAGTTAGCACCTAGGCAGCGCATTAATACGTAATGATCGACGTAATTGTTGAAGTAAAGCCAACTTGTTTTGTAAATATGTGAGGCTGGATCGCTATAGTTTGTTCCCATTAGCTTTAAAAGGCGAATTATAGTGATCCCAGTTAATAAATAAGTAGCATTTAAAGCGAGTGTATTTAATAAAACCACAATTTATATTTATAGCCAATACATTAGAAATAATTGTACCAATTAATATAATAATTTGATAGGATGTAGAAAACCCAACCCAATTGAGATTGTCGTTAATAAAATCTAAATAAATAAAATACAACATATCAAAAGATAGCAAATCAAGAGATAGGCAGCTATTTGCATCTAACCCAAAAATCAAATAATAGTACAGTAGCAGATAGGACACATCATCTTAATATGTATCATATTTAGTTTCAACATTCACAAACGTGTAAGGTAGGTATTTCAAATTTAACCGTCAAATTGTTTAGACGTTGGTATGAATATAGTAAATGTAATTGTTCAAATCCTCGTTTTAGCTAATAAAATTATGCTAAAATCTCTATCAAGAGTTGTCCCAGTTTTTTTGTCTTGCATAGTACATTTTAGAGTTATTAATGCCGTTACCTTAAAATCTATAGAAACATGATAAGACTAGTTGTCACAACTGAATTACAAGAATTCTGATAAAAAGTACAGAAAAAATGTAGAAGGTTCGAAAGAAAAATTATTTACAGAAAAGATACATTGAAAGCGACCCAAAAGCCCGCTTTTGGCGAAAAATGCAACCTTAGCGACCAAATTGGCGTAAATTTGGGACTGAGCACGAGCTGCTGCTATTAAGCTTTATCACCAGACTCGGGCTCCAGAAGAAGAGGGTTAAACGTTTAAATTTCAGTGTTTGCGCTGACTGCACCGTTAGACGGCCACTTAAAAACAGCCTTTCACGATAGGATCGAGTACAGTGCGTTAATCTATTGATTGCAAATAGCATGTGCCTCTGCCTGCTTTGCCTATTTCGTAATGAGTTTTGAATAACAAATTTGTGAATCCCTATGGCATAACCATAGTTTGCTTATCATAGTAAAGTTAAGTAGAGTTCGGGCACTTCATTCTATGTAGGAACATGGCCTGAGACAAGGCGATTAAGGGTCGCCGAAATATCTCTCTCCGAAACCAGTCATCTGGCACACCGTTACCGGCGTAATGGGTAATGTGGTTAGCATCACACCTTCGACCACTGCGTTACTTTCCCTACTTCCACAACTGTGGTTTCGGTATCCAATTTTTAAAGCCACTGTTATTTCGTAAAATGTATATCATTCCTCTAGTAAATTTTAAAATCAAGAATATTGCCTGACAATCCACTAAATACATTAAGTTGAAATACTGCTAGTTTGAGCCCAACCGTTGTGAGCCATATTCAAGTCGTTGTGTAGCCCTCTGCCGAGACGTTAAATTTAACTTAGGAGTATCATACGCCTTAGTATTTTGAAAATTGATTTGCGTTTTTCTTTACCTAGCCTAGCTAAGTATCTTAAGTATACACGAAACTCTAATTTGTCCAGTTGATGGATAAGAAATGTCAATATTTGTCAAAACCGAAAATCTAGCCGGTAACCCAGTGCTGAAAATAATTTCAAACAATATGCACAAGAAGAGCCAATTTACCTAAAAAAAACACAAGATGTATAACACATAAAACAATAGAAAACAAAATTAAACCCTAAAATATACGGTCATTCCTAAACACATTGGTTTAGGAGGTAAATAAATCATTAACGCTCAATATCTCGTTGCTGCAAAGTAAACAATGGCAGAATAACTGTATCTGCTATACATTCCCATTCAGATCATTTGATAAAGTAGTCTTTAATAGGCGAACGTTAAACTGAACGAAAGTTCGCTGTCAGGACTTCGTACAAAAAACCTGGCTTTGTAATTCGTGTACCTTTGTATTTGTTCATGAGGTACATTCCTTTACTGTCGCTTGATGTTCACATAGAGGTTCCAGTGACAGCTTGTACCGGGTGGCCAATTAAGAAGGGCACTCGGCCCTATCTCGAAAAGTAATTGTCGTAAAGATTTGGGTAAAAAAATTGATGAATAAAGTGAGGAAGAGAAAATGTTGGAAATTATTTTAAGCTTCTAGAATAGCCGCTAGGGGCGTACTCGCATTCTTGAATTTTAAATCCCATTTTATGAGAAATATGCTTATATTACAGATATCTAAAATGGACACAGTTTTAAAGCTGAGATAAATTCGATTATTTTTCGTTAAATGCTTTTTGCTCTATCTCTTAAGGGAAAGTGGTGGGGGGTGTCCGAACATTTTCGGAAATAAATGTCAACAACTTCAAAATGGCTGAACGGATTTTGTCAAACTTGGAGTCGTTGAAAAGTCCTTTCTTAGGATATCAACGCTGCCTTGAGCGGATTGATTTTTTGTGTCGCCGCTAGAGGGCGTTTTGCGACAACACTGCAAATGAAATGGATTTTCTAAAAAAAAATAAATGCAAAGATATCACTTTTATTGCAACAAAAGATAGCCAAATAAGGGTCTAACACGATAGTGAAAACCGCATTTCGATATTTCTTTCCTAACCTAAAATACCAGTAAAAGAAATTAAAACTCGAAATAATGTAGCATCTTTGGGAATATTTTCAGTATACCTGCCATTATTAAATCCTAATTATCGTTCTTTTAGCAAAATATATATAAATTTACTGTTAAATGCCAACATTGTAATTAAAATGTCAATAATAATTAATACTCATTCAATATGATTGAATATTGCCCTTCTGTCACTAGCGTGTTAGACCCTTATTTGGCTATCTTTTGTTCAATAAAATTTTTTGTTTTTTTATTATTTTTCGAAATTTCACATACCAAGGCTTAATATTAAAGTTCAAATTTTTTATGTAAATACTAAGTATTTATAATTGGAAAAAATAATGTAAAATGTTAATTACCTCTTTAGATTTTTTATTATTTACCGAAAATGTGTATGTTTGCATAGATTTTACGTTTTCTATGCAAGGCACTTTGGAGGAGATATATTTTTCAATTCTAATTAATACAGGGTCCGGCAACGAAGCGGGGGTGGAAGAGATTTCTAAAACTATGAGAGCTGCATGAATATTATGTATATAAAAGTTGTAGATACGAAGATGGTGCACATTACTAAAATAGTTTTGATTACACATAGGGCGGTTGCAGAAATCAATGTTAAGTCTGGTGTTAGCTAACGCGACGTCAAAGTGAACAAAAACGAATCAAATCTCAAATGCTTATGGTAACTAATACATTAGTAAACAAAATTTGATGCGATTTTGTTCACTTTGACGCGACGTTAGCTAACACCGGACTTAACATTGCTTTCTGCAACCGGCCCTAAGTGTCTCAAAAAAGTGTGGCGAATCAAACTTACTTTTTTTAAATGGAATGCCCTATGTTTGGGTAGCTTAAAAGTTTTACATTAAAATACTCATAATTTTTATTTCAAGTTGTATGAGTCTAACGTCAACTGTTTTGGAGATATTAATGATTTTATGCAAAAAAATGCTGAACTTCCGGCGGCTTCTGTAAGCAACAGGAAAAAATTGAATGAAGGAAAACGCTACCAAAAAATTATGATTTTCGTGAACTATCTTTCAAGTGTAAAATGGTGGATCTGGGTATTAATGCTATACAGGGTGTTCAACATTCGCCAATTTATTGACTTCAATTTTTTTCAAATGGAACGCCCTGTATATTTTTATATTTTTGAAAATCCCTTTTAATGAGCTTTCTTTTGATATCTCACTTCATACCTCTAAGTTGAACTGTTTTTCAGAAATGCGTGTTTGAACATAAAAACAGTTTAAGCCTCTTAAGAAGCTCTATTTCGAGGGATAAAAACAAACGCCGTTAAAATAATGATTTAAACACTTGAGTTTGCCAAACAAAAGATAAAACCAAGTTTAGAAAACAAAATCTAACCACTACTCAAAACTAGAAATATCAAATACGAAAAAAAGCAGGATAAAATTAAATCTGAAAAGCGATTGAATTTTGAGATAGGAAATGAAATGTCAGAAGAAAGCTTATTAATAGTCATTTACGCTACAAGACCGGAAAATAGTGATTTGCAAGTCGAACCAAGTAGATTCCAGGACGAGCCGCAGTCGAGCCCTGGAAGCTTGGGGAGTACAATATTTTTTACGACATCCGAGTCCATACTTTCAAACTTGCGAATACGCATTCGAAAACTCAAAAAAATTATGACATCAGTATCTATTATTTGACTTATCCAAACAATAACACAAACCTGTTTAGACAGTAACGAAGGCATTAGGAACCGGCAAAAGCTTTTTCGACGACTGACATCGAAAGTAGATTTTTCTCACTGTCATTTGACAATAGAAAGTTGACATTTGCCGCTGAGCGTGCGTTTTCATCACTTTGCCGCTCGCCGAGCGTTTTGGGTTTCCGGGTGAACAAAATAGATAGCCACGTCCGAATATTTCCTCGACAATGCCCGTCATTTGTTGAAATAATTGCGTCACATGTCATAAATTGAGCGAGTAATGTTAACTTGATTGTCAATTAATTTTTGCAATAAAATGAAATATGATATTTTCCTTTAATAATATGCTCAGTCGTCGAAAAAATAGTATGTATGTTTCGAGCTAAAATTGCGCTTAGCGCACTTTCAGCTCTTAACATACAATATACTATTACCGGTCCCTGGTGCCCGTTTTCAGATCTTGACCGGCAAAACGTTTCTTTCTGGCGAAAAAATTCTCCAAAAACTGCATATTTTCTGGTCGGTCGTAAAAAAGTATTTTTTTAAAATACAGGGATATGCAGGGTGTACCCTTTAAAAAATCAAAATAATTATGTTTGCTGACTATGAGTTCTCTGTACAGCTTTAATACTCAGAGCAGGAAAGGAGAACTATTTGAACGTTTAATGTAATTACTAGTGATGGGCATAACCGGACAATTTTCATAACCGAATTATTTGCGTTCGAATGATATTAATAACCGAATGATTATTTGAATAATCATTCGAATAAATTTTGGCTCTCGATTCGTTTCGATTAAGTCAGCCGGTTTGCCGGTTGGCGGTTCACCGTAATCTGCATCGACATCGGTTCACCGTCATCTGCATCGACATCGGTTCACCGTCATCTGTATCGACATCGTAACTTGCAGATAGCAGAGGAACCGAAACATAATATGTACGGTCGGTGCCTTAAAAATCGGGACACGTAATATGTTCTTCTAGTCTTTGAAGTATTCTTGCTCCGGTTACTTCATTAATGTGAGATGGCATTTCATAATTGACAAACAATAAACAATCTGACGTAACAATTAAAACCATAATAACTGTAAAAACCCAGTTTATACACTTAAAAAATACATGCAAAATATATCATAATAGTGTGTAGTGCCCGATTTCTAAGCCGCCGACCGTACATTATGTGTTATGTATTGGAAATGAAGACGTATTTATTAAGAAGTGTAGAAAGAAAGAAATATGCGGGACTGCTTGCTAATCGCAATAAAAAGAGTGGTAGGTAAAACGTTTATCTTTATCGATCAGGAAGGTTAAAGGCGCCGTCTCTTGTTTTGAACCTTTGGAGATGTAAGCAAATAAAAAATTTTTTATAGCTTCATGCGTTTGCAGTTTTTAGGCGTTCAGGTTTCAGGTCCACAGAATTTGATAATTTGATATTTTTTATGATAGGAGGTAGGTACGCGATAACCAAATGGTGTTTTCAATACAACCTGTTTTGTTTATTAGTTATGACGTATTTATATTTACAGAATTTTGAGCACTGCGTAGGTCGCTGAGATATGGCACGTAGTACCTTTGAATAGAGGTTTTATATTCAAAGCGTAGTACGTATCAGCATGAGGTTATTTTTAATTCGAATACTTGAAACGAAAACCGAGTTACATAGGTTATTTCAATAACCGGATAACCGGTTATTTTTCATTCCAATAAGCCCATCACTAGTAATTACGTATAAGCTTTTGGTGTATTGGCTTTTGTTTTTTAATCTAATTTTATTTGACCTTCGAATTAATTTATTCCCGCATATATGGTTTTTCCGTGTGAATTATTATTTTAACGGCGTTTGTTTGTTATCCCTGGAAATAAAGCATCTTAAGGGGCTTAAATTGTTTTTATGTTCAAACACGCATATTCGAAGAACAGTTGAACTTAAGAGTTCAGGAAAATCATAATTTTTTGGTCATTCAATTGTTTTCTGTTGCTTACAGAAGCCGCCTGAAGTTCAGCATTTTTTTGCATAGAATTGTTAATATCTCTAAGATAATTGACGTTAGACCCATACAATTTTATATAAAAATTATGAGTATCTTAATGCGAAACTTTTAAGCATTCCATTAAAAAAAAGTACATTTGAGTCGGCACACTTTTTGAGGCACCCTGTATAGTCAAAACTATTTAAGTAATATGCACCACCTTCGTATCTACAACTTTTATATACACAATATTCATAACTCTGATAGTTTTAGAAATATCTTCCACCCCCGCTTCGTTGCCAGACCCTGTATTTATCTATTTAAATGGCTTCAAGAAACTCTAATATAGTCTTGTTAATAAATTACTGTTACAATAATCCAGTAAATGTTGTTTTACAGTTGTCTAAGTGAGGAGATTTTTCTTTATCCAATTTACATGTTCTAAAAAATCTCTTCATTTAGACAAATGTTAAAGAATATTTACAGGATTTTTGTAACAGTAATTCATTAACAGGGCTACATTAGAGTTTCTTGAAGTCAAGGACAGAAAGAACAAAAAATGCAAAAAAGGCCTTATAATTAAGTTGATAGACGGACAGAGCATTAGACCAACTGAACGAACCGAATCCTATATTCGTTTGCCGTCTGCCAACAGATGTTTTACTTTCGAAATACTATCATTCTTACGGTAACCAGACGGCTACAACAACTCGACAAACCAATAAGTCCAAATCAAAGTGTTACCAAAAGAAAAACTTCGAACAAACACCTTGAGAATACCACAAATTTCCGAAAACAAAATGGAAAATAGACCTACCCTAAAGCTGCCTGCCTGGCAGGAAAAATTGAGATTAAAATAATATTTATGTTGAGTCCCACGCACGTTCATCAAATGTGGATATAAAGCAACATTTGTTTTACCAATTTGTTTTGTAATTTTATAAGTGGCATGGCTGTTTTTATAGAACTCCGACTCCATTTAACCTCTGAGTAAGGACGTAACTTCAACTGGAACACATTTTAGAAATTGGAAGTATGTCTGACATAATTCAAACTGCCTCTTCCATTAATATTTTTAATTTTCTGGTGTCATCAAATACCGAACAACAACATGGATGATACACCTCGTAATAATTCACTTAGCTTCGCCATAATCCAATAAAGGCATTGAAAGCATGATCGCTTCTTGATTAAGGACAAACTGCTACAAAAACTGGGGGCTAATAAAATAGAACAGCGGCACGTGCAGCCGGTCCCAACGAGCTGTCAGCATTTTAGACATTTAGTTTTCGCTTGAAAGAAACCGGTTTCATACTGAAAATGCCATTGTCGACTTCATTTGCCCATCTAGATAGTATTTTATCAGCAAACTCTTCCCGGGGAACTACTTCTCGGTACTAAATTTGGCCTGGAGAAAACTTTGTTGTTCGTTGCACCCGTCTGGCTGATAACATTTTAATTCTATGATGTTCCAAACTTGCGAGGGCTTTTTCAGGGGCTTTCATCAGATTTTATACTGGAAATGAAACCTTAACTTCTAACCGAGCTTAATAGGTTGCGCAATTAATAATTGAAAAGTCTCTAAACAAGAATATATGGTGATTTTTTATTGTTATTTGTAGGTAAAAATTAGCAGGCCATGATAAAAATATATTAATAATATTGAAAATTGCATTACTTTTTATATTTGGATCTTTATCAAAATAGCTATATATGAACTGGCTATAAACTGTGATATGTAACGGTGGCACAAAAAGTAAAGGATTTGATTTTTTGCATTTGCTGCACCTTAACACGAAGAAAAGATGCAACAGTTGCCAAGGAAAAATAAGGGTCTGTAGAAACATCCAAATTTAAAATAAAAGTAAGTATATGCAAACATTTGCTAATTGTTCTAAGTGAGATTGAATCTTCAATTAATCAAAAAAGTAATACTAAATAGTACAAAATACATATAACAACTACAGGTTATTATTTTTATTTTCTATAGTAACCTATTATACCCTAAAATGTGTTAAACTTCTGGTTCAGTGAGTAAAAAATATTTATAGGTAACCTCTTACTGCAGGATAAGAAAGAATTCGCGAGGAGTTTCTGCAATTTTGCTATATGATGCCACCAAGATTCATCGCACGTTAATTATGCCTCAAATAAATCATTCTCTTTAACATTGATGAAGAAACTCCCTTGAAGCTTACGAAATTTTCCCCCAACACCTAATGAACTTCTAGAATGATCCTGCTATATAACTTTGGTTCATCTATAATTCTGAAATTAATTATATATTTCTGTTTTTCGTAAATTCCACAGGCACTTCTACAATCAGCGTACGAGGGGTTATCCAGATATTTGCGGAATCTCATAATAACAATACTGCTGCAACAGTAAATCATTTATTATTTTTCAACATAAGAATCTCCAATGTTAATACACTTTTCGTATCGTTTCTCTAAACATTTTAAACCGTTCAAAAAATATTATTTTTCTTGACGCTGAAAATGGGCCTCTACTGCTGAGATCACTTCTGGAATGTCCTCATACTTGTTTCCACGGATATCACGCTTAAGGTTTGGAAAGAAAAAATAGTCACACGAACTTAAATTTGGACTATACGGTGCATGCTTTAAAAGTTGGAATCCGGATTCTCGAATTACATCCTTGGAAACTGCAGCTTGGTGAACAGCAGCATTGTACTGCAACAGAAGCACACCGGCAGCAAGTTTCCCGTGTCGCTTTTCTTTGATGGCTGCACGTAACTTCTTGATTAAGTTGGCGTAATAAGAGCCAGTCATAGTGGTTTTTGGTGGCAGGTAGTCGGTAAGCAAAATTCCCTTACAGTCGAAAAAAATTGTAGCCATAACCTTTTTTGCTGAAGCTTGGCTTCGAAATTTTTTTGGAGGCGGAGAATCGGCATGTTTCCACTGCATGGACTCTTGGTTTGATTCAGGGTCCCAACATCGCAGCCACGTTTCATCACATGTCACTAGCATTGAAAAGAAATTTTCTTTATCGTTATTTATGAGAGCCAGGTTCTCGGAAGCACATTCGACCCGACGTTTGTCGAACACAGAAAGGTTTCGCGGTACCCATCTTGCAGAGACTTTGGAAAGATTGAGATGGTCGTGGTGAATTCTGGAGATAGAACCATAAGATAGCCCAGTTTCCGCTCTTATTTCCCATATCTTCATTGGTCGATTATTCATCACCAGCTTTTCCACAGCTCGAACGTTTTCATCGCAGACGGCGTCTGGATGTCGCCCTGACCTAGCTTCATCTTGAAGTGATTTTCTTCCCCGTTTGATTTCGCCGATCCAAAAGTAAACTTGCGTTTTTGAAAGAGCTTCACCACCATACACAGTAACAAGTCGTTGGTGAATTTGTTGTGGAATACCTCCTTCCAGCGTAAGAAATTCTACGACGGCATGTTGCTTAAAACGTATTTCATCCATATTTCTGACACCTTACAAAGTTTAAACGGCAGCGTAAACAAAACAAATGAATACACACAAACAAAACTCAACACCTACATGTAAAAAGCTTCAAAGAATATGGTAGAAATGGATAATTTGAATTTCGGTAACTACAAATATGAGATTCCGGAAATATGTGGATAACCCTTCGTACATTTAAGAACCTATGTTGAAGGTTGCTCAAAAATATGTATGTTCCCACTGTGTAATAAATAAAGGAAAAACAGTAACAATACAATAATTTTAATGTTCTTTTTTTCAAAAACATCCATAGAAGTTAAATATAAAAATCGAATCAATGGAAGATCAAACACCGTTTCAGGTAATATTCCTTCACCTACTGTGAACTCATTTTCTAAGAAAGCATTCAAATAGTTTTCGCTTCTTCTTCTTCATCATCACCTTTACGTCTTAAACTTCTTGTGACCCCTATCATACACTAAACTACTAAACTCAACTATTATTTATAACAGAATAGTAGAATCAAATAGAAGGGTAGCTATGTGTTGAGATGAAAATGCAGGTCTTACTTTCCCCGTCAACCCAGGAGGCGCATACGAAACCCGTTGTTGTACAGACGGCTCGCGTAAGGAGGATGGCAGTGCCGCGGCTGCGTTTGTCGCCTTCAGTCAAAAATGACAACCATAAAACAGAGTCGCTAAACTAGCCAACCTGAGCTTCATTTCAATGTGAGCTGCATGAAACTCGAGTACATTTTATGAGAAAGTCTTGAGTTCGCGAAAGCCACTATGTTCTCTGAAAGCAGGTGTGCACCTATGGTACTATGTGTGCAACGCTTTAATCGCGATTTTACCACAACACCAAACCGCACCTAACATAGCTTAGTATTAACCTCCCGTAGTTCCCAGCTAGCTCGCCGGGAGGGTGAAGTTCACGTAACTCGTCCGGCCCTGTCATAAGACAGTGAAAATTTCGATGAATGTCAGGTCACCACCATGAAAAAATCAACCCGTAGCTGTATGATTATACTTCGTTCACAGTCGAAGCAGCGGAATCTGATGAAAAGAATACTTACGCAAAAGCGTAATTTCTTTTCAACCAAAGATATAATTTGTGTAGCAGTGTAAGTTTAACTTTTTCTTCTCAATTCCTTAAAAATTGTCGAATCAATGGCTACACACAACTTTTGAATTTAGCGCCCCTGAAGGGCGCGATCCCTTATTACGTAAGGAAGATGTTTTACATTGAAATGAACAAAAGTGTAGTTTAACATATGAGATGTATTACACTTTTAAATGACAGAGGCTACATAAATACAAATGATTACAGCAGCCGACGTACAAACAGTTTATAAAATTGCAGCTTCGTTAGTTACTAATGAAGGGTGCTCAAACACTTAAATAGGACAAAGAAGCAACACAGCAAAAGTATAATAAAATAGAGGGGAGGTTCCTGTAAATACAGAGAGGAAAATCTCGATCCCAAACAGCTAATCTCGGCTATACAAAGGTCGAGCTGTCTCCGAACGAAGAACAACTATTACTGTATATATCAATAACACAGCGCTAAGGTTACTCATTTCGGGAGCAGAAACTTCAATAACCAAAAAACATTAAGCTTCGTACCCCGGTGGGATATACTATATCTACTTATGTACTGTTTGAGGCTTTCGCGGTTACTCGAATTATTCTCCTTAGCATAGAATTTCGGCTTAGACCGCGTAGTATTTGTATATGAACACCCAGAATTTTCTGGCTTAATGTGCCTTACACCTTGTGAAGTCGAGCAAAAACCCGCGCGATGGCCATGCTCTCTGGTGGCTCGTGTTGTTTGAGTATCTTGAGAACGAGGATACTTAGGCAGATTTGGCCGTTTTGCTGTTTGTGCATCCATATTCACTAACGTTTCGCAAGACCTTGCAGCTTGCATCATCAGAGTGAAAGTCGCACTAAGAACCGAAGGTCGGTGTGGAGCTATTTATAGTCCTCTGTGCCAGGCGCGCGGAGTGGCGTAACGCTGGCGCTGGTTGGTCGTCCGAGTGCAACGTAATCCGTGGGGCGTGGCCGTATGACGCACAGTGGTTGTAATGCTTTAGATCGTGTATCACAGGGGTCCACGTTTTACTAAGTTTAAAGCCATCTTCTCTGTTGATATTATTTGGATGTTTTTCTATTTCTATGGCTTCACGTATCACTCGCGGGAAGTAATGAGGTATTCTGGCAAATACTCTGGCATGCTCAAATTCTAAAGTGTGCCCATTTGTAAATGTATGCTCAGCTACGGCTGATTTTGTGATGCGTTTGTGTTTGCAATCGCCTTTATGTTCTTGGAGTCTTAGATCAACGGAACGACCAGTCTGTCCAATGTAACTCGAGCCGCAGGAACAAGGAATGCGATATACGCCAGAGGTTTTTAAACTTGGAATCTTGTCTTTTACCGATCTGAAGCCGTTGCCCAAAGTTTCCTTGCTCGTGAACACAGTTTTGATGTTGCATCGTTGCAGGACACGTCCTATCTTATCAATTGAGCCTTTAACGTAAGGTAGAAATGCTAAGCCTTCCAGAGGTGGAGATTCTTCTTTAGCCTTCTTTGTCATAGTCTTGTCTAGTGCTTTTCGTATAGCTGTAGTTGTGTATCCGTTCCTTGCTGGTTGAGATATGTAGATGATACCTTTGTCATCTGGTCACATGGACGCCAGACATTGAATCTGTTTCTAAAACACCTGAATTCTGTACATCCCAACATACAATTCACAATGGAAGTAGAGGAAAATTGCAGTATTCCGTTTCTAGACGTCCTGGTGAAACGTAAATCAGATGGCAGTTTAGGACATGCAGTCTATAGAAAGAAAACACACACGGACAGATATCTAAAGGCTGACTCACACCATCATCCAATGCAGAAAGCAACAGTTCTCCAGACTCTGGCGACAAGAGCCGTTCGTATCTCAGATGAAGAAAATCTAGAGAGAGAAAAGCTACATCTGTTTGACTCTTTACAAAGGAACGGATACACAACTACCGCCATCCGAAAAGCACTAGACAAGACTATGCCAAAGAAGGCTAAAGAAGAATCTCCACCTCTGGAAGGCTTAGCATTTCTACCTTACGTTAAAGGCTCAACTGATAAGATAGGACGTGTCCTGCAACGATGCAACATCCAAACTGTGTTCACGAGCAAGGAAACTTTGGGCAACGGCTTCAGGTCGGTAAAAGACAAGATTCCAAGTTTAAAAACCGCTGGCGTATATCGCATTCCTTGTTCCTGCGGCTCGAGTTACATTGGACAGACTGGTCGTTCCGTTGATCTAAGACTCCAAGAACATAAAGGCGATTGCAAACACAATCGCATCACAAAATCAGCGGTAGCTGAGCATACATTTACAAATGGGCACACTTTAGAATTTGAGCATGCCAGAGTACTTGCCAGAATACCTCATTACTTCCCGCGAGTGATACGTGAAGCCATAGAAATAGAAAAACATCCAAATAATATCAACAGGGAAGATGGCTTTAAGCTTAGTAAAACGTGGACCCCTGTGATACACGATCTAAAGCATTACAACCACTGTGCGTCATACGGCCACGCCCCACGGATTACGTTGCACTCGGATGACCAACCAGCGTTACGCCACTCCGCGCGCCTGGCACAGAGGACTATAAATAGCTCCACACCGACCTTCGGTTCTTAGTGCGACTTTCACTCTGATGATGCAAGCTGCAAGGTCTTGCGAAACGTTAGTGAATATGGATGCACAAACAGCAAAACGGCCAAATCTGCCTAAGTATCCTCGTTCTCAAGATACTCAAACAACACGAGCCACCAGAGAGCATGGCCATCGCGCGGGTTTTTGCTCGACTTCACAAGGTGCAAGGCACATTAAGCCAGAAAATGCTGGGTGTTCATATACAAATACTACGCGGTCTAAGCCGAAATTCTATGCTAAGGAGTATATCTACTTAATCATCTAAATGTAGGAGTCAAAAGTTGCTGTACAAGAACAGCAAATACCGTAAAAGTCGAATATGGTTAGAATTTTGACTATTTCTAAAAAGAAATCTATGCTAGCAAACATTGGATTTTATTGCGAAATTTCTTCAGATATTCACGTTTCGGGATCCCTAGATGACGAGAAACAGGTTTTCTCAATTCTGTCTGTTTGCTGTTGGTGGTATAACGCAAAAACTGTTTGTTGGGGGGAAATGATATTTTGTATACACATTATATATCTACCTGGCATAAAACCGAGAACATTTCCGAGAAATATACAGGGTGCCCGTTTTTGGAGCTCCACCATGGGGATCTCGGTAACCATAAGAGATACGAGGTCGGTTAAATTGGGGCAAAGTTGCGCAATTTGGAGCTCAATAATATGCCGGTTTAAAATTTCAAAAATTCCGATTACCTCCGGAGATATCCGAAAAAAACCGGAATTTTGGAAATACGTTTTTATTTTTTCCTCGGCTTATTTGGTGACCTAATTCAAAATGAGTGACACTTCGTCGTTGCAACTTTTCCTCCTCTACAACCTGCCGATGTCATATTTGAAATCAGACGTTTCGATTTTCGACAATCATCATCAACTTTGGTTTTTCTTATGGGCACTATCTTGGATTTTCACATTTTTGAATTCAGCTTTGTTTTCTGATTACGGTGATGTATCACATGTTAAGGTTCAGTGTTGCAGTTTGGGTGAAATATCAAAAATTCTGTTTTGCAAAGACTGCCTTGGATATAACATCCATACTTTTGTTTAACAAAGGCATTGTTGACAGTTCGATTTAAGTTGGCTTAACGTCACCTACAGTTACAAAATTAGTATAAATTTATTAACAAAATGCCCTTTTCAAATGAAGAAAAACGAGATATGCTAGAAATTTATTACGCTTCGCATCGAAATGCGCAAGTTACTTCGGAAAGATATTTACAGCGGTATCCAGAAAGACAACAACCAGCTCAAAATTATTTGTTATTCCTTCATAGAAATTTAGCCGAGTTTGGTGCATTTTCTAAGCCTCGAAGACGTGTTCATAGACCAAATGCGAATGAAGTGGAAATTTTACAGGCGGTGAGTAAATTGTTAAAACTTTCTCAAAAATAATAAACGGCAATGAATTGAATTCTTCATTAGATTCAAGATAATCCTTCAACTTCAACAAGGGCTATAGCAGACGAAATTAACGTATCACATCAAGCAGTGTGGAGAGTCTTGAAAAAACATAAATATCGCCCGTTTAAAATTCATATCACCCAAGTCTTGCATCCAGGAGATACTGAACGGAGGGCAGCGTTTTGTAGGAATATCATGGCACGGTTGGAACAAAATCCCCATTTTCTTTCCAACGTGATATTCACGGACGAGTGCAAATTTACCAACTCAGGCATGTTCAATCGTCACAATGAACATGTCTGGTCCACTGAAAATCCACACGAACACCAAGGACGTCGACCACAAGCACGTTTCGGGCTAAATGTATGGGTTGGTTTATTTGGCGGTACGATCATTGGCCCATACATTTACGAAGACAATTTGACCGCAGATGGGTATTTGCACTTTTTAAGGACCTACCTTACGGATTACATCGATGACAACATTTGCCTCAACCGCTTGAATAACCTTTGGTTCCAGCAAGATGGTGCTCCGCCACATAATGCTAGGAGAGTGGCTGATTATTTGTCTGAAATATTTCCGGGTAGAGTCATTTCAAACAGTGGAGACATACGTTGGCCGGCACGTTCACCAGATCTTTCCCCATTAGACTACTATTTATGGGGAACTATGAAAGATCTCATTTATAAATCTGTACCCGCCGATATTAATGAGCTGCGAAGGAAGATCATCACAACTTTAAGGACCAAAATAAGAAGAAGGGACGTTTTAAGATCAATGCAGAATTTAAGAAGACGCATAGAGCTGTGCTTGGAAGTGGAGGGTGAACCCTTCGAGCACCTCTTATAATTTTCTTTATTTACTTGTTTCTCAAAATTTAGTTTTATCCTATGTTGTAAATTTAAAACATAATTTTCTCCTTTTTTATATCCTACTGTCAAATAAATAAATTTCTAGCATATCTCGTTTTTCTTCAGTTGAAAAGAGCATTTTGTTAATAAATTTATACTAATTTTGTAACTGTAGGTGACGTTAAGCCAACTTAAATCGAACTGTCAACAATGCCTTTGTTAAACAAAAGTATGGATGTTATATCCAAGGCAGTCTTTGCAAAACAGAATTTTTGATATTTCACCCAAACTGCAACACTGAACCTTAACATGTGATACATCACCGTAATCAGAAAACAAAGCTGAATTCAAAAATGTGAAAATCCAAGATAGTGCCCATAAGAAAAACCAAAGTTGATGATGATTGTCGAAAATCGAAACGTCTGATTTCAAATATGACATCGGCAGGTTGTAGAGGAGAAAAAGTTGCAACGACGAAGTGTCACTCATTTTGAATTAGGTCACCAAATAAGCCGAGGAAAAAATAAAAACGTATTTCCAAAATTCCGGTTTTTTTCGGATATCTCCGGAGGTAATCGGAATTTTTGAAATTTTAAACCGGCATATTATTGAGCTCCAAATTGCGCAACTTTGCCCCAATTTAACCGACCTCGTATCTCTTATGGTTACCGAGATCCCCATGGTGGAGCTCCAAAAACGGGCACCCTGTATACAGGATGAGCACCTTAAAAAATGAATTTTGTGTATTTTTGAATTAACTGAGAAATAAATAAAACTGTCCATTTGTACAAAGCGCAGTCTTTATCTTTATGAGACAAAAAAGTGTAACGAATAAGTGCGTTACGTTATATATAGATGCATAGCAGGAATTCGAGCGGTTCCGGTGGCTCAGGCAGCGAACGCGCTTTTCCCATGGGTTAGCGCCGAACAATTAAATTGAATACGCAGACTTGTTCACAGACGCTGGAGTCGAATTCTAAAACCCGTAATATTTTTTCTTTAAAAATTGATGAAATTTGCATTACCAATTATTTCCTTCTCTTGTTTCAGTATTATTAGAAACGTCAAGTTTTTTGTACCCCTAGTTTCATACGATTTTTCAAATTAATTAGTGTCACCACCTCCACTTGCGATGGAAGTTTTGTGTAAAGCCCGTTACATATTATTTAAAAATAGTAAGAAACTTCTTAAACGTTAATATAAAAGATAAAATATTTAAATTGCAAAGTGGTGTCGCTAAAGGACTGTCTTGCGCGGATAATATATTATAAAGAAGTCCAATTCCTTTTGTAAATTTGGAAAAAGTTTATGACAACGCAACGTACCAAAAGTGAAGATAATAGATGCCTTAGAAACATTTCAGAGCAATTCCGCTATAGTGAAAATTTTAAACTACAGCATAAAACAGTTTCAACTGAAAAACATCTTCGACGTGAATGCTGTGTAGCTCTAATATTGTTAGGTTATACGTTGCTTTACGAGAATGCAATATAAAATGCATAGGAATGAGATTTCCCGTGAGGGAAATTCACTCTATTGTTTCTATATGACTAGGTTTTGGTAGCCATTAATGGAGGAATTCCAGAAGTCTTTAACAATTCGAAATCGGTCTACGTGAATTTTTCGCTCAGCTTACCGCAGATTTAATGATCCCAAATGCTGACGCGAGTTCTGATCCACTTTGAATAGAAAATGGATGTGCGTTTAATATCCAAAATTCCCGTATTTCGTAGTTTGCAAGTGGGAGCTATCTTCTTCGGCCGGTTATAGGTAATTGGGAGTCATTCTAATCCCTGTTATGAAACAAAATGTCCATAGGCCGCTTGATACCTGGCGCCATTTATTTTTCCGCTTCTGCCTTTCCTTCTCTTTAGTTTTTTTCGCTTGTTACGTAACCGTTTTCGTTGTGCACTGACGCCCAGCTGCCCCCTTTGTGCTCCTCTAAGCATTGCAACTTGCAGCTTCGCTAATTGAACACCTGTGTTCTACACAAGTATCGAGATAGAGATTTTCCGACTTTGGGTGCTGAGCGACGCGGTTTGAATGTCCTTACTGGAAATACCTGAGTTCACATATGCACACCGCTGTAGAAAGTTGCCCGGTGTGGGCTTCAAATATTCCATTTTTTGTGTTCCAATGAATTTGTTTTATTGACAGGTGCTTGCTAACCGCTTATTGATAACAATTATCTTGTTGCAAGCAGAGCTGGGCAAATTACTTTTCAAAAGTAATTAATTACTCATTACCAATTACCGCCCGATGAGGTAATTTAATTACCAGAGATTCAATTACTCAAATGAAATAGTAATTCAAATACCAAGTAATTGTACAACATCAATTAATTTTTCAATTACTTTCAATAGAATTTGTACTAGTTGTAGTTAGTAGAACTTTCTTGCAAGATGCAACTATCATTCGTGTCGATTCGCAATCGTAATCTAAAAATGCTTAATCCAGGTATTTTATTAACTATAGTAACCAACTTATTGTATCAGTTTTAAATATTTTTTTATAATTAATTCGTGTAGCTACTTGCACCGTTCACCAAAATCAAGAGTTTGTTTTGATGTAACACGTAAATAAATCAATAAAATCAAAAATACAACTTATATACTATTTATATTATATTAATATGTACAACATATTAAGGTAGATAGAATAAAATAATTAAAAGTACCAATAAATGTACACTCTGTTTGCCTTCATCAGCACCAATTTTTCAAATAATTCGTCAGAGGTCGCATTCCTTCTGGATTAACGGCAAACGAAAAAAAGTCTTTCACTTGGTGCTGTGGAAGGCAAATCTGTGTTGCATCTTAAAAATATGAGTTTAATTACAGGATATTCATTTAGTATATTTAAATATTTCTTTTATCATTCAAATAACGAAGTAATTCGAGTTCTATTTTCCTTTTAAGGTCTATTTCTTTGTTTATAGTTGATGTAAACTAAGAAAAGTAAATTAAAGTTCGGGCACTTCATTCCATGTAGGAACATGGCCTGAGACAAGGTGAGTCAGGGTAGCCGAAATATCTCTTTCCGAAACCCAGTCATCTGGCACACCGTTAACGGCGTACTGGGTGATGTGGTTAGCACCAAGTCTTCGATGACTGCCTTACTTTCCTTACTTCCACAACTGTAGTTTCGGTAACCAATTTATTAAAGCGACTGGGTGGGTCGCCCGCCAGTTGCCAGATGTGGGGATTAAACCCCGTACTGTGGCACAGCAGCCTGACGCTCTAACCACGCTGGCTACTCTATAGTTGATGTACAGGGTTTGTTAAAACCAACAAAATGTTCGCCTTCTGCTGCATTTGGATTGTCTGAATCTTCCTTTAAATCTTGATTTATATGTTGTAGTGACAACAATGCACCACATTAAACACCTAATATTTATGTAATAGCTTTACTTTTAGATAGCCCGTATTTAATTTTCAAATCAATTACGTATTTTATAATTATTTTAACTGAGTACTCTTATCAGGGTGGTTCGCCAATCTAGTGATCTGTTAATTGAATTTTCAATTGTATTTTAAAAATCTTTGACTACTAAATGGCATTTAATGTCAACTTGACTTCTACACCTTTTCAAACCAGGTATTGACAATTATACTTTACATTGACACACATACCAATCAATTCACCTACGTAAGTACTGTACTAAGTTTATTTTTACACTTTCTTTTACTGCATGTTACTCAAAAAGCTTTTATACATTTTTTACACAACCCTTAGAACTTCTCTAGCTTTCACTGCAAAAATCCAACCAACAACAGCGTCCGATGTCGACTGCCTGCAACGCCTACCACTTATTCCTCAAACAGTAACAACTTTGATGGTCCGTCAACTCTCGATCTGCATCTATCCTGTCAATAACTCCTACTGTTCTTAGAATCCAGTCCTGCCCCCTTTTAAACGTCACCGTCACACCAATCGACTCCAGGTAAGTTTCGGTATTATGATGATCCAAATCTAACCTTGTTTATTCTGCAGATAGTCCGATGTCAGCAATACCCACAAAATTATCCAAATCAATCAGCTAATTATGACAACCTCCTTTCAAATGCTTGACTTGTCTTCCATGCAACCACCAATGTCACCCATGAATCCTTATTATGTCTTGTATGTATCAATAAATCCAAATCCCATTCAAATAATATAATATTCTGTGTTATTTACTTTCGATTCACTATATGGTACAATCTGTTCACCGATTGTAAATCTTTATTAAATCCAAGTTATATTCTCACCTATTACACCAAGTAGATTTGTTTATAGTCCCTTTTAACTTGCATTTACCAGACAATGATACAAATTAAGGCATTAATTGCCTATTTTTTTATTTACCAAAATTCGTTATTTCAAAAATACATGTACATTTTTCATGAGTTGTTTCAGTAACTAATTAAATAAAATTTTCATTCTTGTTAGATACAATTCTTATTGCACACTTATTTATTTTAAATATCCTATTATTACATGCTATTAATTCTTACCATTCTAACAAATACATTTGTCAATTGTAATCTTTGCTTGAACTTTATTAAAATTAAACTCAACCATCAAATTTGTATACTCAATTACTATTCATTATCAAATTACTTCACCCATTGTCTCAATTAACGTTCATTATTCATTTTAAAATTAACACCCAATTTTATCTCAACACCTTAAGATTTGATTGTGGTAATCTTCCAAATTTATTAATTTTATATTTGTATCTTTCAACTATTCTTAGTGTATCACAACAATATCAATCGTTGGAATTTGCAAGCAAATTTGAGTCTGCCGTAATTACTATTATTCATCTACGATAGTGTGTAAAATTGCCTTTTAGTTGGCAGTTTTAAGTTTGTAAAACGACTGTTTAATAACATGTTTTCATTAGTTTACATCGCCAGTAGTAACGCGTTTAAAAGATTTCATTAGGCACGTTGTCAGTACTAACGTGTTTTAAAGTTTTTAAAACACGCCAACTTACGACCGGGTGCTGGAAAACCTAATGCACATATAATTTTTTTATATTTACCATGTGTTCTAGATTCTATGGTAGATAAAACATTGTACGATACACATGCGTAAAGCATCTTTAGTCACTCGCGGGGCTTAAAACGCTCGCTCACTCGCGTTTTGACTCTATCCCACTCGTGCCTAAAGAGTAGCTTTACACACTTGTATCGTAAATTACTATTTTATGTCTTTTAAACTAGTATTGCTGCTTTCTGAACCCGCTACAAAAGTACTATGCCAACTAACTTTTTTAGATGGTATCGTTACAGAACCTATTATAGCTGCTTTAGATTCTTCATTAATTTTATTTAAATATACTATAGTGGTAATCTTTATTTAACATTTATGTCAGCATTCCGCTTGCTTACAGTTTTTATAATGTTATTCCGATAATACTGTATTAATTATAAGGGTATTGCTGCACCAGCATTTTCTGTGTATCCATTTGTAATATTAAAAATTAAATCTAGGTTTTTAGAAAATGAACTAAACATGTTATTTTTCCCTCTTTCGAACCTATAATGATACATTGTGTTGTTCATATAAAAGAATTGTTCACTCCACCGAGCGACTACTAACTGTATTCATATTGTCTCCCTAGGCAGATAATGTGTTATTTCTGTCACAATTTTTTGTAACCTTCCAACTGATTTCTACTCCCAGTCGTGGAAAAAAAGTTGTTTGAACATGAAGAAATGTCGAATTCAATTTTGACTAGATTTTGTTATGATATTTGAAAAAACAGCACGTTAAATATGTTAGAAAAGTGATTCTTCCATGTTCGTGTAAAATTAATCCACTCGCTTTGCTGCTCGTAAATTAAATGTTGAAAAATTCACTTTTCTTAACTCATGGAACTATACTACTATAAAATATGCCTCCCATGAGGCTGAATGACGAAAATATTTAACTCATCTACTTAGGTATACTTATAGATAGTGCAGCATTTGCTTCCTTAATTAATTTTTTGACAGCAAAATTCGATTTAGTTTTTATAAAGAACACTACATGATATCCAATTGGCGCAACTTGATCATTTTTTATTGGCTCAGTGCGAAAATACTTTTTTACCCCTTTATCCGAAAGTGAAATTTTTTGTCGCCATTTAGGAGATTCCCGAAAATATACGTTTGGTTCCCTGGTCGGTTTCCAATGACAGCGGGTGGGAATATAGTATATTGACTCCCGTTACCATTATAGACGGGAGGCAATGTGATTAATATTAAATCAACTAACCTCCTCATTTCATATTTAAGTATTTTTGAATCCAGCTGAATGTAAATGTAAATGTGTCATATGTATAACTAAAATGACATTATACTGTTTGAGGATTTCGCGGTTACTCTAATTATTCTTCTCAACATTTCGGTTTAGACCGCGTAGTATTTGTAGATGAACACCCAGCACTGTCTGATTTGAGGGATGTAGGCTACATTTACAAAAATTGTTACAGGTTCCATGACAATATACTTACTTCCCTACAGAAGTGAATCACTTACATCCCGCATGTATTACAACTGATAAGATGCCACGTCTGCCACTTGGTTAACACGAATAAAACTATTATCGTTCGTACTATTATCCATTTTTAATCAGAATACAATCATAAAGCTCACAAAACAGCATTCACAATCGTATTCACGTATTTTTTCCAAGAATTTTTCACAATGTGTTTATAACTGTCAAACAAAACGTCACAGCGTTATAAGGCTACTATAATTTAGCAAATGTAATAATTTTACGCCAGGTTATTACCTACCATTTACTTTACATAAGGAAACATTGGTAGTGAAAAAAGTTATGTACTTTACACAGGATGTAGGAAGATTTACACTACCTCCAACCTTGCTACCCTCGTTCGCTTCGCTCACTCAAGCATCAAACGGTCTTCGGTAGTGTAACTCTTACCTACATTCCTTGTAAAGCAATATATAATTTCCATTCTCCATCGTTTTCTCTATCGTAGTTATTGATTTTGTTGTACTGTCACGTGCCATTACTGTACTGTGCCATTACTGGTAAGAGGGGTGCGTTTTGGGTCTTCGAGCTCCCTATAATCATAAAAATTTCGCCCGCAGCAGTGCTTTGCCCTCGGACTCCCCTTTAGCCGGGGGGCTGTGCCCCCTCCCCCTTCCTCTTATTTTCACATGTGGAGGCCACATGCATCCTTTGCCCGGTAGGCCAAATTTTGCCAGTCCGACGCTGGATGAGGCGAGCGGAATTATAAGAAAATCACAACTTTGATAAGACACTATTCCAGATTTTTAATAATAATCGAAGCTCATATGCAGCAGACTGTTACCAATTTTTCATAGCTGCAAAATTATGCACTTGTTGCCAGTATCAAAAGCAGTATGTAAGCGCTACATGACCAGAAAGCGACAAGGAATGGATAATTTACAAAATTTTCAATGCAAGAACAGCCACACAAAATCTAAAAACGCTGTAAAAGAAAATCTGGTGTGATACACGCACACAACTTCCTGTCACAGTGATCTCTTATAATTAGTTAAAAATTTGTTTTTTAAGCATGTGTGCAAAATTTTAAAAAATTACAAATTCTAAAGAAACCGTACAAAATAGAGTTAAACCAAAAAGCATATAACTAGAAACTTAATTTTTTTAAAATCATTTTAGAGGTATTCAACTGGAAAATCAACTACCTCACACTAATAATAATAATAATAATAATAGTCTTTATTGCACATAATATAATATACTACATAGTACTACACAAATGAAACAAAAATGAGAATGAAGTGCAAGGGCGAAGTTCAGATTGGCTCATAAAAGAACCATCTGCTCCTCCACTTAACCCAAAAAAAACTAATATATAAATTTAATAAACATGAACGGCGATTCTACAAAAACAAGTAAGTAATAAAACAAATAAATAATTAAGAGCGTTGCACATCAGAATCCTATACCACTGTTCTGCAAACCAAGCAAGTACAGCTTACAGTGCTTCTTAAATCGCGAAGGGGGGTAGGCTTTAAGATAGTTTGGTAGTTTATTGTAGATAGCTGCAACACCATATGAAAAGGACCTTTCAAAGAATTGAGTACTGTGTGATTGTAGTGCTAGTTTTAAAAAACATTACGTTATGAAAGAGACAAGCCTGATGTAATAACCGACGATTTTCCATGTTCAGCCAATTAAGAATGCAGAGCTTATGCGACACGTGTTCAAATTTTCTAATACCGTATATTAGCCGAATACATGCATTTTGTATTTTTGAATTTTATAAGAATAATTTTTATCGATACACGGACCATACACTGCATCTCCGTAGTTGAACAAGGAAAGCACTAATGAATTACACAGCATAACCTTAGTGCGAAAATCTAAAAAGTGTCTGTTAGAATATAAAAGTTTAATATTAGCGAAAGATTTTTGAATTAGGTTATTAATATAAGTTTTAAATCGGAGATTAGAATCAATAACGATTCCTAAATTTTTTGATTCGCTGTACACTGGTAATGTCATGCCATCAATTTTAATATTTACATGAGAGAGAATTTCATCTCTAACTTTTGGCCTCCCCAAAAGAAGAACGGTAGACTTACTGGGATTAATTTTCAAAGCGTGATCTTTAGAGATATCAACAAGTGACATAAGATCAGCATTAACTAAATCATTTGCTACACAAATATTAGTTGGTTCAAATGAATAATACAACTGGGTATCGTCTGCGTAAAAATGAGATTGACAATTATTAATGGAATTAGGCAAATTAGAAATGTATATGGAAAACAGAAGAGGCCCTAGAATAGAACCTTGTGGCACTCCTCTTATTAATTCCCTCGCATTGGAAAATTCATCTGATAAGCGAACACGTTGTGATCTGTGAGACAAATAATTATTAATTAATAGTGCAGCGTTAGAAGTGAACCCAATAAAAGAAAGAATAGCCAACAGTATGTCATGATTTATAGTATCAAATGATTTTGTGTAATCTAGTAATACAAGAATAGTTAGTTTATTTTTATCAACTTCAGAAATAATGTCGTCTGTAATATTTAAAAGAGCCGTTGTACAACTATGTCCAGATCGAAATCCAGATTGAGTATCTGGAAGAATTTTATATTTATTCAAATGCAGTTTAATTTGAGAATTCATGATTTTTTCCATAACCTTGGATAAAACCGGCAAAATACTGATAGGCCGTAAATCTTTAAGTTGAGTAGGATTACTAACTTTAGGCAAAGGAATGATAAAGGCTTGCTTCCAGCAGGCGGGGAAGATGCTATTTTCAAAGCAAAAATTTATGTGACAAATATAAGGGAGCAAAAAGGGAAAACATAAAACGCAATAATCTAATATTTAGCTGATCCAATCCAGTAGAATTGGAAGTAAGAGCAGAAAAAGTTTCAAGGACTACCGTAGGTGACACTGAAGAAAATTTGAATGTGTTGGCCACCTCAGGTTTTATATTATTTTTGTAAAATGAGATGCAATTTAGAGGGGGAGTGCTATTATTAGGAATGCAATCAATAAAATAATCGTTTATATCATTTACATTTGACAAATTTTCTGGAATGCTATAAACCCTCGGGTTACTGCAAATATTCATGTCTTTGAGAGTTCTCCAAAATGTTTTGGAATTGGAAGAGCTTGCGAAATGTTTTAGATAATTTTTCTTTTCCAGTCTAACAACATATGTAACATAATTGCGTAGAGTTTTATAATAATTCCAATGAGCTATTTCTCTAGTTTTCTTGAATTTAATTAAAGCTTTGTCACGCAAAGACATCAGCAATTTTAGATTGTCGGTTAACCACGGTGCTTTGGGTTTGGTAATACGCGAGGTAATAAAAGGCGCATGTTTGTCAAATAACGCGATTAAGTTGTCGTTTAAAAATTTTACTTTAGCGTCTACATCGTCATGATAAAATATAGTTTGCCAAGGAATTACTTGCATATCAGCAGAAAAGTTATCAAAATTGAAATATTTAAAATCACGGTAAGTTTTGTATAGCGTTCGTGGTTTGTCAGCTGGGACGTTGACGTCACAATATACAAGAAAATGATCAGCAACTTGAAAGTCAGTAACACCAGAGTCGTTCACAATATCTAGATTATTAGTAATTATTAAATCAATAAGCGTAGCAGAAGTTGCCGTAATTCTAGTTGGCTTATCAATAATTTGAGTAAGGCCAAAAGTTTCAAGCAAGGCGGTAAAACGATTAACACTACAATCAGTTGATTTAAAAAATTCAAATTTAGATCTCCCATGACGATTAAATTGTCGCACATGGGTAATATGGTCATGAGCGATTCTTCAAATTCCTTTACAAATTCGTCTATTTTTATAGATGAATTTGGAGGATAGTAAATTACACCTAATGCTAAAGATAAGCTTGGTAGTTTTAAATTAACCCAGAGCTGTTCACTATTAGAATGTATTTTAATTACGCTATACTTGATAGAGTTTTTAATATAAAAAGCTACCCCGCCTCCACGCGAATTACGATCTCTTCGAATTAAAGAATATTCAGTTATATTAACATTTTTACTAGGTATATTATTACAAAGCCTGGTCTCACCTACAGCAACAACGTCATAAGAATTATGAGTAACGTGTTCACGAAATTCATTAAAATTTGCAGACAATGAGCGAACATTCTGATGCACCAATCTCAGCTTAGTACTGCTCATCTGCAACAAAGACAATTAAGCACTAGAACAAAATAAGTATCAGATTCAAAACCTAGATAAGTAGGGATTAGCAAATTCCCGTACATACAATATTACAGGTACACACAAGATAACTAAATGCAGCAATTCCTGCAATTATAAAAGAAACAAAGCAATTTCAGAAAAAAACTAATTAAGTAGCAAAAAACAAAAATTAAGCAATGCAACAAGTTACTAAATAAATTTATAAAAATTAACGCTAATCTAAGCGGTAAACTAAGCGGTGCCTTGCCAATAAACAAACAATAAACGACACATTTTGTATTTAACCTCGGAATGGGACGTTTTGCCGTCGCCTTTTCGCCGTCGCCATTTCGCCGTCGCCGTTTCGCCGTCGCCGTTTCGCCCTTGCCATTTCGCCGTCGCCGTTTCGCCGTCGCCTTTTCGCCGTCGCCATTTCGCCGTCGCCATTTCGCCGTAGACTATTTTACATTTCCGACTTAAAAAAACACTTTTTCACTTATCTATATCTAAGCAAAACGTGGAATCAAAGTTTTACATGTATTAAATGATACATGTTCGAAATCTTTAATAGCTTTAAAATATTATTCACATTTATTTCCCATTAGGAGGACGTTAAAGGTTATTACAGTTACACTTCTTATATGCATTAAACCGTCTGATTAGTTGTTGATGGTAATGAGCATACTTTTTACTTTTTGCTAATCCTTTTATCATGCACATGGTGGTCATTATAATGATTTGGTTTAGAAAATTCCCTTTAAGGTAGTATGGCCGTTATGATGATTTTAGTGATCTGCTGTTTTTTCAAACTTTACATTTTTATTACATTTTTATTGTGTATTGATGTGAGGTAGGTGATTTTCCAGTTGAATACTTCTGAAATGGGTTTCTTTTCTTTTTTCTTCTATTTTTTAATTAACTCCTATTTGAAATAGAACACCCACATCCGGTATATTATTACATTTTTGAATTCAGTTTAAACTTTTAGAGAAAATTTCTCTCTTCAACTAACGCTCTATTTTGTACCGTTTTTGTAGAATTTGTGATTTTTGAAAATTTTTGACAAATGCTTAAAAATTAAAAATAAATTTTTTGGCTAATTATAAGATCACTGTAAAAGGAAGTTGCGTGAGTGTATCACACCAGATTTTTTAACTCAACTTCAACATCTTACATCTCGCTTATTATACGTTTTCGATATAAGTTGATTAACGTTTTCCGCTTTATTTTGAAGTGTTCTGTGTATTCCTAAAGTTTCCCGAAATAAATTTGAACCACTCTGTATATATGTGACTTTACAATTTAAATATTACTGTATACTTGCTGTTTAAGTACAATAGAAATTATTAAACTTATTATGCATTTTCTTCCGGCAACGGAGTACAATTATATTATTAAGTTTTATTATTAAGTTAACAAAGATGATAGTTTATAAGCAAACAAATTAATGTCCAAATAAATAAAGTGAGGGTTGCATTACATTAAAGTATAAAAATAAATTAAAGTATAATTATTTGGCTGCACGGTTCCGCTTTCAAGTTGACGGCGAAATGGTCGACGGCGAAACGGCGACGGTGAAGTGGTCGGCGGCGAAGTGGCGACGGCGAAATGGCAGACGGCGAAATGGCGACGGCGAAACGGCGACGGCGAAACGGCGACGGCGAAATGGCGACGGCGAAATGTCCTAGACCCTTTAACCTTCACATATTTTTTCCAATTCGACCATATCACGCACAGGCAGTTTCTTTCCATTTTTATCGACAAAAATTGTTCCGTCGTTAGTCCAGACTTTTCTGTGACCAAATTTTTCAGCTGCACAAGAAACAATATCCATCCTGGCTTTGGAAAGGTCCTCTTTTATGACTACTGATGACCCACGGAGGTTTTTTCTATTTCTTATTACCGAATTTCGGTATCTATAGCTGACAAATTTCACTATAATACCACGGTGCTTAGTTGACTTAGACGGAAAAGCTCCAACGCTGTGGCATCTATCTATGTGGTCCGTAGTAAGCTGCATACCGAGCTTCTCATTAAAAATGTCAAGTACGACCTTCTCCACATCTTCATTTTTCTGCTCCTTTACGCCAAAGATTCTAATGTTGTTGCGCCTGCTGTATTGTTCCAATCCATCGATTTTTTTGTATAATTCAGCATTTTCCTTCTCAAGTTCAGTAACGCGCACTTGTAATTTATCACATACTTCTACCACCTTATCAAACTTTTCCTCTAGTTTTTTCACTACGGTATCCGCTAGTTTTTCTGCTAAATCTTTTAAATTGTTCGTGTCCTTAAAATATTCTTCAATGCTGTGTTTAGCTTGATTTTTAATGTCAGTAAGCTGATTCTGTGTAAAAACCATTGCGTTATATCCACTTTGCGACGAGAAAACAACTGAATATTATTGATTTATTAGTTTAAGTAGGTATATCGGATTTTGCAATTCGGATATCGGAATCTGCAAGACACACACTCGAACACGTCTAACTTCGTCGCCGGTTCATAGCAATACACATTAAAAATTTAATAAACATGTAACCTTTGAAAAAAAACCGTTAGTCGTCTTTGAAAAAATTGAGAAGTGTGAAAATCACAAGAGTAAACACCATACTTCCGGTTAGGGGATTTTCTTCAAAAGGTTGCATCAAATAGTACACAAAACTTGTATATGAAGTTTCAACGTCATACCGGTTTTTGTTTTTGAGATATTCTGTTCACACACACACACAGATAGACTGGCAGATCAATGAAGAAAAACATGTTTTTTGGGTGCAGGGGACTCTAAAACGTGAAGATCTGTTGAAAACTCAATTTCGAATTTTTGGGATAAATCCAATACTTCTTTTATTGTAAAAGGTAGTAATAAACTTATTCCGCGTTTTTAAATTGTATTAATAACATATCCCATACCGCATTTTTGTGTCAAACAGACATGGAATTTTGCAATTAGGTACATTTTATTTGTGTTTTATGCTGTTTAAATGTTGTTAACGCACTTTGGCCGTTTAGTTCAATTCCCCACTCAAAATCGCAATTTTCTAGACTTAAACGCCTGTTTTACTTGCACGGCAGTATAACCCTATGCTAGTATATTATTTAAAACAAGCAAATTGGAATTAATAAACAATTATTGTATACCAATATCATCGAATGAAGATACGTGTGTATCAATTATTATAGAACAAATGAAATAATTTTTACTGTAGTTATAGTAATCTGTAATCGACTTACCGCAAAAATATGTTTAGCGTCTTACACAATAAATACCACGTACACTGTTACAACCTGCACATTACATCTACACAACATTTGACAATACACCAAATATTGTTCTCTGCCAGTGCACACGACGTTAAAAATGCTAATGTTGCACAAAACTAGCTGTTGTCCGACTCGTCAGAGGAAATCATAAATTATTCTTTATTGCGCCGGGAATACCCTATTGCGATTTCCTTAATATGTAACTTAATAAGACCTTATCCTATTTATGCGTTCTGGAGATTTAGCACCCAATCGAGGTTAGTAATTCAGTAATTTAATTACCACAAAGTAATTCAATTACCGCGAGTAATTTCAATTCCCACAAGTAATTCGAATATTTGTAAAGTAATTTAAATACTTTAGAGTAATTTAATTACTCAAAAGTAATTGAGTAATTGAATGTATTAATTAATTACTTTCAAAAAGTAATTGTGGAGTACTTTCTAACAAAAAAAGAAATTACCAATTACAATTACCGCATTTTGAAAAGTAATTCAATTCCAAGGCAAATACACAAAAAGAAATTTAATTAGTAATTTAATTACAACGTAATTAATTACTGCCCAGCTCTGGTTGCAAGTCGTGCAAATCTTTCAATGCCATGTAGTATTAGCAATTGTAATAACAATAGCAGATAGGCGGGTTTTGATAGAATCCCTTTACCCTAATTAATCGGAAATTTTAGCGAAGGTTGACATTTGAATGTGAGCGATAAGATCGTTGCGTTTGAGGAGGCCTTATCGGTAGTATTATTCGCAAACCGAGTTAATCCATAGGTCTGTTGGAGCATTCATAGCATTCCTTCATTTAGAAATACTTGTCCCTTGATGGATTTTTCACGGGATCATACAGATCAACCGTTTAGTAGCAGGATTATTTGAGCCGTTCGTGCATTTAACTCTTTGCTTGAGCTGATATGATAATAATTCTTTCGGTAAAAACAAGATTTTCCTGGCTGAGAAACCTACGTCAGTGATTCTGATGAAC
This sequence comes from Agriotes lineatus, assembly GCA_940337035.1. Taxonomy (NCBI): domain Eukaryota; kingdom Metazoa; phylum Arthropoda; class Insecta; order Coleoptera; family Elateridae; genus Agriotes; species Agriotes lineatus. Next base: position 112,859,760 of record OW679199.1, on the reverse strand, counting down.
ATGGGTTTACAATGGAAAGCAGCAAAACCTAAAAATGTATGGGTGCCATTATTAACAAAAAGATACAACACCGAGGAAATTCAACATAGAGCTATGCAAAGAGAATCCCCTACTAGATACTTAACTCAGTTTTGTAGAACGGAGAGACCACCAATAATGTAAAGAAATTTATAGACGAGTATAAAGGTATGTTCAAAAGCAGTGTATTGTACGAATCTAAAAACGAGGCTTTAACAAATAAAGAAACGAACACTTTATTAGCTGTTGAACTGTATTTTTTGGGAAGACACGTTTAATAAATTGAGTAGAAAACGAAGATATGGGACATATAATAGGCGTTCAGCATGTCATGACTCAGAAATGTGAGCAATAAAGATTAAACTGGCATTCAGCACAAGCAGCGCATGTCACTTAAAAGAATGCTAAAGAAGAGTCGAATTGAAAGCAAGTAGAGATATGCGTGGGCTTACAGAAGGGGATTGGAAAAATAGAGAGGTGTGGCGAGTAGGATTAGAGAACCAATACTTCTAAAATAAATATACTCGAAGAAGAAGAGCATGATGAAGAAGAAGATTTTTGTATTGGTGAAAAATGTGGGTAATTGAGTCTCGTTTGCTTGAATTGTACATATCCTAATTTTTTGAACACCATTCACATAAAATTTTGCTCTTTCTATTATTGGATAAGAAAAACTAAAGTTTCCTCATACAGTAACCTTTTATTGATTGTAACATAACTAAACTATCTATCATTACCTTCAATTTGCAAATTTCACCGCACTCTAACACTTATTTAATCATAATACATTCCAAACGCTATTTACCCAATCTCTAAAACACGCGTACGTCAGCCAGGCCTAATTAACAACTTCGCCATGCGAAGTGGAGGCCCAGCTAATTAGATTGCCGTAACGGGGCGAATATTATTAACTGAAAACATGGGTCATCTCCTAGAAATATACACAATTTATTGTGATTGAACGAGTCCCGCTTTTATTAATTACAAGGGAACTCGAGCCTCCGGCATAATTTAGGGCCGCACAGAGACAACAGGGCGAGGGAGGGCTTGAAAGGCCGCCAGCCAATATACGCCAAATGAGGGTAGGTTATGTGCGAATTTCTTGTTTGCTATAATGGAAACCCTATCGTTTTAAATTAGGCGTAGTGAGGGCCGATTTAAAGAGAATCGCCTGCGATAACTCAATCCGCTAGGGTCCTGTTTTGGGGATGCTGCCTCGTTCTTCGGAGATTAACAAGTTTTTGGGCGAAGACTACTTGAAATGGATCGTTGTAAGCTCGCATGGTTGTAGATGAAAGGTCGTTAAGCCATATTGATCGACTTAAAACGCCTAATAGTCAAAATGCGTAACTGTATATTTTTTAAAACGAGAAGATATAATAAAATAAAAACTGATACTCAATCTTCTAACAAGCGCAGATAACAATTAACAGAAGCAATTATTGCAGCTCCTATTAAACGAAATGGAAATTTGTGTCTGCTTCAACTCTAAATTAATTTTATATTACTGACTGCGTTTAATTTGGTTAAATGTAATGGAAAGCGTTTGAATACTGAAAATAAAATAAATAGCTATACGAAAACACCAGGCACCGTCAGTCTTCAGAAAGCGTTTACCTCCAATAAAATACAAAGTTCACCACATTTTGAGACTGAATTGCATATTTCAATCTGCCATTTCAATGACCATTTTCGTGTAGAGGTTACTATTCAATAATATAACTCTTTTGAAAAGACACTAAACTAAAATAAATAATCCAATTAAGAAAACTAAGGGTAATTTTAATCAATACAAGAATCCTAGCCAATAGAACCTTAGCAATCAGTAAAATGAATATAAATTCTACAAACTTTGGTTTACATTAAAAATGAAATAAAATATTTACTGCTTACCTGGACTATCTGTAAGAACAAAAGAATCATAATAAAATGTTCCTCTACGATTGGATACATGTATGTGCCTAGATGTAGATATTTGAACTTACCTTGTTTCGTGATCTTTGAAATAACATTTCTAACTTACAAATACGCAGAACTGGACTGCTCTTTGCAAATAAAAACCATATAGTAAATTTGAGAATTTAAGAATACATTTTACCAGGGAAACCTTGCAGCAACAGTAACAAAGGTGAGCAAGCAAAGCAGTTCGTAAGTATTTTACTTGCTTCCCGTCACGCAACGCTATAAGAAAAACCTTCCCGTGTCTTCCCTGGACAGTGATAAACTGGTGTAGAGCGCATAAGGAAAACTGCTACGAAGATAAGTCATATAAACACATACAAAATTGGCTACAAGTTATACACACAGATAATACTTAGCTAAGTACATATAACATTTTCAGATTTACGGAAAATCGCATTTGCAACGCTAAATAAAAAACATCGAACGATTCAGTCGACCTATGGTAAGGTACGAAGATTGAGGTCATTGTCACCAGTGCTGAGCACAGATCCTGACCAAGTGTGATGGTTCGGTGAAATGGTGCGCTGCTGAGCGACCGAGTATCGAGGAAACCACAAATTGATGGCTCTAATGACGTCGGGGGGATGGCGAAACTAGGAGTTGTTCTATATGTGCTACGACGAGAGTTCATTAAGGGCTTATCGAATAAAGAATGGACAGCTTCCACAGATCTTCTCCAGAGTTTCGTAGGCCACGAGTACTGCTTTGCAGGATGTTTGCAAAACGGTAGAAAGCTGGACGATAGAAAAGTTTCTTTAAATACAGCCGTTCTCCAGAAAAAAATTTGGAATTGTAAATGGGTGTAAATTGGCATGGTAAGGCTTTCGCAAGCAGCTGTATTCGCGAAACAATAACGCTCACACTACATATAAATCCTTTGCGTGTCTGTTTCCAGCCTACTCAGGTTCTGCTCCGCTGCGCCTGAGCTTACTGCTAGGTCTCAACGAAAAGTCAGTGCCTTCATCTTTCTGGGCGCCAAAGCCAGTAGTGGCGGAAATTTTTAAACAAACCTAACACAATAAAATCAAATCTAATACACTAATGCGGAAAGCAATGCAATGGCGTCATGGAGGGGCAGAAGAAGGTATGGCAACTCTTGCGAGGAATAAGGAAGCCAATGAATGAGTACATGCAAACTGACACATAAAAGATCAAGAATTCATGCAATATTTTAATGGACTGTACCGGCAAGAACAAACAATTGACGAAGACGTGGAAGTGATAGACGAAAACGTACAACAATAACAGAAGAAGACGCCAGAACCGCCATAAGCACGTGAGACAACTGAGAAAGACGATATTTGCAATGTACTGCTAAAATAATCCTATCTCTCACATCAGAAATAAATAAAGTAGCAAAAAAGTGAGCAATAATGGAAAATCGCATAACGGAACCCATACTAAAAAAATCCACAACGAAAACTCATTCAAACTAACGAGAAATAATGTTTACACTAGAACCTATCACCGTCGTAGATACAGTATTTCTAATAATAGCTATTTAAGTAACATTATTAATATTTGAGGTAGGCAAGTACAAGCCAAGGCAAAGCCGCGGCTTGTTGCCTGCCGAAAATGTTAATAGGCGATACATTCCAAGTTATCTTATTATATTTTTCCCGCTGCGCATCGAAATTTTCCTAAATTTTTTAAAAAACCGTTTGGTTTGTCAGCTGTCACCAAGATTAATTTTCGTTAGTCGTGTTACCTGTGAGTGTCACATGTCACATAAATACTTGCAATTATAAGCAAAACATCTAAGTCTGCATCTTGCCTTGCTAATTTTATTATCCTAGTAGCTTAATAATAATATTAAGTTCCGTTGTCAAGAGAAAGCAGTAAACAAATATAATCACCGACTTACACGTTTTGTTGCTAAGGCTGTATCACTGACTTACATGATCAGCAGCGGGAAAAACAAATTACTGAAAAGGAAAGCACCACATATCTCCGTTATCGACATTATAGATACCGAAGGGTAGAAGACTAGTAAATAATAAAAATAATACAATTTATGTGATCAAAATTAAAGTGATATAAAAGAATTAACTCGAAATATATAGATGTAACTTGAAGAAGAAAACGTGCAATATAAAATTGAAATATGAAAACCGAGTATCAGGCCGATCTTACGTATGCAGTGTCAGTGTCAGAATCATTATAGGATCGCGCTAACAATAAATATTTACTCCACTGTGTTTGTGCAACGGTTTTTAACACTTCAAGAGCTCATTTAATAAATTTTTTATCAATGTTTTCAGTCTTGAAAATAATTTTTACAGCAATTCATCTGTCTTCCATCACTAGTTTCTCCACTTTAGATATACTTTCGGAGTTCTGTGCCGTTGCAGGTCTTCCACTCCTTGCGTCACATTCGAGGCTTTCTCTGCCACGTTTATACTCATTTGTTTATCGATATATAATAAATTGTTGTGGACCTTTTGCTATGTAACTAAAATTAACTACCCTTTATATTTCAGTATAGCCCAGTATTCAATTTTCTCCATATCTACAAATTATTCCACTTCACTAAATCGACTATAAAATCGGAAGTCTTATACGAATAAGGACTAAATTTTCGAAACTGTTTTAGAACATAAAGAATGGCCGTTAACAAGATATTTTTCTTTAATGCACATCAGATAAAGACCTTTACCTCCTATGGAAAACTATATTGCAGTTGGATTTTTTTACAGCAGGCGAACTGGCGAAAGCCATCTTTATCAAAAATGTTCATTCACTTATATATAAATACCTAACAAAACGAAAAATATCTTCCTCGATGGTTGCGGACTCCAGCTTTAAATAAAAAGTAATTAAAATAGCCCACGCAGAAAACTCTATTTGGAGAGCGAACTTTGTAGACACGAAATGTAAAAGTTTGCTGTTGGGGAACTAATTCAAAGCAGCCGAAGAAAAAAGACACTTTTAACAATTGAAACAAAAGCAAGCAGCAAACGAACACCCAACAAAAACCTAGCGTTAAAGCGGCCGACCAGACACTAGAAAAGGCTGAAACGCAAACCAGCTTCTCTCTTTTGAACTCTGTTTGCCCAAGCAAATTAAAGCGTTTTTCAGGCCGCTTGCTGGGAACTACGGTAAGGTACGCTGCATGCTGATCCTGACAAGCTTATACTAAATGTAAAAAATTAAAGCTTTGGGCTACATAAAAATACCTGTTTGTTATATTGTTTGTGGAGGCATTTCATTAAGTATGTGTGAAATAATGTAGTTTTTTCATATGTACATGTATCTACCATAGTCATTGAATTCCAACTCTCCTTCTGAATAACTAGAACTCTTTCAATCTAATTTCCTTATCCAATTACTTTTAGGCAGCTGCATATCGATTCAATCATAGTTTTCTGTTAGGCAAATTTTTTTTTTGCACAGTGATCGTGAAAGTCGTCTTTTTTTAACGAAAAATCGTATTGAAAGTTCCACTTTTTTTAACGCAAAAATTATGAAAAAAAGTGCAGTTTTTTAACTATTTTATTGAAATGCCAATTTTACAGTTGTCAATTCGACTAAATTTCGACCAAGAGATCACTATGCAAAAACACTACGTGTACAACACGTTTTGAAAGTTCTTTTTCTCATTCATTTGCTTGATTAACTGGGTGTTCGCCCTCATTATCAAACTGCAAATTCATCAAAAAAATTATGACTTTCAAAACTACTTGTACAATAGTAATTTGTACAGTATATATTTTACAATTTCGTTTAAAAGCAATTCAATTTCATAATAAATTAAGAGCTATGATTCCGCGAAAACACCGCTTTTACACCAAGTTAGCCAGTTTTCATGGTAACAAACAACTGCACTTGGATAAGCTGATTAATAAATAAGGGAATAACGAGATTCGATATAACGTCATAAATCTAACCTACAAATATTTACAACTTTTCACACTTAAAATGTACAGCGGCGCCTATAATTGGCCTAACGGCTGTTGTCTGAGTACGAAATAAATAGATAAATAAATAATGTATAGAACAAGAAGTACAGTTACAGGAAACTAAATTACTTAATATACAGGGTGTTTTAAAAACATGACGCTATACTGAAGCAGGTTATACATAAAAAAACATAAAATTTTACATATAAACTACTTGTTCTAAGTTCCGCCTCGCTGAATTAGAACATCCTAAATACGAGCGGTTAAAATTGGGATTTTATAATTTCCCTGAAAATTGGAAAAGGGTTTTAAAACTGAAATTGTTCATATATCGTCGTGCTCGATATGCTGCCCTATTTAATTTATGTATCACAAATTACTATTTTGCTCCGACTAGCTAAATTGGGTTCGCGAAAACAATGTCTCAGGGTTGAGTTTCTACACAAAATAAAAAGCGCATAGTTGTATGTTAACTGCACTTGTATGCAAAATGCTCCCTGAATTTACGTAACCTTTAATAAAATATCTCCAAGGACGACACAACCAAACCAGATAAAAGTTTACGGTAATCAAGCCAGCCAAGATTAATCACGTCAAAGGTAATTAACAATTAAATCCACGTCATTACGCATCTAAGCAAACTTGTTTATTGGTAATTAGGGACGCCGCTTGGACTCCAACATGCTCCAACGCAAATCTTGGGCCCTAGATGCTGGAAACTGCTTAAAATGCTTCTGCTCTTGTTTCCAACAGTACTATGCGCCTCTAGGATATTGCTTCCTGGTTCCTATTCGGTCCACGGTGCCAGACACCCCTCTTGACCTCACTGCTTGATAGCTCGCCTTGCTGTTCACTGCTTCTCATGCGCCCCAAAACTGCTTTGGTGTCTCGTACCTGCTCCAAGTCCTCGTACACTGGTCCAAATTGATACTGCGTATCAAAATCATGCTCATTCTGCAGTGCGGGTTTCGCTGCCTCAATATCAGCCTTTAATATGCTCACTGCTTTCACACACAAATTAGTCCACACCTGGATTTTAAATAATTCAACCAGTTGGACTCTAAATTTTATATTTCAACGAAGATTTAGAGCTTTTTGTTAATGTGAAGCCCACACCAACAATTCGGCAAGGCTCCCATTTTTATTTGTATTGCATAAAGCACCAGCCTCTACACCGAAAGGTAAATGAGATTACAGATTATACATAAATAGAATTACAAGTATCCAACTACATTATTTTATTTGTGAGTACACCTACTAGATACAGTGAAATCCGTTTATAATGCAATATGGCCGTCATATTGCAAGCTAAATGGTCCGCCCACTTTATCATTGGAATATAGGCAACTCATTATACATTGGGCGCATTCAAACGACACAACCGCAGTTTAATTATTTTTATTATTTTAATCAAATAAATGAAGAGGGCTCCATTAATTAATAGTAGCTGCACTTATGCAAGTATTTGGCACTATTGAGAGTACAGTCTATAAATATTGGTCCTATAACCTTGTCGTTCATAATAACACACTAAGTATTTACAGATTTTCGATACTGTGTATGTGATTCTTGAAATGCATGCAAATTCTCCGTTGACCAAGGCCTAGGATCCGGGAAACAGTGGATAATATTTAAGAAAAACTGGATTAAGAAGACGTTTCATGAAGTATTTGTTTAATTTAAAAAATAAAATAATGTATTTTTATAACTGCACTTGCAGTTCAGAAGCAATAGTGCAAAATTCAATAAATCTGCATGATGTAATTTCGAGTAATTTGGAAAAATGTTCTATTTGATAAAAAAACTGATTGCCGAACAATACAAGAAGTGTATTTAATTTATTGCGTTTTGTATGATTTTGTTATAATAATCGATATTAGTAATAGAACTAATACTTACTTTATTGGCAATCCCTTTAGTAGAGATATTTGGTCAAGTTCATGTGTTACTGTTCTACGTCGATGTTTTTTTACCTAGTGCCACACAGCCTGTACTTGCAAATTTTCTAACTGTTCTTGATATTGTAGACACATTAGGTGTGTTAGGACATTTTCACTAAAATGATCCCTAACATTACCTAATGATAATCCGGAGTGATACATTATACACATGTCTATTTTTTTCGTCGGTATAAATCATGTTTAATAAATCGTTAATTTTAAATCTTAATTCTTTATTAAAATTTAAGAAAACACACCTTGCATGATTTGACAGGTGACAAAACAATAAACCATACAATGTAGCAGGCTGTGCAATAAACAATACATAAATGACATTTTTAAATTGATGTATAATGGGTTGCCTATATTCCAATGATAAAGTGGGCGGACCATTTAACTTGCAATATGGTCATTTTGCATTATAAATGGACTTTATACAGCCAAGCCTTCTTGTCCTGCCACTGGTTTTCTACTAACTGTCTTCTGTCCATGTTTAGTGGAACTATTGTAGTAGTCCAGTTTTCTGGTGATCGTCCCCTTTTTCTTCTTCTTCCGGGGGGGATGCTATTCCAATACTTTTACTGGCTAAATCTCGGGCGGCATTCGTCTCACGTGGCCGTATCATATTAGTCTCCTATCTTCCATATTTTCTACTACTTTCCGTTCGAGATTCATTTTCCTTTTTATTTCTTCATTCGTTTTATGTTGAAGTCTTGATGTCCTGCAGCATCTACGTAGATAATCCATTCCTACAGCTTTTCTGTTTGTCTCTTTTAGTAATTGCCCACGTTTCCGAACCATACAATAGGATGCTCTGGACGATCGTCTCAGAAACGTTCTTTTTCGTAGTTTTTCCAATTTGCTTTGACCGTAACAGAAGATTTAATTTTTGAATTGCTCGTTTTGCTTGTACAACTCTACTGGCTGTTTCTCCTTTACTGCTTCCTTCCTGGGCTCTTATTGTACCTAGATATTTATAGTCATTACGTGGGTACACCTACTATGATCTTAAAATTAAACTGTTTTTGTTTTACTATCAAGTCGTAGTCGTAGTAGTCAGTCGTTCAAATTTAGTCCCGCAGTAGGCTTGTGAACTTTTAACTTCTCTTTAGAGATTTTTGGTTCCGATATTAATATATTTGATTCAGTGCATGATATTAACTACGATTCAGATATTTCTGATACTAGATTCTACTTAGAGTCACTATCGCATTTGCCACCGTATCACCATGTACATTCTTGATAGTTTGAGTTCAAGGTCTTAATTCTTTGTAGAGATACTTACTTAATCACATAATCTTCTGGACATTTACTGGTTTTCATTCTCTATATATATTTATTTAGTTGTACTTTGCCGTTCCTATGCTCTTAATCACCACTTTTTGTCGCAGTTTTCGGTATTCTTTTAAGTGTCGGTAAGTGGTATCACTTATCAATTTTTTTTTGGTTCTTGTAAGGTGAATGAGGCTAATACCTCAATAGCCTTTAAGATTCACTCTTTAATTCTCGCTCATGTTGTATCTGTTCTCCAACTCTTTTAAATTAAGAAAATACCTATTTTTTTTTAATTTGGCTACTTTGAGGCGTCTAAGCTACTCAGTTTTGTGGATGATGAGAATTGCATTGGGCGGACATCTCTCTTATGTTTCTACCGAAAACATTCTTAAAATTCAGTTTGTTTGTTTGTTTGTTAATGGACAAGGTCTAGGCATGCAGAGTACCAGGTACCTTAGACACCGACTGCTAAGGTCATATGGTCAAAGTCCTAATTAGAATTTTGCCGAGACTAAGGAGTTCCAACCCTAGCAAGGGATATTTTACATGCTACACATCGTAGTAACATGGGACCCACGGCTTTACATCACTTCCGAATGATGGCATTCTGTAGAGGCTTTCATCTGCATTTTTTTATTTTTGAAAACCTCACCGGGACCGGGAATCGAACTCGCGACCCTACGATCAGTAGCCAGCATGCTACCACTGAGCTACCGACCCCGGCTAAAATTCAGTTGAGGTGATCGTAAGTTGTTGTTTTATGTAGCTTAAGGTTCAAATTGCGATTATATTTATTTTTATTTTGTACTTAGTTAACAGTGATTTTGAACCAACTGTAAAATTTTTCATGAGCTCCTGCGGTAAATGTTTTGTTCAATCTTTGTGTTAATGATATTCCTGTGCAATTGTAGCTAAGCTAATATTGTTCGTTGCAGTTACATTCCCGCTTAATTTAATTAGGTATAAACCGCAAGCTGCTATAAAAACAACCGTAATTTTGCAAAGCTGCTGCTTCGAAAACAAGCCTTGCGTCAAGCTGTCCCCAAACTACTGTAATTTCGCGGAGCAATAAAGAACATCGCCCTTATTGTGAGAGCGCTACTTGTTGATTGCGGCGTAAAACCCCAATAAAATAACAGCTCAGTTATGAAATTCTGAGAACGTCTTTTAATTTCTAGCTCGAGGACCAAGTGCACAATATCCTGCCAAGGATACCTCTTCCGATGCAGGAGGCGGCGGTTAGGCTGCTCAGTAAGGACACCAGGCAACGGCCAACTGCCCAGCTGTTATCGTTAATCAAATACTTCAGGTAAAGTACATTCAGCACTTCTCCATCTGCATTTTATTTCTGCTTATAGATACTGATTAGTCGATTTAAAAACATTAGTTAATGGAGAAAGTATCAGATTTATATAACATTCCATTAGCTGTTCCCATATCAGTATTGAATTTAGCTTGTTTTCATTCAATCTTAAAAAGAGCTTAAAAGTATTATTGAGTCTTTGCTCCTTGTTTGAAGTTGCGTGATTATTAATTATCAATATTTTGTGGATCTTTTAACAATGTTGTAAATAATAAATTAAGCAACATACAGAAAAGCTGCCAACCATTATTGATCTAGCTTCTGAAAAATATATAACATTATTATTTATTGCTAAATTGTATGTTGATTGCTAGGAGCATTAAATATTGAATCTCCATCTTCAAAATTTTTTACAGCTGCCTATTTATTATTTTTTTTCTAAAGCAAATGTTAAAGTTTGCTTTAATCGACTCAAAACAAAAGGTGAAGTGTTACTTTAGCAGCAAGGATAAATAAAGTAGCACTATAACATCAAGGGTAGATAAAGTGATTTAATTTTCTAACTTTTATTTAAATTAAATATTACAGTTTCATATTATCCTACCAACCCAATCTAGTTACTGGGATTTTCAAATGTGATTGACTTTCCTTATTTTCTTTTAAAATTGTTAAAGTTCTTGCTATAGAAAATTTTTTTGTATTGTACACGACGATAAAGTTATTACTATCCACTCTTGAATCATTAACGTCAAGACTTTATCTCATCTTTAGACGATTCCCTCGTGGATAAAATTTAACTTTATCGTACTGTATAATAAATTACTATTATTTTAATTACACAACTATTACTTTAAAAAATTTGTTTACAATCGCATGCACTTTCATTAATCTGGATGGATTTATACTAAGCAGTATTATGGGCTAAAGCTCGTTTACTAATACGTGAAACTGACTTATAGTGTTTCCACGACTAACTAGTGCAATGGGCGAGGTCAAATTAGTTATCAGGTACTGAGCGAAAAAAAGTTGGAAACCACATGTTGAGTCGTTGGTCGGTAATATATTGAAAATGTTCCACCATGCAAGACCCTGCTCACAGCTTTGGGAAATCAGCGTGCTTAACTGTTGGAGCTAAGCCCACCTGCCTCCTATTTTCTGAAAAAAATTGTTACCTTTGTTACGGTCTAAAACGACTTTTACGACACCGCGCCGGCTCATACAAAAAGTCACGTAAAAGCTAGACGGCCGGTGCGGACGATAACTTTCAAAATCGGGACAATGACTCACCTTAGACCGCTGCCCTGCCCGTAACAAGTTATGCCGGCTAAACATCAGTGGAGCGAGGGGTGGTCCTACATGAGATTACCTACGGGCAACGGCCGAAGGGACGGTAAACAATGATAAAATTAATTAAGCGCCACCCGCTCTTATCTAAAAGAACGAAAATGCAAAGATAGACCCACTATGAAACCGGGAAATCAGTTAGCCCACCTTTCGAGTTTACACCTTGGCGAAATCCAAAGCTCAACGCGAATAGAGTATTTGTGGAGAGTCTCACGACTCCCAACACTACTGCGACGAGCGCATCGACTTACCTGTGACGCTTAAAAACTTCTTCCAGGCTTCACCGCACATAAATCTGACACATGTAACCTGAAAATAATTATGCACAGGCACATGGGGAAATCAGAAGGCAACGCTCAGTAAACCAATCTATTGGTCTAAGCACATGATCAAATACGTACAACACAATGAGAACATATAATAAAGGGGCTAAATCTATAAGCCTAGCTGGGGACGCTTTATCTCTAATCGATTAAACTACAGGCCGGATAATGAAAGTCAGCACACAGCTAAGTTAATTAGTTTACAGGCGGCCTGAAAAAGGGTGGCTGTTCAGAAAATATGCACATGAATTATTAGCAAACAAATAAGTTAATTAGTTTACAGGCGGCCTCGAAAAGGGTGGCCGTTCAGCAAATATTCACATGAATTATTAGCAAACAGATAAGTTAATTAGTTCTTACAAGCTACACACACACATTATTGGTTAGTTTTGTCTGGCGTGCGTTGTGACTGTCGGGGAGCTCGCCTCTGAAGCGAACGGACAGCCATAAGCGTGGTTGTTGTACGGTCTAAATATTCCCCCTAATTGGCAGGGACTGATATGAGATCCTCACGAAAAAACAAACGATAAACGGTCAAGACCGAAATATTAGAACTTTCTGCAGACTGAATCCCAACGTATCGGAATGATGGCCCATTCGGCCCTCGGACACTTGCAAAACGGCGGTCATTCAAGAAACCGGACACGCACAGCCCAAACAAATACCACTTAACACCAAGCCGGCCCGTGACAAACTCTCAACCGGCCGCCCACGCCCGAATGCGCGCGACGGCAACAAAGCCACACTCTAAGAAGCGCTTACGATCCCAGCCGGAAAACAACTAACCCAAGCCAACGATGTTCCCAACAAACAAGCTCTGTGGTCTCAACACCTGCAGCCAATCAGGAAGCAGATAACAACAAACGGTCTTGGGTGCCCCGACGGGCGATCCAGCTTGAAGGCGAAAGACTACGATGAAATGAAATTATTTAGAAAAATCTCTCGCTTGCTTCCATGGACTCCGTTTTAAATTTGATGCATAAAACACGCTACAGAACTTCGAGACAGCCCAGGTGCAAATTCTCCGAATTTCTAGAAACTCGCTTCGTGACAAATCTCAAAACTCCAAACAAGCCAGAGAAAGTAATTATGAACGACAGAAAATTACAGCGGCCGTTATAGCTGCTTGCACACAACTCGATGAACTATTGGGTGTGAAAATACGACAGGAAAATCCGATATACAAGCAGAGTCAGAATCTTTGAACCGAAAATATTCCAAAAGTATTGTATATTGGTAACATTTAAAAATGTCCTGGCACCTTACTTTCCTGAAAATGCGTGCTACATTTTGCTTTAGAACAAATCAAAGAGGATGAATTCTAATACTGCTATATGCAACACAATATAATTAAAATTCTGATCGGTTCAGCTGCAGAGGCCGAAAACCGTGCCAAAGTACCTATATAGATTCTGTGTAACATCACCTAACGGAAAATCAATCGTCGATTTCCAAAAAGCGATCTGCACACCTCCAAACGGTGTGCGCTCAAAATATATCGGCCCTCCAAACATTTAAAATACATGTATAACACAATACCGTAGATATAACTGCCTGTATGCAGTACATAAACAGATTACGGTACGGGACGAGAGAGGAGCAGTCAGCTGATTCCTAAGCGCAGCCGGTGAAAATGTTGTCTCAGCTTCTATCTCTGAAAAACGAGATTGAGGCTGAGATATAATGCAGCGGCCTTACGGGACTGCGTGGACGTAGGTGTCCTTATAAAGATGATGTATTGCTTCTGATGTTTGATGCAGATCGTAGATTCTTCGACACACTAACGGGTGGTAAACAGAACTTCAAATTGTGTTGCGCTTTGTAAGCTTATTTTTTATTATACCTGCATCAGAATCGCCGTTCAAAGCACGCCCGAGCGTGCGAAAGCAAGTGATTAAATCACGCCGAGCTTTCAAGGTTGTCAAGGAAACAAGGTATATAGGTAACATTATAACTTCATAACATCTTTATTTTGCTGACACGACTGAATGCAACAACGGACGTGGACGCGACAAAAACGTAAACAATTCTCGTAACTATAGTAGCAATATTATTATGCCCTCTCGATTTATCCCGACAAAAATTATTTCTAAGTTTTTAGTGCGTAATTTATTTCCAGTATTGCAGGTATAATAAAAAATAGCGTAAAGTATTCGTGGATAACTGGTCTTTAAAACGCTTCCTCTATTTCGAGCACTCCGGCTACGCCGTCGTGCTCGAAAACTGGCGCGTGTTTTAAAGACCTTGTTATCCACTCATACTTTAGTATACTATTAATCCGGCAAATGACACCGAAGTGCTATACGCGGCCGATAACTGCACCCACATGGCGAACTACAATACAATAGAAAAACGAGAAATTTCCAACGTGTACGCTACTCGACAGCAGCCATCTGCTTCCTGTTCCGCGGTAGTCTTGCGGGTTTAACGCGTAAAAAATCATACTACTTTCACTGGGTTAAAACCAGTGGCGGCGGTAATCTATTTCAATCCCACACAGCAGATCCATTTTTATAACTTCAATTTCCCAGACATTAACTGGTCTCAAGCAAGCTAACCAGGCATAAATCCTACATATTTACTTCTCAACATGATCTTTGAGAGAAGCTTGTCATAAATTTACTTCAACTGAATTTACTAGTTATATTTCTTCTCAATTACTCTACGCAACAGAATCGTATAATTTCCAAAAATGCAGATTCAGAATGGGATAGTGGAGCACAGGTGAAAATCACTCGGGAATAATCCCTCCGGTCAAAACCACTCTAACAAAAATTACTCCAGTCCATAATCACTTCTGCACAAAACCCTTCCGTACAAAATCACTTTGGTCAAAACCACCTGCTTATAAAATCACTCCTCTACAAAACCACTCCCATAGTAAAACAGAAAAATTCGAGCATTTATGTTATTATATTCATGAAATCGTTATGTGTGTTTCTTATGGCCCCGAGGGCTGCATAGTCATGTTTTTGGCAGCAGAACACCGTGGGCGGCGTCCAGGAGGCGTAAAGGCATTGTTTCCCATTGCACAGTGCACCAGTGTTCTAAAACGTAGTAATAAATGCATGACAAGACTTGCTCAAATTAGACTGACATTACTAGGGCACTACGGCGCAGAACACCAACCTTGTAGATGCTCTGCAAATGTGTCAAATGAAATGGCCAATGTTTACTTCGATTAAGAGCAATATAATATTGCTTTGTATAACAACCATAATGAGAGGCCAATAATTTAAAATTATAAATAAGCAATGAAAACATTGGACATAATAAAGAGAAACAAATAATTTCCAATGCTTTTATTGCTTATTTATAATTATTAGCATTTCTTCCTCATTTATAGTATTTCGTACATGGTTTATAAATATTTCTATATTGTTCAAATATATATATGGAGGAGTTGGACTTCTGATTCACAAACGTCCAGGTGATGATATTTTGTCTTTAAAAAAGATCTCTACTAGAGTAGTGTATTTAATCCTTAAACTAAACAAAAAGTATACTGTTAAAATCATACAGGTATATGCACCAACAACAAGCTATACTGAGCAAGACATCGAGATCTTCTATGATGATGTATCATTAGCCCTTAATGACGCCCATGCTCATTTTACTATATTGTGTGGAGATTTCAACGCAAAGGTTAGTTTGAAATCTTACAAGTCAGAGGTATGTCTGGGAAGCTTTGGATCTGTAGGAAGAAACCATAGAGGTGCAACGTTACTAGAATTTCTATTACAACATAAACTTTACCAAATGAATAGTTTCTTCTATAAAAAGCCCCATAGAAGGTGGACATGAGAAAGCCCAGATGGAAGAACCCGAAACGAAATAGATTATATCATAACGGATAAGCCAGAAATTGTGAAAAATGTAACAGTGCTCAATAAGTTCACAATAAGTAGTGACCAACGGCTAGTGAGAGCGAAAGTTCTGATAAATCTAGGCAAAGAAAGATACAGAATAGTGAGAAAGAAAACTAGGAACGCTTGGGCGAACCCTCTAGATACTACGAAATTCCAAAGAAATATCACAAACCTCTTAGAGACTACAAATTGTTCTGAAGAGAATATAGACAGCCTAAACGACGCAATAGTTGAGACCATACAGAAAACCCAAGATATCCATTGTCCAGTGTCCTAAAACCAAAAAAGATGAACGAATTAGCGTAAACACGAAAATGTTGATGAAAGAAAGAAATGACATTATGAACGATAATGATCGCATGGAAAATCTGAGAGAAATAAATAAACAAATATCCAAAGCTGTAAGACGTGACATCAGAAACTACAACAACAATCAGATAAAACAAACAATCGAGAAGAACAAATCCATGAAGGTACTGCGTAGAAAAATTGGAAATTGGAAGCCTGAAGTAATCAACCTGAAAAATAAAAAGGGAATTCTAACATCAAATCGTGAAGAAATACTGAATATAGTAAAAGAATTCTACTGTAAATTATACCAAAGTCAAGTGAATGAAAATCTAGACCCGCAGTCACTACCATCCAGCAAAGGCATTGTCAATCAGGGATCCGAGGAATTACCAGAGATCACCGTCGATGAAATACGGTTAGCTTTGCAAAAGTCTAAAAACAACAAGGCACCCGGTGAAGACAATGTTGTTACAGATGCAATAAAAATAGGAGGACCACTTTTATTGGAGAAAATAAAAGTATTATTCAATCTTTGCTTAAACATCAGCAATGTACCGAGTTAATGGAACAACGCGATAACGATATTACTGTTTAAAAAGGGAGATAAAACCGATCTAGAGAATTATAGACCAATAAGTCTACTGAACCATCTCTATAAATTATTCACTGGAATAATAACCTCAAGGCTAGAAAGAAAGCTTGATTTCTATTAGCCAGAAAAACAGGCTGGTTTCCGATTTGGTTTCGGAACTAACGATCATCTGCAAACTATTAAAACTCTAATTGAGAAGTCTATAGAATATAATAGACCACTAGCCCTCGTATTTGTTGATTTCCACAAGGCTTTTGATACTGTCGATTTAAATGCTGTTATAAAAGCCCTACAGGAATGCCGCGTTGATTATAGGTACGCAAAACTAATATATAACCAAAGAATATAGATAGGCGAAGAAGGACAGACTTATGGGTTATTAGCGTATTATTTAAAAGCTCCTCAGTTCTTGCCTGGCCCTCAAGCAGCCGCCGCCAGTACTAATGAACTCGTTCACGGCTACGGTCGGGGACGCATTTACAGATCCCTGTCGCATTTTTCCCAAGAACGCGTCTCAGCGTTGCCAGATTGCAAGGAAGTTACAGAGTTATGATTTTAACAGCTATTTGTATAAGAGCGAAATTGGTAATTTGATTTTGCGCTCAAAATATACACAAGATTTTATACAGAGTGGAGTAATTTTCGAGGTGCCACCATTGGCATCTCGGAAACGGTAAGAGATACAACTTCGGTCAAATGGGGAAAAAGGTGCACATTTATGAGGCCAATTTATTGACACTTCTGTTTTTCCGAAAAAAACGCATAGCCTACTTGTTATAATCGAAAAACTGAAACTGGTCGATTTTTTCAACCATGCATAACTTTTTTATTATTTCATATAATTTCAATTTTCAAAAAAGAGCTTGTAGGGAATTGTAGGCTCTACAGAATAGGCCTACTCTGATATTTTTCTGATTCGTAATTTTCGAGGTACAGCCCAAACTTACATTTTTTTAAATGGAATGGATATAAAAATTTTGCATCATTGGAAAGCTTATTTTTTTCCCTTTTCATTCATGTATGGTTTCACATACTTATTTTCACAAACTTTTAAAATATTTTATAAAACACTTTTTAATCTAGTGTGCCTTGACTGTGTTAGTTGTAAAAACAAATGAATAGTGTGCTCTGGTTGCTATGTAACAAAACAAAAGACAATTTGCAGTGAAAACTTTCTAAACATACTGCAATAAGAAATAATAAGCTACTAACTACTCAAAGTTTAATCATATGCTCAAAAGTTATTATTAGTGACTTTTATTTGATATTTTTTCCACAAATATTAAAGTTTGGCAAATGTTTTACGTTTTATGAAAATAGGTTTTTCGGTCAGTTCTATCGTAAATAAGTCAATAGTCATAGGTCGTTACCTACTTTCGATTAATTCTTCATTAGCATCGTTCCTTACTGATGTGCTTTCCTGATAAGACGTGTCCCATTCCTTAGGCTAATTAACAGGACAGCTTATAAGAATTTCTTCTGGAAATTCACATTCAGTTGTGCTGAAGTTTGTCTTCAGTGTTGTCGTATACTCTTTTGACGTTTCCTTTTCCGAAATTGATCACTCGAACGCTTAATCTTAATCATGGTTAATTCGTGCGTATATTTTGAATGTAAGCGAAATCGCAGAACCGACTGCGATTTAAGCTTTTTTCGTTTTCCTATAGAAAAAGAAAGACGCGATTTGTGGTTGATTAATTGTGGCAATCCACAGATTTTCACGTTATCTGAAGAACAATTACGTGAAAGAACTGTGTGTGCCATGCATTTTTCCGAAAAGCAGTTTATGAATTCAAGAAAAAATAGGCTGAGTCATAATGCTGTTCCCTTAAATTACAAAACTGCCATGCAACCTGACCACGCAACATCGCCAGTGTCGCCCAAAGAACTCGCATTTAAAAAAGAGATCATGCCAAGGGTCTATGGTAAAGCGACGTCTAGTTCGGGCTCTTTTCATTTGGATGAAGATCATATTGCTTCGCCTATGCAATTAGATGCAGATACCATACCGGATTCGTCTATGATACAGGTTAGTTCCTTTAAAAATGCCCGTTCTGTATACAGTGTGGTGATAACGTCCCGCACAAAATTCATTATTTTCTTATTTAATGTTTTTTGGGAAAACCCCGAAACACGTCATTTTATTTTTTAAAAAGACTCAATTTTCCCCCTTATTTTGATAGATCTCCTCACCAGTTAAATGATGATGTAAAAAAGTTAGTGCCCCTCGTAGGTAACAATTGTTTTGAGAAAAATACACATGAAGTTCAAACAATTCAGAATTTATTTTTAATGAAAATAAGAGCTATGACAAAAACTACCTAATTTTGATTTTAAAACATTTACCACTGTTTCACAAATGTGTCAAAGTCAACAATTTAACGTTTCTAAGGAAACAGATGTGGTGCTTTATTTTGATTTAAAAAAAATCTGAATTTTTTTAACTTTATGTGTATTTTTCTCAAAAAATTGTTATGTGGGGTACTAATTTTTTATATCACCATTTAACTGGCGAGATCTATCAACATAAGGGGGGAAAATGGGATTTCCATTTGAAAAAATTAATAATGACGTCATAGCGCAGAAACAAAAGCCTCCCTCACCCTTCTATTTTTGAAAAATTTATTGTTTATTCTAATTGTCGTTACTATTTTGCTTCAAAGAATCAGAAAATAAAAAAATCGAATTTTTATGCCATACAAACTATGATTTTCAGGGACTTCGAAAATTTCACCTAACCATGTTAGGACGCGGGGTTTTACGATAGCGCTCAAGCAGCCGTTTTGAGGAAAACAACTATACTGTTAAATGCAAAAGAAAATATGGACAATTTCCAGTATGGGAAAGTCTATGGACGGTGCCATGTCCACTTTTTAAAGAATAAAATTGACGTGTCAGGGTTTTCCCAAAAAAACATTAAATAACAAAAT
This sequence comes from Agriotes lineatus, assembly GCA_940337035.1. Taxonomy (NCBI): domain Eukaryota; kingdom Metazoa; phylum Arthropoda; class Insecta; order Coleoptera; family Elateridae; genus Agriotes; species Agriotes lineatus. Next base: position 112,840,014 of record OW679199.1, on the reverse strand, counting down.
TATTAATTTTGTATAGAACTTTATCACCACACTGTATAATAAATTTTTTAAATTTTCCATCGATAGTAGGTTAACACGATGTCCGATTATAGGGGCTTAAATCTTATAGTTTCCCCAAATTTGTTGCTCGATCTTCGTGTAGGTACTAATTAAATAAGGTATAATTAGTTAAAATTTCTTTTAAAGTTTTATTAATTAAATCAAAACTAAATCCCAAGCAGTAAGTATACAGGGTGATCAATTTTCACTTCTTTAGGAGTTTTTATTCAATAACACAAAATGAACAAAAGTTGGCAGTTTCATAAAATACAGAAAAATTATTGACGTTTTGAATTCTCTGATAAATTGTGTAGAAATATGTAGGCAAAACAATGAGCTTGTAAAGCATTTTAATGGAGCCTACAGCATGAAAATCTTTTCTGTTATTAGTATGTTTTATTTTTAAAAACCATATTTCAACAGGCCATGTTAGAAATGCCAACACCTACCAAAACAAGAAAGCGCCGTAGTTCTGCTGTGCTACATCAAAAAATTGCAAAACTGTGAAGACAAGTGGCGGCAAAAAATTCACAAATTTACCGTATGAAGAAGCAATGTGCACGAAAGGGGGCTAATTTAGATGCACTGGGCTTGAAACCAAAAACCGTTCGCGTCTTTGTAAATATGCAACTTTCTCACAAATCTAAACAACCTTGGACAGAAGCTGAAAAAGAATTGACCTTAAATATGTACCACAAATCTCCAGCCCTCTACTTTTTTATGAGAGAAAAATTAAAATTTACTATGCCCTCCAAATCTACAATAGTTTCATGGTTACGGTTAAACCAACTTAATACAGGCACCAGTACGGAACTAATGAAAAAACTGGCTGTTAAAGTTAACAGCATGACCGATGATGAAAAACAGTGTGTCGTATTACTTGACGAAATGCATTTAAAGAAAGGTCTAGAATATAATCCACGCCAAGATATGATTGAAGGTTTCGAAGATTTAGGACATCTTGGACGGAAAAGCAAAATCGCTAGTCATGCACTAGTGTTTATGGCAAGAGGACTTATTCACAAATGGAAGATTCCTGTCAGCTTTTATGTTTCTTCAGGTACCATTAAACATGGAGAGCTATCTTCCCTCATTATTAAAAACATCGAAGAGTTACAAAGAATAGGACTTAAAGTGCGTGCTGTTACTAGTGACCAAGCTGCTACAAATAGAGCTGCATTTTTAAATCTAGGAGTTACTGCAGAACAGCCGTATTTTTTTGTCTGCGACGCAAAAATTTTTGCAATATATGACGTACCGCACTTGATAAAAAGCGTACGGAATAATCTTCTATCAAAGGATTTTTACGTGGAGGGCAAGAAAGTTTCTTGGAAAGATATCGAAGAGGCATACAAAATAGATAAATCTTCTTGTACTGTTCGAGCAGCTGTAAAAATCACGGATGCCCACATCTACCCCAATACTTTCCAGCGAATGAGGGTTAAATTTGCAACGCAAGTGTTTTCCAACACCATGAGTGCTACGATAAGAACTGCTGTTGGAACGGGCGAGTTAAAAAGCACCAGCGCTCTGGATACTGCAGAATTCGTACAGAAAATTAACTATTTATTTGATTGCTTAAACAGTCGAATGCTGAAAGACCGTAACCCATATGCATGTGCTCTATCCGTCAACGTACCGCGTACTGAAAATAATTTGAAAGAGTATTTGCAGTGGGTTAAGACTTGGCAAACATATACATCTAATAACAAGGTGAACCAAGGTGTTTATTGTTTTAAGGGACTTATTTTAACCATGCAGTCAGTTATGGAGCTATGGGAAGACTTAAAACAAGAAGGGTATCATTTCCTCCTGACCAGCAGACTAAACCAAGATCCTCTAGAAAATCTTTTCGCGGTCCTGAGGTATAGGGGAGGCAATTCTTCGAACCCCACAGTAAAATCTTTCCGCCAAGCACTACAGTTCAACATGCTGGTTAAATTGCAGCATCCTACAGAGAGCTCCAACTGCGAAGTTGATGAAGATGTGTGTCGTGTGTAAGTTTTAAGAAAACATTATTAGCATATAGTGTAAATAAAGTGAAAATTTTAGTACCAGGGTGGCTTAACGAGCAAGACACATGTTACTCTCATAAACTGTTTTTAATTAATCATTTAATTACGTGCAAACTCCATAAAACGTTGAAATGGCTATCGCAAGATTTAAGGACTACAAACCAGTCTGGTACACGCAACAAAAAAATACAACATTTAAGTAATGTTTAAAGCTTAAAAAATGTACGTTTATATGCTTAAAGATATATTTGCGTACTTCCTATTCTTTGTAACTTTGTATATTATATTGTTTTATTGTATGTAATATTTACACCTTGAAAATCTCATTTATTTAATAGATCATTGAAATTGGCGAGAGTAAGAAATGTATATCTTTATTTCAAAATATTTTAATTTAAACTGGCGTTAATGGATCTGACTCAAATTTCCTATAATCTGCCTTTAAAAAAAAGTAATTAAACCCGTAAAAGGTTGGGGCAAATTGGGGTTCAATCCCTAACAATAGGTACCTAACTCTTTATTAACAAATTATTATTTATATCGCCCAAAAATTATGTCAAATGCAAGTAATAATAATTTATTTAAAAATAGCTATTTGGCATACTTTTTGAGCGACTTAAGTATAATAATAATAATAATAAATGTCGTTTATTGAGCAAAAATAAATGAAATTGTTATTTTACGATATACTTGAATTATGAATACATAAGTTTAACACACCTCCAACTAGCTCAACGGGGCGGTGGTAAAAATGGCGGCAGTCGAAGGAGGAAAGGCGGCGTTACCCTCTGCTAAACAGTTGATTAATCGGAGAACAATTTATTATAGTTATTATTTTGTACAGATTAACTTAAAACTAGAGAATATATACATATAACCCAGAAAAAGAAGATGGCGGATTGGTGTCCGTGGTCGGATGCTGGTGGGATCCTTCGGAGGCGGCGGCTGAAGGGCGCAGCGTCCTAGAAGCGGCTGGGGCTGCAGGAGCGGGCGCTTGTCGTCCTCTTGGGGGCGGCGGTTGAAGGAGCTCGACGTCCGGAGAACGCGTAGGCGGCAGGTGCGGGCGATGATCTTCCTCTCGGGGGCGGCGGCTGAAGGGGCTCGACCTCCTGGAAACGGCGTAGGCGGCAGGCGCGGGCGTTAATCGTCCTCTCGGGGGGCGGCGGCTGAAGTGGCTCGACGTCCTGGGAACGCGTAGGCGGCAGGTACAGGCGATGATCGTCCTCTTGGGGGCGGCTGCGGAAGTGGCTCAGCGTCCGGTTGGTGGGATCCTTCGGAGGCGGCGGCTGAAGGGCGCAGCGTCCTAGAAGCGGCTGGGGCTGCAGGAGCGGGCGCTTGTCTTCCTCTCGGGGGCGGCGGCTGAAGTGGCTCGACGTCCGGCTGGTGGGCTCCTTCGGAGGCGGCGGCTGAAGGCGCAGCGTCCTAGAAGCGGCTGGGGCTGCAGGAGCGGGCGCTTGTCGTCCTCTTGGGGGCGGCGGTTGAAGGAGCTCGACGTCCGGAGAACGCGTAGGCGGCAGGTGCGGGCGATGATCTTCCTCTCGGGGGCGGCGGCTGAAGGGGCTCGACCTCCTGGAAACGGCGTAGGCGGCAGGCGCGGGCGTTAATCGTCCTCTCGGGGGGCGGCGGCTGAAGTGGCTCGACGTCCTGGGAACGCGTAGGCGGCAGGTACAGGCGATGATCGTCCTCTTGGGGGCGGCTGCGGAAGTGGCTCAGCGTCCGGTTGGTGGGATCCTTCGGAGGCGGCGGCTGAAGGGCGCAGCGTCCTAGAAGCGGCTGGGGCTGCAGGAGCGGGCGCTTGTCTTCCTCTCGGGGCGGCGGCTGAAGTGGCTCGACGTCCGGCTGGTGGGCTCCTTCGGAGGCGGCGGCTGAAGGGCGCAGCGTCCTAGAAGCGGCTGGGGCTGCAGGAGCGGGCGCTTGTCTTCCACTCGGGGGCGGCGGCTGAAGGGGCTCGACGTCCGGGAAAGGCGTAGGCGGCAGGTGCAAACGATGACTGTCCTCTCGGGGGCGGCGGCTGAAGTGGCTCGACGTCCAAGTTCCTCGAAGACGGCAGGCGGCTGAGTCCAGCGGAGACGGCGGTGCTAAGTCCAACGGAGGTGATATGCTCTAAGTCTCTCTAAGTCCAGAAGGGGCAGCTTTCCTGAATCGCCAGAGTCCAAATAGGCAGCTAGTCTGGGAGCAGCAGAGTCCAGAGAGGCGGCTAGTCCGTGAGCGGCAGTCCAAGCTAGGCAGCTTCCTTCGAGGTTGGCTGGAACTCCTGGAGGTGGCTGTTGATCCTTGGATGGCTGCTTGTTCGACCCGCCGAGGCAGAGTGATTTCCTAAGGCCAGGGTGTCTCTATTTAAAGGGCCTGAACCCCGAGGTAGCTGCCTCCCTCGATGCTTATTGGCCCGTGGCGTGAAGACAGATTTCTGGGGGCATTCATTTAGGCAATTGTGCAAGGCGTCATGCTAATTTCCCGGCGCATCTAATTAGCGGTTTGATTTTAGCTGCATTGTCTTGCTAGACCAAAGACTTAAAATTTGATACCCAACACGGCCTGACTGGAATAAATATAACTCGCCGCTTAATTACTCCGCGGCGACTGTGTAATTTCCAAACGTATTTCCCTCCGCGGCCTGCTCGTTCGCCAGATTCTGGGCTGGGCTGCCGTCCGTCGGCTTCCTTGTAAATATTGCGCAACCTTCGATTCCCAACACTTAGAGTTCAATTATTTGTACAGCCTTAATTAAAATAGATATTGCTATTTCTGAATATTCAGTATTTTACCCTTGGCGCTTTTAAGGCTGATTTTGGCGATTGAAAAGCGTGCGGCCGTTAGAGCGATTGGGCTCCGGCCTTTTTGAGCCTTCATTATGCCGGCCAGTTAATTTATGGCCCCTGGTGATCGGTGTTTTGTACCTCCGTCGTCGTGGACCTGTTGACCATGCTTGCCTTCCCGAGTTCCGTGAATTATGTATCTTAAGCTTTTGTTTCCCTGCTCTATGGGATTTTTCGAGTAGTTTGTTCTGACGTTTTTGAAGGAATCAACTGCTTGAGTTTTTAATGGACTTGTTTTATTACTTCCGTCCGCGCGCAAGAGGAAACCCGGCTTTGTCCGGTTAAGGGCATCTTCAGCTTTGTTACACTGGATACGGCGACTGCAGGGGCTCGAGAAATTTGTCATCTTTTAGAAATTATCAGCTCGCGTCAAACGGACTTCCGAACTCCCGTTTAACGGCGGTCGCTTGTCCTAGAAAGGCGAGGCCCGAGAACGTTAGTTTCTTTAAGCTTTGGGGGCAATTTATGGCCCCCTCATAATTTTAACATCGATACGAGTGTTTATGTGCCGGCTTAATTTTTAAATTCCGGCTGACGATCGTATCAAGTTGCTCAAAGGGGCAAAGTTCAGGCGTGCTAATCGAATTAGCATACTGTTCTACCACTTAACCCCAAGGTAAATAAAGAAAACAGATAATTTGTTAAAAAAAGGTATATTGTTGGGTATTGAACCTCAACCCTCGATTAGTTTGCAGCTCCTTAACCACATAAGTTCTTTTTCGTTTCTACTCTAATTTACGTTTAAAGTGCAGTAATTTAAACTAGAGTATAAATTATTAAATAATTGTGAGTTTTCTGTGAAAACCGCCCCGATTCATTTTTTTTAATAACAGATTGTACAGAACTTGGGTCAGATCCCTAATCACCAAATTAAATTTTTGCATACATTTCTGAAAGATAATTTAATGTCGATAATAAATGTTCGAATAATATTGTCTTATTCTTTGCTGAGACTATACATAGAGAGATCGCCAACTTAAATGTGCCTAAATAGATATTTTTTAATGCATCAAGTAAATGAGATATTCAAGGCGTACTGTTTTAGTAGCCGTACTGTACTCTATACGTATCAACTTCACAAGATACAATATTATTTTTGTTTTTATTTGCTTTTTAACCCTAGAACGCATAGGTGGCGTCATATGAGACACCACCTATTTAACTATCTAGTTTTTAGTGATTTGCTGTTCTGTTATCATATTCATATTTTCAGTACCTCTCCAAAAGATTATTGTTGATATATCCCTTTCATTTTTAATTTCCAAAAATTGTTACAAGCTTTATAATTAGTTTTTTAGTTACTTGGTGTCGCATATGACGCCATCTATGCAATCACGTAACAAGTTTTCTCGGTAGGTGTTGGTCGGTAACAACTTGCCATCTGCCAGTTTACGTACATAATTTTCATAGTAACGTAATGCGAAGTGGAATTTGTTAAAATAGCTATCACGACTGCCTTTATAGGATTGTCAGTTAGCTATTATACTTGAGCCGCCGAACAGATAGAGTGGAGCAGGCAATCAAAATAATATATTACAAAGGTTACTCGATAATATTTTAACTATAATTACTAAAAGAAACAGAGATGGCGACCCTTATAATTAGAACTGATTTCAATTGACATTAAATAACTTTTTGAGGTTATGATATCGAGAGATCCAAAAAAACATGATCCTCTGCGGGCTGTGGAAATTCAAACGTATGAATAATATGTTGGTGGCACTGTAAGTCTGTGTCAAATTTGAGGTTAGCAGGTTAGATTTTGCGTCAGTCTGTGATAAATCTGACGCAAAACCTAACCTGATAACCTGCAGTGTAATTTATGTGCTGAACAGGGACTACCGAATGATTTTATAAAAAGTCAATTGCAGCAGGCTCTGGATACCCTGAATCAGTTGGCAATACTGAAATGTATTGTTGGAGACACAGTAAGTCTATGTCAAATTCGAGGTTAGCAGGTTGGGTTTTGTGTCAGTTTTGACACAGACAGTGTCACCAACAATACACTTCAGTACTGCCAACTGATCCAGGCTGTCCAGGGCCTGCTGCAATAGAGTTTTTTAAAAATCACAATGTAGTTATTTGTCAAAACTGTTTAATGTAGATATTAGTACCTGATCAGTTCCTTAGATTTAATAATTAATTTATTCATACTCATAAATAAATATTTTAACAACTTTAACTTCCGTTTTGTGCTTTAATATGCACCTATGCAGTCAAAATACACTTCCAGATATTAAAAAAGGCGTATAGTAAATTTAAACTGCCTCATTAAACAAAAAAAGGTGTGGTGTCGTATACGACACCACATATGCGTTAATGTAACTTTCTTAGATGTATGCGTTCTAGGGTTAAAATAGATCACTGTAAACTATATTAATCGTCAACATTACTTGAACAATAATTTCCTCTCGTATTAAAATTTTTAAATAAAATCCGTATATTGTTTATTATTGTTTTTTTTTCATTATTTGTACATAGCTAATTCTATATTCATTATAGAATTTTGTGGGAATAAAGTGGGGACAATCCGTATTCCGTATAATCTTGCGCTCATCGGTGAACTTTTTGTAGATATTATATTAGAAACCTCTTATGTAATTTTTATAGGTACCTAGCTACCTATTAAATGTTTAAAAGTGTTGCATGTGAAACTTATAAAACCTTTATTTTACTTGGTACCAGTTCATCCGATTGACAATAAATGTTTTAAATAATAACAAAACAAACCAAAGAATATACACCTATATGTAATATTCTTTGTAACTAACTTAACTTAGATGTAAGCAGAATCAAACTACTTAAATATTCTTTGGCAGAATAAAAGTTTATTTCGGGTAGGTACAACCATTGTAAAACTATTGGAATTGTAGAGAGAAAGTTCTTGCAACACTGTTATAGCTTAAGAATGCTAATGACGCATTTACATGCTGAATGCCACTGATAAGGTAAGCACTTTGATGCTAGGAGCTCCCAGCGGCATTTTCGAACAAAAAATTATATATTTAACCAAGTAAATAGTTATGCAACCCAAATCACAGCATATACGTTATAGCCCATAACGCTGTCCTTCTTCCCCTATCTATATTCTTTGATATAACATATATACAGGGACATCAACAATTATTTCAAACCACGTGATCCCGCCTTATAGGCAACACATTATACACGAGGCGTGGCAGTTGGCGACATTTAAAATTTAAATTTTCCAGTGGCGTAACTTTAAGCATGTCTGATGAGGTCTCATAATGATGCTGAAACTGAAGTAAATTAGAAACTCACAGAGTAGTTTTGGTATTACATGTTTAAAATTCTGTTCAATGTGCACTAAATGCACACAAAGAAAACAACAATTTTTAACAGATTTTAATGAAATGCATTCATTACAAGGTGCACACGAACGTCAATGAATATTACAAGTGTTGTTTACGAAAACGCTCAGGTGTTTCAGTGCTGCCACTAGTGGAAACAAAATTATATTGGCGCTAAATTCAAAAATGTGGTCACGTGGTTTGAAATCATTGTTGATGTCCCTGTAGTAATGCAACTATGACTGTGAAATTGCACGATAATAGCGACTATATTCAAATTAGAAGAGGTGTAAGACAAGGTGACACCATGTTACCTAAGCTATTTATCACAGTTCTAGAGTACGCATTCAAGAAACCCGATTGGGAAACGAGAGGCATTACTATAGACGGAAAACAACTAACAAAACTTAGGTTTGCAGACGATATAATACTAATACCTGATGATCTTGGGGAAGCAAGATTTGCAGACTGTCTATTCTAGTGTCGGTTTGAATATCAACTTCCATAAAACCAAACTAATGACCAACTTGGTACCCTATGAGCACATCAACGTCAGTAACAATGTTGTCGAACAAGTGGAAACATATAAATAGTTGGGACATGAAATTAGAATCTCAAGAGATAATCAAACATGCGAGTTAACCAGAAGAATATCTCCCGCCTGGGTAGCGTTTGGTAGACTCCGTGATGTTTTCAAAAGCAACCTTCCAACATGCTTAAAAAGAAAAGTTTATGACCAATGCATTTTACCTGTTATGACTTACGGTGCAGAAACTCTAACTTTAACATCTGGAACAGCTCGAAAAATAAAAATTGCACAACGTAGGATGGAAAGGTCAATGCTGGGCATATCTTTGAGAGACCATGTTACAAACGAAGACCTACGGCAGAGAACAGGAATAACTGATGTTGTAAAGCGGATATGTCAACTTAACTGGAACTGGACAGGTCACATAGCCAGAATCAGTGGCGATAGATGGACGAAGAGACTTCTTGAATGGCACATCAAAATTTAACTGTTTCTCAAATACAACACAAAAACGAACTTGCTAAAAACATAAAAGAAACCACTACCTTTTTGAAAAATAACAACGACTTAATTATAACAACTGCTGACCAAACTCAAAAAACAGTTATTATGAAAAAACTGACTACCATAATAGAATGACAGATTTGTTAAGTGATGAAAACACATACAAAAAAGAATTGAAACACTCTACGTCCATAATCCAAAATAAAAACCACAAAATAGTCAAAAATGTATTAGATAACAACTATATAAACAATTTAACATACAAAAACTTAATTTCTCATAATGGTCTTCCACCTAAAATATATACTCAAACTGCATAAGGATAATATACCCTTGAGACCTATTGTTGCTTCATATATGAGCCCTACCTATAACTTATCCAAATATCTTTCAAAAATCTTAACTAATATTACATCACTTAACAAATTTAGCATAAAAGACTCATGGAAATTTAAAAGCACATTGACAACACAAAGCTAAAAAACCACAAACTTTTCTCACTGGATGTTGTTTCATTATATACCAACATATCAATTGATCTTGCTTTAAATACAATTAAAAACAACTCGAATCGAATTAAAAAATACACAAACATTCCTCTTTTTGAGTTTTTACAAGCAGTTGAATTTGTTCTCAATACTACTTATTTTACTAACAATAATCGACCCCGGTGCGAAATGGATTTGTAATTCCTGCCGCGGTCAAAGCGCTTCTTTGGGTGCCGTCGACGACCAGAAGCTGCAATGCCGGCCTCTGGAGGTACTGATAACCTTCCTGTTGACGAAGAGCGTTCCCTTTCTGGGATATTCAGGGAGTTAAGACTTCTTCGCGAGTCAGTAAACTTTTGTTCAGATAAGGTTACTATTTTGAAAAAACCCTTAAAAAATTCGATAATTATATGAAAATGACGGAGCAACTTAGGTCCGAAAATGAAAAACTGAAAACCGAAATAATGATCTGTAAAAGTAAATTGAACGATCTAGAACAATTCTCCCGATCTAATAATGTCGAAATACAAGGTGTACCAGAAAATAGAGACGAAAATCTTTTCAATGTCCTTCAAAATATCGGTGACTCTGTCAGTTACAAAATCGACCAAAATAAAGTTGATTTTGTCCATAGGGTCCCTACGCGTAATGCCACAGGACTCCCGAAGAATATTGTCGTAAGGTTTTCATCGAGGCGTTACAAAGATGACCTAATATCAGCTTCGAAAGCGAAAGTTAGGTCTGATAATAAAGGACCAGGATTAGTCCTACAGGGTGCATCTGCTCCAATATTTATAAATGAACACCTGACAGCCGCGAATAAACTTTTATTCAAAGATGCTCGTCAAGTCGCCAAGGATAAAAATTATAAATTTGTCTGGGTGCGTAATGGCCACGTCTTTCTTAGAAAGGACGAACGCTCAAAAATCGTCCATATTAGCAACAGTTCTGACCTGACAAAAATGTAAAACATATATAGCAAACATAATAAATATCTTCTGTAATCATGGCTATCAGTGTTTTTTACCAGAACGTTCGAGGGTTGAGGACTAAATTAGGCCAGTTTAAATTACATTTAATCTCAAATGATTTCGATTGTGCATGTATCACTGAAACATGGATCGATAAGGATATAGACGACAAAGAACTATGCAATGTAGATTGTTTTGACATATTTCGACGAGACCGAGAAACCACAGCATCCAGCAAGACTTCAGGGGATGGTGCTCTTATTATAACACGAAAAAAACTGGAAGCCAAACTGCTTCCTGAGTTTCAAAGTGATGCCGAAGATATCTGGGTGCGCGTGAAAGTGACTAGCTTGATTAAAGTATATATGTGCTGTGTTTATTTACCAGGAGATGATAAAATTGCGTACGCTAGTTTTACATCTAAACTGGAATGGATAAACCAGCAGGTCGGAGATAGCATAGTCTTCATATGCGGCGACTTTAACATGCCCTCCTTAAGCTGGGAATGTAACAACAACAATAATAATTTATTTTTAACTCCCGAGAAAATTACCCCGTCTGTAACATCTGTGATCGATGCTCTCTCCTACTGCGGTTTTATGCAGTTTAGTTCGATACAAAATCATAATGGTAAATGTTTAGATCTCATATTGTGTAATACTAGCTCCATTATTAAGAATGTCACTCGTTGCACTTGCCCTGTTGTCTTGGAGGACAAGCACCACCCAGCCATTGAGTTCTATTTATCTATTCCACCATTAATAAGAAAGCAAATATACCTTCTAAGCAATATTTTAACTATACAAAAGCCAACTACACTAAAATAAATAAAGAACTAGTGAATATTGATTGGCGTAAATTATTTAAGGCAAATTCGCTGGAACTAAATATTAAAAATTTTTACGATATTTTAAATGACATAATCTCCGTTCACGTTCCTTTAAGATACAAGAATTAGCAATTTCCCCTATATTTTTCAAGTTCAACCATTAGAGTTGTTAAAGAAAAAAACAAATTTCATAAAAAATGGAAAATATACGGTAACATCAGTGACCTACATCGTTTCAAATTGCTTAGACGTAGATCGAAAAGTCTGATAAAATCCGATTTTGATAGCTATGTTAACCGCATAGAATCTGAAATTCCAGTAACAATAAAAAGTTCTGGCAATTTGTCTCCGTGAAAACAAAGAATTGCAATATTCCATCAGAAATGAAATACGAAAACTCAGTAGCCAACAATAACACCGACATTAGTAATCTATTTGCTAAATACTTTCAAAGTGTTTTTGTTCCTCCAGATAACAATCAGGTGTCAAATTTGGGCACAGCTTCAGACAATGAAACCAATAATAGTTTAAGTTGTTTGCAACTGTCTGAAACTGAGGTCCTTGCTGGGCTGAAAGAACTTGATCCTAAAAAAGGTGGCGGATCCGACGGCCTACCAGCACTTTTTGTCAAGAATTGCGCAACAGGTCTTAGTATTCCGCTACTCTTGCTATATAATCAGTCTCTATCTTCAGGAATTTTTCCTGAAAAGTGGAAAACGGCGTGTGTTTTACCAATTTTTAAAAGCGGCCAAAAAGAACTTGTTAGTAATTATCGTCCGATAAGCAGACTTTGTGTATTGGCCAAGCTGTTTGAAAAACTCGTTTATAAGTATATTTTTTCCTTAGTTAAAAACCAGATAATTTTCGAACAGCATGGCTTCTTTGCAGGAAGATCTATAGAATCAAATTTGATGTGTTATTCGGAGCACTTACATAACAGTATGGATAAGCGGATTCAGGTTGATGACATCTACACTAGGGTGGGGCGAAAAATGGCTAAAAAACGTTTTTAATTTTTTTTTATAACGCATTATCCGTCAAAAGTTGCCTATTGGTGTGCCTAATGTATTTGCAAAAACTCTTTTAATTTGCAAAATGTTTTCTGCCTCCAATTTGCCCCTAAATATTTTTCCCGATTTACCATGCAATGCTGATAGTTCATGTAAGTTTAGACACACTTGAATACATTTTTCAAATAAATTGTATTACATTAAATTGAAATAAACGCAAAAATATAAAAACATTTAAATTGGACCATACTACAACAACTCTAACCTTCAAATTAATTGAAAATTTGATTTAGTTTCAAAACTTCTCAGATCTTGTCGTGATTTGATTCTGGCTCGGATGAAACCATCTCTTGTCAGGTCTTGCGACAGATGTGCTAGCATCAGTTATTAATTTTACACATCGTTCCACTGATTGTGTGTGGCAGGAAAATCTTAAAAAATGTAGCACCTGTGTTTGCTCCTGCTCAATAAGAAAATTTAAATCTTCATCAGAGATATCTTTTAAAATAGGAAGCTCGGTTATTTTAGGTGTCCAGTTAATCATGTCAATGTAGTCAGTGGCAGCGAAATTAAGCTTCGGAATTTTGATTAGTTTTGTACAATTGTTGTCTTTGGCTTGTAGAGCTTTAAGAATATGCCTCAGTCCTAGTTCTCCTCAGTATCCGAAGATGGTGTAGCATGTCCTATATAATGTGGTCCTGGTTCTTCAATCAATGCCAGATGTTCTTTTCCGATAGTTCGACGATGGTGTTTACTGTCATTATGTTCCATTACCAGTGTCTTGTCTATACCGTCGAAAAATAGAGCACGGACTACTTTGCCCTCATTGTTTCGTTCAATGCAAAACGAGCTTTTACTCTCTCTCTTTGGAATTTACGGTTACCAATTACCCTCGATGTGTCATCTTTGACAATCACTTCTACATCTTGTAAAACGGCAGAGGTGGTTGCTGCAGCGGTTCATCTATTCGAATCCTCAAATTTGTCACATGTTTTGGCCAATGCGGGTAATTTAATTCTCATTTGAGGTTGTTTAGATATTAAGAGTTGGTATTGTTGATGATGATGAAGTTCCAAGTTGATTAAAAGGTTCGTGATCGTCTTCGTCAATCCGTTGATATTTTGGCGCAAGCTCAGATACATTTATTTCATGCAATTCATTGTCACTATTTGATGCATTCTCCAAATTTGAGTCAGCACCAAGTTCCGTAGTATTTTTAACTTTTCTATCCTCTCGAAGAGACCATTTCTTAGACACCACAGAATCAACGTGACCAACGAACATTTTTCTTAAAGTTTGTTTGTCTGTGAGAAAAGCGAGTTCAATTATGGGTACTTTTACTATCTTTTTATACTTGCATGTAGGTGTAGTGATCCTGAAATCGCATTTTCAGGCGGCAATATAGAATAACTGAATTGTAGATTTTTTTCTGAATTTTCGTAAATTTTCTTTGGTATGTATCACTATTCAATTTGCTTTTTGGTTGCTTCATCTAGCGCATATAATTGCTATGATATTACTGAATGAGAGATTTAATGCAAGGTCAAAAAATGTCGGTATTGAAGATTTTTGTCAAATTTGTCTACATTTTAATGTTGAGACGTTTGATATTTCTGAAATTGTCGGTTCCTGTTTTGAATTTTGTTTAAGGCAAAACATTACCACTGAAGTCTCTAGGCACACTAATAATTATATCATTACTTGACTTCTAGTTTGGGTCGACATTTTAACCTGCAAATTCAAAATCAACTACTTTACATTAGTACATACGTAATACGTATTATTATAAAAGGTCGTACGTAGTATTATAATAACTAAGCGACAGGAACTTTAATTGTAAAGACACACAATTTCTACTGTACTCTTTCAACAAATAACTAACGAATCACACAATTGCAAGGCACAGAGTAAACTCTCGGCGGTCAGGTGTCGATATATTTCGAGCTTAAGGAGTAAGAAATCTGTTAATAATGGCGCTACCTGTTCTTCCGTTTCATAGATATGTTTTGTGTTTCACAATATATCCCTTAGATTGCATATTATAATCATTATCTGATTTCAATAGCATAATAAAATATTTTGGTGCCTAGTCTACAATTCAAGGTCAAGTTGGAGGCAAAAGATGATGTTTAAAAAATCTTTAAAAAAATGTGGTTTACCGTTACATACAAAGACAAGTTTTGAGATGTAGTGCTACTCAAAATTTTGATTTTCATTTTTTCGCCCCACCCTAATCTACACCGACTTTAGTAAGGCTTTTGATAAAATTAATCATCGAATTTTACTTGAAAAGTTGGCCTTGGTCGGTGTGGGTGGTGCCGTCCTAAACTGGCTAAACTCTTATCTTTTAAACAGAATGCAGTTCGTATCGGTCAATGGTTCTGCTTCCGAAATGTTTGCAACCCCATCAGGTGTGCCCCAAGGGTCACACTTAGGGCCTTTATTATTCATTATTTACATTAATGATATTGCACAGTGTTTTAAGAACTCAAACTTTCTTCTGTACGCCGATGATCTAAAAATCTTTAAACAGATCCAACACGGAACCGTTGACTGCCAGGAACTTCAAAATGACCTTTCTAACTTCGAGGAATATTGTCAAAAAAATCATTTGTAAATTTAGATAAATGTTATGCTATAACTTTCACTCGTAACTTTAATGTAATTCAAATGGATTATGTTTTAAATAACACAAATTTAAAAAAGGTTTCAGAAATAAGAGATCTCGGAGTCATATTCGATGCGAAGCTGATTTTTGATGCTCACATAGATTCTGTGGCTAAAAGTTGCGCTAGGTCACTTGGTTTTATTAATAGACAAGCGAGATATTTCAAAAACGGCCAAACTATGTTGGTTCTCTATTATGCATTTGTGTTCAGCAAACTTAACTTTGCGTCTTGCATTTGGACTCCTCAATACAAGGTTTATATAAATAGATTAGAAGCTATACAAAATAAATTTTTGAAATGTCTCGGGTACAAAGAAAAAATAGATATCATTAACAGTGATTACTCTCCTGTTTGCAGGAGATTCAACTGTGTGTCTTGAGAAGAGAAGAGTGATCACTGACATCTTAACTTTGCGCAAACTTCTTAACGATGAAATGTACTGTCCTGCACTACTATCTCTTATAAATCTTAATATTCCTGCAAGGGAATTAAGAAATACTTACTTGTTTTCTATAACCTTTTCTAACACCAAATGTTCTATGAATTCTCCCGTAAGTCGGATGTCAAGATTGTCAAATATTCATTGTCTAGATATCGACCTATTTACTGTCTGTCATACTAACCTCAAAAAACTACTAAAAACTAAATTTATAAATTAACACTTATTAGTGTTATAATATTGTCTATAATGACTTTGTATCTACCAATTTACTGTATTTTTTTTGTAAAAAAGTGGATACTGTAGTGGGAGTAATCCTGTTTGTATCCTAAATAAATAAATAAATAAATAAATAAATAAATAATACAATTTACTCCCAAACCTTTGGTAGTGCTATGGGTTCCTCTATATCCTTCACTATCGCCAATCTTGTATTGGAGGAAATAGAAACCAAACTTCTAAATCAAAACTACGATTTCTCTCTTTATTACAGGTACGTAGACGATATTATAATGGCTACAGATTCAGTTAATAAACAAAAGTTCTTTAACCTTTTCAACAATGTACACCCAAGATTAAAATTTACACTTAAAAACGAAGATAATAATGCCTCCATAAACTTTTTTGACCTAACTTTAATCAGACAAACTTATGGAAATATATTAACGAATTGGTTTCGAAAAAACATAAAGACAGATATATATCAAAATTTTAACTCTCATACCTCAATTAAATACAAAAAAGTGTAATTAACAGCTTGGTCGACCGGGCTATCAAACTATCTTCACAACAATTTCATAAAAAACCTAGAAATCATTACTAACATTTTAATGTTAAATGGATATCCAATTTATTTTATTAAAAAACAAATTAAAAATCGAATCAATACAATTAACAATTACAATAAAATTAATCAATCAATAGACCTACAACCAAATTGCTTCGGTAAAGAATTTAATAATTCTAACATTTCAAACCAAAAAAATATATATTTCCATTAACTATATCCCAAAACTTTCTGAAAAAATTAAAAAAAAACTAAATAAACACAATATCATAACAGCATTTAATAACCACAATACATTAGGTAAAACAATTTTCACAAACTTAAAGGACAGGACTGAAAATAATATGCAATCAAATCTGGTTTATCAAATTGACTGTAATAACTGCAACTCTTTGTACATAGGACAAACAAAACAGCTATTAAAACAGAGAATTAATCAACATAAATACTCAATTAAAATTAATAATTTATCCCCGTCTAATAAAAAAACTGCACTGACAGACCACGCCAATAAATCTCGACGTAAATTCAAATTTAATACACCTAAGATCTTACATAAAGAGAGTAATTTAAAAAAAACGTCTACGCTTGGAAATTATTGAAACTCAAAAAAGCCCCAATGCTATTAATTATAGAACTGATATTGATAACCTCAGTTCTATATGTCATAATTTGTTTAAATAACATTTTGCCTTAATTAAATTTAATATTTTACACTCATATTCATTGTTATTAAATTTAAAAC
This sequence comes from Agriotes lineatus, assembly GCA_940337035.1. Classification (NCBI taxonomy): domain Eukaryota; kingdom Metazoa; phylum Arthropoda; class Insecta; order Coleoptera; family Elateridae; genus Agriotes; species Agriotes lineatus. The sequence goes on along the minus strand of OW679199.1, from coordinate 112,822,862 downwards.
TTATGTTTCAAGTAAATAAAATTTAACTTAGTACGTCTTTGCTCATGTCACCTGTATATTCCGAATTTTCTACCTTTGCGCATTGCTTGATAACGTAAATATGTGAACGACCTTGCAAGCTTCCTTTATCTTTATTCATTTGAACTCTGCCTTCATAAGAGCTCGCTTTCTGTTTTTTTTTTAATGATTAAACCCTAAATATGGATTGCACTTAATAATGACTGTGCTTATTAATTAAATTTTTACTTTACACACTTTGAAAAATGTCGTGAAAGAATTAAATCTAATCATGTAAGTACACATGTATAAGGAAAAAATTTATTGTTCGCTAATCCTATTGTTTTTATTTCAGAATGTATTAAATAACTAATGTGTAACAATCCATTAATATTACTAATGAAGCCATCAAAAATGGCGAAACGTCTAATTGTTTAAAATCAGACCGTATTTAAAAAACCGAAGTTGATGATTGCTGCTTGGAGACGAAGCGTCGTTTAAAAATAGTGATAACATAATCTGTACGTCCATTAAAAGTTGTTGTCAGTTTCGCTTTAATCTTAACGCTAGAAAAAAAATAGAATTAAAAACCCAAATTTCGGTTTTTAAGGTAACTCAAAAAAAAATCTTACCAAGGAATTGTAGGCGTCATTTTATTTATCATTTAATTACGCAACTTGTTTCCTATTTAACCAAATTTCTATTTCTTACTATTAACGAGATCCCCCTACTGGCCCTTCTTATCTTGGGCACACTGTATATTACGAATAATTTTAATTGATTTATAAATCCTAACATACAAGGTGAGACCATTCACAGTTGGGCACCAAATTAACTGTGCTCTACTCAGAACCACAGACCGAAGAGATAGAGTAACAAAGTCAACACACACCAAGATACACACCTAACACACAATGGTTGCTACGCAAGCTCAAAAGGCGCGCTGCAACTTTGTATCTCGTAACTCGGGGCAGGTTGAGCACTACACCGCCAGATGCTAGCGTACAAAGCACCAGCCTCTACACCGTTAAGATAACAAGTGGTTAACGATTATACATACATACATATATAATAATAATATTAAGTTTATTTACATGTTTGTTTTTCGATTTATAAAACAAAAAGTTGTACATTGTAAATAAATAAGTACTCCCACTTCAGTTACCTAGACAACTTGTGTGTGGGTAAAATAATATTTTCTTATAATTATTACATTACAGCGAGTAATTGCTTTTTAACTATAACTATAGATATAGTACATATAAACATAATAAACATATAAACATAATTTGATGTAGTTATTAAGTCAGGAGAATACTCAGGAACGTGGAAGTTGTACCTCAATGCATTTCTCGATTTAAAAGAGTTCATGCAATTGTGATCTGGGATACGACAACAGCTAATCAGTGACACTTTTTTTATATGGTCTGTATATATCTATGTTTTTGATATTATGCGGTAAAATATTATATAACTTAATAGCCAAAAATTCATAACTTCTTTGCCCAATATTCTTTTTTAATAAGGGAATGTTAATTATTGGCTGTTGTTTACTACGAGTTGTGTAAGTATGTTTTATAACATTGTGTTCAATGACTTTCTTATCTTTAAATATTGTTTGTAATGTAACCTTAGAAAATAGTTGTCTAATGTCCATGATCTTAGACTCATTAGGTATATAAATTATCACTGTTAAAACGTATATTTTTCTGATAAATAACTTTTATAATTCTTTTCTGTAATATTTGCAAAGGTTTAACTACGGATTTTTGTGCACCTCCCCACCCTATTAAAACGTATGTTTTGTTTGTTTGTTTGTTAATGGACAAGGTCTAGGCATGCAGAGTACCAGGTACCTTAGACACCGACTGCTATGGTCATATGGTCAAAGTCACGTTAAATGTGATTCTACTAATGCTCTATAAACTTGCTTAAGGATAGTTAACGGTAAAAATTCACTTAATTGTTTAAATATGTAGATGAAACTTCTAATTTTTTTAACTACAATCTGTATATCCTTATCCCATTTCATATTATGATCTATAGTAATTCCTAAATACTTAATTGTTTCCGTTCTCTGTATGGTCATGTTACAATTACATGTTTCAACTGTACAGTCAATTTTATGTATTTTTATTAGATTAAATAGTGGTAAGCCGGAGTTGTAACATGCAATAGGTATAATTTTTTTTTTTTATATTGATTGTTAATAGATTTTGGTCCAACCAGTTTTTTATATCCCTTAGTTCTGTTTCCACTTTTTCTAATAATGCATCCCAGTTATCTGATTTATAAATAATTACAGTATCATCAGCATAAAATAACAACTTTCCCTTGAATTTTATTTTTAAAACATCATTTAAATATAATAAAAATAAAATCTGTCCAAGTACTGTCCCTTGTGGCACACCATTTTTAATACTTAATTTAACGTCAAATGAAGTAATCCAAAGATCAGCTGGTTGTGGCTAGTGAATCAACATACGGTTACCGACGTTCAACCTAATCAGCGCTAACTCCAAACTTGGGAGTTTTTGAATACCCGTTATAATAACAGACATTATTGTTGAGACATACATGTTTGTACATTATACATTTACCAAATATATATATATCTGCATATTCGACTCAGAATCCTCCGGTCATCTGACTCATTACCCTCCCGGCGCTTATTAAGGAAGTTTCAGCTGTGCTGAATTATATAAAAGTTTCATAATGGAATTAACGCTAATTCAGTGTGGATGCTGGCGACTACAGCTTTCACAGCTACATAGTGCATCGCCACATGTTATTAACAACTTTACAATTTTAGCTTAGTTAACCTTTGTCGGCTGGAACATTTAACAAGTGCACAGGGTTGTGTTTTAATTGTTTCAACTAACTTTATTAAACAATGCGCAACAGCGCATCAGCTTAGTAAATACCATAATAATTGTTGAAAATACCAAAATATTCTCAGCATTTAGAAATGTTGAGGTCTAAATTACTTTAAACAGAAACAATTAACATTTCAGTAAGAGTACTTGCTAAGTTTCGAGGTAGTAAATATCTAATATTTAGAATTTTAACCACTTTTTCCTGGGTCTCCTAGCGACTGTAATGGTAATTAGATGACTGACAAGCTAGTTGGACCATCCATCAAAGTTAGATGAATAGCATCTGCAGTAAATGCATGCTTTATACAGCACAATATAAAGTTTCTTCCTCATTGTAGTTCACAATTAATGTATTCAGCTTTTCCCCAGTTTAAAACTTGATGGTCTGTAGAAACATATTTTGACTGTTGCAAAGATGATGAGCTAGACAATGGCACAGTGAGACAAAGGCAGGCGAGTTGTTGGTTGAAATGAAAGAGGGTTCGTTCGCAATGTTCAAAATTTTGTAGCTTGAAAAATATGGGTGGGGGTACATTCATATACTTTTAGGATGCCACCGTGCTATTTTTAATACCAGCAACTACATCAACATGGAAAACCTTGTAGGCGATGAGAAATGTGCGCGGTGCTTAAACTCCAACTATGACATACCCTCTCATTTCCTGAAAATGCTTTCTTCAAAATACGCGGAACTGCACTGCGCTTTATAAATAACAATCGCGTAGTAAAATATACTATTAATTGGTGACATGATTAAATTTAACACAACTGGTGACCTGGGGTCGCTCAAGACCTCTTTGATTTCACTTTAAAAAAAATCATTTGCTTAGATGTTTTTGTAAATTTTCAGTGAACACGTGAAACTTGGCATTTATCTAACTGTCTGGTACATTAATTATCTTCTTAAAAATAATAAAGCGGAAACATTTAAATAAAATATTATTGGTGCCAGTGACAAAGCATGACGGTTTGAAAAAATATTTTTAATGAAAAACACAAAATAAACAATTCAATACAATACATAAATGATAAAAACCAACATAAACTTGATTCTTTGAACAAAATCACAATAGGTCAACTTTCATCAACTTTGGAAGGAGCATGATGGGCAAATGTATGGTAGAAAGATGATAAATATTGGGACGTGGCAAAATTTACACTGTACGTTTGTTTTCTTTTCTAACCTTATAGGGATACGCCACAATATTTTCTTTGGTTTCTTCTTTGTTGGAATCAATGTTGTCACTGGTTTATTTAGAATAGTACCAGTATTTCATTTACATGTTTTCTGCTTAGGTGATCATGAACTAATTGAAATGACAACTCTTTTATAAATTTAAATTGTGACGTAGTACCTTTGTCGCTATAGGAACCACATAAAATTCCAGCAGATGTTCGTCTGCGAGCTGGGTCCCACAGGAGAAAGCAATATTGATAGACTGCCGCAGCGGACTGAAGTCGTTACTGCGGACCTAAAGAAGATAATGCCGAAACCTAAATTCTAATGCACCTTATTACTCATGCATAATTAGGTAACCGAAATAAATTTAATGGCCTGCAAAATTTTAAAATCAAGGAAATAATCTTGAATTTACTGGATCTCTGGCTGCCAAAGTCAAGCGATGAAGGCGGGCTCGCTGCTCAAAAACGGAAGAAAAATTAACAACCATCTAGAGCTTCGTTAGAATGCAAAAGGGTTGGAAAAAGGAGAGATTTATGTACAGTGGCACACAGCAGACAAGGGAGGCAGGCATACTCGCATTCTGAATGAGGCCGTCGAGAAGATCCCTCTTCTGGACGCTATGGTAGACTACCTCCCTCTACAATATGCCTTCAATAGACAATTTAACGTCTATAAAAATGCCGGGTTTACCCAGCATATAGATATGTCCATTTTTACTGATGGATCTAAAACAAAGCACAGAACGGGTGCCGGAGTATTCTCTGACGATCTGAACCTCCGCCAAAGCATACCACTAGGCAAAATGGCCACTGTCTTCCAAGCGGAAGTAATTGGAATAATGCATGGTGCGAAAGCAATTCTTGAAAAGAAAATCGAGAATCAATGTATTGGTATCTTCAATGACAGTAGAGCCGCTTTACTAGCCCTGGGCAGTTGCAAAATTACCACAGGTGTGGTACTGCAGTACCGTGAAGCTCTCGAGGATATCTCAAAAAATAATATCGTTTCCCTTGTATGGGTGAAAGGACATGACGGTAACTACGGCAATGAGGAGGCTGATGAGACTGCGAGACTGGCTTCCGGACAACTTCTCTGGGGGCCAGAACCCGTAATCCCTATATCCCTGACAATATTAAGCTGTATGCTATATCAAGAAACCTTAAACAGCTTCATACCAAGATGGGTTAACATGCAAAGCTGTCGTCAAGTAAGGGCCGCTATTACTTCGCCCTCGCCAAATACAGCCAAATATTGCTTGAAACTGTCCCGAAAGAACCTTCGACTAGTTGTGGGTATCCTATCTGGACACTGCACTCTAAACCAATATATGCACAGGATGGGACTGGTGGATAGCCCAAACTGTTGCGGATGCAACAAAGATGACGAGACAGCAGAACACGTTCTCTGCCACTGTCCAGCTCTCGCAAGAGTCAGAGGATCCATGTTGGGGGACTTCTGGCCCGATATGGTCAGAATTAGCAACACTCCAGTTGCGGTCGTCCTTAAGTACATTCAAAGGATTGGATGGCTTGAGTGATACCCAACTTGGACAGCTGCTGGGAGGTAGCACAATAGGCCCACTTAATGCTTAATGCGTGTGGGGTAACTTACCCTTCATTTTTAATCCAGTAATCCAATCCAGTACAGTACGTTGATAATTATATTCTGTTTTGTTTTAAACTTTTCAATAATATAATGTTTGATAGTAACCTTTCCTAGTTCATAAAACTTAAAATACCTTCTAGACCAAGGCGGTCTCAAACCTTGTTTCACATTGACAGCCTTACAACACAAGATATAATATGTTAAAATTACTAAATAATATATTTTGTTGATGGATCTTGATCTAACTATGTCACACAATATATTTTTGAAAAAACTGAAACAATATTAGCAATAAATAGAATAACCATATGAAAGGATATTGTGGTTCTTAAACCTCTTCAAATTGAAATAATGTTACTTTGTGTTTACTTGTATCAGTTACTTTGATTTTTATTCACCCCATGAGTGTTGCAATATGTAATTATGTGTAATGTATAATCATAACACACAAATATATTTCAACGTAAATAACATTCGAACACAGTGTACAAAACAACAAATTAAATAATTCTAATGCCAGCAAAATTAACGGCTGCGCTGATAAAAAAACGCTCGAACCCCGGCTTGCAAAACGGGTGAAATTGGGAAAAGCCAGGCGCTCAAGGCCACAATGCTAAGATGGTGTTTTACAGGATACATACATGCTTTCAGCTAATTCCTAGGTAAAAACGCACTAGCGTTTAATAAAACTATGCAATTTAACCCGTGGGGTATAATCTCCAAAAGGCCTTTGTTAAAAATACGCAATTCATATCAGGCGAATATCCCCCTATTGACACAGTCAAAACGATGAATTGCAAAGTATGTACATATTGCGATGTGTGACGCTCCTCTACGGCGCCCTCGAATGTAGTCAGCAGGTGCGAAGACATTATGCATTCCTGGGTTGAATTTATCTTGAACGACCTTGGCTCAAACTCATGTACCAGAGAATTCCATGGGAGCTATTACCGCCAACACATTACGCCGGATAACAAAGGCTTAATTACCACTTAATTAGTACCAACACAAAACAATAACAACTAAATATCTCACCCTAAGATAGAAATCGGGCCTAAAACATTTTCAAGTAACGCCGCTGGAAGCGTACTCCTCGATTGTTGACAGGAAACAAAATACTGCTAAAAAGCATAGCCTATTTGAATCAAGGTATTAACACCCCTTTAGAGGGCTTGATTTATTCCCCGTGCACAACCGCCATCGACTAGCACTCCAAATCGAAAAAAACAACTCGAAATGCCCGGCTTGTTAGCGATTCTGCTAAAAATTTGCCGGAAAAAGGTGCGCACTTGATTATTTGTATGGTAGATGCGAGCCAGCATTGGAGGTGCGGTTCGCAAAGGACGCACAAATGAAATGGGGCGCTACACATATCAATATAGTTGTCGAGAGATTAATAATATATGTTTTTACAGCTTCATAACTATTATTACTCTAAATAAAACATTCTAACATATCAAACTTGTCGTTATTTTTATAGGCTATTTCGTACCTACTTTTAAAGTGAAGTATCATAATCAAAAATCAAACGTTATTAATTCTGTCAATGAAACGATCGGTACTATAACAATGCAATGACAGATACTTTGTTTAATCAGGTAGGTTCTAAATGACACCAGCCTACTAGAAAATTATAGAATATTAAAAACTACTTCGAAAATTACGAGTTTCTGCTATAAAGTAGTTAAAATTAATAATTTGACTCTGCATGATATACCGGGTGTCCGTTCTCAAAGTCGAACATAGGCGATTAACATTGTATTGAACGTTTTTGTCTTTTCCTGCTCGCCAATTCAACTTACAGGGAAAGTAATGGTATCAATGGAAAGATAAAATTATTACGCATCAAATGACACCAATAATAATATTCAAGATGCGGTTTTTATTTTAAAATACTAATTTAAAACTTGAGAGTTTTTAAATATGCCATGCCTTGCTTTTCAAGTTCGATAGCATTTTTCAAAAAAGTTGGTAATTAGTTGGCGTAAATCAGGCATTTTCTGTCAACGTGTGTTAAAATTATCTACATAAAAATGAATTACATCAATGAAAAACGAATAAATGCACTAATGTTAATTGCCTATGTTCGATTTGAGAATGGACACCCGGTATATCATTGTTACGAAAAAAAGCTGTCTTCATTTTGATGCCAGAGCCAACTCTACGTTCCATATAAAAATACAGCTTTATCCCATAACTCGAATTTCGAATTTATTTTTGAAAAGTTGACTACGCCACTGCATTCTTATCAAAGTAGTGCCTGAATAACGTAGAAGTTAGATTTTTCTATTTTCATAAATAAGCGAGATACAACCATAGAACGAAAAGTCGAAAAATCGAACTTTTGCTTACATCTGGAAACAAAAGGCGATAGCCAATTTTGGATTTCACTATTAAGTTTCTTCGAAGATAGAGCTCAAGGTTGGGGGGGTGTACTTTTCCATAACTACTATAGTTACCGAGATTCCCTATGAAAACATCGATATTTGGCCAGCCTGTGCACGTGTACACTTATGAATCCCTCTATATTGAATCAATTTGTTTGGCCACAAAAACAAACTAATATTTGGTCATTGTTATTTACATTATCTCTTCTATGTTCCTTTGCTATATTATATTCTTGCCATTTTCCTGTTATTTTCAGCTGTTTTTCTTCTAATACTGTAACGTTTCTAAATTCTTAAAAATGCAATTATTTTATGTCACGATCAAACTTCTGATTGCTCGACGTTATTAATTACTGCCCGTGGGTAGCTATGGCCGAGGGTTCTCTACAGCTGGATTGAAAACACTCGAGTAAAGATCACACTTAACTGTTGTAGGGTTAACAGCCACCCTGAGCTTGGCAAACTAGAACGCTCGTTGCGCGCCGACTAAATGGATTTGGAAATTTCAGAGCCGGGACGTGATCTTCTATGACTGGCGCCCACCCATTGATCGTCGACAAAATTAAAATTTCTGCGGTGCGGTGGAGCGGATTGCAAGAATTTATTCCGCTTGCGGTTTCAACTAAATTTCGGACAGATTATATTAACTTGGACTGAAAGGAACATTCTGGACAGGATTCTGGTATCAGGTGCTGGACTGGTGGTGACTGGTGGAGCCCTTGGGTCTCTCCCATCTAAGACTCAGGTACTGGTTCGAAAAGGAACGGGTTAGATCTCTCCGCGGACTGGCTGGGCATCGCTCATTTATAATCCTTCGCATTCTCTTTCCACTTCGCTTACCGAGAAAAACCTAAGTGAGGCCAAAGGTAACAAACTGATGTGGAATGAGAGTATGAACGCATATATTGAGATGCGCTTTGTAGCTTGTGCAACTTGCCGGATTTACACCTGGGTCCTATCTGACAATCCGCAAGTTCTCTGACGGAATTCCTTCTGTTATTTATATACGCATGACCGCAATTAAAACGGTTTATACCAATTTGGAGGCACGCGAAAGGTTGCAATACATTGCACGTTCCGCATTACCATCTTGACGATCGTTCTTTGTTGATTGAACCGAGAATTACTTATTCGGGTAATAGCTTCGCAAGATGACCTGTCTTTTAAAACTCGAAAGCCTTATCTACCCGCAATGTCGAAATACCACCTCTAATACGAAAAACTCTCATACCATGTGCTAGGTACAGATCACCCAGGATTTTTTATTTTCTCAATAGCCACCATCTGGGAAACGCTTGTCTATCCGCCACCCGGAAAAGCGCCCGACAGGGGAATATCAACCTCACACGGGTGTGATTATTCGAGATATTGTTAATACATTATAGCATAAGCCTTTGGGCTACTGATTTTTGAAAAAGTAAAACACCTGAGAATGTTAAAAATTAATTCTGTTGAAAGTAAATAAAAATCATTACATCTACATGCCTTCAAGGATTCCCTGTTAACTTTCTTGCGTACAGTTTAGGCTAAATAAATCAGCATCGAAATTATTGGAACAGTTACACTTAAATTACCATTTTGTTACATCCTGGAAGGTAGTTATACGTAGAGCAACCCCTGTATTAGGTTTGTTAATAAAAACCATAGTTTTCTGACCTGTTTCCATGCCGACGGATCGCAGGAGGATGGAATTTTATATTTTATACATCGCCGCGGATATATTAAAAAACCGAAAATGTTATGCTGGATTCTGATAACCGCTGGACCTCCTTCTCTATCCGTCGTTGTTGGCTGGCACTTATCACATAGTTTTAAAGAGAATTATATGTTGAACAAGTTATCTTTTCACGCGAGGTGCTGCACGCACCTTTGTTAATTAGCGGCTCCAGATCCCGGGAAGAACTGCCGGCTGTTGTTCGAACGCCCCTCAGGAAAAGTTTCAAACACCTCTTTCGACCAACGCCGTCGGTGTTTTGCCTTTGGTCGTTTTGCAAAATTGCTGTTTTTGATTCGCCTGCAAGAAACTGCGTCGACGTCTCTCACCACCACTTGCTACTGAGAATTTGCAAGTTTGTTGTTTTCAGCTCGATTCTTTGAAATCTTTTGCTAGCAAACTAAGATGGAATTCCTTTGACTTCCTTCACGTGCCGGATGCATTCAATATTTTGTGATTGCTACATTTTTACCTTTTGCGTTCTGATAATATGAATTTTGATTGCTACTATGTATGCCTGTCTTCCTTACAATTTAGTTTAATTAAAATCTTATGGGGTTTATTATAAGCGGTTTCTTACAAAATGATTAAATAATTCACAAAAATTATAAAATAGCTCTCCATTCTACACAGCTTCTACAGCCACGTATCTAATAACGTAATTATATGATGAAAATCCATTCAGAATAATTATAGAGCCTGGAAATATATTATATCAGGAACAGCGCCCTCAAATAATCAACAAATCAAAAACGAAATGTGTTAATTACAAAACACGGTAGGTAAATGTCTTTGTGTAAAGAGAAACACACTTTATGGGGGGGGGGGGTGAATTTTAATCCCAATGAAATAAGAATCTCTATACCCGTTTTAAGGACGCAAATGGCTTTCGTTCTTATTTCCGCGCAAACGTAAAGAGTTGCTATTTCAGAAAGGAGGTTGCTCATTCCACAGCTAAAGAGCACTTGTTAACCATTGTGTATCACGACAATGAGAAATATCCTTCAGTTAAGAGCGAATAGATCTTATATTCACTGCTACCAACCTGGGCAACAAACAAGGCAAGTCGCGGCCCGAGAGAAATGGCGCATTCCTGTGATTTATTAGCGGAACGGATATAATAACGGAAGCAATATTCGAGTCGGTAATTGTTTCATATTCTATTAAGGTAAATCCGCTTTGTGGTTGTAAAGTGACCGGCGATGCCCTATTAAATAATGCTCAACTACTCATGCTGTCAGTTTGAAACTACTACAGCGTTTCATTGCAATGAATATCAAAGTATAGTTAATCAGGACAAAAATTATCCTGCAGGCTATATTTACGTATACTACAACAAGCACTTTGAAATTTAACAGGAACATGATACTTCTTTTTTACTGTACTGGGTGTGTCTAAAATAACGCAAAAACTTCGGGTGGTAAAATTCTGAGTAGAAAATCTTAATACTAAAATATTGAATTGGTCTTCATGGGCCCTTACGAGCGGTACATGTTTTCTTTTTTAGGTAAAATAAATTTTCTATTTCAAATACGTCAAAGTATCACCAAGGAAAGTTTTTCAGATGAAAAATTGTGGTTCCATGCAAAATTTAAACCGTGTGTATTAGATGAAGTAACTAGAAGTAGTAACAGGGTTTCATATAAGTTAGCAGATTTTTTTAATTTTGCATGGGACCATACTTTTACATTTTGAACAACTTTCCTTGACGGTACTTTGACGTATTTAAAACATAAAAGGTACTTTACCACAAAAAAAGAATACCACCAATCCAATATTTTAGTATTAAGGTCTTCTACTCAAAATTTTACAGAGAATATCGCCAGCTGAAATTTTTCCACCATTTTATTACACTCTCTATGTACAAGAATACTATTTCCATTATCTTTCTAGGATACGTAACCTCTCTGTACGTTACAAGCTCCTTATACGTCAGTCAAAGAATATTCTTGAAAAGTACTGAACCACATTCCCACACAATAAATTCGTCGTTGTAGCTAATTGTCTTTCCTTATATATATCCCTTCCATGACCCTAATAGGTGAAAATTAGATGGAACTAAATCGGAACTGGTTTCGGATGTGGTAAGAGTTCCCATTTTAAGTTTACAATTCCTTACGCTGTTCTGACAACCGTATGCGGACGAGCGTTGTCTTGCAGAAAGCTAATGACACCTTAAGTATTAAATTGTTTGTTAGTAACCTGCGTTAGTAGTCTACTGTTGAAATCCAACCTAAATAATTCCTTCCAATGTCTCCCTTACAAAATAAGATATCATAACTTCACCAGGGGGCACGATTGTCTTACTTTTTTTGTTCTTGGTGACTAAGGTTACATGATTGGTGGTTATAAAATGTAAAACTGTATCGCTATGCCTCCCAATCCGTTCTAGTAGTTTATCTGAGACATTTAGACGTTCTTCCCTGTGCTCTATGCTCACTAGCCTATGAATCCACACACCTTATTAAATTAAAATTTGTTTAACAAATTAAATCATAACAGAAAACGAATCCAGACTTTCTTTAAATCTGCGACATCCGACGGGCGGACTAGGGTTAAACAGCCTTTACAGAATATATAAGCAACTTACATTGTACATATTGGTACAATGGAGGAAGAAAGAGAATAGCCAAAGTAAAAAGCTCAGAGTTACAAAAAACTGGAAATGTATTATACTATACAAAATAAGTTGTGCTATCAATAATTAGAGATTAGAGATAAAACTGAAACATAGTAGTACAAAGAACTAATATTGATAAGAAAAAAATAGTAAAGGGCTTTACCCTGAACCTCCCTCGCAATTTTTGGAACTGCAGATTTTTAAAATATCAAAAGAACAAAACAGTTTTTTATGGTATCCACTCTCTATATTGTAATGGTACGATGCTTACAGCAATTCTAGTTGCATTTCTAACGTACGAAGACTAAGGAAAGATTTAAATAGGCCCAAAATTTATATTGTATTTATTTCAACAATATAAGTCACTAGTAAACACCGATAATTACATGAGACATGATTAGCAATAACTGTAATTTAATTAACAGCGGTTAGTAATTGAATAAAACAGTATCGTCAGGATTGCGTTCAGCATTTATTCAATATTTGTGCTCTGTATGGCAAATGCAGCTAATTTGTGATGACTGATAGATTAATTGTGTAACGTCAATACGATAATAAATTCGTTTAAGTACTAAGCTGTTTCTAAACGTCACAGAAGTTTTATGTAGCGCTTTGGTATTCATATCATAATTCCAGCTATCGATAACGCAGCTAAAGTGTTTTTAAGCGGTGGAAGAAAGCACAATGGTGCAGAGAGAATTTGCAAAGCAACCTGAGAATTAAATGAAACTACAACAAAGTGCTAATAGCTTGTGAATCAGTGTTTATTTAACTAAAAGTGAAAAAAGGCAACCACAGTGCGGTTAAAGTGCTCCTGAATGACATTTAAGAAAACATTTAGAAGTTACGGATCAAAGATTGTAAAAACTTTCTAAAAACAATTGTATAACATGTTGCTATGGTGACCTAGAATGTCAATTGTTGCGGTTTATTGAGGAAACCAAGCTGAAAGCGTGTGTGTTTCATTGGCACCCAGTTTTTAATTAATTTTGTTGAAAAAAGTATGTTATTTGTGCCAGTTGATACGTGGAGCAGTCCCAGACAAAATTGAACCTCAAGCTGAGCATTTATGACTGTCTTCGAAGCTAAATTTTGGCAAATTTTGGAGCTGCGTTAAGCAGAAAGCAGAGTGCAACGTCTGGAGGAGCTCACGTTTGTGGTTTATAAGAAGGCAGCAACAGCTAAAATGTCGCCAGCAGGCAGGTATAAGCTTGGCGTCCGTTTCAACCGTGGAACGGTGCGAGGTGAAGTTTCTAGCACAATTCAGCAAAGGCTGGGAGCTACGAGAAGTGGACAGCAAAGTGCAGAACCTGGGGAAAGCTTTGTTTGTTGTCCAGAGGCAGGCAGCTGCCACTGAAATCGTCCCAGCAAGAAATTACGAGCTTGGCTTAATTTTGTTGCGGAAACCGGAAGTGGATTTGACGGCAAGCAAGAAATAAAAGCGGGTTGGCATCCCTTTTCACTTGAAAAAAAAATTGCAGGTTAGCCAAACAACTTGATTATTTGAGTTGCATTGTTATTATTTACCAGAGGTGAACTGATTATTTGTTGGTTTATTTGCTGTCAAAATACACTGGATTTCTTTACTTTGTTTACAGTCAATATTTGAGGTTATCTGTTGGTAAAATGTATACTGTGTAACAACCTAGACCTGCAGATACTGGAATCTCAATAGCTAGCCGGCGCAAAAGTTTAAATAAGTTGCCAATAGATAAAATATAGAAGGCAACATAAAATATGTTGCGTTTAAAATATGTCTATTTTCGACAAGAATAAAAACCTGAGCTATATGCAAAGTACTCCTTTTATTTAAGTAATAGTTCTCGAGTTAAAGCAAAAATAGCAGAATTTTATTTTTTAATGTACTGACTCTGTCAATAGTTTACCGAAAGTATATTCGGTTTCGAAGCAGATATACGTCTTATGTGCATGAAAAATGCCATCTTTCTGCAGCAAATAGTATTTGAGCCATACCGCCAAAGGACAGACGGACAGACAAACGAACAGAAAAACGGAGAGACAGACGGACGGACGGAACTGAGAAACATGTCTTTCGTCATCTAGGATCCTGAAAGTTAAGATCTGAAAAATATCGGAAGGTTATTTTTTCACCATTACAATACCTCCTTCGTCTTTTCGACGAGAGAGGTAAAGGCAATAATGTAGACAGTGAAAACGTAAATTATTTATTATAAATCCCGTTCTTGGCTGAAGAGGGACGCAAGGTCCCTATAGCAGCCCACCCCCAGTTGGGGAATCGAAGTTGCCTTGAACACTTCCTTTCCCTGGGAATGAATTCAAAAAATTGTTAATCTCTGAATTTTAAGAAGTTCTCTATTATTCCACGAAATACCACATATTGACCACTTAGCTTTACCTTAAGAATTTTTGACAAACAAGGAAATACAAAAAAAATATTTTTTTGACTTTCTTCAAATCGCAAACCATGATTTCGCATATTTGGAAAACATCGTACTGAAATCACTATAAGATTTAGGTATTGACATCGACAACTGCATAGGTCAAATATATAATAATGTAGCAAACATTTTTGGTAAATAACAGAACATATCGAAACTAGCCATACTTTAAATTTATTTGGAAACTGTACTGTTAAATCGTATTCAGGACCTTTGTGTGTATTGACCTTTGTTCAAAATTTATTTACACACTTCGTGTCGGTGTTTGCGCTCTTGATATTTTCCGAAACAACATGTTTTCAAGTTACTGATTTAATTGAATAAGTGAATATTTGGAATGGTATTCGGAGAATTAATATATAAAAGAATTATCTTGACTACTGACGCGGTCAAATCCGTTTTTCAGTGTCAAGTATGAATTGAACAAAACACCAACTTGGTTTTACATACTGATTATAAGGCCAACTTGGTGTTTATTCAACATATAACGATTGTTATTGGTCCAAATTCAAATTTCCATGGCTTATAATTAGTTGTATGTATTAATCTCATAAACAGCTTATCAGACGTCCAATTCAAACATTAACAAACAAAAGTGTATGTACAAAATATGTACAAATATCTGAACTTTGCTAATAATACTTAAAAAGTGAAAGAAACCACTTTGCAAAAAAAAAAAACAATGTTGGCGGTGGGTTTCGAATTGGAGCTAGCAGGCGCGAATCGGACACTTTCATGGCTTGAAGCCTCTGCTTCACGATTGGTTGCGTACTATATGCGCCCCTGGCTGAGTTATAAGGAAGCTAAAGTTTTCTGTTCCATTTTCGATGTTCACTCTGTCACTGTTGGGTGCCATTCTCGTCAAGAGTGAAAGCTCAGCCAAGTTAAATTAAAGTAGTCACCATTTTATTTTTAAAGTGCTCACCCTGTGTATATTGCCAGGTCCGCATGCAAAATATCGTCTTTGTTCGACAAATACTTTTTGAGCTATATCGCCAACAGGCAGACGGAGCCCCCTCTCCGACAGACACAAGCAATTGAGCAAACATGTTTTTCATCATCCTAGGGACTGGAAATCTGGGAAGGGGGTTTTTACACGATTACAGTAGATACATCCTTGGTCTTTTAGAAAAGAAAAATAAAAAGTTTTTAAAAAACCGATCGAGGTATACATAAATAATTATTGAAGTAATTGGAAGCTAAAACGAAAAGACAACTGTGAACAGTTACGGAGCAGATATGAAAAATTAAATCGAAAAAACGTGAAAAGGGTATCTCTATACCTAAAAGAAACACAAAATCACGGAGGTAGAACTGGGAGCAGAAAAACAACAAAGGATAGACATTGGATTTGCAGCAGTATCTATAACTTTTATTTAATAAACAAACACAAGTGCCCAGTTCCTTCAGCACTTTTGACTTGTTGGCTGCTCAACATACTATATAATTTTTTACATAAAACGGTTGCGTAGTCTTTTTTCCTGCAACAATAGCGATATGTTCCCGTTGATGATTGTTTTGGTTGTTCTGGTGTTGACGTATCAGGTAGAATTTAAATTTTAAATTGGTATTTTTAGGCGTTCTTTCAACAGAGATGTTATAAGATTGATAGCCAATTTCTTTAAAATTACTTTCTATTTCGCACATTTTCTTTAAGAACATTGAAATTTTGTAACAGTTGTTGATACTGTAACACGGCCTTGTGCCCTACACCTACTGAATTATTACGTTACAATGCCCTGGTTCGCTAGCTTATCCAGTCGGTGAGCTATGAGGCTCTATTCACATCGTCAGTGCAGCTAAGAGCAAGCTAATATTGTTTGAGGTCAGCTTGTTGTTACCTGAAATATTGAACTCATACTGGCAAACACGGCCAGCAATTAATTGAAACCCCCAACAGTTTACATAAAAAGACATATAATCAGCAATAAAGCACAAATACCAGCAAACACACATATAAGAAATACACAATACAGAGGCTATACGCTAGGGCATACAAAACAGTTTAAATAAGCCGATAGAGTTCGAGTACTAACGCCGAGTTTAATGTCACTACCGCGAAATGGAATTGAGCTCTGCCACGCTGTCGATTCTTATAGCGTTCGGACACGTTGCGCAATCTGGCCCGTTTAATTCAAAAAGCGGATTACGGTGAACGATGACGCAACAACCTTGCGTCAGCTGTTTGCAGGTAAATCCCCGTCGTCTTTGGTACGCCAACATTTGTTGGAGCAGCGCCGAGGGATGTGGCAATCGCCACTTATTTGGTATCACCGTTTTTGGTATAAACTAACCTGGTTTATCCTTCAACTGGATGCTGCAGCGAATCTTTGGCGGGGTCGCCCAAGTGGTTGAGGTCCTCTCGCTGCGTATTTCAGCGATCAAGCTGCTTCGAGGGCCGGTGGCAATTACTGCCGGCCAAACATTCACTGGCGGGTTGCAACGCACTGTTTGAAGGCTTTCTTGCGACTGCCTTTGCCGCGGGTTCACGGCGTCGTTGTAGTTCCCCGTAAAATGCAAGGCTATGATTTTGTTATCACTTGGCGTTTCAAATTAGCTGCCTTGTGTTTTTATTCACATCACACTTGCGCGAAAACACTATGATGCGTGTCCACTTAACACAATTCGCTTGCTTATACGACGACCTAACTTAACATGCTAGGACATAAATAATACGGTTACGCTTGTTACTGGCAATGTATATAATAAAAAGCCATAAAATATATCAATACAGGTGGCACGAATTGCCCCGTCATTCTAAAAAAAAACCCCAAACTAAACGAACACAGATTCAATATCTCACGCCGCTGAGTATCACAGTTGACTTAATTGTTCCGGGGTAGGCATACATATTAAGGTTCTGTCCAATAGACTCCCAAATTGCATCATTGCAATAGAACAACCACTTGAGGAGTTGTTATTAGTTGGATACTTTGCAAGAAAATCTTCTTTTATCTAAACGATTAACTTTAGAGGGATGGGCATCTAAATATGTGTTTGCTTGCGGAAGTCAAATCGATAGGGATGTATAAAAAGTGTTTATTATTGATTCGGCGCCACCATGGTGATATAAATCATTAGGCAGTGGTGTACTGAGTAGGTTCCACCAAGAATCACCACTTGGCTCTAGGATTCCGGAAGATGTGCGTACTTGGTACACGTAGTAAACTTACCTTACCTTCTTTTTAATAGGTACATTAACAAAACTGTAATTAGGTTTCATACCTGTTGTTTCCTTCTTTTACTAAATAATACATCAAACAGGAGGTAATCTAATACTGCTATATTGAACGCACGCAACATGGTTACAAATCGGCTAGAGTCAGCTGCAATCTGAACCCTACCATGTTACATTTACCATATTGTTGCTAACGTGACAATACGGCAAATCTGCGAGCTACAAAAGTAGTATTGATGAACCGGCGGCAAGTCAGCTACGTGTGAGGAATTACGTTGATAGCGGTCAGGTTACAATAAAACGCTTCTGGATTCGAGGTGGTTCTTCGACACCCAAAGCAACAGGTGATTAAACTTTAAGTTACTTAATTCTAAGGAAGCGGATAATCCGACAAATACCGTAGGTTTGCCAAGAGGGCCGCATAAGAAATATACTCCTGACGGCATCGCGCTAATCAACCCACTGTGCTCTTGTTTCTTTGTCTCTACTGGGCATCCATCGTGTTAGCTTTATAACGAAGAAATCCAGCTCGTCCTCCCTTCCACCGGTTTAAAAACAGTGATGGGCGTCCGAATATTTTAAACGCAGAATGAATTAACGCAGGATATGACTATTCCTGAAAATTTGGAACACATACGTGCTAACAGAGGTCTCCCTTTCTACAACGATTATCACCATCTGATGGGTTATTCTCGTTGAACTGCAAATATTAAAAATACTAAAAATGTACGTCGTACCATAGATTTTATATAACTTTCTTCTATCCGTTTCATCTATTGTATCCAGACACTAACAAAATCACAATACCTTTATACCTATAGATTGTAACTAAAAATATGTTGCCTTCATACTTGTATTTGGCATGTATTTTAGTTTTGTCAAAAATTTACCGCTCGACTCTGTCAATGTAATGCTATATAGTATACACTATATTTAAGGAATAAATTAATATGATAAAAACTGAGTCTTTTAAAAGTGAAGTGAATCTTTAACACGATGTATTATTCAAATAGTGGAACTGAAAAATATATTGGGTATTGCTAGTCGTATAAAATTAAATATTATCGATGGGATGCCGATGGTGAGAGCAATATTGAACAATTTGAATATGTGCTAGATTAGATCATGTAGATTTTCTACAGGAGTGTAGGACTTGTCGGCTAAAACCAGATCAATAAGGAAAGACAAATATATGCTTTTATATATTTTTTTGTGGATATACTTAACAGTCGAGGAGAAGCATATATGATTTACGTCTACATTCTCTATAAATATTTAGTTCTATGATTTATGTATTAGTGAATAGAGCTTTTAAATTGCTTTACATAAGCTACGATTAAAAACAATATTTCGTACGGTAAAGTAGAAACTGAGATAATTTCGTAATGACTACGCACTTAATATTTGCTGCACGACTGAGCAAAATTATCTACTTAATCCCTTCATGAAGGTGCTTCGCAACGAACAGAATCAAATGCAGTGGATGTGCTGTTATGCGATGTATATTTAATAACGCATCGACATGATGTAGTCTGGAGAGCAGCACGAAGTAGAAGGCTCTATGAGACCAAAACATATTTCCATAATATATTGCGAGATAGCGGAAACAGTATGGCGTTTGATGCAATAAATAAAAGAGAAGGAAAATCTAAAGCTAAATATCCAACGTGGTGGTCTCAAGCTATTTATTTAGCTATTAAGACGAACAAAAGCCATAAAAGGTAGTATAAACGATAAACTTATAAAAGTATAAAGTTTCACTAATCTCAAATGTGCCTTAAATATTTACACATACGTAGCTCCGATCCGTGTAACTTGCTACTAATACAATTAATAAACTGCTAAGTTAAAAAGTAATAGTCACGTATAGCATGCCGATATCAATTACTGGAGGAAACTAAAATTCATTGGCTTAATTTAGCTGAAAGTTTTGCACCGGCTGCTACATTTATGCCTGCAGATCGGTATTTTGTATGTTGAGCATCATAAAGCAGTTTATATTTCAGCTACCAACAACGTTTGCTTCAATCAAGCTCTAGCATCTGGCCGTTATGGCAAATATTTGCTTATCTATTCCCTCTAAAATGCTATAGTAGTTTGCACAAACAATTTCAGCAAAATGGAAGGTTTAACTATGCTACACCGGCTCAAACAACTGCTGAAAGTGTTGTTTACAGTTTCAATCGCATTTGTGCATTGGTCATTCTACAAGCAGAATATGGAAATACGAACCCTCTTTAGCTCAGTCGTAAACGACAAAACATTTAACATTATATAAAAGCAGGCAGTATTTTAGGAGCTATACGCAATCATCTATACAGGTACAATTGCAAGACGACTGCTCAAATTGTGCAAGTATAACTCGAGAACGACAGTTACTTGTGGTGATTTCTTCGCCACATGGTGTTGAATATCAATGCAAAGAACTGAGCATAGAAGAACAATAGTTGCCTTTCTCTTTTTCCCAGTTAAGCGGTCGAGTAATTACCCTGTCGCGTCATGATGGGATAGTACCACACTGCCGGACTGCCGAGCTTGGAGTCTCGAGTTATATTCCCAGTCCAACAGGATTTCTTTAGAAAGTTAAAGAAAGATGCGGATCCCATTCTCTTTTCACCTTTAAACCTTCAATTCCACATTATCGACGCTCTCCACAAACGATAATGGTAAATCGCTGGCTCGATTTTAAAACAATGTCTTCCGTCTAGGCGCATAGCAAAACCATGCCAAAAGGAGATTGCACATATAATCTTATTTATACATATGTACATATTAGATCAATAGGAATCTTAGATTCTAAAGTATTTAAGTTTACAGCTGCACTATGAATACAATAAACTGTAAAAAATTTTACGTCAGTTTAACGCATAGCGACCAATACGTCAAATATCATTACCTCGGTTTATACAGAATAAAACACCATAACGAAAAACATGTTAAAATAAATTTTGTGGTAAAATATTGCTACTACAATAGCAATAAAAACAATTATAACCTTGCTATCACAGCACAAACGGGGAACAGACATGGCATCTTTCATTTTTCGTTTGATCTTCAGTATTTTTTTAAACTTTCAAGAATTACGCTATCAATGTCGTTTATAAACTGATCAGTTGAAGAATAACATCCCCTAAAATGAGCCTGTTTTCTAATACCGTACCTTAAATAGCTTCAATAGCACTGAGTGAAAACTGACATTCATCAAAATTTTCATAAAAAACATTGGATATTTGTTTGCAAAATTACAGACAGGTGACCAAAGGACCGGTTTGCGTAACATCTTAGTCCATCACGACAATGCATCCTCCCACACTGCTGCCAGAACATTGGATTTTTTGAAGGATTCGGGAGTTCAATTAATAACTCATCCTCCGTGTAGCCCAGATTTGGAGCCGTGTCACTTTTTTTGTTTCCAACTGTTAGAAATATGATGCAAGGTAAAAGATTTTCCAGCGCAGATGCAGCAGTTACAGAATTTCAAAGAATTTTTGAGGACCTTTCAGAAAATAAATTTTTCGAATGTTTTAAAAAGTGGTTTCAAAGAATGCACAAGTGCATTAGTCTGAATGAAGAATATTTTGAAAACCAGTAAAGATGCAGTAAAAATGCAAATGCAAATGCAAATGCAACTAACAATTTTCAGCGCAACCCTCGTATATACGATTACATATTAATGCACTAATTCAACTATGCCAAGGTCTAAAGGTATGACAGCATCCACCAACCTAAAACATCGATCACAGTGGATGGGGGAATCCTATCATAGAAGGTAACCTGTGATGTCGACGGGATGACCCACGAAATTCGACAGCAGACCTGGGCACTCGTCGGGGCTTGAAAAGTTTGGCCAAACGTTGAAAATCGGCCAGCATTGAGAAAAAAGCCAACGAAAAGATTCGGGGTGATGATTGATTATGCTCAGATGAAAGCTAATCGTCGCGGACCCACAGTAACTTCAATAATGTATGCAAACCCCAAGGGTTTAAGTTCTGAAAAAGTATTTTTATCAGGAACAACCGAAACGTCTTCACAACCGTAACGTTATTTCTACCTGGTATCGCATCACGACCTTGAAACACTTAACAGAAACCATAGGTGTGGTTCGTTTGATGTTCGTCAACCATCTACAAATGAAGAAACAAGCTTAGATTTACGCCACGCGACGCTCCACAAACAAACCTTCTGAGTATGGGACTGCCCTCACTGCAGACACCTATCGCCTGCTTTTCGTTCAAAGCAGACTCGGGATGAGTCCAACGATCTAAGATCAGTAGCGTACACCCGAAATTACACGTGAAAGAGTATCACGTCAATTCTAGTAATATGCTACTCTCATATATTTCTTCGTTGGGCAACCCTTTCAGACCTATTGCTGAGTTTGTCTGTACTCTTAGTTTTACGTGTGAAATTCTGCATTCTGCCTTTGTCACCTGTCCCAGTCGGCTATTCAAGTAACTTACATTATTTTCCGGATGAACTGTGCAGTAATTTCTGTGAGCAATTTCCTTGCTTTCTCCTTTTAACCCAGCAAGGCCTGCATTATTTTTTAAAATTTTATGTCGTTTTGATACATGTCAATAAATTACGTCTCAAAAAACAGGATTACCTCTAGTACCTTTAGGCATATAAGGGATCAAAATATATAAAAAGAAAAACACACTGAAATACCAAATGTTGTTTTAGTGTTTGTCTATTTTGAATAAAATGTAACGAAGCAGTTTAACAAAGGCCCAACAACGCATTTGAAGCACTTGCATTTAACCGATCACACGCCTCGCACTGTTCTACCCTGCAACGATGCCCTTGTCTCGTAAGGCATCATCTAGTGATATATTTAATCAAATTTGTTTCACTATTTTGTATTCCTTTGCGGCGTGAATATCTCTCATTATTCGTAAAAATGTATCCCACTGTAGCTTCTATTGGTTGCATTTTCCCAATACATAATAGTATTGGGTACAATACTATATCAGTAGAACAGTTGCCCCTATAGCGGCCATTTTGTTTCTAATTGGGTCAATTAAAATGATCGATTAAAATGATTGATCCAATTAATCCGCGAATTAAATGTTCTAATTAAATGCCCTAATTAAATCCGCGATTTTATTGACAGAATTCGATTTTACACATATGATAATTAACCACATGTGAATAATTATTTTAATTCCCGAATTTTGAGGCGGCCATTTTAGATTTGATTACGTCACGTTGCCGTCTTCCGGCTAGCCCCTTCGCAGTTTTGGCATCGTAAGCGCTCTTGCTTGATTTAATTATATATTGTTATCATTCCCACCGTTTATTAACGCTATAGTTCCCGTCATTGCTGTGATATTTTTGTTCTATGGCTTGAATTTTAAAAATGAAAAATTAATTTTCCGACTAGATTTTATCGACCCCTGTCGTGAATTATGCATCAAATATTTAAATCAAATAATTTAAAAACACTACAATGAAATTTATTTTAGCTAACTAAATTGTTTTTTATTATACCTGCATCAGAATCGCCTTTTAAAGCACTCCTGAGCGTGCGAATACAGGCGATTAAAGCTCGCCGAGCTTTAAAGGTAGTCAAGGAAACGATTGAATGCAACAACGGACATGGACGCGACAAAAACGAAAATAATTCTCGTAACTGTAGTAGCAATATTATTATGCCCTCTCGATTTATCACGACAAAAATTATTTCTAAGTTTTTAGTGCGTAATTTATTTCCAGTATTGGAGGTATAATAAAATATAGCGTAAAGTATTCGTGGATAACTTGTCTTTAAAACACTTGCTCTATTTCGAGCACTCCGGCTACGCCGTCGTGCTTGAAAACTCGTGCGTGTTTTAAAGACCTTGTTATCCACTCATACTTTAATATACTATTGAGCATACTTATAATTATTTTTATAGCATTTGACTATAACCATCAGGCAGGTCGTGACTTGTCGTCCGCAAGTTTACCGCGGACCCCCTAACGAGCAAGGGTTGATGTTGAGTTGAAAAGAGTCGGATTATATCATTATATGCCACAAAAACTCTGGGGGTTTTACAACAAAACTGCATTTAATATTTAAGCAAATCGATGGCTTCCTTAAAAAACCTTTGTTCTTGACAACGGTCGTCTACGAGTGAACAAAAAGAAGAGTTGAGATTGTTTCATTAATTTTGAAACAATAAAAAAGCCAACCTGCGATTGATTACTAATAATAATCAAAGGTAGTACAATCGCAGATCAACCCCCTTATCGTTTATACACCACGGTAGCTCAGAAATGTACTTACCGCAATGGCCTAACTAGCGTCAAAGTCGATGGCCTTAGGTCGCAGATTTCTATCATCAGCTGATCAGCTGCAAGCTCCTTTAATAATAGTAGAAAAAACACTGGGCGCCAGAAATCACAGATTTCAAGAAATAAATAAGAAAATAACAAACAATTAAGTTTATTAATCAGCAGGTCATGTTTGGTGGCAACATCAATAATACGTCGGTAAATCGTTTATCACAATATTAAATAATCTGAATACAATAAATTATGTGCTGAAAATGCAACACGCACAGCGAGAATATGTGAACCCCTTTTTTTAGGCTCTTAGATTGAATTTGATAGCAATTCAATGAAGGGATAAGCTTATCACAGTCATATGTAATAACCGTTATATCGGTAGTGATATTAAAATGGCGTGAAGGCACTTTTTACAAGATTTTTAATATGTATTCATTAAGCAGAACTTTAAATTTGTGAAATACAAATCATAGAACAATTAGTACATAATGTTTTAAATTTATAAAACGTAGCTTTAGATTTGTAAATTGTAAATTGAAACAATTAATACATTAAGTTTTTTTAATTTATAAATGGTAAATGAAATTTGTAACTGGTAAATAAGTTAACGGTGATGTAGTGTCATTAACATCAATTCCGCCGACAATTCGTGGGCGGGCGAAGTTATCATCAAGAAGTTGTAATGAGACTAACCTCGTGGCCAAAGTTGATAAGATAATGAACGCTCCGAGTCCAGGTCAAGGTGACATTCCCGAAAGAGTTGCTGGTCCCAAATGTTGATTAGGGTGTTATTTAAGAACCCAAATAAGGAGTCGTCCGGAAAACGGCATCAAAGAGTGGCGTTTGAAGGTGACGTTGAAAAATTACGTCAACGAATAACGTCAAAAAAGAAGCTAATAAAAAACGAGAAATTACCAAAATTTATAACAAGCAATTAGCGTAAACATACCTGATTTTAATTATCAGCCCACAAACAAAATTAATATTGAGGTGCAATAAAGCACACAAAATGCTTTCTTGGAACTAGTTGCTCCAACCAAAGCGAAAGTTAAAATGAGGTCGCGCGGCTGGTGCAACTGATAACGAATTATTTTTGGGAAAACCGAAATCAGAAAGCTCGCGCGGAACAAAACTCGATATTATTCGAAATACAGCGGAAATAATTCAAGTGGGAATGTACAGGCTGGCCCGGAAAGGAATAAATGGCGAAACAAATAGCAGGAGCTAAAGATTTGTTTCAATTTTTATGTTAAAAATTTAAAAAAATTAATGGTCAAAAGATGGGTTATTGGAACCCAGGCGGAAGAAACCTTGGATCGGTCCTGACGATACTGACCAAAAATAAATCGTATCGTATTGTATCGCTTGCTGAAATACCGGTACAAAATATCGAGTATCGGAAAACAAAGTACCGGTACTTCAAAATATCGGATCGCACCGAACATCCCTACCTAGGTAAGTTACATATTTTCGTCATTCAGTTTCATGTTAGGCGTATTTAATAGTACATTGTTCTACAAGCTAAGAAAAGTGAGAGTGTTTCAACATTTAATTTACGAGCGAGCGATGCAAAACGAGTTGATTAATTTATTACGAACATGGAAAAATTACTTTTATAACATATTCAGCGTGCTATTTTTTCTAATATAATTACAAAATGTAGCCAAACTGAAATTCGACATTTCTTCATATTAATTTGTTTTTTTTTTAATCGGCAGTGAAGAACGTCGAAATCGTCAAATAAAATACGAAAAATGGGCAGTGAAGTAATCCATTGTTTTACGACTTTTTGTAGGCGGCTGGACAATAGCTAAACGTCAACCGACGTCAACATAACCTACAATAGTTGGTTAAAATGTAATTTCGCGATTTAAAAAAACAATGTATCTCACGGCACTGGAAGTTCCTTTTGATTCCCCATGTGGTTTATTTGCTTTGGCCCTACGCGCCTCGGCAGCTAAATCCGCAATCGTGATAAAAAGCTCAACAAGTGATAACCTATGTGGAAACTAATATAAAAAATATATATATATATATATATATATACATTTGAACTTTCAAGTCCCTATACCTTCTTACTGAAGGGACTTTGTACTAAGGTATATTACTTTTAATCGGTTTATTATAACCTAAGGAATCTATGCCAAATCGATGTCGCATTTTTTTGGGACACCCTGTATAATTGTTGTCCTTGAATTTATTTATTTACTTACATCTTACTTCAAAACAAACTAAAAACTTTTGGTTTGGGTGAACGGTGCATGTAGCTACAATATTTAATTATCAAAAAACCTTCAAAGGTGAAAGAGTATGTAGTTACTATAGCTAACAAAACATAAAAATTAAGCATTTTTAGGTTACGATTACGAACCGACACAACACTAATGATAGTTGCAACTTGCAAGAAGGTTCTACTAAATAAAACTACGTATATGACAATAATTTTTATTGAAAGTAATTGAAAAAATAATTATGTTGTACACATACAATTACTAAGTAATTGGTAATTGAATTACTATTTCCTGTGAGTAATTGAATCTCTGGTAATTAAATTACTGCATTGGGGGTAATTGGAAATTAGTAATTAATTACTTTTTAAAAGTAATTTGCCCAGCTCTGGTAGGAACACCTTCCAAATAATCGTGAACTGCATATATATATTTTTTCCAGTAAAAATCTGCAGTGTTAAAGCAGCCGTATGGGACGATGCATTTTCATAATGCCGCATAATTTCCTTCTCTGGAACTCGAATGAACATTTCAGGCAAACATAATTGATATAAACAGACGCTCAACGTATAAAATATTGCGAGTTGTGAACATTACTTAATTTTATTTGACAGTTGCTTGGTCAATTTACAAAAATGTTATAGTTCAGACACTGATTTAATTTAATCGCAAAATGTTTCGATGTAGTCCACCTGTGAAAAACAGAATTCGTTTTACAAAACAATTTTATAATAACGAAAATTATGGTAAAAATAGTTTTAGTACAAATGTTTTACACTTTTTTTATAAATTGCATTGCTCAAAATTCAAATAAAACGCAATTTTTTTAATTACATCGCGCAATTATGAAATCGTTGCTTGATTTATATAAATTTTCGCCACTTTGTATCTGTAAAATAGCTTCAAATACTAATATTTGAATAAAAAACACGCAATTCGACATTTCACTTAAAATGTTACAAAAATCGACATCATGTCACTTGAAATTATACAAAAAACTATATTTTTATTCAACTTTCATTGAAAAATGTTCTGCTACCATCATTTCTAGAAGAAAAATTTCGGATACATAGGCTCGTTGTGAATTTTTATTACAACGTTCTTGTACAATTGATGGAAACATATGTACCTTATGTTGACCACAAATTAACATAAATTTGAATAAAAATCACGCAATTCGAGATCATGTAACTTAAAATTATACAAAACTCGACATAATGCCCCTGAAAATTCGACAAAAACGATATTTTCTATGCAACATGCGCTTAACTTTGAATAAAAACCCGCAATTTCTTTGAAAAATGTTCTGACACCATCATTTCTAGAAGCAAAATTTCAGTTACGTAGGCTCGTTGTTCATTTTTATTACAAAATTCTTGTACTTTTGATGAAAATATGTATGTTGACCACAAATTAACATAAATTTGAATAAAACACACGCAATTCGAAATCATTTTTCTTAAAATTATCACAATTCGTTTTACCAACACAGTTTTATAATAACGAAAATTATGTAAAAATAGTTTTAGAGTTATTTCTAAAAATAACCGGAGCATAATTTTGCAAATGTTTTACACTTTTTTATAAATTGCATTGCTCAAAATTCAAATGAATCGCCTTTTTTTAAAATTACATCACGCTATTATGATATCGTAGTTTCATTTATATGGATTCTAGCCAGTTTGTATCTCTAAAATAGCTTCAAATACTATAATTTTAGCTTTTAGATTTTTCATTATTGCAGATTCCTGAAAAACAAAAACAGGGTAGAAATAAAAAACACAAATACTTTGTGATAAACAAATATATTGTTATTATTTAGTAGAATATTTAATAATATAAAAATAAAATGTACAGTTGACTGTCTTATTTTCTAAAAATCACTTTGCCAATTTACAAAACTGTAGTTTGAGGTGCATAACATTTCAAATTAAAAAGGCTGCAAGTAATAAAACAGAATTCGTTTACAAGGGATCGTAGAACTAATTTCATTTGTGGTATTTTAAAGTTCAAGACTCTCCCAATCCAGAATTCCATTCGTTTTTGATGTTGATGACCTCTGCCTTATTGATACAGCAAACTTTTCGAAATTACATTTTACAGGTTTCAAGTCGGTGATTTTAACTACTATCAAATGATACATAGGCAATAAATTTGTCAGCGAGTCATACTTTACGTAAAGTGGAAATTTGTTTGCGGGGTCCTTTGAAATAATCTTGCAAGTGTCATGGCTCACGTGTTCCACTGTATGTTCACTTAAATCACATTTGAAAGTTTTTTGTGTGGCCATCACAAGCATGTCCGGTAGAGCATCCAGAAAAGCTATAAGCGTGTAAAATGAAAGAATGCTCAAGTGTATTGTTGCTGAAGGGAATTACTTTGAGCATATTTAAAATAAAATCCTGAAACGTTAACCGTTTTTTTTTATTCGCAATAATTGTAGCTTAACCCTCGTACATACATACAAAGACAGAAAGAGAAGACCCGTGTCTTTACAAAAATCGATGTAATGATGTAATTCCCAGCCTTTTCAGCATTTCTCAACAGCGGTCAATCTGTTTTGTTTAAAATTGCCAGGATTTGTTGATTTTCAAAATAATTATTATGCTCAAAATGATTTAGACAGTTAAAATACATTTTATTGTAGTGAAATATCGGATCGAGGGCCGCGCGCCCGGGGGAAGACTGCCACTTTTACCAGAAATTTAATTTTTCTTATTCCTAAAATTAAAAATTATAGGCGTGGAAATTTCTCAACTATAAATACAATTTCATCAGTCCGGTACCTTCTGAGGAGATAGCGAACACAGATACATACATACAAAGAACGAAAGAGACAACCGATTTTATGGTATTGATATAACATGGTTGGTGCATTTCTCTTCTTTTTGTTCACTCGTAGACGACCGGAGTCAAGAACAAAAGTCTTTTAAGGAAGCCATCGATTTGCCTGAATATCAAATGTAGTTTTGTTGTAAAACCCCCAGAGTTTTTGTGGCATATAATGATATAATCCGACTCTTTTCAACTCAACATCAACCTTTGCTCGCTAGGGGGTCCGCGCTAAATTTGCCGACGACAAGTCACGACCTGCCTGATGGATATAGTCAAAAAGTATAATAGTATATTATGATACTAGTGTATAAGTAGGCCTTTAAAGCACATGCGACGGGTTTAAGAGCACAACGCGCTAGCGGAGTGCTTTTAACGTCGCTAGTACTTTAATGGCTCTTATACACGTGTATCATAAGCTGTTTTTTCTAGGATCGCAACAGAAATAAAAACTTTGTTGGGTGACACTTTTTTCCGTTACATTGTGTTAGATATTCTAGGTTATGTTAACTTTCAAACTTACGGCAAAGTGTGTTTTAATAAAGGTATTAAAACAGGCCTCCAATGGCAACGTGTTAAAAAGACGTAATTCGAGCGCTAATATTAAGACTGCTAGAAACGTCACTTTTGACAATAGAAACTATGCAAAAAGTTCTCATTTTGCACGATCGTAGAAAAAAATAATTATAAGTATGCTCAAAATAATTTAGTCAGCTAAAATAAATTACATTGTAGTGTTTTTAAATTATTTGATTTAAATATTTGATGCATAATTCACGACAGGGGTCGATGAAATATAGTCGGAAAATTAATTTTACATTTTAAAAACTTAAGCCATAGAACAAAAATATCACAGCAACGACGGGAACTATAGCGTTAATAAACGGTGCGAATGATAACAATACATAATTAAATCAAGCAAGAGCGCTTACGATGGCAGAACGAAATGAAACTATGTAAATTAATTAGCTTATTCAAAAATGTGTAAATGGGCGGGAGGATATACCCGTGTGAAATACCCTAGCCCTGCAAGGATCACGGTAGCTCAGGTGTAGAGGGCCTGCCTACCAATGCAAACGAAGTCGGTTCGAATCCGAATTGGGACCGCGGCAAAAATCTTTTTTAAATTAAATAAATTAGCGCAAGAGAGAGAACGGCTGCGAAGGGGCGAGACGAAAGACGGCAAGACGTGACGTAATCAAATCCAAAATGGCCGTCGCGAAATTCGGGAATTAAAATAATTATTCACATGTGGTTAATTATCATATGTGTAAAATCAAATTCTGTAATTAAAATCGCGGATTTAATTAGGGTATTTAATTAGAGCATTTAATTCGCTATTTAATTCGAGTTTTAATATGCGGATTAATTGATCAATCATTTTAATCGATCATTTTAATTGACCCAATTAAAAACAAAATGGCCGCTATAGGGGCAACTGTTCTACTTATATCTACTTAGAATAAGTATCCCAGCGCATAAAGCGGTGGCTCTTTTATAACGATATTTTTACTTTCTGCCATTAGAAGCAATTGCACGATTTCCACCGGTGATTTGGATTTATAGTCGTATGTAATTTTATTTTGAGAACATAATTGCAGTTTTAGACAAATCAATATTTACATCTCATACACTACAATTTTTTTTCGAGGAATCTTAGACATGTACTCTAAATGTTCTTCATTCTCTACTTTGGGTCGAAGAATGACTTCAGTAGTGGCTTTCAGTTGTCCACCATTCAAATTTTTCGCAAGCTCTCCATCATCTGTATCTCCAAAGTCTTTGTTAGACAGCAGGGCATTTGGTAGTTCTATTAAAATTTCTTGCACATTTGCATGTACATTAGAAATAAATAAGTAAATAATATTACAACGTGAAATATAATAATTTACTAGAGAGTAGGAAACATTTGTGAAAATAATAGTGGTAGTGACTAGCGGTACCGTATGCCAACGAACACAGAAAACGCGGTCTAAACAACCAAACTTTTTAAATTAGTATATGTAGTTGTGCGTATATTGTTTATATAAACCATTTAGTATAAATGTTATCTAATAAATTTATTTACAGGTGAGTTAGTAGCAAGCATAATTATTACTTACACCCCGTGAATATCAATATTTAGCTCAATTCGCCAACACAGCAGTATTGAGGTTACAATAACTAACTTCATTTTCAAAGAGCATAGTCGTGTTATTGTATGTTATCACAGCAAGCAAGTATACCTATTAACTAAATGTTAAGTTGACACGAAACTCCATTCGGGGTGAGCGGCATAGCGTAAATGTACAATTTGATGAGAGTTTACTTTGGCTTTTCTTCCAAATACAGCTACCATGAAATATTCAACAGCACCGCCAAACAATGTAATATTTTATGTTCAAAATACACAACTCCCACAATAAACCACTGTTTACTCACAAATCCCATTTTATAAACAAATCCCACAACCTACTCCTACTGCATAGACTATGAAAGCATAGTCTAACAATGCATCTTTTATCCACAAGCCAATATGGTAATCAACCCAATTTACTACTATCCAGACAAGAGCTGAAATGGCAAGAAATAAATGTTAAAGAGAAGGAGGAAATATAGTCTAGACGCCTAAAGTAAAACAACTAATCAAAAAAACACTTCCAGACTACTGGATAGGTACTCCAACAAGGAATATATACAGTGCGTAAATTAAGTATGGAAACGGTGGTATTATTTGATTACGGCCATAGATAGAACTTTGAAATTTGGTATAGAAGTAAAACATACGGTTTTCTACTCATATTCGTGGTTTCAATTGTTTTATCGATCGGTACGACTGCAGCACGGCCAACTTGATTATTATTTTAAATTGAAATGGGGGTCGAAAGTACCATCATTCGAAAGCTGTTTTTGTGTAGAATCCAACGATGTAGCACTTGATATGGCAGTTTTGAAAAATAACTTCACTATACCAAATTAAACTTTGAGAATATTACTTTCAACGGCTTGCTCGATATGCTAAAAATTTAGTTGGCGGTGAATGCTTTGTTTTGTTTTTCAACTTTAAACAGTAAATTTATGAAGAATACCCATTTAAGCATTGTATAAGAATTTACATACTTCCGCATAACTACGTCTTCTATCACTATACCCTATCATCATGAGAATCTCTATTCTCTCCTTTTCTGTAAGATTTTCCATCGCACTTTCTCACTAACTACGCAAATTCAAACAACACTTATAATTTTTGACGTTCAATATGTGTTAAACAACAGTGGCATTGTTTTGTTTTCAGCGCTTACTCTCGGTTTAAGTTCTCTAATAAATTTTTATCTATAACCTTTAATTTGATATAGTGAAGTTATTTTTCAAAACTGCCATATCAAGTGCTACGTTGTTGGATTCTACACAAAAACAGCTTTCTAACGATGGTACTTTTGACCCCCATTTCAATTTAAAAAAATAATTAAGTTGGCCGTGATGCAGTCGTAACGATCGATACAAAATTGGAACCACGAATATTAGTACAAAACCGTATGTTTTACTTCTATACCAAATTTCAGAGTTCTATCTATGGCCGTAATCAAATAATACCATCGTTTCCATACTTAATTTACGCACTGTATATGAAATTCTATTAAGTGAAGAATCAAAGTACAAACGACACTCAGTACCACACCTACCAAGTAGAGCAGTTCTAAAAAACATTCACCCATGGAAAGATCCACAGATATTACGAAAATAATTAGAAGAGCTTGTATATGTCGTGCTTCATGTAAATAATATTCGCCAGTCGAAACAACAAAAATGTTTACAATACGTCAGTCAAAAAAGAACCATCTCGTAATGCACCAAATGCCAAATATATGGTCATACCCAGAGATGCTGTTCGAATCAACCGCGTTGCGTAAACATTGCAAGAAGTTCCTGTCCTATGCTTATGTAGCTAAAAATGATCAGCAACCAAACTTTACTTATCCACCACCACATCATAGTTTTGATTTTTCTATTCTGGTCTTCACAGCATTGTTGCTAAACGAGTTTTATAAAATATAACATCCCTACTGTCTTGTTGAAAATTATATTAAATGAAAATTCGTTCCTTTCAGAGAATAATTTATCTAACAATTATACTTGAACAAAACACATATGGTTTACAAAACTGCAACTAGGCATAACACTCTGAAAAGGTTACTCCTTAATTAGATAACATCCAAAGTTACCCCTCGAAAATTAGTTTCTTGTAAGTAATGTAGTAATAAAACCTAAATGGCGTTATGGTATTCAGCTATGAGAGGCAGAGAGCAAGTCAAACATTGCCAAAATTCAACGCATCTACTCAAAAGCACTGATATAGGTAACCACAACTCTATGATTAGTGCCACATCACGTACTTTACAGACACCTCAATATGCCTGCCATCCGAACAACCTTGCAATAGAAATATGCCAGAAGTAGCATGGTATTTGTATATACCTGTACATTTAACATATCAATTGTTAAAATAGTGCGGTAATTGAAAAGCTCTCGCTATGTGAAATTTATACGCTGTCAAACATTTTATTGATGTCCAACTAAACAGCATGTAATAAACTTGGGGTCAAATACAAAAAAAAAGAATAACTTAACCGCTAACAACTAAGCAGCTACAAAACAATTTAAAATTTTGTAATCACACATTCAAATCCAGCTAGGAATAAAAACCAAAGAGTTTACATGAAAATTCATAGACTCTGGAAAAGAACATACATGCATGAAAATATATAAAAAGGATACACAATGGTAATATAGAAATAGCTAAGAAATGTCCACGGGTTTAATGCTTAAAAACAAATCGTGCGAAAAAGGCGTACTCCAGCCCACAAATTTACTTAATCCCGCTCTGCTTCCAGTCGGTTAAAATCAAGCTGACGCCATGTGTCAGCAGGGTGATGTCATCGCTTCGTACTGACGCGCCCCAAGGTCATTTAGCTTGGCCTAATTTACTAGTTAGGGTTCTAGTTTTTCCCAGTTTCCTGGACTGGTCATTCACTCGTAGTAGTTATCTACACTAACTAACCTTGCCTTATAGTTGCTCCTAATGGTCTCGTTCATTGAGAATATCGGCTAGATTCTATGAAGTTAGAATAGCAGCCTCCTGCTACGAATAATTATCGGTACATCGATGTTGCTTCAAAGTGAATACTGCTTCGAGGCTGTATTTCGGCTCAAGAATAATGAGGCGACGGCTGCTCTTAACATAATCGCACTTTAATGCTTCGCGGGGCGTCCCTTTCGTTTGGACGAAACGCACCGGTAGCCTATTGAAAAGCGACTGACCCCCCCCCCCGCTCCACGTTCGCCCACAACTTGCCGTGATTCTATTAATAGCCGCAACGACAGCATCAGCCGGTTTGCATCGCACAACCTTCGATGCATGTTCCAATACACAATTCGTCTTTCTAAATATTACAATGTAAGAAATAGTTTAGTGTTACACTAGCAGGAAAATGGTTAAATGCCAAAGTGACACGAACTAACCGTTACAAATGCCTGCTCAGAATTACAAAAAGAGTTAATTGAATGAACTTACCGCATTGAATGTGAAGAATTATTGATCTAAATCTTGTGTTCAATCATGTTCTTGCTTTCCCCTCCCCTTTTGTTACTTACTTCCACCACTGACAGTATTTTACTAATTATGTGTATTAACAGTTGAAACGTAAGCGTGTTGTACTCAACCGCAGTCCATATTACTTGTGTATTTGACTTCCATTTGAAGAATGTTCCTACTGAAAAAAATAAAATAGCAGAGGAGTTATGAAAGTCATTATATCTGGACAATAATTGTGTCTATGCAGTGGATTCGCATGAAGAATATGAAGATTTTAGATGGATCTTACTGACACCATCGCTAAGGTAAATATAAATTACCGCAATGGGAACACATGCTTGAAAAGGAATCAAGTGTCGACTCTTTGTCTAGCGAGTGCGAATTGGAAACTAACAAGTCTCACTCCAAAGATAAAACAAAAGTATTCGGCGTGAAGCGGAACAAAATAGAAGACATTCACATTCTCCAAACGGAATTTACAGAGAACCAAACAAATATAGCCAAACGTTTGGAGGAAGAAGAAACACTAGGCCAAGAAATTATTCGTAAAGGGAGAACGATTTTAGATTTGGTGCGAAGAAACTTGTTTATTGAAGGAGCTAAAAGTGCCAAGGTCGCATCACATCCCAAACAGTAAACTACAACTTCACACATTTTGTGAGCCCAGCAAGAAAGCCTACGCCATTGTCGTATCCTTGAAATCTGAAAGTAAAATAGAAAATATAGTCTAATTGATGCATGCAGCAAGTCCATTTGTGGTTATTTATAATTCGCCAATCCCTAGATTAGAACATCTGCGTCGTGTAGTATCAAAATTAGCAGACTCGAACTCAGAAGTGGAATACA
The DNA here is from genome assembly GCA_940337035.1 of Agriotes lineatus. Taxonomy (NCBI): domain Eukaryota; kingdom Metazoa; phylum Arthropoda; class Insecta; order Coleoptera; family Elateridae; genus Agriotes; species Agriotes lineatus. The sequence goes on along the minus strand of OW679199.1, from coordinate 112,787,134 downwards.
GTCGCTATGGCTTTGTCCAAACGGAATGAATTATCACAATAGTTGATGGTACTTGAAAGGTTGAAGTTTCCTCCCGAAGTATGGCTTCAAGAAAATTATATCGATGAGGAAATCAACTATGAGAAGAAAAAACAAGAATGATGCTGACTATTAGCAGCTCCACAAAAAAGTTCGGTGGTTAAAAATTCTCTTTATATCAAAAAATGTTTGTGTCATAGTTTGGATCAAAAGATTTTGCGACAACGCCAGGGCCAAGACACAAACAAGAAGAACAGTAGTGAAAAGGGTCAAGCTACGTTGAATGTGATCAATGTCATTCAACAGAATTTGAAGTTAGATGACAACAGATTCGAGAAAGAGTCGTTTGAAAAGAAGCATAGCTGAAAGTGTTTCAAGACACCAATTACAAGAGGATTGGACGCATATTGCCATAGTTGTTCCCCAATGCTCATCCTCTTGTCGGTCAGCTCATTATAGAAGCTTATACCAGTTATGGTCATGGTGGAGCTCAAATTCTGATGGATAATTTAAGGTAGAACTGCCGATCTACGCAATTGAGAAGAAAGCAATCAGCAGCGTTATCCACAACCGTATAACGTGTTCAAGATTAGGGGAATAAAAATAATCTCAGTAGCATTAGCACAAAAGAGTCACAAGTGGAGAAATACCGATCACAGCAGTTGATCTCACTAGATCCTTCTTTTTTCAGGATAACTCTTAAAAAATATGGATCTTTATTGAATCATTGACAATATTTATTCATCAAATTAGACGTAGTGATACCATTTTCTCTGACAATGGGACGAACTTTCTAAGAGCAACACGTTTGATTAAATTATCCAATACTAGAAGTTTGTCAACGGAGCTGCATCACTTGGAAATTGAATCCACCCTCAGCGCCCTGATTCGGGGGATAGCGGAAACGTCTTATGCTTTGATTAACAAAGTACGACCTTAGGAAAACTCTTCACACTGCCAGATTAACGTATGATCAATTGAGGATTTATTTGGCAAAAATTGAAACAGTTATCAATGACAGATCATTAAGAACAGTGACTGAATATCCAAAAAATCACCCCACACTGGCAATCTTAACACGAAAGTGAAGATATTACAACAAAGAGACTTTACAAGAAATGGAACAGAATGAAAGTTTCAGAATCAAATGTTTGGCTCAACCAACTTCAGTTAGTGATATTGTACAAGTTGGGAATTAAAAAAAACGACATCCAAGGCTTTTTTATCCACTGAAAGTTTCTAAATCAGAATTAAAAATTAAAATTTATCTATGAAATAACACGACATCTTTTACTTGGATGACATCGAATCTCGTCAGGTTCAAGGAGATTGGAAGTTTTAATTTATTGATTGTAGTTCTTTTTGTGAATATAAACCATGTGACTTAAAAAAAGTAAAGTTCGTGGAGATAAGACCTAGTATCATATCAGAGTTTCCCTTTGTTAAAAAATATATAAAACTAAATGAAATCTCTTAATAATAATGATGATAACACGAAACACGTTGTTATAAAAAAAATAAAAGCATAGCTGGTAGTTTGTGTTTTTTACATGTTCTTGCCATAGTTGAAGCCTCTTCGAGGAATTGTTATCGTGAAAATATAATTCGTTAAATTTTGAGCCAATCATCATCTCCTAAATTTAAGACATTGACCAAGAGGACCTTCGACCATACTGAAAATATAGCGACTCGCGATTTTCGATTTGGTACGAGCTAACTTGGTTTCGATCTCACGTGTCAAATGAACTAATTTAGAAATGTCAACTGATTTTTCGAGGTTAGGTCGTGCGTTTTAATCATAAAAACTACAAAAAGTGTATTTCGGAAAAACATTGACCATTAGCATTGATACTCAGGTAATAAAATAGTATTACGCTCCCTCTTCTGTATATTTTAAATCATTATATTCTCTTCCTAAATATAATTCGTAGTACTTATCCTTATGCCTATTAATCTATATTTTTTTAAGAATATAATTTCGTTCTAATCCCAATGCATGAAAATCGTCCTACGACTCGTTGTATTTTCAGCTTTGGGATTATAGTTCATAATATTCATCAAAAAATCATCGATAATAGTCATACTACTTGTTATATTACCCCTGATAATATAATTCAAACGTTCTTTAAAGTTTCACTATGAAGTTCTAATACTTTATTTTGTTACAGCGATCCTGCGGTACACGCTCTGCAATTTCTAGATGTTATTAACATGAAGGATCCAACCCAAAAGGCGCATTTCTACCGCAATACCCTCAAAGAAGCACTGCCTTACATTCCAAAGGTAAGAACTGTGGTTGTTGTGCGTATTCGTCATCTTTGTATTTCTCAGAAAGAAAACGCTCGAACTTCTACAATAAAACTACCAGACAGCTCGTCACTACACATTTTATTGCAGTTCCACCTACGATTAATCCAATTGTCCGCTGCCTATGGAAGCCCGGCTGGCATTCAGCAAAACCACAAACTTTTAAGTCGAAACCCTCCCTTTGTGCCTGCTTGTTTATCTGAAGCATTCCGCACTAATTGGATTTTTAAGACAAAGGCGCTCCTGCAAAACATTTTATAAACTTCTGTAGGTTTGTTGCGGTCGGTTGCTCTGCATTTCACGTCTGCCATAACACTGGAACAGCAGTGACCTACATTTGCAATGTTGTTATCTGTTCCGCGAACTTATTGTTAAGTCCTATTAATGCTCGTCGTTTCTTCTTCCTTTTAAAATAAGCGAGACTTGTACTGAGTGCCAATTAGGCAAATTGTAAAATTTAAGCAGCACCTCTGGAAATGATTGTCAGCTATAGGAGGCTAACAGCTACGGTGTACCAAGCAAACGTCCCAGTTATTGGAAGAGATTGAAGAGCTTCTCAGAAGTAAAATTGATCGTTAGGGTTTTTAAGGGGATAATATCAATATTTATTTTGTTAACATTTTTCCTAATATTTCTTATTTTCTGGTCCTACTATACTCAAGCTCATGGAGTGCAAAGGATCAAACTGAAGTTCAAATTGAAACATTTTCTTCTCTTCTCAGTCCGCTTAGTTTTATGGAGGTTTGATGCACTACGATAATTTCGTTAATGATGGCTCTCCACGTTTATTAATTTTAAGGTTAGCGCATGGAATTGTAAAACTCTATCGACTCATTGAGTTGGCAATCTGCTACTTGCCCATTTGCCTTCTAACTTTCGTTTACGTTTTTCGAGACATATGACCAAGGTACTGAAAGTAAGATCAATTTCTCGTTCGTACAAGACGATTTGTAATCTTATATTCCTCCAATATCGATCTATTTTTTCAATTTTCTCTTGACAATAACCTCAGCATTGGCGGATTTACTTGTTGAATACTTCAATGATGTATTTATTAGCCCTATCCGTGTTTAAATATGAGCTGTTGATAAAATGAGCGTACGTACTATTCAGAGCTTTGGGATATTTCTAATCGAGGTGTTTTCGTAAATAATGTGCAGTTTCATTTCACCTTATCACTGTTAGTAAAGACGGTGTCATTGTATCCTACAATAACGGTATGATTTCTACGTTTCTATTCTTGAAACACTATTGGTATGATAAGTATGCTCTTTGTACCTGTAGATAAAACTAAATTGGTGATAATACCTAACCCTGTCGAAATCCAGCATCGTATTACCGGTAAATCCCTTGTAACATGTAACAAGCTTCAAGGCTGCTCAGTAGCTCAGCGGGATTAGGGTGCCTTGATGTCAATTTGACATATTTGTCCTTTCCAAGGTATGGACAGATCGTTGTCCCCTCTCACTCTAAAGTACTTTAGAGTGAAAGGGGACAACTGTTTGTTTGATCATTGCCCCCTATCACTCTAAGGTGTTTTAGAGTGAGACAACGGGGACAACGCTCTATCAGTACCTTGAAAGAGACAAATACGTCAAATTAAAATAATTGCACCCCAAGCGAGATGAGGAGTCGTAGACCCCCTTACAATGTTCAAATTAATTGTGCCTTGAAGATGCGGGGTTACGAAATAAATCCATACTCATTTAATGCATCACCATGGTGTTTTGGATGCATGTGATGGAGTTAATAGTAAATAGTGTGCGGTGCTCAGATCTGAGATTAGGTCCTTACCTAATTTCTGAATCTATTAAATTTTTACTTGACTTCAAAATACACGGAACTGCACTGCTCTTTACAAATGAAAGTTATACAGTAAATTTTAAAATCACTATTGGGATAACATTCGTAACAATATAAGTATTTAAACGGAAAAGCAAAGATGTAGCCGTAACAGTGAAGGGAAACCAAAACAATGTTTAATAATTCTACCTGCTCATTATCAACAGTACTAACCGATGTGCTCGTCTGCGAAAGAATTCCACACTCAAGTCGTAAATGGCTTAAATGCAGCTCCATCGCTGGAAGTCACAGACTCAGGGCATTGCACAAAACTTTGAATCGCTGGTAGTCAACGTTAAACGATAAGAGCGGGCTCGCAAATTACGGAAGCAAAATCAATACCTTTCCAGAACTTCGTCAGGATGCAGGAGGGTTGCGAAACAATAGATTAATGTACAAAGCGACGATGTGCATGGCTGCTCTACAGGGTGTAGTAAGACGATACTGGATGTTCCTTTGAATGTATTCGACCTCCGGTTGAAGTTAAACTCAGCGAAACTAAATCGAGGCGGAATTTTGAATCTCAATATTCGACAGTCATTGTAATTTGCCTAAAAATGTCACGGTAAGGTTTTCCAGCACAAACAAAATTGCAGTCTCCTCGTGTTCCACGCAACCTACAATTTTTCCGCAAAAGGTAGCTCCTCTAGTTAATTCGCCCTTAACATCGCCATTGTTGATAACTAAGTAGCAAAAGTACACAAACTGCGAAACTACTTCGTAGTACCCAATATTACGGATATTCGGATTATTTGATTGAGCACGGTCGATATCGTTTCTTTCAATCTCTAACTTTAGCAGTAATTCCACTAACCGGTCAACGGGGTTAACAAATATGACGTGTCGTTCGCTTATCTTAAATTAATAATTTTTGTACCTCAATGAGAATGCCATCTTCCCAGTTTGCTAAACCTCTACGCATCGCATAATCAGAGTAGATTAACTGCATTAGTTTTATGCCATATTTTCCCATTAGAGTAGCTGTTTCAATGGATAATCCGTCTGCACCTCTTGCTTTACTTGGTTTACGCGTTTTATAGCTGGTAGTATCTAAGACTTAAGTATATTAGGTTCTGTTTCTATAGCTTCGTCAGAAAGTACATTGGTCTCGTCAGTCACTGTTGATTTGTATAGACTATTGCTTCCACGCCGTTGTTATTTCTTTTATGCTTGTCACGGTATTTCCATTTGTATCCTCAACAGTCCATGATCCTGGTCGAAACTCTCTTGTGGGGATACGAATCTTGTTCTATATGTATTTTGCTGCTTTTTTTAATTTTGTGTATTGTGTGGCATCCTGCTGAGCTTCGCGTATGCATTTCTTTCCTGTGTTCGACATATCATTTGATGATGTATTAGCAGTTGAAAATCTTTGTTCTGTCAGCGTACTGACTTTTTGTTGATACTCATCTTTGTTTTGTATTTCAGTCTTTTTGTTAATTTTATTTATAATAATTTTCAGTTTTAAGTGCAATTTTTCTAATAGTAACTGATAGTCTGAATCACAGTCGGCACCAGGAAAGGTCTTACAATTTTTAATTAGAAGTATGTAATCACCCTGGTTTCTGTATTGGTGGTTAGGTGAGATCCAAGTGTACATACACCTGATATAATGTTTGAAAACTGTGTTTGCTATTGGAAGATCATTAAGTAGGTAGAATTGTATAAGCCTATCTCCTCTTTTTTCGCGATTTCATCATTTAAAGATGTTTTTGATAATGAAAGCTACTCCGTTATTGGATTTATGATGACCAGGCTAATAGATTTTAGTAATGAAGTGCCCAGAGCCTTGCCAGTGAGTTTCACATATACCAGCTATTGGAATGTTGTAGCTTTGTAACGTTCTTTATACTAAATTTAGTTTTCCTGGAGCTAGTACGCCTCGTACATGCCAAAGTACAGATTCTGTTACAGTATCAAACTGACTTAGCGACACTCACGACTGTGTGAGTACCAAATAACTAGACAAGTCCGGGAAATCTGCGCGCTCACCCTGGAAATCGTAAGAAACAGGCTAAAGGCCTCGGCTCAAATACGCTCAGGGAGGGGGCGGGGTCCTAAAACGAGTCACCACAGGGCAAGCGTGTTGAGGTATATATAGGGTGTTACCAAATAAAAAGGCGCCATAAGATCAAAATCCAAGAGACCCACGTTCAACCGGACGTTGAGGGTCAACCGGGGCAACAGATAATCAAATGCTACTATTGGAAGCCACAGCGCAGCGACAAAGAGAACGACCTACCTGTAATGCTCATCTGCCACGTCCGGGCCTCACCTTACAACGATCGTGACAATAGTGACTCAGTCACCCTGTAAACAAACATGCACAAGACACAAGGGAAAAGAAATCATAAGACGGTACAGTTAATACATCTATTGGGCCACTTCACGTGACCAAACAAACAACTTACAGTAGTACCGACGCGGTCGGCACGTATAACAATCTGTAATAACGACTTAACGGGATACACCCTGCTGGAAAGCGCTCTACCGAAAAGCTACGACGCACAGTTGAGTCGAACAACAAATCCAAATCGGTTCCATTTAAAAGTCGGCCAAGGCCTAAACAATTATAACGCACAAGCGTGAAATTTGTATTTGAGTTCGAGTCACCAGAACGCAATTTAGAACACCAATCGTTAGATTTGTACCAGAGTGTACTATGCATTAACCAAGCGTCAGGCGCAGACTTAAAAGGTTAATTGACAAGAACAAGGCTGAATTACAGCACAGAATTTTAGAGCACAAACGTTAAATTTGTCTCAGAGTTTACTATGCATTAATTAAGCGCCAGGCGCATACTTAAAAGGTTAATTGACATGCACGAGGCTGACTTGCAGCACTTCATGTTAGAACGCAAACGTTAGATTTGTACCAGAGTGTACTATGCATATATTAAGCGGCAGGCGCCGACTTAAAAGGTTAATTTACTAAAACAGTGCTGATTTGCAGCTCAGAAATTTAGAACACAAACGTAATTGCAAGAATATGCGGGCAAAACAGTTTATTACACAGATTTACCTTGGTTGCTCGGCCTCAAGACGGGCAAAGAGCGTTGATGCCGGCGCCGATATGTCGCTACGCTCTTGGTGCGTGGCATGGGCGAAAGCTGTGACGTCCGAAATAGTCCCCTGCGTTAAAAGTGCGTGGAATGTGCCAAATGCCCCCTTGGCAATAGACAGATATTAGCGTGGCCGTTGGATGGGTCACTCGGTAAAGAAGCAAGAAGCTGTAGCAGCACGGAATACAGCCCCGCGACCGTTGGGAGCCCAGAAGCTCGCAGCTTCTCTCCATGAACACCGGCTCGAGACTGATTGACTGAACACAGACGCCAACGGAGCGTCACGCTCAAATTCCTGTCTAAGAGATGCGACCAATAGGAAGCCAAGGTCTCCACATAATGACGCCGCGGCTGCCTCGGTGGGAGAGAAATCGACTAAATTTTGAATAAGTAGAAATTGAGCGTCTCTGCATGCGATGAAACAACCAACCGCAAAAGCGACTGTATAGAGATTCTCGCGAAATGCCAGACTGTTAATCGGAACCAAAAGCCACGTGTGGGTTAGGTTATTTGTGTGATACGGAAAGCTGCCTTATAAAAGATAATAGATTGCCGAAACGGGACCGATATACAGGCGACTGGCCGATTATGTACCAAAACTGTTCTAAATGGTTATTTAGCTATCCGAATTAAGGAAAAATAGAAAATGGCCTGACAATTCCTTTATTTTCTATTAATTTAATCATTTTGTTTCCAGCAGTCGCGTATTTTCCGCGTGATACCTGGGGATCTACACCAACGTGTTCGGTAGCCAATTTCACACTTTCTGACCCGGACTCGAGAGAACGCCCGTGGTTAGTCTAGTGTACCTGTATAATACTTGAGTAATAGTAAAGCAAACAGCGGAAGGTGTTTTATGTTGGTGGCACTGCAAGTCTATGCCAAATTCGAGGTTAGCAGGTTAGGTTTTGCGTCAGTTTTGACGTTTTGGAGTTGAGGTTCATCAAATGGCTTCACAGGCGCAGCTTCTACGAGTATAACCCAGTACTTGATTAAGAAGCAGCGCATGCCTGGTTTACACCATCTCAGGCACGACGATCAAAAATAATCGATTATACGAGATGTAATGCCTGGTGTCAGTACGACGGGTCTCGAAAATTTTCTATTATCAAGTTGTATACAGGTCGACTATAACATGAGTAAAGTAAATAACTAAAGTAAAAACGTTAATAGGAAATTCATAAAGTTAATAATATTGTGCTGACTTTTCAAATTCTCAATTTATTTATGTGGTTTTAATATTATTTTAGTATATCTGTCACATTTTTAGTCAGGCTATGTGATTTTAATAAATATAATTATACGAAGGTTCATATTATGGCGGCTATACAAACGTTTGTATAATCGGTATTGCCATAGTTACTGAAACACATGGAAACTGAAGAAAATCGCGCGTTCTTATTACCGTCTAACGTCATGAATTGTATAGTCACTTTCATTGGTCTTCTACTACTGAATATTAGACTTAGTGCATGCTTTCCAGCAATACCCGTCATCTCTGTAACGATTTTTACTATTCTGTAACGTTGAATTTTTGGCACATGGTGTGATTTATTTATTTTATAAATTTCAATGTCTCTAAAATAATCACTTATAATACCACGAGTAGTCAAAGTTATGTCGACTATTTTTGTGGTGGTGTCACGAATGTCCATTGCGCTTTGGTACGATTAGGACGAGTGCGCTAGCACTCGTCCTAATCCCAAGCGCAATGGACATGAGTAATGATACCACCGCAAAAAAATCTACTTAACTTTGACTAAGAATGGTATTCGAGGGACAACAAACTACGCAATTTCTATAGTAACAGCACATTAATATTGACTTTTTCTAATAAAAATCACATTTGTTTAAAATAGTCACTTATTTTTTTAATTGGTCAAGAAACGTCAGAATTCTGAATTTTCATTGGTCACTTTTTGGCAGGTGACAGGTGAATTGAATAGTCATTTTAATCGGTAAGTATTGTAATTTGTTTTAAACTCCCTCTGGCCAGAATTCATTCAATTTGCACAAAACATAAGTCTATAATTTTCCAAAATGACTTTGGACCTCAATTTATCACCACACATGAAAGCCACCCATTAAGGGTCTTCGCCAACTTTCTCCATAGAATTGAATCTTTTTAATAATAACCTTATTTCCCTCAGGAAATTTATTGTCATTCATTGTATCTAAAGTTCTTTGAACTACGTCACGTACATCTTCTAAATCTTCTAAATATATTACATTTATTTGTGTTCTAGCTTTTATTCTTCAAGGATATTGTTAACGTTAAATTCTCGTTTACGACATATAACAGGCTTAAAGGGTTGCTCATTGTGATGGAAGGGTAGGATAAGCTAAAATAGCAAGGAGCGCTTGGTGGTAATATTCAAAATTACTGAATAATACGGGGATAATTTCGTGTTGTTTTAGGGCGCCACCATGGTGCGTTGGGTGTAATGGATGAAGCTTAAGCTTGCACCCTAGAAACCCTCTTAGGTGAAACGAAAACGTTTATTTCAGTTTACAATACGGGAAATCGTACTGCGCCAAGCTAATACAAATTATGCAGGCTCTGTTAAAATAACATTCATGACATTACATTTAAGCGGATCTACCTTGTAGCTGCGACCACAACAAAAAGTTTCAAAACCAGCTTCATAATGAATAGTTTGAGGAAAACTGCACAGAAACAGCAATATCCATAACATAGCACATAGGGCTCAAGACGCAACTGCACTGCAAACGGGGATATGCCCAAAAACTTACTTCACAACGGCAACTTATCTATAGGAACATACAAAATTTGGCATTGATATGAGCAAGTAATACACCTTCCATACCACTAATAACACCGAAGAATGTAAAATTTGAAATACAGAGACTAAATCTCAAGAAAGCACCGGGGCCGGACAAAATTACACCTAAAATGCTCCGTGAGCTTCCACGAAAAGGCATAGTTCTACTGACATACATATTTAATGCTATACTCCGACTTCAATATTGGCCCAAGGAATTTAAGATCGCAGAGATAATACTCATCCCTAAACCAGGCAAAGACCCCAGTTATGCGTCATCAAAGCGCCCTATAAGCCTGCTACCAGTATGCTCCAAACTCCTTGAAAAGTATGTATTACAAACTCTAGACCCAGAATTTACGGCAACAAACTGGATCCCTGATTATCAATTCGGCTTTCGTCGACACCATTCTACCATACAACAGTGCCATCGCATCACACAAGAAATTAACACAGCGTTTGAACAGTCAGCCTACTGTATAGCTATCCTTCTGGACATTCGGCAGGCGTTTGACAAAGTCTGGCACAGAGGACTTAAATTCAAAATACATCAAATATTACCTCCTCAATTTCACAAACTTCTGGACTCCTATCTAACAGACAGAAAATTTCGAACACGCGTTAACGACGAAGTCTCTACAGTGTACCCAATCCAATCTGGGGTCCCACAGGGTAGCGTTTTGGGCCCCTTTCTCTACACGTTATACACCTCAGACCTTCCAACCTCCCCAACCACTACTATAGGAGCATACGCTGATGATACTATTATACTTGCGAGACACACGGATTTAAACATCGCTGTGGAATATGTCCAAACTCATCTCAACTTGCTTGAAGACTGGCTCCAACGATGGAACATTAAGGTAAATGAGTCCAAATCTACCCATGTAACCTTCACTCTTCGCAAAGGGATAAGTCCTCCACTCCATCTTAATAACATCGAGATACCACAATCTCCTTCAATGAAATACTTGGGCCTACATCTTGACAGCAAGCTTACCTGGAAGGACCACATTATTAAGAAAAAAAAACATATTGAGATCAGATTCAAAACCCTTTATTGGATACTAGGCCGACACTCCCCCTTAACCATATCTAACAAACTCCTCTTATACAAAACCATCATTATACCAATCTGGTCCTATGGAATAGAACTTTGGGGCTGTGCTAGCAAATCTAACCTCGCAATCATGCAACGCTGTCAATCCAAAATCTTACGAACTCTCGTTGATGCTCCTTGGTACATCACCAATCAGATGATTCATGACGACCTCAGCATCCCGATGCTCAACACTGTAATACAGGACAGAACTATGAAACATCTAGCCAAACTTAGCACCCATGACAACCCTCTTCTACAAGAACTCCCACACAATCAAGTCCTCAGACGCCTCAAGCGCCGCTGGCCTACAGACCTTCACTGAAGAGGACCCCCTTATGGGCCTAACACATTAGCACTATTCTCCTAGGACGAGGACCAATCACTGGACGGGCCCTCATCACGTCATATTATAAATCAAAATATTAGCCTATAGAATTACTGTGTATTCTGATTGCTAATCTACTTTCAAATAAAAAAAAAACTTCTATAACGCATTATAACATACTTAAAAATTACGGTAAATAACTCATGAAGTATTAGATAAGAAACGATAAATGACTTAACTGAGTTCAGTACTCTCAATCTTAGACAAATTCGAAACTAAAGCAGATTCCAAGCGTTGCACAATGTTTTGGCAGGCCATATCGAATTGCTGGCTTCCAAAGTTGAGAACAACTTGCTGTCTTGCAACTGGGGATTGTGATTTCAAAATGGAAGCAAAAAGGACAGCTGCCAGGTTATCCATGGCGAAACTAGCTTCATTCCTACAGGCGATCTACGGGAATATTTCATGCAGAGCTTTGTTGGAAGAATCTATCACCGTTGTCAAAGATTACGAACAATCAGCTTCAATCCACATGCGATGTACGGAAGATTTCCTCAGGGGTGGCTGCTATATAAGGCCGATAAACAATGCTGGTTTCTTTAAATCCATTTAGAGATCGATATGCTATTTCTGTCGCTCCTTACGACGAAACGGGATTCGGAATTTTAAATTTAGTATTAGAAAACGGGATTCGGAATTTTAAACTTAGTATTAGATTCACACATTGCTCCCCGGATTACTCGAACATCTATAGGATCGGCTCTGCTTCTTTGTTTAATGATCACATAGTCTATGACCTTTAGTTTCTTTGCTGGTTGCTACCAAGTATACTTGTAAATGTTCTTGTGCTAGTAATACTCGTTTAACATTTTTAGAGTTCCATTGTCGTTTTACACGTCTTCACCGTATTCTAGTGCAATGTTATCATTTTTCCCAACTCGTCCGTGAAGATCAGGCATCAAATAAACCTCTTTTCTACTTCCAATTCTCTCAAGTGCATCGGACAAGCTTTTTATAAATTCCTCCTACACGTGTACATACAGTTGCGTCTTCATTATTTGTAGTGTAAATTCCTGCTATTGCTACAGTATGTCCGGATCTCCAGGATAATTATCCCCGCAATCATAACAACTGCCTAGTTTCTAAGATCTCTTTACCGTCACTCCTTCTTTAGCGCTTGTATCTTTACCTACCCCACTAGAAAAGAATGAAGTTGTCTTCAACTACTTTTCTTCTTAGTTTCGCTTAGTACGGTTATATCCATCTTTTCTCTGGAAATCTCGTCAAACACTTCCTTCTCTGTTGTGTTCATGCCTGTAGATTCCAACATCCAATATTATTTTTTCCCTCTCCATTTCTATGCATCACGCTCATCTTCTGCTGTTATTCGGTTTCATTGTTCATCCCTTGTCTACACTGCTTGCATTTTTCACTGTTTTACAAAATGTAATTGTGTCGATTAAGCTTGCTTAATATAGCTATAGCCCTGAGCAATCTTCGACGATTCAAAAATGCATCTGGGTAAAAGTGTTTTAAATATGACTCTCTTTTAGGTATCATTAAAATACTCTGTTTGAGACCACTTTCAATTTTATGTTTTGGTTATGACTCAGTAGTATTAGAGACGGTATGATAAGTTTCCCGTGATTAAATTTGTAATGTCTGATATGATGAGGAGGATCATAAATATGCATGTTTACAAACGTATAGGCTACAGCGGATCCCGGTGTCCTTCGACGGCGTAACAAATTTATTCACATATCTGAATGGCAATCAGTAATGCAAATTGTACTAAGGTTCGTAAATTATTTAGCATTTCCCCGTACATTAGTTCCAGTGTAACAATAACAGCCACTCATCAATATTAAACGCAGTTCACCCCCATGCCAACGTGGCAATAATTCTGCAGCCATGAAAACTTTTCAAATTACCCTAGCGCGTAAATATCTCCTGCAGAATTTCTCAATAACGATTATTGATGCAAAAGCGTCCTCCTCATTCTTTACGGCCGGGTAGCACTATTAATAATATCCACACGCTTCAGGAAGGGAAACCAGTTAAATTCCATTTAAAAGTTTGAAAGGTTCCAGCCTTGCTCTGGCGTTCCAGCTGCTGAAACGGAAATTGTATTCTGGAAACAAGCGGCCTTCACCTTAGAGTTTTAATCTGCTGAGCGATAATTTGAGCACTTCGAGCACCTGCATTTCATTTTTATTGTGCAGTCAACGGAAATGTGGCAGCTTTAGGGCTCATTCTTCTATAATTCAAAGGGCGAACGTTTTATGTAGAATGGTAAATCAAGGCTTGTATTAAACGAGCAGATTAAATAAATCTGGCTACACGTAGAGCAAAAAACAACCAGTGGCATTTTCAGTAATATTACGACAGACTATCTTAATATATTTCAAAATACCTTCTTACTTTATTGGTTCAAATTTTAAAAATTAACTATTTTCATTGAATACAGGATGGTCTACGACACTAGCAGCCTATTACTTCTTGAGGCTGCAATACAAAGTACACATAACATGCCAATACGGCTTTATTGATATGTTTAACGAAACATATCAAAGCGTAATGTAGCCTCAGCAAAATATATACTTATAATACATGGAAACGAAAGTGCAAGTGCATAAGAATTAACATTGGTGATAACAATATATACACACTTCAGTTTGCAGACGACCATGTGCTTATTTCACAAGACAATAGTGACCTGCAATATGTGATCAGAAAAATAAAAGAAAAGTATGAAAAAGCAGGACTTTCAATGAATATAGAGAAAACAAAATACAATACAATAGCTGAATGTAATAAATATAAATACTTGGGAGTACAGATCCAGAAAGACGGGAAAGACGAAAAAGAAATTCGACAAAGAATAAGACAAGGTAGAAGAGATTAAATGGAATATATAATATAGTATATAATATAATATTTACAATACAGTAGTTAACAGTATACTACTGTACGGAGCAGAAGCATGGGGATGGACAGCAGCAAATAAAAGAAGAGCAGAAGCTGTTGAAAATATCGTGTCGAATATCAAAATTAGATAGAATTCCAAACACTGAAATAAAAAGAATAATCGGCTTGAAGGAAACAATAGTGGAAGAAGCAAAAAGACGACAACTCATCTGGTACGGTCACGTGAAAAGAATGGCAGAACATCGATTACCTAAATTAACTTTTGAATGGTTGAATGGTTCCCACCAGAAAGCAGAAAACGGGAAAAGCCCGGAAAATTCTGGAGCGAACATAAAAAAGCCATCAGTGAAAGAAACCTGCAAGAAGAACAATAGCAGGACAAGAAAAAGTGGAGAAAGAGTCTGAAGGTCTGGCAAGGTCGATAGATATGTATATAATTGTAAACCACACAGAACAACTGTTAATAAACGAAAATATCAACATCCCCAAATTTTAATCTTAACCTGAAGGTTTTCAAGTTTGCTCTATGTGATAAAGTTATTCAATAATACAGATAACTTCAATAATCCTTTTTAGTGCGTGTATCGTCGAACACTACGTGTTCTATGGGTTAACAGATTATCAAATGACTAAATGTTGCAAGTGATCCAGAAGTACCAACTGATCCTCTTCACAATAAATCCTGACCGCGTTCTATGGCACGGAAATCCAAACTGATAGAGCTAAAAATAGAGGAAAATTTCTTTAAAAACAAAACGATGAGAGATGCTATCCTAGGTGTAAAATCTACTAAACCAGTTGGGAGTAACATTCGCGACACCATCTTGTTCGTGCAATTTCTTTGAATACTTCCACACGCTTCTGCTTCTTTCTCTTGGCCGTAACTTCTTTACAGAAGTGTTGTGATAGAATATAGTGCGAGCTTGTAGAATCAGCTTTGCTGTATCTGATGTGCTGCTTCTTTGAGTTGCTGTTTCCAGTTGGGTGCCCATCAGTTTCTTTCATCGCTTTGGTGATCACCCACGAGGACGGCTTCTATCCGGTTTCCCTAATGTGCCCAAAGAACTTCAAGTCTTGAGTAGGCTATGGTGAATAGCCATTGTTTAGGTATTATATGCTAGATAATAGAAAGATTCGTTCTACGTTCTGTCCACGAAACATATAACATTTTCTTTAACACCACAGCTAAAAATCATCGAGTCTGTCGATTGCTTTGGTGATCCGTACTTTAGACGCAGGCAAGAACACTAAGATTATGAGGAGCCTTGTAAGGTCGATTTGTGTTACAGATGATGTTTCTATTTCTCCATTTTTCTAATTGGGACATAGCTCGCCCTCCCATATGGACATAACGTATAATTTTGACATACCTTGTACCCATCACCTTGGTCGCTTCGGCATTTATCATCGAATTCTGGTGATTTTCTCTTTTCTAACTTTCTTATGGCGGCTTCCATTTCGCATAGAAAGATTTAAGGTTCTTCTTTTATTTGCGTATCTTCGTCTCTGTTGATGGTATTGCGTATGGTTTCGCTGTATAGATTTTGACAGAAGACTCGCCATACTATTGTATCAAGTCACTGATATTACAAAATATAAAACCACTCGGTTTAGTGACCGTCGACGTTTGCGGTTTAAATTTGGAGATGATAATTCTTATTTTCACTAACGTATTTCGTCCATGATTTGTAACTGTTTGAAGTTGGATTTTGTGACACGAGAAATTGATTTTTATATCTTCTGCGCAGTCGCTGAATGCTTCTCCATGGTTCGGTATATCGCAACTTCTTCCGATTTTATATTTTCTGATTTTAGTTGTCTTTGCCACATAGCAAAAATTTAAATATTATAATAGAACGACAAAATGGTTTCAGAGATTAAAAATTGTTTTATTGGAAGTCTGAACGGTCTCCATCTGCACATTGTGATTCAAGTATATTAGAGCAACTCGAGATTGAAAAGCTCTAGGTACGGTTGTCAGGAAATAGTGTCTCATATATTTTAGCCACAAGGAGACTCAGCGATGGCATGGAAAAGCTAATAATCGAAGGAAATAAGTGGAAAGCGATCAAGCCGTAGATCTGCGATGCGATTGTCCGATTAGCTCAGGATTGGTCAAGGGCTATACAACTTGTCACGATAAGTTGGTTGCGCCTTTTCTTAAGGCGTTAAACTTAAGTAAAAAAATTTGTGTCTTAGAATTCTAATAATTATTTACCCTGTTTGTTCGCCTAGCAAGGGTGCTTTCGTTTGTCAAACCTAACTATATGCTATTAACTAGCCGCAGAGATTCTCAGTTACTCAAATTGTACATGCAGGTATGGCAGAGTGTAATGATACTACTTCGAGTAGAGGGATAACAGTTTTAACGATATAATTTTTAATACTTTAATCGTCTGCAGTGGCGTATGTAAAACTTCTGATTTAGAATATTTAATAAATGTTCTAGAGGATTCTTGCTATTATACGCAATAGATATACGGATGAAAAATATATTAGTAATTTTAGACACATTCAGAATTGCGTACTGGTATTACGGCTAATAGAAATTGGTGTGTCCTATTTGACACAGTATTTCTTCGAATAATAATTGCTTTTTGAGCAGTCTGTGGCACTAAATTTATGATCAACATTAATCAGAAGATATGGAAATCCTGTGCAAGCTTTCGTTATCTACTTTGCACTATAGTGAGTAAGTCTCTACAGCTGCAACGCCATTGGATGAAAAAGATGGAATGTACTCAGCAAACGAGGAACTCTTATTACATAAAAAATCTACAATCAGAATCGCCGAATGAGTATGACCCGCAAGGAAAAGAACACAATAAGTAGCTTCAGATACAGTGAGTGTGTAATTTCAGTACAAAGCTACTAATAGGAATAATTATATATTTAATACATAACTTATATGTATTGTTGTGTGTTATTGAGTGTATACGATATTGATATTATTAAATATTTAAATAAATGACTCCATCATCGCAACGGCTTGGATTTCTACATTCTAGCAAACATGATTGAATGTATAATTATAGGCAATACATTTGCTATTAAGATAATTGGTTTTTATGATTTTTAAAAGTAGTCGCTTTAGCCACTGTTTGTTTATCTAGTAGAACCGCTACAAAATTAGATATTTCAACTGATGGGAACAACTTTACAAATATGGCGCTCCAACCTCACAATTTTTCAAAACAAGTTGGCTACGTATTAAAAATTACATCAATAATTACGTAAGAGTGCGTTGCCTAAGTGTTTTTGCAAACGTAAGTAAATAGACGCCAGAACAAAACACTCACAATGCACTTTTTCCGGAAATGTGCAAAAACCGACGCCACTTTAAAAATTTCACCACATTTCATTTTTAGGATAACTTTCCGGCCTTGTTTGGCTTCCCTGATACAAAATATAATACCAGGCGTCCCCACAGCAAGTCCCACGATGGACGGGGTTTCCTCTTTCTCTCCGTTGGCCTGATGTAACAAGCCCGATACTTTTTAGAATTCCGCCTGCAGCTTGCACCACTCCAAAGCTGCTTACAACTCTGTCTTTGCCCCAGTTTCCAGGGTTCCGCACTGCCCAGCACGAATGTTGCTGCCTACCCAAAAGACACTGCACTATTTATAAAACACTGGAAAAAATAGGTGTTTATTCGCTTTTAAATGGATTCGTTGTCGGAAAGTCAAAATAACACAACAGCTTGGCTTCGCTTCCCCCTTCTTTTGTGTTTTACATTCATCTTACATTGTTATTCAGTATTTCTAAGCCCGCTCTGATTACATTTTATGTTTCAATCAAGGCTAATACTATTTTTAATGCCGTTTTTATAAATTATTAACTTAAAGTTACGCGTTATTCACAATTTGAAAAACTTAAACTAGCACATTTATAGAATATTTTGTAAAATAATATTTGAAATGCTTGAAATGTTATTAACTGCTATCATAACTTTAGGGACTTTAAAAGTGTCCACTGCAATATCTATCTGACATTGCCATCCGCCACACCAGGGACATAAAATTTTCATTTAATTAAAATCGTTTCTAGTATAAAAAAATAAAGCTTCTATTTTCTAAACAATAATTAAAGCCATAAAGGCAGTTTTCTATGTAAAATTCGCTTGCTCGGAGCATGTCAATTCTCATGAAATTTAATTTCCATTAAAATCCGCTTCCAGCTTGCGGTTGCATATGTGCATATAAATTGCAGCAGCATCAGTTCTGTAATCACTTTAGTTGGAACTGCACACATTTTAATCAACTTTAATCGGAAATAAATTGAAAGCTCTGCCACTACATCTCGAATAGCACAAAAAGACCACTGGATTGCATATATGATCTTTTATTATAGCAGCCTCGTGCGCTTTTCTCTGAAAACTATTATAGCACAGTTCAATTAAAAATGCGAATACGTTGAAAACCAACAATACGGAGTAGATTATAGCCAATGGTTGCGAACTCCCCGCTTAATGACTAGTTTTTAACGGGAATGCTATCTACGAACTGTTCGATAAAATGGAGAGGAAAATTTTAAATCCAGTTACGTTCATTCAACCAGGTTAACTCGGAACGATTTAGATCTCTGACCATTAGCTTTCAAATACACGTTCAAACTTCTGTACATATTATCATACATCGGTGTACTCCTATGTCAATCAAGAATTCCCACAATTTAGTTCAATCGTCACTATCAACTTAATGTGGTAATTGTAAAATATTACTATGGTTTATTATAGTTGTGGTTGTTAATTATTTATTCAAATAAATGAATTTAATCTTCTCAAAAGGATCTATCTCATACGGGACGGGTCTCTACATTGTAGCAAATATTATCTTGGTTTATATAAATTATAGGAAATATATTTGCTATTAACTTATTTATCGTACTATCTCTGTTAATAAATTAATTGTAAACACTTTGTATAATGCCGATTTAACCACTGGTATCGCTACAATACTAGATATTATTTTACTAATGGGAACTTAATTCAAATATGGCAATCCAACCTCATAATTCGCAAAACAAGTTCGCTATTATTCGATAATTACCTGTGATTACGTAATTAAAGCGTTGTCTAGGTGATAACAATTACCGTAAGTAAATACACGTAACAAGCAAAAAACACTGAGCGAACGCTTCTGCCGGAAGTGCACATAAAACCGACGCCACGCTTGGAATTTACTAAATTCAATCTTTTAGGATGAACTTTCCCGACCTTTCCGATGCATTTCCAATGGAAACTAGGGCTTAACTCGAGCCTCAACGAGTTACACGATGCCTTGGTCCCTCCTTCTTCTTTGGCCTGCCAATACAAGCCTTTGACGCTTACAGAACGACCCTTTGGCTTTAGCTTTAGCTTGACGCCTCCAATTCAGCCTTTGTCACATACCTACCGTACCATGACGAATCTAGTCATTCAAGATGTTTTTTCTGAAAACAAATTGTACTTTTTTTCGTTATTCTTAAGCTTAAACAAAGCGCGAATAATCTTTATTTCATAAATATAAATAATACGATAATCGTTTGTCTGCTTTCAAATACGCATTGGAGCCAGATAGAAGTGGTTTAGCTTTTCAACAGTTTCTTGGCTGCGGCGAGTAGAGAGCAGCGAACGACGCGACGTAGGTTCGAAAGTATGATCGTTAGCGTGGAATCGAAATTTTAAAAAACTTGAAATAAAGCAACTTGGTAGACCAGGAATAATTTCCTATTATTTGATCACGTATTATTAAATTGTCATGTGAAAGTAAGCTGAACTGCCAAACAGCAGAACAATAGAACCATCACTACAAATCAAACTATTCTATCTGAACTTTATCGACTTTCCCTTCTACAGTGTAGGCAGGAGAAAAATATGGGAAAGACTAGAAACATTTAGACTACTGGATAGATTTGTCTGCACCATATTACAGTTTGTAAGAACTACCGAACTATAATTGGAAGCAATGGAAATGTAGCTGCAACAATACCTGCTGAAAGTGGGGTAAGGCAAGGATGTATTCTTTACCTCTTTTCTCACAATAGTGGACTATGGCCTAATCGCCGTGTGATAGAAATTTAGCTAGAATAACACAGGAATAAGGTAAAATCCAAAATTTTGAGACATTTTATTCACAAATGTAGACAGATTATTTAAAAAAACCCTTTGAACAGGTTTCTTGATCAAACGGAAACTAAAGAAAGTTTCTGAAGAGCAATTGGCCATGGAAACAAAACATAGCCCCAGAAAGAATAACACGCCCAAAACCAAGTTAGATGAAAAGGTTGATAAATGCCATATACTGCAGTGAGAGTAAAGTAAGTTAGAAAAAAAGAAATAAGAGGCAAAAACGAAACAGAATTCGAAACTGGGAAGAAAAACGAACTTTCCCAGTTCAATGGCTATTTTAAGGCTATACTGGCTAAAATATCAACAAAAACTACCCAACCTATAAATATTGGCTCTAATTATGTTAATTTGCAATAAATACATTACTTACTTTTTTATTTGTATTCATATGCTTATAGTTGACAACAATATTCACTTATAATACCATGAGCAGTCAAAGTTAAGTCGAATATTTTTGCTGTGGTATCACGAATGTCCATTGCGCTTAGGTTCGATTAGGATGTAGTGCGCTAGCACTAGCCTTAATCCCAAGCGCAATGGACATGAGTAGTGATACCACCGCAAAAATATTCTACTTAACTTTGACTAAGAATGGCATTCGAGGAACTATTCAACAAACCAAACTACTTTTTCAAATTAGTTTTCAGTAAATCTAGCAACAAACTACGCAATTTATGTAGCAACAGAAAACTGAAATTGACATTTTTTAATAAAAATCACATTTGTTTAAAATAGTCACTTGAATATCTTCTAGGAATATATATATCCGCTGATATTTTTTTTACTGGTCAAGAAACCCAAAATTCTGGATTTTCATTGGTCACTTTTTGACAGATGACAGGTGTATTGAATAGTCAGCGAAATACTGTGCAGTACTTTTAATGCCATTATATAAATCTTCTTATAAGGTAATCCACGATTACGACAGGAATGAAACCTAAAGGTTGCTCGAACTAACGTTCGTGGAAAGGGGTGGGTCATCGACTGAAAGAAAAAGGAGCTCGCTTGCGATAGTCAAATAAATTGTAGCGAGGCGCACCTTTGCCTGGCAAAAATAGAAGTCCATGGTGAAGCCAAAACCAAAATGGGCATTTCAAAGATGACGACAGGCGAAATTGGAGTCAAGCTACACCCAGTGTAATGGGAGGTTTTCCCAGAATTTCGTCGGATTGTCAAATAACGGATGGACACCAGCTGAAAGATTGACTACGACGCTAAAAACGTGACGTATAATTTAAATAAATAAAATATTTACTTCAAATGTAACCCAAAAGGCTGCACAACGTATTTATTAAAACTTAGACAGGAAATGATTAACAACTGATCTTGAAAAATACTCATTGTACCTTAAGAGAATTTCACTAGTAATTCAGTTAACTAAACCAAACTAAACAAATAGGTTGGCGTCTGCTAGCTCCAATCAATAAAGCTTTAAATACAAGAATCCGCTCCAGCAGCATTCTATGTCAAATTTTATAGTAGCAGAAAGCATTGAATTAAGCGGTCACACAACAATAATTTTGAATGGGCTTTACCGAACCGATTCTATTCTTTAATAGAGCGGAAGTGATCGGAATGGTGGGTTTAAAGGGATTAAGTGAGAAGCAGTCTTGTAGCTACCGAAACCTTTCTACTAAATTGCTGTATTAACTTTCTTTGTATACAATAATCACTGAGAAATCCCGCATTGTTGAAAAATATTTCAGGATTAATTAATCACAATTTACAATTATATTCACTTAATGTAATTTAAAGCAGCGATTGCAGTAAAAACGTATTTTATATTTTTTCAGTTTATTCTTTTAAACTTTTAGAAGACTAGGCAGGGAATAACGGAATAACAATCATTGTTTTAGCTAACATATTGCAACGCGTGTTCGAAAAGTCGTTTAATCCCAGGAGGCTATGGTGTAGTTCCAAATACAGCTATGTTTATACTTAAATGTTAAACTTGAAATTTGATTCTAAAGTGGCTTATAGCTACATTCATAAATTAGAAACTATAATATAGCCGCCCGAGACTGAAAGACTTTTTTGAACACCTTATACATGCAGCAGTTAGTTCATGCTGTTATTTGAAGACTATTACTTACTATAACAGCTCCATTATATAGCAGTGTCGCTTATAGTCTAATGTCTTGATGCTGGCTAAACAATGACAGTTTTAGTGTATCTTCTATGTGAGCTCCAGGTTTTTATTAATTATAAAAATACAAGGACAGATCCGTGTTATTCTTCTGGGTGCCACCCGATATATCTGAAGAATTCTACCAGGCAGATGTCATTAAGATCCAGGGTATGACTTACCTTGCGTTTGGATGTCTAGAAAGTGTATCTTACTTCAAGAATAAGCGCAACTGCATTCTGCTTCACAGATAAGTTCAACATCATCAACATCGTCATCACCATCATCATCCCCAGCGTTTATATATTTCATCTTTGGACATACACCACCGCATGTCTTTTCCATTCATCTCTACTGTATGCGAAACGTATCCACTGCACTCAGTCTTGCTGCTGTATGACAACCTTCCGCCTTGTTCTGGGTTTGCCATTTGCTTTCTTCGCACATCTAGTTCTTCAGTGAGTGATTTTTCTAGTCTACGTATCCTTTGTTATTCGAGGTACTAAGAAATTAGTGATAAGCCATCGCATATCCTTGGTACAATTGGAACGGAAATGTACCCCAAACTTATTTTACACATATGTATTGTTTAATTTACTACATCTAACATATTAAAATTTGGCGGTACTCTGCTCAATTTAACTCAGCTGAGAGCAGTACTTACCGGCGCTAATGATGCAATACTCAAGGCATGTTGAACACCGAGCTGAGCAGAGACCTGGTGGGTAGCGAGAGCCACGCTAGCGGCTGTAATTGTGCCGAAAACGGCAAGCTGCTAGAATGATGGCTGTGCTTGATGAACCAAAAATAAACAGCTTTAACTCCAGAAATTACGATGAGCGAATTAGTCTCAATATTGCGATATATCAGCAGACTTTTTCGGATTGCGTCAGTTTGTCGAATAAACAATAGACAACGGCAATTCAAAAATTGAATACGAGCATTCAGCGTTGATCTACACGCTAGTAACTCAGAACTGCGTTGGAACAGAGCGTAGCTATAGAGAGCGGCAGTGGGCGATAAATAGGAGTCTAGATGAAATTACACGGCACACAGTGGGACGGGAACGGAATTTCAGTGCTTGTTATGTCTGACGACGTCAAAGTTGCCTCAAAGGGCCGTCAGTGCTTCCGAGAGGCTAGATTTACGGAACGGTAACACTCAAAATCACGCATACGTTTGCTTGAAGTTAGGTGGCCAACTACTTATCTACTTCCCTATTGAAACCCGCTCAAAAACTTCGACGAGTTTTTCAATTCCTTCGTGATAATTTGTTTCTATTGCAAGAGGAAGAAAAAAAATAAATGATATACAGATATTACCTGTAAGCAAGTATGAAAAAAATAATTTGATTAAATAGGTCACGTGAAATCTAATCGGGCGAAGTTTATAGACCCTAATTGATACCAGCTTTATCAGGTACTTCAAAAATGCCATTTAAGAACTTGCTTGTGGTAAAGCATCGTTATCGCCGATAAGTCTCCTGAGATCTGATGCACTTCTTGCCAATCGACAGGTGGTGCGCTTATCAATAGAATTGTAGCCGTTTACTATTCTTGTCAAAGGGGAAGTACAGAATATATAAGAAAAAAGCAGAAAACAAATGACATCGGTAAACAACGGAAGGTTAATTACAATGAATTTAGACTCTATGATAAATAACACCCACAACGAACACGATAATGCAAGCTATGCGAAGCTAGTAGTAGTAGTAGTATTATTTTTGGGGAGACTTATGTCTAGCAAGTAGGCCTTTATAGGAACTTTTTGCCAACCCCATGAACAAGGACTAGGCCTGCAGAGTACCAGGTACCTTTGTCCTACTTAGAATTTTGCCGAAACTAAGGAGTTCCAACCTTAGCACGGAATATTTTACATGCTACGCATCGTAGTAACATGGGACTCACGGCTTTACATCACTTCCGAATGATGGCATTCTGTAGACGTTTTCATCCGCATTTTTTTATTTTTAAAAACCTCATCGGAGTCGGGGATCGAACTCTCGACCCTTAGATCAGTAGCCAGAATGTTTACTACTGAGCTATGGAGCCTGGCTATGCGAAGCTAAATTTCAGCGGTATACGCCAGGAATGGTAACTACGTCTTCGGACATTCAATGGAAAAGTATATAAAAACTTGACCTTCAGAAAATCACAATCAAACTGAAGTAGTGCCGATCCAGAAGGTGGTGCGCTTCTTTTCAGCATGGCACGTGTCGCTACAGACACAAAATCAAGACACAAGTGCTTTGACGTCCACAAACTATTAAAAGTCTATCAAGTAAAGGGCAGTGGGGTTGCTTGAGAAACGGAAATAGAAAAAAACGGCTAGAAATTAATTCAACCAAACCTCAGAGCACGCAAAGAGAAAAATTCAGGGCATACCTACGACTTCGAGTGATCAACAGGTGTTTACTTCCAAATATCATCAAATCCTGATTGAATAAACGGGTGCACGAATTCAATAAACCAATAGAACAAAACCTGCACCAGTGTACGAGCGATTATTCGGGATAACTTCGCTTCCAAAACTTAACCATAGAGAGCATCGAAAAGTCATCTTGCAGCATCGGAAGTAAATTCAAGACTAAGAATATTGCCGATAAAGGAGGACCGAAAAGTAGCTCTACTCTAAAGTTACATGCACAAAACTCTGAAGAGGAAATGAAATGCCAATTTTAAAATTTAACCAAAAATATCGTATAGGCAACCTGGTACGCGCCACCACATTTAAAGTGGCCTAATGCCAAGGGAGCTGTAAACGTGGATAAGAAAGAAAACATTTTAGGGCCGCTACAATATGTCCGAGATCAGTGCGAACCCCTGATTTACTAAATTTCGTAATCGTCAATTTATACACTTATTAGCGTCGGTACATTTCTGATTTGCGGCAAAAATATGTAGTTGTAGTATATGGCCGTAACTTATCTGTTGGATCCAGCGTCAATTAAAGAAGCTAAGATGTATAGCTTGAACTTCGCCTAGCTGCTGCATAGAACAGTACCAACGCATACAAATTATGCAGTCTGCGAACGCAAAGTCAAAGCTGAGCCGTAATCGCTAATAATTACGTGAACAGTAGATTTCAGGTACCCAAGTTCATAAAGAGACCCAAAATTTATCCAAAAAGAAAAGGAATTTCTTCTATACGAAAATATAAAGGATTCTAAAATAATTTGAAAAACTAGAAAAAGCCCTGTTACCAAAAATACGCCATTAGCGTACATGTGAGAAGTGCCTAAAAGCTACATACTTCTGACGTAAATCGGCCCAACGTTCTCTCCCCAGTACTACGTAGCATAATCAGGAGGGGCAAAATTGTCAACACTTGCCTTTACGGCCTGACTTACAAAGAATTGCAGTTTTCATCTACATGCACCAACAGACCAATACGATGTTCTTCGCAAATCTTACCACTATCCAACGACTTTTTGGGAAACTAAGAGGAAATCTCAACCCTATCAATCTTTAGAATCCCTCTTTCAAAGGCCAGGCACTGGTTGTTTTTACCTCATTCCGATTTACAGGGCAACCAAATGATGTATGTTGGATTTTTAATTAGTCCGTATTGCCTACATTTTTTTTTGTAATCTGCATTTACATAATTAAGTTTTCTACGCATGATATAAACTAACAATAAGCAAATAACAGAGAGCATATCTTTAAATGATAGTCGGATAACATAACTAACAAATTACGAGCATGAACATAATACAGTACCAATAAATGTCAGAGTTATAAGGAATTCCGCTACAAGATAAAAACCCGTTTCCGCAGACGAATCGACTTGCAGTTAAACCGTTCGTTATTGCCCAAAATCCCTAGGACGTTCAGACAGGATTTATGGCAGAACTAAAAGAAAGCGTCTCCTGTAGCAACTCTTGTTTACTTCCTTAGAACTAATGCCCTGGATTTTTTTATCCGGATCGTTATATTCATTTTGCCAAATCTTCTCCGCCTGACTGTATCTTAACGACCCCATTACAAACTTCACCGGTGTATGCGCGAGTTAAAGTCACTGAGTTCGGCAATCTTCCAAATAAATTCGTTTGAGCTGAAAGTGCCATTTGTTGTACTTTTGTAGATAAACGTAGCGTGAAGGTATGCCAAGGTTCGTTTTGTGAAAAAGCCAACAGCGCCGTTTGAAGTGAAATCTCTTAATTCCTCTCCCGGCTAAATCCTGGAGATTGTAGTCTACTCTCTTATACTGCGCCTTTTGCCCCGGGTTGGTTCGTTCAAGCATACAGATGTTTTTTCGAAGCACAAATGCGAAAATGCTCGGCCATAAAGTCGCACCTACATGTTTTCCTTTGTGGTTCCGCTTGGGTAAAATCTCTGAGAGATCGCTGGCTCTCAAGTGCGTGGGACTGCTCGAGCTATTCTTAGTTCGCATAACAATTTTATTTGAGTTTATTCCACTCCGAATATCGCGCTCACCTGAATACGTACAGGTCTCGTTGGCGCGAAAACAACCCCATTTCTTTAAAAACCAAATTATTGAGGGAAAACTCTTTTCATTTAGAGCTTGAAAGGAATTAATTTGGTGTTATTTTAGCTTTTATTAAAATCTATATAAACCAAAAATATCTCGTGTTAAGGGATGTAAAAAGTATAATATTTAATATTTACTTCATGATCCTCATTTATAATTACACAAACTTACAGGGAAATAATATTTATTCGCAATCATATTGTAATGTATCATTGACATGACATAGCAACAGCTGGGAACTAGATGATCACTGAAGCTAGCCGGTAAATTATTACATCCCCCAATAGTATTTAACATTACTAGCTTGGTAAGAGGGTTTTTACTGGCGAATAGAGCCAGTAAAACCTGTTACCTTGCGTGTATTGTTGAATATTTTATTTGTTCCTCACTTGTAAATAACTAGAAATTTACCATTTATTCAAATTATCAAACTGATAAGCAACTAAATTCATCAATATGACACATACTAAGGAAGACAATTCTGGCTTTGCACGCTATCATTTATCTATGAGCACGCTTGTAAAACTGACAGTTAACTTGTAAAGATTTTACAAGTTAGTAACTTGTTAAAATAAATTCTGACGGGACCACGACCCACGGAGTTCGACAGCGGATCTGGTGGACTCTTGACCAGGCGATAGAAGTTTTAATTACCCGGTAACAACGGAAGCCCTTTCACGACCGTAATATTACTTCTGCCCGCGACATGGTATACCGAAACATTGCCTCAAACTATATTCACTTGCTGTTTCTCAACCTCCACTTAACCTGCAAATAACTATTACACGACTCAAGCCAGCGAAGCGAGTCGGGCGTAAGAACGCTCACCCAAGAGCAGCCTTCCTGCTCGAGGACGAGTACAACACTGACGAGCTCCGCTCTGAAGGACAAACAATATTTTACGGGGGAGAAAACGAACATAACAAAACGTCTAACTTAGAGCATAGCTAGGCGTTCATTTATTTCTATGAAGTACTCCCCGCTGCAGATTATGTTTAAGAACTACCCAGCCTTAGCTAGCTTTTCCTTCTACTTTATTTATTCTTATGCCGACGGGCATGCTGGAGTTATAGTTCAACTGCTTTGAAGAGCTAGCAAATCAGTTTCAATTTTTGTTGGATTTTGTTAAACTTGTCAGTCCTCATTAAAGAGTTAGATTGAAAATTTTAATTCAAGTAGTCATCTCGGTCTTATAGTCTGTCTCCGGATTTTGAGAACAATTTTCGGAAGTAGAAATTGTTGACATCCGCTTTAAGACAGTTGAGATCTAAGTGTACTGCGATTTTATAAAAACTACTGCTACCCGATTGCGCCTTGAACGAAATTAACCAATTTAACTTGTCTTACTTTTAGTATTAAAAATTTATTAAATTCAAAAGCTTTATTCCATTTAAACAGAGGAATATCTTAGTTAACAATACGCGAAATTCGTTTTTACATGAAAAATCCTTAGATCTAAACGTGTATTATGCCTGCCCCTGTAATGTGTTCATCGGAATCGATCGACAACACTTCATCTGCGATCGGAAATAGTTCGTTAATGCAATTTCATAATACAACGATAAACATGTGCGTTTACCTAGAATTACGGGTCCAGAGTGTACGGCGTCTGCCCACTATCAGGTTTCCTCTGGGAGTGGAGGTTGAATCCCGCCGCCTGTGATGTTTTTTTTTGCGAATTGATGTAATTTCCATTTCTATTTCCAAGTGCTTCCTTCTACTGTTTCGGTAATAACAAAAACATTATAATATTTATACTCTTCAACCGTTATTCGATTAGAAATGGTGGTTTCTCGTGCAGCGCGCTTTCTCTATTAAAGACCTTAAAAACATTTTCTTCTGTAACTTTTATATTCACAATTAAATTTTTAAAATGCAACACGTATTGTAATGGCAACAACGCGAGTTTAATATACTTTCATTATATGGGACATCAAAATTATTTTAAAACATACCTAAAAAATCCTCTCAGCACCACCTTATCGAGGTCATAGATCTACTTGTCATACTACAGCAGGCCGGCTTCCACCCAGAAAAGAACTAACCATCGCAAACACTAAACCTAACTCAAGTTAGGAGTGTTTTGTACACATCTTTTTTGTTAAGATTCAAAGGCAACGCAGTAAAATGGCGTTACCAGAAAAACAGTTAGGGTAGCCCAGTCTCTACAACATATATAACAACGACCAGCCCCGCTACTCAGCAGAACCACCAACTACATCTTCACCGACGAAAGAGCAACCGCTGTACAATCTAACATATTCAAAAACGTCGAATCGAATCTATCAAAAGCGATGCGGGACTGGATCCACACTACAGACTTAATCAACTGAGACCAAACCCATCTTTGCAACAAACAAGCTTCTAGGAAATTACAGGTTACATGCAAAAACAACCCTGTGTAATAACTAATAACACAAAACTGAACATCACTAGAAGAAATAATATCTTTCATAAAATAAAGGGCAATACGTAGGCCGGTAAATGGACGATATTAAGACGTCATTGGCACCCTTCTAGTTTGGCGAGGAGTGTCCCTGCCTAGTATTGCATAGTTTTCGAAAACTATCGACCTAAAAGCCTCCTATCACATCCATGCAAACTACAAACCAAAATCACTGCTAATATATTAATCCATACATTTGACGAAGCATAACCACGACAAAGCTACCATCCAAAATTACAGAAGAACTTATAACAGACAAAATACGTGTGGCAAAAAGAGTGCGAGAAGGGGACACAATATCACATAAACTCTTTATATTCGCAATGGGAGTTATGTTGAAGGAACTGTTTCGGGAAAAAATAGACTAACATCGATTCCGGTAAAAGAACATCAGAAGAAAGTGACTTTACTACAAATATTGAGAAAGCCAAGGTCATTACTACGGAGGATACAATATTCAGAATAGTTGAAAAGATAAAGACGCACCATAAAAATAGGCAGGAAAAATTAAACTGATGAAATGGAAAGACGAATTCTAATGACATGGACAGCCACCGGAAAATTAAGTTACATCCTAGAAAACCCTAAGATTTCCACAATCTTAAAGGGAAAAGTCTTGAATATTTGTATTTTCCTCCGTTATGCCCTACGGAATAAAACAATCTCAATTACTCATAACAACGCAACGAGTGGTTGAACGCACAATAACAGGAATGAGATCAAATCAGAGGTGAGTAGATCAGACGATGAATTCAAACAGAAGATGCCATAAAAACAATTTCACAATTAAAGTGAAACTGGTTAGACCACGTCGCATGGAACACGATGAGCAATACAAGTCGTACTATGGAAACCAAGAGCACAGGAGTAGCGTAGGCAGGCTTCAACGAAGGTGAATCGGCAACAATACGGAAAATATAGCAAGAAGTAGCCCAAAATCAAACAGAGTAGAACAGAAGAGGAAAGGCCTATGTTCAGGAGTAGACAGATAGAGGCGTCCAAAGAAGAAGTTTGGCAAAAGTCTACAACGCCAGACAGGTTGACATCGCCGTGAATAAAACACTCAAACCCATTAATCTGGATGAGGTATATCACTTTGCTGGCATCATACCATCCGCAGTGCAAAGGGACGTAGCAGCATACGTAACCTCCAACCAGGCCACCAAAGACTACATTGAATAAATAGCCCTGCAGGTTAAAACCTATTCTTTACCTACCACAGAAAATTGGCACGCAGATAGCTAGTAGGCCGGCGTGGTCGTAAACTGACACCAATTGTTTGCTTGCGATAGTCAAATCAGTAGAGACAGAGAAAATTTTTATTATTATTATTGTTTAGGTGCCACCAGGATGCTAAGCTATTACCCAGAGGAGAGCCCATCATGGACGACCTTGTTTAAGAGTTAGGGAATGGATCTAAATGGCACTAACCTTGCGTCCAGTTTGCTCTGTAATACATTATATTATTGTTCTAAACACACGAAGTACATTTGGCTATACAACAAATGGGACAAGATGAAATCTTCTACCGTTATATTTAACACACCAAGTTACAGATGATTCACAAAGGCTACAACTGACAGATCCGCACCAGCATCAACTTACGCTTGCACGCACAATTTGTACGCTTGACAACTCCCAAATACAGACTAAGAAAAATAGTATTGATAACCTAACAGCAAGTCAGCTGCGGTCGCAAATAGCGGTTACCACACCCACACGGAGATGCACTCAAAATTTAATTTAGTTAATCGGTGGGTTTTAAAATATTTTACACATATGCAGCGTACGTATTGTGTAAAAAGTGAGCGATGACCTCTTGGCGCCCGGCAGGCTAATAAAAACGGCCAAAGATTTGCGCAACCCCAAGGCTCGAATAATGCGAGGATGGAGTCGAAATTATATGGTGGCCGAATACAGTGAAATACTTGTGATGTTCGACAAAGATCGAAAATTAAATTCTACAACACTTCAAAGGTGCGTGAACAAAACTTCAAGTAATTTACACTTAGCAAGCAGTTTATATCCAGCAGAAGCCATACTTTGCCACTAGAGCCGCAAAAATTGTTATCAAGAGGCAAATCACATCGCACACGACGTCATTACACAGCCTGAACCAACACCCGTTCTCTGGTCTTTGCCCGTGGCCGGAGCAACTTTGTGAGTTTACGTATGAAAAAATTCATGTCACCCTTCACAGCTCCAGTGGCAACCTTCGTAAATTTTGAGAGGAAGAAAGCTTGTATCTTCCGTAGGACAACTGAAAACTTCTAAGAACAAGGCAATAAATCTAGAATAGACTTGTGGGGAGCTACCATCACTGAGTTAGCCCATTAGAAGGTCTGGGAGGGAGATGTAATGACGTTTCCCTCTTTTGGGTGGGAAAAATCTATTCATTAAATTAAGTTAGTTATACTGCCTTATACTATAGGTATATTTAGGTTTACATTCGCAACAGGTCCTAGCAGTAAATAAAATGTTAACACGTAAATAGAAAAACCGTAATCACGTATGGTTAAGGAACGTTCCAATTCTTTTTGCACTGCCGACCTACTTGTTTTCGGGTTTGTTATTTGTGATTAAAAGGTCAACTTACCGTATCCTTGTTGGTTGATATGGCAACAACAAAATAACATGCCCGTTATGAATATAACAGCCCTAAGACCTTGGCCCTTCGGGCCTCGTTTTTCTAACTTTTTCTCCACCTATTCTAAGCCACTTACCGATCTTGTTACGTAATATATTATTATCTTTATCGGTGTTGTTACAGACTAATAAGCAAATTAATTTTAGTGTCGTTAAGAGCTTCATTACCGCACTCAGTGCGGTAATATCCATTATAATACTCTTTATATAAAAAATATATTGAACCAGAATTTATTGATGAATATAAGATATTGAACAATACACGTTTGCTTATGGCATTTACCAAGACTCGTTTGATTGCCCCCAAACTCGGCACACCGCCTCGTTTTGGCAATCAAAGTCGTATCATTAAGGTGCTCATAATCAAACTTGTATTGGTCATATCTATAACCTTTCTCCCATTACAAGAGAAAATAAAATTTAACTGTTTGATCGATATATGTGTTAAGGTAATGTTGACATTCCCTGTACTAATCTTAGTACAATGTATGACTATACTTAAAAAGAAGATCTGAGCAAATTAAGTTATTTCGTAAACAAGAAACTTAAATAGTAACACTGGTTTGACTAAAGCGAAACTGTTTGTACGCCACTGTTCAGGTTGTTCATTGCCGTGCTTATAAATACCTTTTCTCGGTTCTTACTTCCATTTTATTAAACTATGTTTAGCACACCCTGTTTTAATTTTTAGTAGAAGTTACACTTCCACTTAATTTTAATATCAGATAAATCTCCAAATATGCCTGTATAAAGGTAAGTCTCCTATAATCCTATTCCGTATAAAAGTAACTAACTTTGGCTTTACTGACTAAATTTTCATAAGTAATGGCTAAAATTTGACATTTTATTAAAGCTATAAATTCAAATTTTCAGGCATGATTTCATCATTTTAGAACAATGTGGAACTTCTAACTTAAATAACGCGGAGCTAAATATAGAAAAATTTAAAATAATTGCACCAAGCATGCCAGTCTAATAAATTGGCATCAGCAAGTTACACAACAAACAGTTTCAAAGTTTCTCAATTTAGATATTGAACAAACCGTTCAAACCGACTGTATATTAAAAATTTAGGTTGAAATTAAAAAATACTATAAATAACATATATATGTAACGTAATATAACATTGACACCTAAACTCTTAAGTTATGTATGAATTCCCGCCATTATAGGAATACTACATGCTGCAATATCAAATAAAGAACTTTAGCACAAGCGTAGTTGTCCATAATATCGCAAATTAAATGTGTATTGTACCGTCCATATTTAAATCCTCTATAATAATTATGTTACTAGAAAGGGTAATGCACATCGCTTTTGACATTATCTATTAAGGCACTTTTTAGCAGATATATAATCTAGATTAAAATATTTCATAAGTTTTCAAAGTTGTACATATGTGCAATAATCTTGCTGCTTTTTAAACCAGCATAAAAAGTGTCTACGTCATTACATGGAACTATTTTTACTATTTTCAGTCATATAGAGTTTCATGGATTATGAATAAAAAGCTTCAAAGTAGTTTGGTAGAGACGATTCTACTATTCAAATTGTAAACCTTTATGTCACCAAATAGTGAGGGTTCCAACCCCACCGTTGTAAGATATATTTCAATGAAATGGTTAATTCTGCTTCTGTGCTCAATTTGTTATACTTATTTGCCCTTTCAGTCACAGCTAACTGAGTTTATAACAAGAAATCTCTTATTTTTAACTTTTATCAATAATCCAAGGTAGCTCGAAAGACTGCAAAGAGAGACTTGAAGCTTCTACTCAAATAAAAGCCAATTTGCTCACGATCAATGTATAATACAAAGATATACTGGTTTCAAATACACACACATAAAACAAGTAAACACATAGATTACACATAAAAGCAATTGCTATTAACAACACATGCAGTGCTAGTTAATAACACTAAAAAAAATACGGGCGGTATAGAATGCTTCCACGTACATTTACCAGTCAACTCAACTAGGGTAAGGATGACTACCATATATTTATAATTAAACAATATTGAAAAACCATCCGATAAATTGTCTTATATGCGAACTTCAAATCGCTCAAAAGTCATCCCTGCTCCCGTTATTTCACCCTATGTAACCGGATACTTTCGCGATGATATAATGCTTCACGACGCAGATCGGCAAGATCGCTTTTGGTCACACCCAAAGACATCACCCCTATGAAACTCAAGATGATTCAATGATGTGCAATTGGTTAAATTCCCAAATTTTACAATGCAAAACCACCTACTTTTACTAACTGCGTTTGTGTACGCAATACACTTATTTCCAAGCTATAGCAGGCCTTCTCGTCTAACTTGAAGATAAAAATTGCTCTTTGGATGTGTGCCGCTCCAGGTGAAGGTGCTGTAGACTCATATTCAGAATCTAAACAATTATTCCGAGATTTGCCCCAAACCACTTGCTCTAGGAAGTATTTTCAACGCACTGAAAGTGCATTCTCTTGTGGCGGTGGTCCAAATTTGCAGCGCGAATCTGTTTCATTCGGCTTTCACACAGCTAACGCATCATCTCCTCTGCATTGAACTACCACCTTTTGTTATGCTAGATTACACTGATAAAATGTAATTAACAATAAAGATACATGTATATAGAAACTGAATATTGAAATATTATTAACTACTGTTGCTAATTTCATGTGCAGCTGGACCAAATGCCGTTTTAGGATGCACGTGGAGTAAACCATCTCTACTGCAAAAATCCATTATTACCTACATTATCATAAAACAACAAAACCTTAGAGCAAGGAACTTCTCCAAATAACAATCCTATAGTATGATACAAATTATTTTGATCTAGTATGGCTATGAAAGAGTTTCTAATTTATGAATGCAACTATCAGTCACTTAAAAATCAAATGTTAAGTTTGACATTTAAACATAAACGTACTTGGATTCATAAACTAGGAACTAATCCATAGCCATACTAGATGAAAGTAATTTTTGATAGTACTTTGGAATTACAACAAAGCTCAGAGTTAGAATCTCCAATACCTTAAAGCCTGTACAGAACAGGCCACACTTGAAGCTTTTAGACTAATACAACCCAAAAAAATCAAAAACTTGCTTTATTGGTTGAATTCCGAAGTATATGAGAAATGACAGATAAAAAGAAGAATTTTTGCTGTTATGAGCTGTTTGGAACCAATCCATCCCAGCTTTATTTATGTCAAATATTCATACAACTTTTGTTGTCCACTTCTTCATATGCTCCTTTGCGCGAGCCCCACCCATCGCAACAAAATGTGTTCAGTTTTTATTTTACCCCTCCGAGATGTTGCAACGATTTTTGGCTCTCTGTGATACAGTACCTAATATTTGTAGGTTATTAATTGTGCTTTTCGAAAACCATCTTGATCTACTGTTGCTGTTCATCTAAACATTCCCCCAAGGGGTGAATAAAAAATCCATACATCTGTACTGTCGAAAATACCGTGTGGCTACAAGGAAATATTCTAGCTTTTAGGGTCACTATTTTTTATTTGTAATAACGATAACCAGATGTATAATTATCAATAACAAAAAAATATGCATGGCAAACTCCCTAATCCTAGAAAACAACGACGTTGGGAATTTTTAATTTCTGTGATTGAAATCATCGGTGTTCCGGGGACTATAAATAACATTTAGATTTGTACCTACTAGGCTAATCTTAAAATAATTGAATATTTTAAGCGTATTAAAGAACGTCAATATATATGTCACAAGATTCTATGAATTATTTTTATCAAGTATAGCATTATGTTGGTTGTTTTGTTCTTATCCGACAGTGGACCATACCATAAAGCTACCCGAACAATTTTTTTAGAGCAAGATGTGCCTTCGTCAAACAGGGTAAATAGATGCCACAAAAATCTCCAGACTTCAGCTCTTTGGATTATTTAATAAGGAATTATAATAGGGTAATAAGAACAAAGTTGCACCAGACAGCTCACTGTAGGAAGGTTGTACTATGAGGTACTTGAGCAAATTCGGGACAAATTGTTAGGTCTGGAGATGTAGGAATCTCGGCAACAGGAAGAGGCGATTATACTCGGCTGCAGGAAGTTTGTCAACCCATAAGAATGACTTACCTTAGCTGAAATTTTCGCTACTATGGATGTGAGTGAAGAGGAACGCCGCCGACCGTCGCCTAGAATACAGCGTATGCCGCTAAGCGAGTCTTTCTTAGAGGTGGCAGAGACGAGTCATCGAATGTAGAAGGGAGCCGGCTCCTATTCAATGATATGGAAAACGTCTATAGTAATGCTTCAAAGTTATTAAGTTAGGCGGAAGTCAAAATTCCCAAAAATCTGCAGCTATTAACCCAGGACTACTACAGTGAGCGATCTGCCAAAATAATCTAAACTCATACACCCTCCCATCACATGTGGGTATTTCGGTGCGAGTGAAAAAATTATGCACGCGTCAGCAACCTGCCGCGTGTCCAACCCAGAATATTTAAACAAAAATGCCAGTCGCTATCGCACTGAGGCGGGAAAAAGTGCCATAACATGTATAATGAATAAAACTCAAGAAAATCTTGCAATTGACAAACAATTTTAAGCAAAACTAAGAAGAAAAGTTATGGAGGATGAGAATGTAAGCTGGGAAGCAGATTCAAGGACATAACTGGGAACATGCAAGGCCGTCGAGCTTCAGATACCCATTTGTTTTAACTGAGCACTACCAGAACCTACTAACGGAAAAATAAAATCGATTAACAAGTAAACAATGAAATAAATAATATTATTTTATTTCGAGACAACCTCCCGAAGTAAAGATTTCCACTTCGGCCATTGTCATAAATTTACAATTTTCGTTACATAACTTTTGTGAAGACAGTAACCACTTTGGCTTTGGAAAATCTAAAAATTAAGTTAAACAAGGTACGTCACGTGAGATGAAGGTAAACACGAATAGTCGAAGGCATAACCTTTCGAAATGGTTTCTTCGCCAGTTGAAATAAAATATTAATGCATAGAGCTACCAGAAATAGGCCACAAGCGATCTAATAACTACCCAGTCAATCCCGAGCCCTAGATTGTTTTTAAGTTATCGAAAGATGCAAATGTCTATCCTTTGTTACTTTTAAATCTGAAATGCCATATTTATCAGCGCTACCTCCGCTAACGGTATTGACAAATCACCGCCTCGTCTTAAAACGATTTTCTTCGTCTAGGGGGAATTAGTTTTCGCCTCCTTCATGGATCCTCTTTAGCTGAGGTCGTCGCACGTATGGCGTAAACATGCGTATATCAGAATATGATAACAGCCATACCTATGGACAGCACCGGTTCAATAGATTACGAAGACTGAACGTGGCGTCCCAAAGCGAACAGCGTGGCAACGTATTGGCTTGAGGCCTTCACTGTTTCATCTTGTTTTAAATAGCTAGTTACTAAAAAAATAACGAGTAAAAATGGTAAAGAGCGATATTTAATTCTGGAGGAATTCAAAACGTCACACAACTAAATTCTATTAGACGCACAACTGGTTAAACAACTTAATCCAACGGTCATCTTTGATGCCCCTTTCTATAAATTAAGTTAATGTCTATATTGAAAAACTACGAGTATGTAAAATGCTGTCTTGATAATAGCAAAAGTAATATGTATTATTGATGATGATATTAGATAGAAAAAAATAATATTTTAGGTAGTAGATGTGGGTCGTAAGTACCACATTTCTAAGAGTTAACACAATATTTCTCTCTGACCAGTTTCAATTGATTACTTATATCAGTATATGTCATTTTATTTCTCCTCCATTTTTGTATGGTATATATTGCAGATGAGTTAATAATTCGCCGAATAATTGAGTTGATTAATTGAAAATAGTCATGGTGGAATCTAAAATTTTCGTTTTGCAGCATAGAAGTACTAACCCATTTTCATATTTAAAAAATAGAAATAATTTAAAAAATTCTAGTTTTATTTCCAACAACTACAACGTATCGAACAATCTCATTGTTTAGATGAAAAACGTTTAGGTATATTCCGCACCCTAATAATTTCCCCCGATCCGTCAAACACTAATTTTGCAGAAAATGAACGAAACGTGAGCGAAGTTTACCCCGCGGGAAAGCAATTACTTTAATAAAACTAGGTAACGTTATGATATCGGAACAAAAAGCCACTTAGTATCAAAACACGATCCTGCGGCGTTTCCGAAGCGTTTGTAAGGCGCTGTGTCGCATTTGGCTTTTGCACCTGTTTAGCGATGAACGTCAAAGTCAGGCTTAATTGTGCTTTTGTATAGAAATTAGCGCCTTTCAGCCGTAACACAAAATAAGGACTTATTAAGTACAAGCACGTTTGTTAAGTCAAAGAATCGGCGATTACGAGCAGGCTGTCATTAATACGCGCTTGTTACAGAAATTATGGTATCAGCACGTCTGGCCGAGTCTTCAGCAAGAAATGAGGACGCAGGAGGTATTGGCAGCTGTTCTGCAGCCAATCCTATATTTAATTCAGGAGTCTACAATAGAGGAATACGAGTCCATTATTCTTCCGTCCTTTAGGTAAGCAGTTGCCATGTTCAATTTATCACTCGCTAAAGAAGCACTCTGTATTCCTTTTTTATATCTAGTCAGGTTTATTGGTTTGCCCATATGTATATCGATCACATATTTATCGGGAATAAACAACGAGCGTTGCTACGGCAACGCTCCCGTCTCAATAATCTGGAATTTCGCAAAACCTATAAATATTCCAATACATATCTGCCGGAACGTCGGTTTGTATCAGCTACCCGTCTTCCCCCTAAAAGCTATTAATCTTCCACGCGTTGCAGAAGTGTGTTTTCAACTCCAAAGTCAATCCAGGCGACGGTGACGCTACTAGAAAACCTGCACGTGATCTTAGAGAAAACACCACGCGACGACATCCGCACGGAAGTTCTGCCGATGCTCTACAACGCCTTCGAAAGCACCACCATACAAGTTCAGGTGAGAAACGTGGGAACGTGCAGCTTCCGAAGACCTGAAATTAAATTAATACTGGGGCTTACCCTGCTTGTGCCGTGTTCAATTAATAATCTTATCGAACGACTTCCCACAAAGGGGGCAACTCCTAACCATTAAAAAATTTAAAAGCGTCATTTTTAGACTTTCTCTCTCTTAAGAGCTATCGATGTTCCTTAACAAATCCTAATTTCTGAAGAGTGGTTCTCTACATCTTTTTGTAATAGGCAGCACTAATAAATTAAAACATTCTAGAGGATGCATTATTACTTACTTAATATGCACTTTAAAACGTTCTCTTTTTTAACATACATCGACGTCCTTCAAACGTCCTACTTTTTAAGGAATGATCTTTTACCTCCTTTTGTACTTTGAGTCAGCGCCGAATGAAGAACACTTCAAAATAAGTTCGGACTGTCTTAGCTATATACTTGATATGCACATTTCGACCTTCTCATTTTCAACACACCTCTATGTCCTTCAACGCTGACTATTTTGTTATGCATGGTCTTTCATTCATTGTTGTACTTTAAGTTAGCACTAAACAGAGAACGTTCTGAAATAGGTTAGAAGTGATTTAGAGCTATACTTACTTACTTACTTACTTAATCCAATGACCTCTTGTACCATTACTGGTGTCGAGGTGGGGGTTGGGATTTTGTAAATACTCTCCACTTTTTACTGTCCCTGGCTATTTCACTGGCCTCTTGCCAGTGTGATCCTCTTACTTGTATGTGTTTTTCTATTTCCTTGTTCCAGCTGATCCTGGGCTTTCCCCTTGGTCTTCTTGCTACTACCCTGGCGTTCCATATTCTTTTTGCAC
Organism: Agriotes lineatus; assembly: GCA_940337035.1. Lineage (NCBI taxonomy): Eukaryota > Metazoa > Arthropoda > Insecta > Coleoptera > Elateridae > Agriotes > Agriotes lineatus. Next base: position 112,747,161 of record OW679199.1, on the reverse strand, counting down.
AGCTCTGGTCTTGCATCCGGATTATGTGGCCAAACCATCTCAGTTGGTTTTCTTCTGTAATTTGTTTTAAAGACTTTAAGTCCAAATCTTGCCTTATTACATCATTTCTTATCCGGTCTGCCCTTGTCACTCCTTGGATTCTTCTGAGGAATTTCATTTCCATTGCTTGTAGCCGGATTTTTTGTTTTTCATTTATCACCCATCTTTCGCTGCTATATATAAGAGTGGGTATGTATATTGTCTTGTAGATACTCTTTTTTGTTTCTTTGGAAATTTCTTTTTTGTTAATAAAGCCATTGCTCATTGCGTAGTACAGTCTATTGGTAGCCTTTATTCGGTTATTAATTTCTCCTTCAGTCGTTCCATCTTCACTTATAGTTGCCCCTAAATACTTGAAACTGCTCACCTGTTCTAATAGTCTTCCCCTCAGTACTATTTCTATTTCTTCCTGCTCTCTTGCTATTAACATGGTTTTGGTTTTCTCTGCACTGATCTCCAAGTGCCCTATCCCATAACTCTAGATTATGTTGCAGATCCTCCTCAGTCTTAGCTACTATAAGCATATCATCCGCGTAGGCCAATTCTGTCAAGAAGATTGGTTCCATTTTATAATATCCTATTTGACATTTTCTCACTTCTGTCTTAACTTGTTTGATCACATCATCCAATATTAGAATAAACAGAAGAGGGCTTAGTGTACCACCTTGTCGTACACCCAGTCCTGTCTCAAACTCCTTCGTCTCATAATTGTTTGTTCTGATGTAATTCCTGCATCTCTTGTACATACTTTGAATGCTTCCTATTAAACTGTTATCTACTTTTCGCTTTTCAAGAACTTTCCATATTTCCTCTCTCTTTATTCAGTCAAATGCTTTAACCAGGTCTATGAAACAGCAGTAACACTTTTGATCATACGCTATAGTTTTCTCTGATAGCTGACGCACACTAAATATTAAATAACTAGTACCACGACCCGGCCTAAACCCGCACTGTGACTCTTCCAGTAGGTGTTCTACTTGATTTCTCAATCTAGCCTCAAGGAATCGTTCATAAATCTTCCCAGGTACGCTAAGTAGTGATATTCCTCTATAGTTCTCAGTCTTTCTACTATCTCCCTTTTTGTAAATGGGTAGGATCACCGCTACTTCCCAATCAGCAGGAATTTTCTTCTCCGTCCACGCCTTGTTTATAATTCTAAGTAATAGTTCTTCCCCCGCTGTACCTATGTTCCTAATCATTTCTGGGTCGATTTTATCATGTTCACAGGCTCTCCCTAGCTTCATTTTCTTAATTGCTGATTGTAATTCATCTTTAGTTATTGCGTCTTCCGATTGTTCCGTCATATTTTCTTCTCTTTTTTCGCTTAGATTTTTATTAGCTTCCGCCCTTCCTGGTTCAGTTTCCTCTAAAAGTTCCATAAAATGCTGCCTCCATCGTTCCATTATTTCTTTTGTTTCCGTTAAGATCTTTCCCTGTTTATCCTCAAGTTGCACCAGCGGGTTCTTTTTCTCCTTCCTTAGGCTCTTTAAAACTCTGAAAAACAGCTTTTGATTACTACTATAGCTCTCCTCGAGCTTCATTCCAAAATTTTCCCAAGAAGTCATTTTTGCGATTGCTACTTTCCTTTTCGCTTAGAGCTATACTTGAGTTGTATTTTTCAAACCTTCCTTTATACAAACACGTCGACGTCCATTTAATTGTTCCTATTTTTGTAAAGAATGATCTTTTACTCCTTTTTGTACTTTAAGTCACCACTGAATATCAACAATTTAACGTTTTTCCAAACTGACTCGGCTATACACTTGAAATGCATTATTAAACTTTATCTTGTTTAATATATTGACGTCCCCGAACTCAATTAAAAAAACAATCTTTTGCCTTCCTTTGTATTTTAAATCTTCACCGAATTAAGTACATTGTAAGCTAGTTTTACATTGACTTAGCTACAGGTATACATCAGAACCATTTTTATATTTTTAATAAACGTCTTTTGATCCGTCCTCTTTTGTAACGAATAATTTTTGACTTCGTTTCGCACGTCAAGTCAACATTAAGAACTTTCTAAAATAGTTTCAAAGTAACTTTTCTATGTATATATAGTTTGTCCAAATTGAGGTGGCGCAGTCGTACGGATTAAGCGGGGTTTCCTGTAAGTGATACTTTGTTTACATGTAATCCCTGGTTGTACATGCTACTTACCAGTTGAGACAACTTCTAAAAACCTGCACGTATTTAGGTAAATTATTGAGCCCCAGTTTTTAGTACTAAAATAATACACTGCTATGGTATATAATTTTTAATTAAGAGCACATAAAAACACTACATTGTCGTTATTAGATATTAACAGGAAGCCCTCTAACTTACAAATTTTTATAAACGGCGTCCTTTCTGATTAAACAAAATTTACATTTCCTTTTTCCTATAGCCAATCAGAAAAGAGAGTACAACATTCAAATTTCAAATAAATCATAATGTGAAAGTATAAATTTTAAAACTAAACAAATTTGTAATTATAATATAACATAAGTTTAGATATATGAAAACATGATTATTTTGTTTATAATGGTCATAAATCACTTCCTTTAAAAGCCGTTTTGTTGCTTCATCCACACGTGACGCGACATCCCTTTTCAAATGTACTCGCGGTTCCCTATTGGTCCACTACATTTCCAGCATGAATTTTTCTCTGAATAGTCCTCCGAGGTATTTCCGTGAATTCCTCAATTTTCTTTACAATGCCGTAGCTGCTTCCATTGTTTTCTCTTGTTAAATTTTTGTAAAGATTTAAAATAATTTGTTTGTGAATGCGGAGGCAGAAATTTATGGCGAAAAAATTATCTTGGGCTGTCACCGACGGCGAAAATTTCGTTATGTCCATCTGTATCTATCGAAGGGTCGCCACAAAGCCATAATTAAATTTCTACTTTTTAATACACACTTAAACGCACTTGAAACACACTCTTTTCAGTTACGCGAGTTGCGTGCATACTGAATAAAATATAATAGAAAACTCCCACTTTCTTAACTTCGTAGCAAGCAAACAAAAATCTCATTAGCTTACAGAGATCAGGGTGAGTATGCTGATAAGAGATAAGGCATTAATGTGTTTTGAATAACTGTATAGTAACTAATGTGTCATTAGTAATGCCGTTTGATTGAGTCATAACTGTTTTTTCTTAATTTCTGTACCGTTTTCTAAAATAAATAGCATAACACTTTATTTTATTTAAATGGTATAATATACAAAAATTGCTGTGTTCTAGGTACTTATAATTAATATATGTAAATACCTAGTTGTTTTTGTTTGATTCCTTGATTTTCAATATATCAATTGTGCGAAAAACCACTGCTAACTAAATGCAGACCTGTTCTGCAGGTAAAGGAGTTTCGTAATCCCAAATGACTAGGGTAAGCTCCGAAGCCAATTAACTACAGCAAATCCCTCATATAATCCTTATACCTGGACTGCGCCACCTCAATTTGGACAAACTGTACTTAAGATGCATTTCTCAACTTTCTCTTTTTTGGTATACGTTAACGTCCCTTTTCTAGTTTTAAACAAATGCTCCCTCACTTCTTTTTGTACTTTAAGTCAGCTCGGAATTAAAAACAACCCCTTTTTATACTTAAAGTGGTTTCAAACTGATTTAGCTATTTTCTTGGCATGCGTTTCTAACCCTTCTCTTTTTTAATATATGTCAATGTCCTTCAGCCCTTCCCAAGTTTTTTTTTAAAGATATTGATATTTTAAAAGTATTTTCATGGCTATATATTTGGGATGCGTTTTCAAACCTTATCTTGCTTAACTCACGTCGACGTCCCTCAACTGTTTCTATTTTTTAAATAACAATCTTTTCCATTCTCTTATATTTAAAGTCAGCACTGAATTAAGTACATTCTATAGTAGTTTCTCATTGACTTAGCTATAAATATAATTGAGAAGCATTTTTAAAACTTTCCTATATTAGCACATGTCGACGTCCTTCAATCCATCGTCATTGTTAAACAATAATCTTTGATTCCTTCTGTACTTCAAGTCAGCACTGAATTAAAAACTTTATAAACTAGTTTCAGACTAACTTTGCTATACGCTATATACTTTTAGATATATAATAGGGATGCATTATTACACCTTCCCTTTACTAACACACCTCGATGTCCTCAATCCGTACTATTAAAAAAATATATACTTTTTTATATTTAAGTCAGCAGTGAATAAAAAACATTCTAAAGTGGTATCAGGCTGACTTATAGCTATATGCTTGAGCGGCATTTCTAAACCTCCCATTTTTAGCACACGTCGACGTCCATCAACCAATCCAATTTTTTAAACAAATATCCTTCATCCCCTTTTGTCCTTCAAGCCATCACTGAATTCAGAAGTTTAGAAAATAGTTGTATACTAACTTTGCTAAAGATTTACTTGAAATGTAATTTTTAGCCATCTCTTCTTTAACACAAGTTGGCGTCCTTCAACCCTTTCTAGTCTTTAAAGAAAGATGTTTTACTTCCTTTTGTATTTTGAGTTAGCTCCGATTTAGCTTGCTTAACACACGTCGATGTCTCACAACTCCTATTTTTTACGGAATAATATTTTGACTTCTTTTGAATTTTAAATCAGCAATTAATTAAGTACATTTTAAGCTAGTGTCACATCAACTTAACTAGATATACTTAACGTTTTTTTTATAAACGTCCCGTTTTAGTTCCTTTTACGATATAAGAATATTGGATCTATTTCAACAGAAGTTTACGTGTTAGAGTCCCCTGAACCCAAAAAAACATGTTTTTGTTTAGCCTGTCTGTCAGTCTTTCTGTCTGTGTGTCTGTGTAACTGTGAACAGAATATCTCAAAAACGAAAACAGGTATGGCGTTGAAACTTTATACAGATTGAGGCAGGCAACTAGGACCATTGCAAAAGCAAGGAGAATATGTATGTGGCCGTCGTGGTATTTAACAAACGAACAATCAATGTGCGATAGCGGTAGGTCGTTAGGATCATTATAAATAGAAGGTATATATTCGATTTTTTTATTTTTTAAATACCATTACTGCCACATGTAAAGTCCTCTTGCTTTTGTTATGGTTCTAGTTGCCTGCCGCAATCTGTATATAAGTTTTATGTACTATCTAGATGCGACAGCAACCTTTTGAAGAAAATCGCATAACCGGAAATATGGTTGTTTACTCTTGTAATTTTTCTTTTTTTTAGATTTTCTGCAAGAACGGCTCTAACGTTTTTTTACAAACTTTCCATTTTTATTACTTTTTTAATGTGTATTGAAGTAAGATAGGTGATTTTCCAATTCTCTCATCAGCCTTGGTCTATCCACTGTTGGATACAGGCTCTTTCAAGTTTTCTTCGTGCATCTCTATTTTGGGCAGTTTGTCTAGTTTGTTTTCGCTATTTGATTAATGTCGTCTGTCCATCTTTTTTGTGGCCTTCCTCTACTTCGCTTTGTAAGTCTTGGTCTCCATCCAATTATTTTGCTGTTCCATCGGTTTGATTCCTGTCGAGCTACGTGACCAGCCCACCGCTATTTCATTTTTTAATATTCGTTCGTTTATGTCAGTCACCTTTGTTCTTCGTCTAATTGTTCATTATTTATTTTTTCACTCCATTTGAGCGCGTGTATTTTCTGTATCTGGGATTCCGTATCTCGCATACAGAATCCACGTGATATCATATCATAGGCGTAGCAGATTTTCTTCACCTTGTATTTAAATCGAATAATCAGTGGCGTTCGTTACTACACAAAGATCATGGAGCGTACATTATTTGACAATTTAAAATTTATTAGCTTAGTAGAGCCCAATCCCTGTCTTTGAATACAGCACATCCAGACTAATTCGACAGAAATAAAGAACAGCAATGCTAGGTCCATAATATCACGACACTGGATTGTTCTCGCAAGTGACTGAAGGACTGCGTCTCAGATACAGTCGCCGCGTCTGAACAGACCGAGATTCTGTATCCCGTATACTGAATCTCGAATACGGAATCACGTGTGTTCAGGGGCCTAAAAGTTTTATCAGTACCTATGCAGTTTTTGTTGGTTTGCATATCAAAGACATGTTTTTTTATGTTTTGTGTAATTAAATTAAAATATTATTCCATAGGCGGGTATGCATTTTTAGGGAAAAACTGATAAATGGAGAAGTTGTTCAGTTTATCGAGTTCCATTACGGGTTAAAATATTTACACTCATTTCCATAACATACGGCGACGTCCTTCAATTCACAATTCACTATATTTTTAAAATATCTTAATGCCTCTTTTTAACCGGCAGTGAATTCAAAACATTCTAGAGTAGTTTCACACTAACTTAGTTATATACTTAAAAAAGCATTTCTAAACTTCCCCCTTTTAGCACACGCCGACGACCATCAACCCATTATATTTAAAAAAATCTTATCTCTTCTTTTACTTCAAGTCAGCAAGAAATTACGAACTTTCTAAAATAGTTTTAAACTATTTTTGTTATACATTTACTTGACATAATTTTTCAACTTTCTCTTCTTTAACACAAGTTGACGTTCTTAAACCTTTTCTACTTTTTTAAAGAATGGAGTCTTAGCTCTTTTTGTACTTAAATTCAGCTCTTAATTAAGAATACTACTAAACTGCTCAACTATTCAAGTGGCCCATCAAAAAATTAGCATACAGTAGCAAAATAGTTTCAAATGGAATAACGAAATAGTTTATGTAGTATATGTTAATATGTTTTAATATAGTTTCATTGCAATTAACAGTAATTTGGAGTCTTTAACACAATTAATTATAAAACAAACGAAGTAACAAAAAACATTTTTTAAATATTTTTTAAACCCAGTTTTTAAATTAGTATCGAGTGGGATCTCCTCTTACTCATATACTTCCTGACATCGTCTGGGCATACTATAAGAACACAAATCGCATTAAAACAAAAGTAAAATATACCTTTACGATTAAAGTAATAAATATTAAGTTTTATAGCCTAATAGTGTAGCAATCTTATTTTATTTCTAACAGAAGCTTGTATCAACAAATACTACACTTGATAGCTACATACAATATTGTTTTGTTTTAAAATAAACATGGTAGCATAATTTTTGTTGCTGGGCCACTTCAATTGTTGAGCAGTTTTATATACTCAAACTGCATTGGGTAAACCCTCCTTTTTTAATACATTTCGACGTCCTTGAATCCTTCCTATATTTTAAAGAATTATATTTTACCCTTTTGTAATTTACATTAGCACTGAATTAAGAACAAACTATAATAGATTCAGACTCACTTAGCTATATACTATACATTTTTAAAAACTATATCTTCTCCTATTTTGTACTTTAAATCGCTTTAACACATGTCGACGTCATTCGACCCTTTCCAGTTTTTAAAGAATGTTATTTTATTCCTTTTTGTACTTCAAGTTAGCACCATTTTAAAATGGGTTAGGACTGATTTTAGCTATGTGCATTGGCCTACATGCTTTTTTAAACCTTCTGCTATCTAGAAAAACTTTGGCGAGGATTGGAAATCATGTCCTGATTTAGAGTGGTATAAAAATCTGCTAACTACAACCCCAGAGGGAACTGGCGAAGACGAGCATAATGCTAGAGAACGATGTAATTGCCCAGCCATTCATATTTAATTTGCTTGTTTCTTTTTGTGAATTTTCTTGTTCGTTTATTGTTAATTTCCTTGTTCTTTTATATTTCATATATTATTATAATAAATAAAAAATATCTAGGAACTTTTGTAACATTTATCCCAACAGTTATACTACTTTGACGCAAAAGCCCAAAATATTCTTCAAAATTTCTCCAAAGCCATTGGAAGTAGCGAAACCAAAATGAGAAATTTAAACCACTATATTGAATAGAGCCAAATCGGAGAGTACTACATTTCTCTAATTAATTATATGGGCCAATGAGTGAGAAGGTTTTGCCAGCTTCTGAAAAATTATCAAAGATGGATATACGTATCCGGTTTTGCACGCAAGCTCCTCATATACAATAGATGCATTTTAAACTTTTTTGCATGATCGGTCATTTCTGATTATTTACCATGGGTGTTTCCATGACAGTAACTGGAATTTACCAGTTGCTATAACTACGACGACAGCAAAATTACTTACCGATCTAAAAACTGAACTGCAATAGTATCAGCATCATCATCATCATCTTCCAGGTTTAAACCTTTCAAGGTTTGTTCCGGTCTCATGGGGGTGGGAATTGGATCAGTCCACCGCTTTTTAGGTCGCACTATTCTTCTTTTCCAACGTGGTCTATAGTGCATGATTTGTTGAGGGATACGACTGTCGTCCATTCTAATTACATGTTCCAGCAAGTTATTCCTGTATTAGTAAATTTTTCCTAGTATACTAATTATATTTAATTCCTGTCGTATCTATTCACTTCTTTTATTATCAAGCAATGTGTAGCCTGCTACTCTTAGTAGGAATTTCATTTCTGTTCATTCGATTTGCTTCTTTTTTTTTCTGGGTGTGGGTCCAGTTTTCTGAGCCATACAATAGGGCAGGGGCAGCCATTTACTTTATAGAACTTCATCTTTGTTCCCTTGCTGGTTTCCTTCAAATGTCGAGTAATAGTTCCACACATTATATACACCTTTGTCTTATGCGTATGTTACGTCGAACCCTAAATATCTGAAACAGTTGACGTGCTCTATATTTTTGTTCTCTATGAGAATCTTGGCTCTTATTGGTTCGCCTCCCTTAAAGGCCAACACTTTTGTTTTTACGTCAGATATTTCAAATTGTACGTTATAGAGATGATATTTAGTTTAGGTATCCCATATTGCAAGTTATCTTCTGTATTTACTATGACTACTTGATCGTCAGCAAAGATAATCTTGTCCATGTGTAAATTATTAATTTTGATATATATATTAAAGAGCGACGGTGATAGAGGACATCCCTGTCGCACTCCTCAGTTGATTGTTGCTGTTTTATTTTCTTGTTTCCCATTTTTTGTCCCGATGAAGATTTTGTTTTCTTGATATATATTCTCGATAACTTTAATCAAGTGTTGGGGACTTCTCTTACTCATCATGATTTTCTAAAGTTTGTGTCTATTCACTTTGTCAAAAGCTGTTTTGTAGTCCATGAACGTTAAATAAGTGGGTAGGTTGAATTCTCTTCTCTTCTGAATTAACTGTGTTAAAGTAAAAATGCAATTTGAGCAGGATCTGCCCTTTCTAAAACCGTGTTGTACTTCAGATATGATATTTTCTGTTATAGTGTTTAGCCGATATGTCAAAATGGTTGCATATAGCTTGTAGCAGGAGGTAAGTAAGCTGATTCCTCTGTAATTATTGCAGTCGTTTCGATCTCCCTTTTTATAGATGGGTATCACTTTAGCTAGTTTCCATTCTTCTGGTATGTGCCCCCAGCGCCAACATATGTTAATAAAGTCTATAAGGCGTGTGTGGAGGGCGGCTGGTGCGTATTTAATAAGTTCAATATTAATTGTATCCGTTCCTGACGACTTCTTGTTATTGGAATGGTGTAGGGCCATTAGAAATTCGTCTGTTGTTATCGGATCGACATCTTCATTTATACTTGCTGCCTCTATTGGTTCTTCTTCTTCTACTTGTTCTTGATGTATCCATAGGTTTTTATAATATGATAGCCAAGTCTCTTCTGGTATTGTATTAAGTTGCAGGTTATCTTTCTCCGTACTGTTTAAGTGTTTTACTATTTTATAAGCTTTGTCCTGTCTTCCGTGGACGTCATGTTCGATGTCGCTTATGTATTTTCTCCAACTTTTCCTTGTAATTTTCCTTACTTCTCTTCTAACTATTGCATTTCGATACTGGTACTCGTTCCGAGTTTGAGTTAAGGTGTTTTAAGTATGCAACTTTTTTGTCTGCTATTTATTGGGCTATTTCATCATTCCAGATTTTAAGTCCTTTATTGTTTCTTCTTTTCTTTCTGGTTCCCAAAGCCTCTTTGGCAGCTTGAGTTATTGTATTTTTGATATTTTCCCATTCCTGGTTTATGTTTCTACTAAGTTCTCTTTGTTGTAAGTATACCAGTACTCTGTTTTGATACAGATATCGTATACTCTGTTCATGTAGTAGATTTACTTTAAAGGTTTTCCCCTATTGCTTATTTATTGTCTGATGTTTCTTCCATCTGGCAGGAATTGCTATTCTGGATACTAGCAAGAAGTGGTCTGAGTTTACATCTGGCCCTCGGTATACTCTTGTATCTTGTACTTGATTTGCTAATTTTTTATTAACCAGTACGTGATCTATTATTGTTTGGCTGCCTCTAGCACTCCATGTAAATTTATGTATACTCTTGTGAGGGTAATAGCTATTTGTTATTTTAAAGTTGTTGAAAGTGGCGAACTCCAGTAATAGTTGTCCGTTTCTGTTTAAAGTGTCTTCGCTATGCCTTTACATGATATTGTTTATTGGTGTGTTATCTATTCTGGCATTAAATATCCTGCAATAATTATACTATCGTTCTTATTTGTGTTGTTCAGAGCTAATTGTAGGTTCTCGTAGAATTCTTGTGTGTCCGTTAGTCGTCCTTCTTCGGGGCTATAAACGGCAATGATTGTGGTATATCCTCTTACGGTTTTATATCTTAGTGTAATTAGTCTTTCGTTTACAAATGTATAGCTTTGTATATTATTTCTCCATTTTTTTGCTTATTAAGATTGCCGTTCCAGCTTCTGCACATTTATCAGCTGTAACTCCGCTGTATAGCATTATATAATGTTGTAGCTCCAAGACCTCTCACGTTCCATACTCCTATCTTAACTATTTCCGCTATTCCCAATCTCTTGTTCCTATTTCTCGCCTTGTTCGTCTTTGTAAGTTCCGTCCGGCTAATTCCATGAGACTTTTAGTAGTTTTTAATGCCCCTTGAACATGTTTCTGGCATGTCGCAAGGTAAGACGTTAATGGGGCTGCCATCTTTAGGCTCAACGTCCAGCCCCCTGATGTATTCACCCCAGTCAAGAGGGTTGCCTCTTCCGCTAGTACCTACTACCGTTGAGGTCTTCACCCACATCCCTGGGCTGGGTCTGGTTTTCCTACCAGCTAAAGGTGCCTCTTCCACCATGTTTACCGTTCTGAAAATTCTCTTCCTCGCCAAGCATACTGTTGGGGACTTCACCCGTACCCTGGGTTACCCTAACAAGGTGCTACCAGTCGAGCCAACTGGACCTAGATTTTTTTACGAGGTTGTTACTCCTCTCCCTCCTTCTTTTCCATCCGGGCTTGGGACCGGCATAGGCGGAGTCAACTGCAATAGTATATTAAGTATTAAGAACGGTAAGGACATTTTACCGATCGAAGACAATTGTTTGGAGGAGGAACGAAGCGACAGTAAAATGTGACATTATACCACAGAATAGTATGTTGATGGCACTGTAAGTGTATGTCAAATTCTAGGTTAGCAGGTTAGGTGTCAAAACTGACTGATTTGTCAACAAACATGGTAACTAAGTCAAATCGTTCTATGGTGCAAAAATTACTTACCGTCGCCTTTTAAAAAAACAATCAAAATTAGTCTTGCATGTACAATTTTATGAAATGTTATTTGACAGATAACAAATTGGCTACCTAGTAATGTGTGCCATATCACTTCGATTATTTCGATGTATTTCGCTCGTTTTAACTTCTTAGTAAATAATTTATATTGTTTTGTATAATTTTAATTCCGATCGTCCAAAAAATGTTATAAGCACGTCGAACGTTAAGGGTTACCGTTATCATACAACAATTGGAATCGTCGCTTCGCTCTTCCTCCAGACAATTGGCTTCGAACGGTAAAAATCCCTTACCGTTCTCCATACCCAATATACTATTAGGTCATCTGAATGAAGTACATTTTAAACTAGGTTTTTTTACATGTTAAAGACTGATCCTGTACTTTTTTAATTTCAGTTGGAAGGGAATTAAGAACATTCTGAAGTGGTTCAGACTGATTTAGCTATATACTTGGGAAATATTTTTAAAACTCCTCTTTTTTTGTCACACGGCGACGACCTTCAACTGTAGTTTTTTAAAAAATGATCCTCATTTTGTATTTTAAGTTAGTATTGAATTAAGAACTTTCAAAATAGGTTCAGATTGTCTTAGCATACTTGGCATGTATTTTTAATCCCTCCCTTTTTAACACACATCGGCGTCCTTCTACTATTCCTCCTTTTTAAACAATGATCTGTTACCTCTTTTTGTATTTGAAGTCTGATCTGAATTAATAAAACTCTAAAGTAGTTTCAGACCAACTTGATTATATAATGGACATGCCTTATTGAACCCTCTCCTTTTTACAAATGTCGACATCCAGTTTTTAAAGATTTTTTACCCCTTTTGTACATTAAGTCAACACTGAATTTGAAAGATTCTATAAGTTGTATATATATTTGAGATGCATTTTCAATCATTCTTTTTCTTAACACACGCCCATGTCCTTTAGTTGATCCTATTTTTTTAAAGAATGGCCGTTTACTTATTTTTATACTTTAAATCAACAGTACATTATGAACATTCTATAGCAGTTTCAGAATGACCTAGCTATATACTTGAGATGTATTTTTAAACCCCATCTTTCTTAAAACACGTCGACGTCCTACCTTTAAAGAATAACATATTACCTCTGTTCGTATCCACTTCAAGTTAGCACGGAATTGAATACTTTGCTATGTACTTAGGATGCATTTTTCAACTTTTTCTTCTTTAGCACAACTGGACGTTCTTCAACAGTTTTTAAAAGATGTTTTTTACCTCTTTTTATACTTTAAGTCAGCAGTGAATTAAAAACGTTCTAAAATTGGTTCAGAATTACTTACCTATATAATTAACATGTATTTTTTTCTACTCATGACATTGCTTCCGATGATTGAAATCGCATTTCAACCACTAGAGATTGAAATGTTCGGACTACCGGGATTTAAAACTGTTTGACATTCAATTGTGGACAAGAGAAATGTCACTTTATCGTTAATTTTTTCTAAAGTGCATTAATTTGTTAAAATTTATGAAAATTCGCAGAAGATGAAACTCGTGGCTGATAAAATTTCATCCACTTGTCCCATAATATACTATTAATCCCTCTACCGTTCATCTTTCTTTTTTATATTTTAAGTCAGCTCTGTATTACGAACATTCTAAAGTATTACCAGTCTGACTAACCTACACGTATACTGAAGATGCATTATTATTTAACACGCGTCAAAGACTTGTAGTAGCCCCTATTATTTCTTAAAGAATGATCTTCTATCCCAATTTATACTTTAACTCAGTACTGAATTAAGAAAATTGTAAAGTAGATTCAAACTGATTTAACTATATGCTTGGAATGTATTTTTAAAGCTTTTCTTTCTTAACGCACGTTGACGTCCTTCAATCTTTCTTATTTTTTAATATTTTTCACCTTTTTTCTACTTTACCACAGTACTTAAATATGAACATTTTAAAGTATTTTCAAATTGACTTAGCTATATACTTGATATGTATTATTAAAAATTACCTTACTTGGCACACGTCGGCGTCCCTTAACGCCTGCTATATTTTAAAGAATAGTTATTTTAAGTCAGCACTGTATTAAGTGATTTATGAAGCAATTTCAAATTTATTTAACTATAGGTATGATTGAGAAAGATTTTTAAACTTTTCTTTCTTACTACAAATCAACGTTCTTCAATCCATCCTCTTTTTTAAAGAATAATTTTTCAATCGTTTTTGCACTACAAGTTAGCACTGAATTGAAAACAGTCTAAAATAGTTTTAGGCTAACTTTTCTATATACTTACTTAAGATGCATTTCTCAACTTTCTCTGCTTTAACACAAGTTGACGTCCTTCAACAATTTGTACTTTTTGAAGAATGATCATGTAACTTTTTTGTACTTTAAATTAGCACTGAATTAAGAACATTCTAAATCGGATTCGGATTGACTTGCCATATACTTCAAATGCATTCTTAAACCCTTCTTCTTTAACACATGTGGACGTCTTTTAACGCCTTCTATCTTTTTAAAGAATTCTCTACTGCATCTTTTTATTTTAAGTCAGTAATAAATTAAGAACATTTTAAAATAGTCTCAGACTGACTTAGATATATAGTTAACATCCTTTTAAATCTCTCTATCTTTTATCTTTTTTCTGCATTTTAAGTCAGCTCTGAATAAATTACATTCTAAAGTAGCCTCAAATTGTCTTCGCTGTATACTGGATAATCATTATTAAACCTTCTTTGTTAACACACGTCGACTTTCTTTAACCTTCCTATTTTGTAAAGAATAATCTTCCATCTCATTTTGTATTTTTAGTCGGCACTGAATTAAGAACGTTCGAAAGCCGTTTCAGACTGATTTTACTATGTACTTGGAATCTATTTAAAAAATTTTTCCTCATAACACCCGTTAACGTCCTTCAATCATTCCTGTTTTTTAAATGATCTTTTACCTCTTTTTCTACTTTAACACAGCACTGAATTAAGAGCTTTAGACAAGCTTCAGAGTGAGGTAGCTGTCTTTCTGAGACGTAATTTCAAATTTGGTTCTTGTTAACACGTGGAAGCTGTTGAATATTATATTTCCTTCAGAATGGACTTCTTTCTCTTGTGGTACCTTAAGACAGAATTTTCTTAACAACATTATAAAATGGCTTCAATGTAAGGTAGCTGTCTTCCTGAGATGCGTTTTCAAGACTCCCTTTTGTTAATTCGCGTCTAAACTCTTAAATATTGTCTATTTTATAAAAAATTATCTTCTTTCCTTCGTTGTGCTATAAGACAGCAACTAATTATGAACATTCTAAAGTAATTTCATATTGAGCAACATCTCTTCTCAAGACTCCTTCTCAAACCTCCTTTTCAACGAATAATCTTCTACCGCTTCTTATACTTTACGTTAAGCAGAATTAAAAACATAATGAAGTGGATTCAGGATGAAGTATCTGTCTTTTTTATATGAACTTTCAAGCTTCCTTTAATAGAAATCGAAGCTCTTGCAAACTTCCTATTTTCTAAGGAATGCTCTCTACCTCATTTTGTACTTTAAACAGCACCAAATTAAGAGCACTTTAAATTAGCTTTAGACAAATCTAGCTGCCTGCATAAAATGGACTTCCATATCTTCTTTCTAATACACGTCGAAAGTCTTGTCCAATTCCTATTTTCTAAAAAAAATTCTTCAACCCCTTTTTGTACTTTAAAGCGGCACTGAAAGAATGGCACTTTAAATAGCTTCAGATAAAGCTAGCTGTCTACGTGAGATATACTCCCAAACCTCTTCTTTGTTAACTTATGTCGAAGCTTTTGAATGCTTCTTATTGTGCAAAGAAAGCTCGTTTGCACCTTTTTGTATTTTAAGACAGCACTGATTTATGAGCATTACGAAATGGCTTTAGACTAAGCCAACTGTTGCCCTGACATACAGTTCCAAACCTCCCCTTTGTAACACATGACGATTCTCTTGAACACTTTTTATTCTATAAAGAGTATTTTATCTCTTTCCGTATTTGAAAACATCACTCTATTGACAGCATTAGAAAGCGGATCCAGTCTAAGCTGGCAGTCTTCTTAAGATGCACTTTTAAACCTCTTTTAAATTAATACACGATGTCGCTGTTGAACACTTTCTATTTTCTAAAGAATGACCTGTTACCTCGTATTGTACTTTAAGGCAGCACTTTATCGACAAACTTATAAAGTTGATTCAGACTAAGCTGATTGTCTGCCTGAAATACGTTTTCAAACCTTCTCTCTTAACGCACTTCGAAGCTCGTAAAGATTTCCTGATGTGCGTTACTTCTTCTTATAACATACCTTTACTAATTCGAAACGAATCTGTTTCCATAGTATTCCTGCAGCTATAAATAGTAGTATAATATTGTTGATACTAACTAATATGAGTATTTGAAGTTTAATTTATAGAAACTCAAAGAGATTGATATTAGCCCAATAAAGTTGTATAAATAAAATTTTCAATTAAAGTGCTTTACAAATGCTGCTAAATATTTGCAATGTAAATGTAAAATGCAGACTGAACTTGTACCTACGAATGCCACAATACAAATCCCGGTTGCTTTCCAGAACTTATCTTAATTATATTGTCCTACCAAACAATTCATTTATGAAAACTTGGTAGAACTTGTTCCTGTTCAAATCGTTCCATAAGTTAATTAAACTTGCGTTTCGCAACTTGTACGTCAAAAAGTTAAATTGACGTAATTTGTTTGCAGAGCGCGGCGCTGGTTGCAGTAACGAACGTTTCTGAATACCTCGACGAGATGTCCGTGCGGCGGATGGTTCTCCCCAAGACTAAGATGGTATACGAGAAAAACCAAGGAGATTTAAAGATCGTCTCAAACGTGCTTTCCTGTGTGGAAAAAACCCTAGAACGTTTAGATAAGAGCCAAATCATAGACGAGGTGCTGCCTCTACTCTACGACGTACGCTTGTCAGATCCACAGATAATTCTACGTGTAGTAAGTAAGTAAACTAACTAAAACCGTCGAAATCGCAGATTCCCTTTTTAAAATGTTGTTCTTTAGACATCTATAGACTTATGCTCAGTGACAAGAAGTATGGACTATCGATAAACCTGATGGCGACGAAGGTAATGCCATCGTTATTACCGCAAACAGTGAACCCTTCCCTGAACCTAGACCAGTTCACAATCCTGCTGGAAGTACTCCAAGAGATGTTAGACCAAATAGATAGAAACCAACGCAACAAGCTGAAGCTGGATAACCTTTCCTTGCCTAGTCCTGACCGCCACAGGCCCTTGAGACACCAATATAGCTCCGATAACATGCACGTGCCGCCGTTTAACATCCCGAATTTGCGAATAGAGCAGCGGAAGACGTCCAGTGCAGAAGATATGGCTAGAAAGAACTCGACCGGTTCGTACCGTTCGTATCTTACTTCCGGAGGGTTATCCATATATCTGAAATTCGATTTGCAGGAGGCATGCTGGGAGGCTGGTGGTTCGGAGCGTCGCCGTCCTCACCGGACAGCAATTTCTTGCGCGTTGTGAACGCGTTCCCGAACAGGAGACTTTCAGATAACACGCTTATGACACCAAAAATCCGCATCGCACCTTCTTGCGCCTCGTCTCCAGGAGGCACTCCCGGAGGAGGGCTGCCCATTCGTCGCCACTCGAGCATCGGACCCCAGGAGCGGAGAGGTTCCACAGTAAACCTCTCTCCTCCCACGGTAATAGTCCATTCAGACTAAATCGTGTTCGTGCAGATTATACGAGGGCTGCTCTGATTGTTCTCGGAGTCGGATGTAATCAGTCATAAAATCATGGTATTCTCTTCTTTTATTTAGAGACCTTATCTGTTATTCTTGTATTCTTTATATACGTTTTCTTAAAGTTGTTTTGAACATTATCATCCAACCTTCTATTAGTTTTTCAGTGAACGTTCAGGATGACGGTCAGCGCTGGTTTCAGGCTTTTTGACCAGGTAATCCACTACAACTGTTACTACTATTTTCAATATTCTTATGTTTTTCATCATATACTGCAATTTGTCTTTTTTACAGCCGATGGTAATCCCATCATCAGCATAGAATACAACCTTAACATTTTCATTGCGTAACTGGCATCCTGCTAATATTGTGGAGTTCCTTGTTATTTCATTCATTAACAAACCACACATCGTTGGGCTTAAAAAACTGATCTATCTGACTTCTTTTGAAATCTGGATTTCAATGCCTTAATGCTCCTACCATTTTTGCTCTTTTCTTCTTATATTAGGCCAGTGTTGTGTAAGCCGAGTAGGTAGCCGGACGAAATTAGGCGTTACGGACTACCACAGATATCTGCAGAATGTACAATATTTATAATCCCCGTCAAAAAATTTCCTAAAGTTAACGAAACACATGTAATCCATATGTGTTTGTTATGAGTTGACTTATCCACCTGAAGAACAAGACTGCAGCGTTTCGGCGTGACGTCAGCACAGGAAAGCCAAATTGGCCAATGAGTCAATTTATCTATTTCCTGAAATAAATCAGCATTGAGTTAAGAACATGATATTTTAGTTCCAGATTAACTTAGCTATATACTTGTATTGTATTTTTACACATCGTCTTTGTTAACATACGTTGACGTTCTTCAGCCCTATTTTTTAAAGCAGGATGTTTTATTCCATTTTGTAC
The DNA here is from genome assembly GCA_940337035.1 of Agriotes lineatus. Classification (NCBI taxonomy): domain Eukaryota; kingdom Metazoa; phylum Arthropoda; class Insecta; order Coleoptera; family Elateridae; genus Agriotes; species Agriotes lineatus. The sequence continues at coordinate 112,729,021 of OW679199.1, read as the reverse complement.
TTTAGATTAACACTGAATTAAGAACGTTCTAAAGTAGTTTCAGACTGGTTTACCTATATACGTATTTTGAAAACTTTCCTTTCTTAACGCATGTTGACGGTCTTCACCCCTTCATGTTTTTAATAATCTTTCACCTCAGCTGTTACTTTAACGCAGCTCTGAATTAAGAGCGTTAGGAGAGCTTCCAACTGAGGTAGCTATCTTTCTGATATGCACGTTCAAACCTCGTTCTTGTTAACACACGCCAAATTTGATGAACACTTTCTGTTTTCTTCAGAATTTTCTTCTTCTTCTTGTTGTATTTGAAAACAGAATTTTATTAAGAACATTATAAAATGGCTTCAGCGTGAGCTAGCTATCTTCCTGATATGCATTTCCAAGCCTCCTTTATGTTAATCCACGTGGCAACTCTTGAATACGTTCTATTTTCTAAACAATGATGTTCTGCATCTCGTTGTGGTATACGACAGCACTTAATTATGAACATTCGAAAGCGGCTTACGACTGAGCGAACTCTCTTGTTGAAATGCCTTTTCAAATCTCCTTTTTGATGCACCTTGAAGCTCTTGAACATTTCCTATTTTCAAAAGAATAATCTTTTACTGCTATCTATACTCTACGATAGAGCAGAATTAAGAACACAATTTAGTGGAATCAATTTGAGCTAGTTGTCTTTCTAGGCTAAACTGTCAAGCATCATCTAATGCAAGCCAAATCTTTTGCCAACTTCGTATTTTCTAAGCAATTCTCTCTTACCTCTTGTTGTACTTTAAGACAGCATCAAATTAAGAGCACTTTGAAGTAGCGTTAGACAAATCTAGCTGTGTGCTTGAGAAGTACTTCAAATCCTTCTTTCTAATATAGGCCGAAAGTTATGCCCAATTCCTATTTTCTAAAGAACGATATTTAACCTCTTTTAGTACTTTAAAGAGGCACTGAAATAAGGACACTTTAAAGTAGCTTCTGATAAATCTAGCTATCTACTTCAGATACACTTCAACCGCCCACCCCTTTTTTAATACACATCGAAGCTTTTGAATACTTCCTAATAATAAATTTCTAAAGAATGTTCTCTTGCCCCTTTTTTACTTTAAGTCCGCACTGTAGCATTATAAAGTAGCTTCAGACTAAACGAACTATTGCCCTGAGATACACTTCCAAACCTTCCCTTTAATACACGATGAATCTCTAAAATACTTCCGATTTCCTAAAGAGTCGTCTTCTTATATTAGGCCGGGTAGGTAGCTAGCCTTGCCCGTGGAAATTATTACGAAATAAGGACTGTCACAGGTTTAGCGTGATATCTGGAGAGTGTTCTATATTTAAATTCCCTAGCAAAAACTGTCGTAATGTTCACGAAACACATGTAAGCCATGTGGGTCTGTTGTGGGTTGACTTATCCAATACCATCTGAAGAAGAAGCCCGCAACTCTCCATCGTGACGTCAGCACAGGAAAGTCGAGTTTGCCAATGATTCGACTTATTAAGCTTCTTATCTATTTTCTGCAAAACGTCATGCCGAAACGCTGCAGCCTTGTTTTTCAGGTGGTATTGACTTATCTGAAAATGGTGTTCTTCTTCACTTACTTGACTTAGTTCTATTTATGTTGATGAACACTTTCTTTGCGAAAAGAATTCAGCAAGGCAGCTAAATATTTTCGGTCTCCTTGCTTATCGGAAGGAATTATTATGCTCGCTTTTCATTCAACTGATATTTTCACTTATGTTTAGATAGTTGTACCTATTTGTTAGTTTTAGGATGAGATTATCTTTTCTATATCTCATAAATTGGTTTCACATTAGAAAAATGTCTATATGTCTCTGTTTAAAACATTGCCTTTTTTATAGATATCTTTATTATTTCTGCTATTTCTTTCATCTGCCGCTGTGTTCGTCTTTATCTTACCATTAGGTATGTCTTTTTCTTCATATGGAGGTTCAGATTGCTGTCTTTAACCTTAGATTTTATGTTTCGGGCATTTTCCACATTCCTTTGAAATTACATACATTTATTTTTACTCCTTTGTTAAATACTTTCTAATATTAATTTCCCAATTCTCCTATCGGTAGTAAATTTAACTGGTAGTATGCAGCGGTTTCACGACATTTCATTTACGAGGCTGCTACTGTGAAGAATAAGAAGTACAAGGGTTAATGTTTCTTCTTTATATGTATCTTCCCAGATCTTTTATTTTTTCTCTTTTTTATACTACATGTATGCTTTCTTTTCTTTGCGATTAATTCTTCTTTTCTTTGGTAAACTATGTTACCGTATGTCTTGATGATGTTATATTTATTTTTATTGTATAAACTGCTTGCTCATGATCAAAAATCAATATAAAACAATCTCGGAAATGTTTCTTAAGTGTGAGCAAACACGGCAATTATATCGCCGAGACTTTCGACATATCTCATGATAGCTGGCTCTATTAAGAGCCAGGTTTAATCAGATGTCAATCTAGATCACATCAGACTTCGCTACGGACAGAGGTGGATAGGCATGCATCACGTTGTCTTAGTCACTTTTTGGCTAAAGGTTGAATATGAAGATTACAATAATAATTTCTGATGCTAATAGGCTGTTGATCTAGCCCCCTTTCAAGACTGTTTTTGTCACACTGAAAAAATAGAGACCATTGTGTTCCTCGCTGATGAAGAACTGTTTTCAGTTCTAGAGTGTAATAATGAACCCATGACTCGTCAATACTCACATGCCGACGCAAAAAAGACTTATTCGAATAATTTTTTGTTCGGACATAAGCAATACCGGCCACCATTTCGTGTAAACCGACTATATCACCAATTCGTTAATAATGATATGGTGAACTCAGTGTACCAACACGCCTATAAGCTTAACAATCTCTCGTACGTAACAGTCAGACAATCCCAAACACCAATGCAATTACTTTCCCAGCCGAGAAAATTACCTCTTTCGTCCACATTGAGGAATAACTACTAACTTTTCAGACATGTTTTTGCTCAGGTATGAATAAATACCACATTTATCACGCATAGGCCATCAACATGCCAATTTATCAGTTAGGATACGTGACGCGCTTCAACTGGTCTTCGGCCTACACTAGATTATTGAAAAATGTTACCCGTTTGCTCAAGATTGAATGTGAAGAGGCAGCATCATCGACGTTGATATTGGTTGTTGTAAAGCCCTCTCCACACCAAATGGTTTGTCACAGTGCGAATTTCAATGATTTCAATAATTTAAAATCAGCTTCCCTCCACTGTATGGATAGATTGTCGACGACAGACCCGTACTGAAATTTGGGTGCGCTCCTAACACAGATAAAGCTTTAAAATGCAACTAATTCAGGCGTCATGATTACGAGAACAATCCGAGCAGGCCTCGTGACTGAGAAAGTTAGATGCTAAGTTGGAGATTTGCAATTCAAAATTTTTCTTCTGTACCTTTCGCTCTTTAGACGAGTTCAGTATTAGCAATTCAAAATGTAACTCAATATAACTCAATGCTGAGATGGCGATTGTTCGCACAGGGCGCGATAGGCTACAGCTCCGTTTCCCGGGGGGGCTCGAGCCTGTCTGTGCCGTCTACATATGTAAGTGCAGAGGTGTGTGTCGCGTGAGTTTTTATCTGTTACAGCGCGAAGAAGTGTGCACCCGTGGCGCAGTCCATCAGCGGGCTGCCCCACGGCCCCCTGCACGACATCACATACTCATTCATGTCACTTTGTTAATTGTGTTTTCATTCTCATTTGTGCCGTCCGACCGCTTGGAACTTGCCATATGTTGATTGCGCTCTGTCTCTATTCAGCTTGCACGGAGCATGATAGTGAGTATTTGTTTTGGTGTAATTCGGGTAGTAGAGATTTCGTTTCGTAGTATTCCAAGATACACGACGCTGAACACTGTTGTTTTTGTTTTAAGCTTTGCTGTTGACGATGATAGGGTTGCCAGACGTGACATTTCTGCTTGTCCACAAGATATATATTTTTGTAGACAATAATTTGTCTATCGTATGCTTAAAAAATGCAACGCAAAATAGGGGAGGTGGTGAGTTATTTAGTGTTCGTACTTAAAACTAGGGCTAAAATTTTCCCCATAAAAAATTTTGAAACTATGAATTGGTCGGTGCATGTGATGCATCGATGAGTATGTTAATTGAATAGCAGATAACAGAATCGACCAAATTCATGACCTGATACGAAAGTGCCACTTAAAGGACCTTCAAAATACCGGAAAGATTGGTGGCAATCAAAATCACATGGAAATAGGTTATGATAAAGAAGAATACCGATGATGCTAGTGATGATGTATTGATATAGCAACCTAATTAAAATTTAAGGGGGCGTGAAGAGCCCCTACCGAGAACTCTACTGCTCGGTAACCGGATTCGGAAGCGTTACGTAAGTTGTAAGCATCCAGGGAGGCCTGCGAACTATGAGCGCGATGCACGAGTTGGTGGTGTTACAACTAGCAACCATCCAACTTGGCTCGACGATAGCAAAATGTTAGAATTTACCTCAGATAACTGGTTGCAAATCACCCACAGCCCCGATGCAGGGAACAGCTACGAAACGAACCGGTCCATGTCATACGAAGAGAGCTGCGATAGTACTCGTATGCGAAGCCAAATCCCACGGTTCCCGAGGTTATATTACCAAATCAAACAGAGCACATCGCCGCAGAGAAACAAAGCCCTCGTATGAAGTCAAGGCTAAAGACCAATTCGGGGTTCCAGATGCGTCATAAACTGACGTCCAGTAATGTCACCTTCAACAAAATCCACATAGGCATGAGTGAAAAGAAATTCCAAACTCCAAATGCAAGAGGTACGTCCCAAAAAGAGTACTCCAGGAAGCATCAGAAATTAGAAAGCAAATGCCCGCAAAAGGCCGCGCTGTCAACCGTCAAGACGAAAATTGCGACGCAGTACGTTCGAAAAATACCTAACAACTAGGCCTAGCGTTTATCCCATAACAACCAATATATTCGACATTTCCTACGTATTAACAAGATCGATATATTTGATAATTATATACATATATTACACACATTTTTTTCAATATCAGCTGAATCTACTTGCATGCTACGATAGGGTTCTTAACGACTGACAATATATAAATTAAAATGACTACTGCATACATCTGTCGAACGATGTCATTTGACCAATGATCGCACTCGCTTTTTGAACTTTCAACCAATCAAAAATAGCTTGCGTCGATAATTATTGTTATATAACAACTTATCGGTAATACTTTACCTTACTCATTAAAATGATGATTTTTTAGTTTTTTTAATCGATTCAAGCAATAGTCACGCAAAATACATTGCGTGCATAGTTCCTTGCTTCGATAATGCTGACCAGATTGCACCACGCTGGATTGTTTAGAAAATACGCCCAGCGGTCGTGCAATGTGACCAGCATTACCGGCAAGTCACTATGCACTTAATACATTACTGTTGATAAGATCAAAAGTAATTGTGCCATTTTTTTTTATAAAAAGGGTCCAAGTTGTGTACCTTTGCCGCTATTTCGAATAAGAAATACAAGACGTGTTGATAAAATAGAAATATTTGGAAAGAACCAACAATGAAGTAATATTGGCAAGTTAAGAATAAACTAAAAACGTCTAAATGGGAAAAGCAAGGGCTCTAAGGATGTCACATCACCGTAAAGGCCACCTTTCACATATCCTCAATAGCTTTACAATGTTGACTTCGATAGCAATTTTTCAATTGCTGTCGAGAGACGTTCTTTGCAGAACAGAAACTAACCCACAAATCATACGAATTATGGATACCCTCTATCTGGCTCATTCGTCCCTGGATTCTTAGGAAGAATGAGACGAATGTGATATAATAAAAGTGAATAAAATCTAGGGAATAACAGATGCCTATAAAATAATATGTAATTGCTGATATTCCACACACAACCAGTGACATTTAAGTGTATAAAGATTAAAAACTAACACACAAATACATAAATATTACAGGAGCATGCTTTAATAAGTACTAAGCAATTATCTATATCCATATCACTTTATTGAACGCCTCAATCGTGACTTCTTAAATTATACGGGGAGTACAAGTACGGGGATAACCTGTAATTACATCACGCTTCGTTACAAATAAAAGATTAATAACAGTATTATAGAACAGATAATGATCATTAAGTACTATGTACAGCGGAATGGGATGAGAAGTTACACATCAACCACGCAAAGTTTTGAAAGTTTCTGGATAGCTAAATAGTACCATTTGGTTCTTAGTTCTTAAAAAGGATTCTAAAATGAAAATCTACAAGTCGGCCATATGACATCAAAACGACCAATAGTACCTCTAAACAAGCAAAAATGGGTAAAATTCGCTCAATTCTGTCTAAGTTAATTTGGCAAAAACGTAGAAAGGCAGTAATAATAAGTTTACAGGCGCCACTGAATTATCAAATGTTGCCTAAGGTAATGATGACGTTACCTAACACAGAAGAAAATGACCTCGTTGTAATCAAGTAGCTGCGTACTTATCTTGCTTCCACCTATTACCGCTCAATGTACTCATAAAATCACCTGCATGTCATCGCAAATAATTATTTAAACAATATGTATATTGAATTCACAAGCAAAAGATAAAAATATTGTACTGGAAATTTCCCTAACGGCAACATCACAGAATTACAAGATATTACTGACAAAGCGTATTAGGCTGGACACAATCCAACATGTACTGATCAGGTTAGCCACAATAAACTTAAGTATTAAAACAGGCACCTGGGTACAACTATTAATGACCAGTAGGACTATTTATTGGAAATTAGATGCAGCATTGAAAAAGCGAGAGCTACGTTTGTGAAGATGGTCCCTCTTTTTGGAAGTCATGATTTAAAACTGAACACCAACGTACAATTGTTCCGGTGCTGTATACTTTCGGTACTGATTTATGAAGCGGGGTTTTAGAAGCTGAAATTTCTAATGTGGATTTACCGCCGCCCCTGCCGCCGCCTGGGTAGATCATGAAACAAACTTAGAGGCACTGGAAAAAATTCACAAAGATAAAGAATTAGCAACACAGTGAAAACAAGGAAACTGGAGCACTTAGGACATATAGGCCATTCAGTAAACAGAAAACATTTGATTTTTTTAAGTTGGTATAGGGATAGAAGTTTTGCATTAAGGATTCTGTATTAAACTTTGCAAAGGTTTCCACACCTGCATAAAGGCAGGTTTAAATGTAAAAATTACAATTAATATTCTTCATTATTTCATTGTCAAAGTAGATATTTTTCTGAAAATTCTGGCCTGAACTTCTATAAAACGTAATAGAAATAGCTACTAATAAACGCTACGCCAATAGTATCCAACACAGTATTTGTATAATATCCTTAAAAGTAGTGCTTTATAACATTTATGACAGATGCTAAGTGAATGTCACACCCTTAACATATTTGTTTTAGTAACTTTTTGTAAGTACAGTAGTATTCAGATAAATCTGGGACAATATTTTTTTTTCATATGTAGCCTAGGTTTAGTTAAGAATTCAAGAATATCTCCACGGATTTCCTGTCATCAGAAATAGTTACAGATTTCATTTACCTGTCAAAGATTAATGTAATTCTTTCTAACCGCAGGAAATCCATCCTCAATTCTTAGCTCAACCTACATACGAAAAAAACATTGTCTCAGATTTATTTGAACACGACTGTACTATGCAAGAGACAAAGAAAACTGGGACAGTATGGTCTGTTGTGAATGTGACTGCCTTAATATGTACAGTTGCTAGGTGTATTTCTAACTTAAACGTCAAATTGTTTAGACGTTGCTATGAATATAATAAATGTAATTGTTCAAAGTCTTGTTTTAGCTAATCAAATTATGCTAAAATCTCTATCAAGAGTTGTCCCAGTTTTGTGTCTTGCATAGTACATTTCTAGACAAAGATGCGTTTTCAAAGTACACTCATGTAATTTTGAAAATCAAAGGCCACTTTGTGTTTTTATGTTTACTGAACAGACTACATAATGATGAGCGACAAGCGATACGGAGTTCTTCAGTCGATTTCAGAGGAAAATTGTGAAAAAGAGCTCTTGTGAGAAGAAGGATCTTTTGGTTGGAAAATCTTTAAACTTGTTGCGTAACTGAGAGCCACTGGAAAAAGACGAAGAAGAATAACTAAAATAGATACTACACTTTACCTACAAAAAGGATACCTATAAACATGCAAGACCTACCCTGGAGAAGCTACTCTTAGCTGACAGTAATTAAGCATAGGTAAACGTCATGGAAAGTAAATTCCGACATGGAAGCGAAGTGTGCACCGTCAGCTGCGGGATGACGATTTGGAGTGAATTCTGCTGGTGCCCGTGTGACCTTATTCCCAAGATCTGGTGTAAGGCCAATGGCGAAACCAAGCAGTTTTAAGGCAATGGGGATGAGCAATGGTGAAATCCACGCAGTTTTAAGGCAACGAAGACGATCTATCACAAAATTCAGAAAGTTTTCAAGCCACAGAGATGATCAATAGCGATATCCAGACAGTTGCCATGACTATATCCAGGCAATTTTAAGGACCCAGAGATGATCAATAACGAAATCCAGGCAGTTTTCAAGCCACCGAGATGAGCAATCACGAAATCCAGGAAGTTTTAAGGCCACAGAGAAAATCGATGGCAAAATCCAAGCAGCGTTCAGAGCACGGAAATGAGCGTTGATGAAATTGGGATAGTGTAAAAGCCGCGGAAAAGACCAATCAATAAATACAAACAGTTCTTAAGCCATGGAGATATTAATTGGAAAATCCAGGCAGTTTTCAGGCCACAGAGGTGAGCGACGGCAAAATTCAGGCAGTTTTAAAGTACGACGATGATGAATGTCAAAACCCAGGCAGTTTTAAAGGCTACGGAGATGAACGCTGGCGAAATTGAAACAGTATTAAGGCCACGAAAATAACAAATCACCAAACACAGCCAGCTTTTAAGCCACGGAGATGCGCAATCGGGAAATTTCGGCAGTTTTTAGGCCACGAAGATGATTACTGGCTAAATCCAGGCAGTGTTACGGCCATGAAGATGATCAATCACGAAATATAGGTTTTCAAGCCACAAAGGTGATCAATCATGATATCCAGGCAGTTTTAAGGCCAGGGAAAAAAACGATGATCAAATCCAGGAAGTGTTCAGGGCACGGAAATGAGCGTTGATAAAATTGGGACAGTGTAAACGCCACGGAGATGATCAATCACTAAATACAGGCAGTTTTTAATCCATGGAGATATTAATGGGAAATTGCAGGCAGTCAGGCAGTTTTAAAGCTACGGAAATAAATGATGGCAAAATCCAGACAGTATTAAGGTCACGAAGATCATCAATCAGGAAATCCTGGCAGTTTTCAAGGCACAAAGGTGATCAATCACGATATTCAAGCAGTTTTAAGGCCACGTAGAGAAACAATGGTGAAATCTGGGTAGTATTAAAGCCATAGAAATAAACCACGATAAAATTAAGACAGTGTTAAGGCCGCGGAAATAATAAATCGCGAAATACAGAAAGTTTTTAAGCCACGGAGATGATTAATGGAAAATCCAGGCAGCTTTTAGGCCACGAAGGTGAGCCACGTCAAAATACAGGCAGTTTTCCAGCCACAAATATGATTACTGGCAAAATCCAAGCCGTTTTATGGCTACCGAGGTAAACGATGCAAAAATTCAGACAGTGTTAAGGCAATGAAGATCATCAGTCACGACATCCTGGCAGTTTTCAAGTCACAAACCTGATTAATGCGAAATACAGACAATTTTTGAGTCACGGAGATGAGGGATGGCGAAACCCAGGCAGTTCTAAGGCCACGTAGATGATCAATCAGGAAGTCCAGGCAATTTTTAATCCACGGGAATGATTAATTGCAAAATGCAAGTAGAATAAAGACTACCATTAAATGGCTTAAGTGATAGTACGAAACTCTACACAAAAGCATGTACAACTCCAGAATGCGAGCACGACAACTTCACAAAAAGATCCTGGCTACTTCTAAAATTGCGACTTCTTTGCTTGGCTGTCTGGGCCGTTTTTTCTTCGAACCTCGGCGAGCGCTCTCTTCACGCCGAGCTTCAAAAACTCCCGGGACGAGCGCATATGCGGACAGAGAATGCTACGGGGACGAAAACAACGTAAGAAATGTATAGAGCAGAGCGAAAGCCAGATACAACAAATACTAAGCAAGTAAAGAGCTATGGAAATACGGATCGCTGATAACAAGCTGGTAGGCTTAGCTGCAGAACAAGAAGTGGACATGTACTTTTATAAACCAAATTTTCGATTTCTATGAAACTCTAAACCGAAGAGGATTGCCTGTTTGTTTACTATGTGTTACAGTATTAAATTGTCCTTACGACACCCGGCGAGTACCGAAGGCTAAACAAATCCGGGAAATGGGGCACGCTCACCCTGGGAAATTGATAAAACAGGCTAAAGGACTCGGCTCGAATGCGCTCAGGGAGATGGGCGTGATTCACAACGGTACACTACAGGGCAAGCGTGACGTGATATGTGTAGGTTGCTGTTAAAGAGAGGGCGCCACCAGATCCAATATCAAGATTCCCACGTTCAACCGGACCTGGAGAGTCAAACGAGGCGAGAAGTACTTAAAGTACTATTTCGGGAAAATACTCAAATAACTATTTCGGGGATATGCTCAAATAACTATTTCGGAAAAAATACTCAAATAACTATTTCGGGAGCCACAGTGCAGTACCAGACGTGACCACTTACCTGGAACTCCTTTCCTCCGCGTCCGGGCCTCACCTCACAGCTGTTGTAGCACAATGACACAGTCACCCTGTAACAGACAGATACAAGACGCAACAGATACAAGAAAAAGGCGATAAGGTTAATACATCTATTGGATCACAGTTAGTGACCTAACAAACACATTACAAATCACAAATGTAGCATCTCGAAAAGGTAGCTTATTCAGTACGCCCAGCTGGGAAAAGCGCTTACTGTTAATAGGGGGGGAGGGGCGCACAGTGGAGCCGGACGCTAGATCCAGGCCGGAAGTGAAGGGTAAACGTAGGCTTGAGCCCAACGGCAGTACGCCGGGACGCGTGAGAGCAAAGCCTGAATTTGGGCCCGAGTCATCCGAGCCCACTGTATTACGACACACAAAGCCACACAAATTGGCAGTACGCGATAATAGATTTATGCAATAAATGCGCTACAATTAGAACAAGGTGACGGCACAAAGGTTGCCACACAACAGTGAATTTTTAGTCGGAATGTACGCCACATTAATATTGTATTTACAGCAAATCTGAATGCCGGAAGCGGCGTAATTAAGGCTAGCTGACAGAGCAAGCGTTGACTCGCAACAGTGAGTTTTAGGCAGATTGTACGTCGCACTAATATTGTATTTACAGCAAATTTGAATGCAGGAAGCGGTACCATTAAAGCTACTGGCGGTACAAAGGTTATTACAGATCGTCACCTTGTTGGTTCAGCCGATAGCGAACGAGGAGGCACTCCACATAGTAATCGAACAGGCATCTTGGACCAAACGTGGCTAAAGCGATACAGGAATTGGCTGAATGTCCTAATGGATCCCCTTTTGGATTGAAATTTTGCGTTGACCTCCCTTGGTTATGCAAATTGTTGACAACGTAGCCGTTACATGGACAAATACAGAGATCGTGCTCCCGCATAATTAGCAATGGCGGATTAATTGACTATACAAGCCACATAACACCGTATTCCCTGCAGCGGCACGTAAGAAGATACCGAACTGCCACCGCACGAGCTCGCTCAAACACGTCACTCTGAGATCTGCCAAGAGGCAAACACAGTTTAGATAAACACCGAACACACTGTAACAGCACAAACGGGAAAGGCCGACGCCCCCGCGTGAAGCACGGGGACGCCGCACCAAATCCTAAAATTCCAACTTACTACTTCCACGGCTCGGGGCTGAATCAATCTAACGGTCGCCAACGACCAGCTGGGCTCGATAAGAAATCACCTCAACCAATCACAGCGCAAAATGCGCTAGACATGCAGCTGTTTGCTGCGAAGCAAGCTATAGCCATCCTTGTCGCACCCACAGGCTGAATTTTTAAATGTTCGAAATATTGAGGTGCTTAATATGCAACTGCCGAAACAGAGGGATGTCCAAAATGCCACAATTTAGCGACAATAATACCAGGGGTCTACAAAATCATTATGCTTACAAAAATATTTAAAAAAAAAAGGATTTGAAATACAGTCAAACTGCTCTGAAGGTTTAAATTGTTAATTGAGTTGCTAAAGACTGCAAAATGGCCTGACAAATACCGTTCAAAACTGCTTTGCCTGTCGCGTGTGGTTGCCTTCTCTGTTTAAGCAATTAACTTTACACACAATGGTCACATTTGCTGCACTTGTAAGTATACAGACGAGTTTCTTCTCAGAGATTTTTCTAAAACGTCCTAAATGTATCCTGAAATGGACAATCTATGTCTATATAATATTCTATGTTCATATAGCGCAGAACATCATGGTAATGAACGAATGCTCTGTAACTGAATGCCTACTGCCTCCTCTCATGATGTGTAGCATTTCCCAAATTTCGACGTTTAGCTGCAAGTTCTGGCAGCCCTGTCAAAAATCAGAGTAACGAACGCTAAAGTAGGTCCACCACCATCATGCATTTCACCACTCGCAACACGTGTGCACCTCGAGCGACGCACCGCACTCACACGCTTGTTTGCAGGGAGGTTCCATGCCCAACACCAGTAGCAGCGTCCCCTACCTGCTCAGTAGTAGCATGCAGAGCATCCGATCTCGCAGGCCCTCGGCCGTGTTGGGCGGCTCGCAAGGATCGGGGCTGCTGCAGCAACTGGGCTCCGGCATGGTAAGACTCACCTCTTCACACCATCAGGCCAACGGCAGAACGTTGTCTAGTAGCACAGTTAGGAAATGCCCTTCCCTGAACATAACATTTAGCTGAATGTACGTACGTATGACCGTCGGTAATAACACTCACACTCCTGCTTTTCCCACACTCATTTACCTCTGTCGTGCATAATCACTCACCAGCGGGGGCTGTTGCGTAGTTTTTGTGTAGAGTGGCAGCAGCCCCCGCATAATTGTTTTTTGATGTTCCAGTACAACCTATTTTCCGGCCGCCAATAAGCATCACCACGCTGATGATTTGAGCTCATTCGTTTCTCTTGATTTGTATTTAATTTTGTGGATAAGTCAATGAAGATCAGAAGTGGCAATCCGAGCGACAATCACAGGCGACAGCACAATGCCAGACCCTGCTATTAACTGTTCTGTGTGTTCACGCAAGTGTTTCCCCGATCATCGTCTGATACCACCAGACTTCTATTCCTAAGGTGAAGAGGTTCTCTAGACTATCAGGCGATGACCACCGCTGTGCACAGTGCTCCATCTATGAAATCTGTAAAGCCATCACACTCACAATCCTAAGAAAATGTGCCCTAGCAACCTTGAGAATACCCCTCGACAATCGTCTACGTTATTATACAATTTGGTATCGGTATTTTACATAAACATGTGTCTAATTATATGCATGCAGCCAACCTATATATGTCAATATATAACCCCGATGTAAATCGCGACACATGCAGCAAGCACCACGCTCGATGAAAGTAGCGATCTTCCCATGCGTGTCGTGAATTTTAACAAACGCCACCGGCTCTATTATATGAGATGTTTTTAATCTACTGTGATTCCCTGTCGGATAGCATGTTCTTTCTTTACGATGGTTGTGCCATTTGCTCAACGTGATCGCATAGATCGACTGGCTTTCTTAATTAGACCATCGTTGGTGCTGTCCATTGATTCTGTTTCCGACATTAACATTGAAATTAGACTAAATTTGCTGTGAGACGTTTAATTAATACGTGCTTGTTTCTTCCATAGCCGTTAAGCACATTAATAGCACAGATCATGCGAAATGTAAAAACCATACGAATCATGACAGCGCTAACTAAATAATACCTACAAGTATTGTTTGCGTTAAGATTCGGCACAAAAGAAGATAGTTGTTCTATGCATAATTTACGTCTTTACTATGTGTAAATAGGGAACCGTAAAAGTTTCGACTTCATAACTTCAATATTACATGTTCGACAAACGACAATCTCAACATTGCACTTTACATTCGTTTTACTATGAAATGTCAATAATGTTTATTGTAATATAAGACTATATTCATATCAAATTTAAAATTTTATCTATATATAACTTAAGATCTGTAAATTGTATAATTTTTTATCTCCTTCAGTGTAAATAGATAAATAGCAGTATGTGTAAGATTGCTATGATGGTAGTATGAAGTTTCCGAATAAAGTTGGAGTACAAATAAAGAACTGTAAAATGAGAAAGCTTTAATAAAATACAGAAAACGTAAATAAAGAGAATATTTGGGTAAGCGAGAAATTATTTTTAAAACGTCGTAGATTTAGGGTAGTTACTATTACGACTTATGTGTAGAGTATGTCGATTTTAATATAAGTAGATCGAAAAATATTTTTCTATCAAATCTTCGTTGCTTTAAATCACTACCGATAATCTGCAATAGTAAACTATATATAATTAGATTATATGAACGTTAGCAAAACCGTTTCTTAAGGTCGACGCAGATTGACGCGGTGGCGATGGCGGTCGTAGTAGCGGTGGCGGTGGCGATTTACCAATAGCATAAACACACGCGGTGGCGTTTGCGGTAACGTCAGTACTAAACCTCATTGGGACACTTCACGACGTAAAACATTTCGTAACTTTGTTTATTCACTTAGTTGTGTAAAAAAGAATTGAAAAGAGTATGTGTTCGCCAAATAAATAAACAATGCAACAAAAAAGGGGAATTTCACACACTATACCATCGCAACTTGGGGTCTGATCGCCACCGCCACCGTGACTGCCGTCGCCACCGCGTCAATTTGAGCTTGCCTTAAGACTGATGTGCCTAGTATTTATTCTACTGTTCTATCATACACTTCTTGTCATTGCTTCTGTTTGTGTTCAGTGTTGTTCAGAATATATTGTTGTGAATAACTACATCGATGTTCTTTAAGAATGACCAAAGTATTGATGTAATTTCCTAGTGTACACTTCCTGGATGTTGGTGTCAGCACAGCCCAGGTAAAAGCAAGGCACGGCAGCAAAGACAGCAGCCAATTCAATGTTTATGTAATACCGCATCTAATTAAATCTTTATTACCTATCTATACATCCCAACAACGCTAATCATAACTTTTTGTAATCACTATTAACAGTCATGAGTTTCTCAAAAGCATCATTAAAATACTGTTCGTCGATGCCAAATTTCTTATAATGATGTAAATACGCTCCACTGGAAAATATAGTCCAACCATCCTCCACCACATCACTCAAAGCAGTGTACACATAGTTATTGTTAGACGCCATAGCGATAAACTTATTCATGTCCTTAAACCCCCTGGATTGGTGAAGGTGCGTGAACCTGGACTGCAAGGGCACCCAAGGGACGTACAGCATAGAATCCGCAAACACCTTCAAGTCTTCTTCCACGACGGCGGCGCTACCCCTACTAACTAGCACGTTCCCCACGCATTTCAGCCTTCGAACGACCTCCGTCGCCGCGAGGGAGTCCTGAATCTCGTAGCTGGACTTAAACGAGGTCCTGATTCGATTCACCAGCACCCCCCACGTGCTCGACGCTTCGTATTTCAGATGCTCCTTGGCTATGTGCGGGGCGCTCTTGACCTGAATCAGTTTGTAGCTGGGGTGCGCCGCCAAGTTCTCCACCAAGCGCGAAACCGAGACGTTGGCTACAGGTTGCAGCAGGGCGGCCAACTGTTGCGCCACGATCGAGTTGATGTCGCGGAAAGTGACGCTAGTGAGAGACAGGATCTTGGTGCACATTCGGTGGATGAGGTCGTTCTCGTACAGGCAGATGGCGTCGGAGATGTCGTACAGCTTCGCCAAGGTTAAGAGGCTGTTGTAGTTCTGCGTCACAACTTCTCCACTCTTGTAGGGTAGTACGATGGTGTTCATGATCGTGGTGTTCGGGTAGTGGTCCCTCAGCACTTCAATGGTTTTGCTTCCGACCCCCGAACCGGTTCCCCCTGCTGAGCCCAAAATGCCCATGATGCTGCAAATGACGCTGCTCTTTTCCATCTCCCTTCTAACACCGTCGATGATGTCGTCCATCAGCAAGGTGCTCTTCGAGGAATAGCCGTACGCCCAATTGTTTGCAGCTCCCCCGTGCGACTTGGCGGCGATATTTTTAAACTTGTACAGTCCATTGTTGTTGGCCGTTGAAGTGACCTTGTTTTCAGTGTCGATGAGAATAGATCGCGCCTCCCACTCTCCATTTTTGTCCATGTGGAACCATTTGGAGGACGCTTCCGCAACGTAGTCGCAATTCGAGCGTTTCCCAGCAGCAGTTTTGCTGTGGTCGAACTTGATGTCGCTGTAAAGCTCTGAGTATAGCGCCTGCCCTATCTGATTTCCACACTGGCCAAATTGTAGAGTTATTACACTCATTTTTAAAAGGAAATTTACTTGAGCAATTCTTCATCAAAACCCAAAGCGTAGTCTGTGTCGATACTCCTGCAAAAAAACAAAGTTAATAGATGCTTTGGTTGCAGATTAACCTGGGGAGATTCCGATATGTCGACGATTTGTAGTTTTCAGTTCTTCTAAACTCAATTTTCAAAGCTAGCACCTTATTTTTATTCGGATCAGGAATAATATGTTCAATATCATCTGAAAATGATATAGTTCCAATTGTTTTTTTCGAACCGCAATTATTGGAACCACACATTCGATTGCAAAAACAAGGCAGATTCTGAATCAGCATTGAAAACTGAGTCTATAATAATTAAAAACTAAGAACAATCGACATACCGGAATCGTCTTAACTAAATATTTCCTTCATCCCATTTCAAGTCCTCACACAAGACTTTCTTTTAGCAGTCTATACGAGCATGTCCTACTTCAGCAATTGTCATCCAAGACCCTAATAATTAATCATTCATAAAATTAGGTCATAACTGACACACTGACAGAAATGTCAATTTTGAAAATCATAGTCGGCCACCATATGAGTTTTACTTGGGGACCTAACCTGTCCTACAAATCTAACACATGGCCACGTCTCTATCCTATATAATCATTATCAAACGTTTGGGAAACAAGTAGAGCGTTGTATGTGTTTTCCTTTTTATAAAGTGTTAAACATAAACGCTATGATTTAACATGATTTAAATGCAATAGGATAATTTGGCTTCGGGGTGGCTTGCCAACACAAGAACTCAGCACAACGGCTGGACCGATCGTCCATATCGTTCGGCTGCAGCAATTGAGTCGAGACGGAATATGTGGTGGGCTTCGACGTTCAGAGGGTCAGCAACGTACTCTACTTTGAGAAGATCTTCACCTACAGTTGACGGACTTTAATAATAGTCCTCTTTTAAGTGTCTTTTGAGGGAAGGGGGTGGATGCACACGTAAACAATATACTGAATGCAGATCCATAAAGCTTCACGATAAAATCTTTAAACTACAAGGCTGGCGAATAAAAGTGAGGTATAAGATAACCCAAACAGAAGATTCACCCTTTTAAAGTGCTTGCACTTGATTGCAAAGTTAAAGTATTGTACGTAGAAATATAAACGTTTGTAGAAATTACTCAAAATTAGACTTAGATTAGATCAAACTAATAAATCTTTCAGAATTGATTCTCAGGTTTATCAATACAGTTAATTTTGCAACAAAGTGTGTAACTGCTTCATTGAAATAAAATACATACATAAATAAAGAACAGTAATATTCGATCCTCAACTCTCACAAAGTATAAAAAAATTCAAATTTACTTCAAAATTTACACTTTCAGTGTTACTTTCATTCTGAATGTTGTGATATTCCAAATTGTTATATCGTTTTTGTCTGATGTGATAACTACAAACATCTAAGTAATTTTAGGATATGTATCGCTATTAACTATGTACAATAAACGTGTCCCCTCTACTATCAGTGTTGAGCTGTATGTGGCAGGCGACTTGATTAAATCTGAAACGAAGGAAATAAACTCAGTTTCTTGGTTTTGGTTAATTATCTTCCCTTTTTCGTTGCTGCAACATAGGTCATTGATGCTTTGAGATATTTTCAGAAACGATATATGAATAAAAACCGATCCACATATACTACTATATAGATCAAACCAACTCTGCAGTAGATATATTTGAGATCGTTACTGCTTGGTTTATACTTCGTCTAACGCCTGGTAGGTACCTAGTAAAAATCTACAATACATTGAGTGCGTATATGTGGAACTGCTGAAGTCTAACTAGGAATATGATATATTAAACAAGGATTTTAATATGTCTTGAACAACTATCTAAATGTCATTAGTTAGAAGTGAGGAAACAGGTACCTCGTTTTAATTATATATCGAAATACTGAAAACTTCAGTCCATTTCGTGTTGGGGATGGTTGAAGTCCTTATACATTTTAAGACAATATTGTGATAGCACTTGCAAATACCTACTGTGGGAACAGTACGAATTGTTGTTTTTATAACAGTAGGGAAACACACAGACACAATTTGGTATTGCAACCCAAGGTACAAATTTCATATCGACACAGACCCCCAATATTTTTTTTAAACAGGGTTACTGCGTCTTTATCTTACAGCTGTCAAATTAAGAATGAGTAATATGACTCATAAAATTTAAGTAATGTTGACAAACATGGAAAAATCGACATTATTTTAGTGTATGGCGAATAGGAAGCACGAACTGAAAACATGTTTTATCAGTTTTACTAAATGCGTACGAAAGCTTCAAATTCAGCAATTCTTATCAATACTATGTCTCTTAGATAAACAGTGAGGTTTGTGTTGCTATAATATGTGCATGTTGCGTTGCAATCTCAATAAGTATGGAACTCCAAGTGTCGTAGTCCACCCTGTCTGTATTGAGCAAATAACGTTCTAAAACATTATATTCGAAAAATCCCTCGATTCACAGTTAGCTGAGTTTTTGATTTATAATTATGAGAAAACAGCAGCTTCTATTCAATAGCTACAAAGGTTAATGCAAAATAGTAAACACACCGGACAGAAGCATCATTTTTTAACAAAGTACCTATAACCTAAGTTTTGAATTTTCAGTAGGACCCCTTTACCCCATCACCCAGATTACGGGCCTCTTGAAAGCCAAAAACAAATAAAAAACATTTTAATACGTTTGTTTCGACAACTGTTCCAACGAAAAAAACAAATAATTTCTATAATGTCAAGACAAAACTGACATTTTATACAGTTTCTAGTGTCAAAAGTGACTGCTTATACCATTTTTCCTTCAACTTTACCAATGGTATTATGCAATACATAATAGTTGTTTGTGTATCTGGAACGTAAAACAGGCCTTTTTGGCCAACGGCGTGAAGATTACATAACACGCTAAGATCGAAAAAATTGCATGTTAGGCCTGAGGTACATAGGAAATTGAATTTTCCACTAATCTATTATTTGTTGTTTATATATATGATGGAAGTTATATAAAGCAGCCTATAACACCCGCATAGAACCCATATTGCAGATAAAAAATAATAGTTATTTATGTACCAAGGGCATTTTGAAGATGTTTATGCCCGAGGCGGTTATACATGCAGTAACGCCAGTGGTGCGGTGCATACAACGTTTTATTTTCCACTTTGAATACGTAAATTAATTTAAAATCTTCAAAAGCAGTCCATAACGCCCGCGGGCGTAATCATTACACCGGCTTTTTACGCGAGGGCGTTATAAACTGCTTTTCAAGCTTTGCAATTTATTTGTGTGTTCAAAGATGAAAATAAAATGTATACACCGCGGGCGTTACTTGATAGTTATACCCTTCAGGCAACCTACAAACCTGCGGGTCAGATGCTCTAGTGTCTCTAAACACCTATATAATGCCCTTGGTATATAAAAAACTATTTTTCAGGAAAAAGAGCTGCGCATTATTTCGTTTTTATTATTTTAAATTTCCAAATTTTTCACAATAAATTACATTGGCCAAAATATCAAGATAAGGCTGCAATTTTAATTATTTTTTCCGCAACCGTCTTAACAATCATAACTTTTAATACCAGAATATGTCACTGAAGTTTCCCTTACTGACACAAAAAGGGATGTTGCTATGCAACAATTTTAGTTCCTACAATTAAAAGTGCTTTTACTTCATATGAACTAAACCTAAGTTCTACCTGGTCGCCTATGCATGCAGTGGTCACAATTATTTTTAAATTAGACACATCAAAAGCAATCAATCATCTAAATTTTAAATATTTTGTACTTTTTTAGGTTGCACAAAAACTAGTATGTGTTATTCGTATTAAAAGTGGCTCTGTCTGAGGTGCAATTTTTGCGACCGCTCGGCTAAGCTACGCTTCGCCTCGCAAATGCAAACATAATTGTTTATCAAACAAATCCTAATAAAAAAATATGCTATTAAAATGCACCGTAACTAATGTAGTGAGTGAGTGTAAATTACGATTTTTGTAATCAAGTTTTTAATAAAATATTCAGAGCGTAAAGAGCACCCTCAAGAGAAAAAAAGCCCTTTACACCAGATATCGAAAAATTGAATGCGGTATTTTACGCCTGTGAATTTAAAAACAGCTATTGCTAGATAGAAAGGTTTTTCACACATGTTTTTATAATATTAATCATTTTTATGCTACGTTAGGTTTTCATCAGCTAAAAAGAAGTAAACACCATGAAATACACCTATTTTTAAGTTTTTCTCGGTAACCGTTGCTCAAACGACAAAAATACAACGATAATATTTAAAAGATCTTTAAATTCTCAACATAAATAAGTATATCATGTTTTAAATTAGTACAAATGTTGAATCGATTTCTACCAATTCAAGCAAGATGGGCTACTATTATATTATAACACACACCCATGATTGATTATCTTCACTAAAGAGTCCCCAATCGAGCTCATTTTGAATACTAGTGTACTTACTATATTCCTGCCCCGATCTTGAGCTGATGGCAATGTCTGCAATACCCTTCCCTTTTATCAGAAAAGTTCTCGTCTGGAACTATTTTATTTTTCTCAGGTATTTGTTTATTTGTACATGGCAGGCAATGGTAAGACGTTCTAGTAACTGAAAATATAAAAAAATGGGTGAAATGCGATATAAGTAAATACACGTGTCGCAACAGGATAGCTCTTCAACGCATCCAATGGCGTCTTCTCTTCTCTTCCGAAAAAAAACGATGATGTGTCTCTTAAACTACGAAAGGTAGGTAGTGTAAGAGCTTACGTTCTCACTTGAAGCAAACTCAATCCAAATGCTTACTTCTTGGCACAGGACGAAACTCTTGAGAGGTATCACTACTACATCCGTGTCAACTGTCCGTACTAGATATTTGGTACAGCCATTTACTAGAAGAGCATCTGCAAGTGGATAAGTATTGTGTTCCTCTTGGTCAAATGGTGAATCAGAACGATCAGTTCCTTAATAGTAAGATGCCATGAATAATTACGACTTCCTTAACTGCTAGTTTTTAAATAGTTTGTTTCTATTTGCAAACACCCTTTTCTTGTGGATTTCGGGATTCCGTTATGCTACCACTCTTTGGGCATGTTATAGTTGCTGTATTGCAGACCGTATAGAAGCTCAATCACTCATCAATTGTTACATTGTTAGTTGGAATATAGTGCAGAGCAGCCGCTCTATTAAAAATCTTCACATCCGTGGATGGAGAAAAGTCAACTGACGTTTTTCCTTCTGTGGCCATTAAATCAAGGTCTGATTTTTTCCAAAACGTAAAAGATGGTTCTTTTGGCTAAATAGTGTGCTAATGTTACTTGCCTATGCTGCACTACAATGTACAAATGTGAATTACAACAATTTTTGTCATTCTTGAGCAAATCTTTTCATTCTGCATGCTTTTCCCTCTACAGTTCGGGAATTCTTCTTTATGTACCATCAGCAACTACTTCCTTATAATTTCCTGTAAATCGCTTCTTCAAATACTATATACAGTACGTACTTCATCTATCGCAGATTCAACAAAGACGTTATGTTCTACTGCAATGCCGGTATTTTTGATGGCGGATTATATGAGACTAATGTTTGAGCAACCGTTATGGCGTAAAATCTGAATATGTATGTATTATATTTCATAATTTCTGTCTCTTTTTATCTGATAAAGACGCAGCGTTAATACGGCAATCCCACATAGAAAGTTTTAAAACCTTTTCAGTTGACAATTGAAAGTCTTTCAATCAGTATTGCTATATTTTGTCCGAGTAACCGTTACCGAGGAAAGCATAATAATAGTTATTTGTATATCTAGGCCGCGAAATTACTGCTTTGCGTACCAAGGAATGTTTGGCCGGCGAGACGAAGTCGAGTCCGTAAAACTATTCCGAGGAAGTCAAATATTTCGCGAACGTGGTAGGTATACAAAACATTTATTTTCCTAATTTTGACATATCAAATGTCACTTTTCAAAACTGATTAAAGTTTCTAAACGTCATACTTTTGAAATGAAAAAATTTCATAACCAATGATGAAAAGCACAGCAAATTGACGCGCGACATAGCGAAAGCTTTCGCGCATTTATATTTATTTGATATAATATTATGATTTCAGGAGTTGAAGGTTTAAAGAACCATTTATTCCTCAAAATTAAAAAAAAAATCTTTTATAACACGTTAAGAAATGCGATTATGTGTAACTTGTATGACTTTCCCACGCATTTCATAAAATAAGGCATTTCCTAACTAGTTTTATCAAGAACCATTGTGCGATCGCAATACATATTATAATCAAAAACATATCATCAATTTTTTCTGAAACTGCGCCGAGAGGTTTGCGGCCGCGAAAACGAATTTTGCAGCCGCAATTACGTCCGCAAAATCAACTTTTCAACACGGTTGCACAAAAATTATATTTACTTGAGTGGATGGTGGGTTGAAGTGGATCCCAAAATTCAAAATGTATGGCA
The DNA here is from genome assembly GCA_940337035.1 of Agriotes lineatus. Taxonomy (NCBI): domain Eukaryota; kingdom Metazoa; phylum Arthropoda; class Insecta; order Coleoptera; family Elateridae; genus Agriotes; species Agriotes lineatus. The sequence goes on along the minus strand of OW679199.1, from coordinate 112,706,056 downwards.
GAGGTAGTTTGTGAACAGAAGTTGATACTTATGCCCAGCATGTACACATCTACTCAAAATTTAGTGTTAATCCGTTTAACTATATACTACAAAAAAACCTGTATATTATAAACGGATGGAAACGACAAAGTTACTACTTGTAATAACTAAAAGACGTTTGTGTTGATTTTATTTCAGTTAGGTAAGCTTTAAGCCTAGGGATTTTGTTACTAATTTAATGAGGAAGTAGGATATCTTCCACAATTAAAAACAGGGTGCAAAACAAAAATATAGAATGTGCAGGAAAATTATAGGAAATGTTGGAAGCTTGGGGAATGTAACGATTTGCTACATCTATAAATGAGCATAACCAATGGCTAAAAAAAATGAAACACTGCAAGAACGGAAATTCTTATAGTCCAGTAGTAGGGAACGAAAAAAGGCCTTACCCTGCAAAAATTCGGGTAGTTCTAATTTTTAAATTTTAGGATTTTGCAGGACGACATTGTCTTGTTCGCCGTATCTCAGTACAGGTGAGTGTTGGGGTAAAAATAGATATTAGCAAATTTTATAGAGAGCAAACCTTTCTGTAACTTCTGTCTGAAACATTTTTTCGTATATCTAATAAATAAGTGGAGCACATTATTGAAAATTAACAAAACGCTCCATTTTTAGCACATTTTATTACTATTGTTTATTAATTATTAATTAATTCTAAGCACATATCGATAATCCTAGAATCAATCGAATTTATGAGAAATAATCGTGCTGCAATGGAAAATATACTTGGTGATTTAGACACATCTGCAATTCTAACATGCATTTCCAAGTTGTCACAAGAAAATTCAAGGAAGAGCTAACCAAATTATTAAATAACAGCGCTAACGCAAAATTACGGATGACCACTTTGGTAAAACATTTTATTGGAGCAGAGCCAATGGATGGAACAAACGTTAATGAGGACGATGAAAAACTCTGGAGGCCTGACTAATGGGCGTACAATAACAATATCGACTCTAGGAATGGAATATCTACACAATGTACTATGTGTCGAAGTTGAGACGTAGAGCAACATATGATTAACACGTGGATAAGAGGCCTTCGCGCGTCATTCGAGACCATGAAGACTTGAAAATATTCGGTCCCGCTGTTTTAGAGAATTTGCATCGGAACGCAATCTGACGAGTTAAAATAAAACTTAAAATTTGAACTTGTACCATCTACTTTGTCATTGTTCTCCGAATAAGGGATGCGTAAGGACACGAAGTCTTTTTGTATTTTGCTTTTACGCCGCTTTCGTGTGATACGGGACTTAGAGATAACAAAGTCGAGAGAGTGGATGGAGGACACCTTCAGGCCGTATGGTAACGCAACGATTCTTTTGAATTCATTTGTTTAAATCATACGAAATACATACACAAACACCAAGATTCAAACACAGTAATTTTTTTTATGAATATCGAGTTAATACTGCAGAAAACGCAATAGGAGCAGACAGATCTATTATCTGACCTAAGAAGGAGATTCAAGGATACGAACGAGCAGTTACACACGAAATAGGAAAAAAGGACACTGACGCAGTAATACTTACGGAGGCAAAGAAGAAAGGAGAGGACAACAGCAATCTAGAATATATCTACACATATGGAATGGAGTTGCAACACACGAGAGAGCAAAAGCAAACGTAACAATACTCACTCATAAAAAAAATTAATCAAAAAGATTCAACATGTGGAAGAAATAAACGGACGATTAATAAAAATAAATATAAGTATATTTGTAAAAATAATTACTATTATTGGGATATAAGGCGTAATTGAGTATGCTAAAAACAAAAAAATAGATTTTTTTTTATCTGAACAACGTAATAGAAAAGTAAACAAAACGCATAACATAATACTAATTGTAGACCTGAACTGCAAAGTAGACGAGGAAAAAAATTACAACGTGATTGGACAGTTCGGAGAAGAAGAAAAACGACAACGGGAATAGGCTAATTGAAATATGTAAAAAAAAATGAAGAACTGGTAGCAAATAAATTTCTCGAAGGAAGGAACATACACAACTACACGTGGAAATAACCTAGTGACCTAGTTAAACAATAACAAAAACAGTTTGTAAGAGATGTGACGGTGTATAGGAAATCGAAATAGGGCTCCGCAACATGGTAATTGGACAATTTATAGGCAATGAAACTATAGATCAAAACACAAAAACCCCTCAATAAAAGATAATCATTGCAACGTTACTAAGATATTATCAAGAAACTATACCAATTACGTTTAGAAAATAAATATAAATATGGAAAGCATATCTACTGAAACGTATAAACACATGCAAAATGCATCCATACTGCGGCTTATAAAGCATTTGAGTTTGAAAAAAGAAACAAGAACACAAAATAATTAGGAGATGAACTGTTAACAACAATATAAACAAGAAAGCTGATCCTTCCTGGGACGAAATGAAAAAAGATATCAAACAAAAACGCAAAAAACAGAAAAATGAAGAATGGTAGAACATCTGTCAAAACTTAGATAATATACCTAAGAACAGGGATGAAAAAGAGCACAATAAAATATGAAGCATACTTCAAAAATTACAACAGGCTCATAAATAAATCTGTATAAACACCTACAAGAGAAAATAAATTAATAACAATTTGAAAAAGAAGAAGCATTCTACGAAGAACACGATGGGCAATCACAGACAACTATCGAAGATGTTACCTATAACGATAGCTAAGATTTTCAAGAGCATTATTAAAAATAAATACAAAGGAATATGGAAGAAGTAAGTGAAGAATAAAGTGCTTTTGAATCCCGCAGATTCTGCTTGGATCTTTTCATTGGGACAGATTAAAGAAAAACAAAACCAAAAACCTAGAGACACATATGTAACCTTCATAGATTTTAAGAAGGCATACAATAATGTACTAAGACAAAAATATGGACGGCAGTGATATTATCATTAAATAGGGCAAGTATGACGTATTATTAAAACGTTAAAAGAAGAATGACGGAAATGGAGAAATAAATATAGACAAGACCGAATATATATGTGTAAGGGAAGAACAAGATGACATCTAAATTGAAAAAGATACTATAAGACAATGCACCAGCTATAATATGTAGAGCAATAACCAGTAACTAACACAACTAGAAAAAAAAAGTCGGTGGAACTAAAGATTTCTGTAGACGACATCCACAAAAGAGAACCCAGATAGGTGGAGAACCGAAAAGATCTGGAACGAAATGATTATTAAATCCTCTATAACAAGAAACCGCACACTTAGATGGTATGGCCATATGAAAAGAATTCTATAAAGGAGATGGCCAAAACGCGTTTTCCAATGTTCTCCTAAAAGAAAGAGAAAAATAGGTAAACCCAACTTCAAATTAAAAACCCATGTACACAATATTATGATTATGGATGCTAACGACGAGCAACCCATAAAGGGGAAACGGTCAAGAAGAAAAAAACTAGTCAAAAAGTCGATTTTATTTCAATGTTTAAAAATAAATTCAAACAGTAAACTATAGTAGTACAATAGGCTGCAGAAGATCTTTAACACTGCCATTTCCATAGCTTCAGCATTTGAGAGTGTTGTCAGCGTCGGCGAAAGCATCGATGTGCTGGTTTGCTAACAATATTGGCACTATCTCGTGGAAGAGGGTTACAAAATCGTTCAAGTATTCCAAACGGGTTGAGAACATTTTGTTTTTCCGTGTATTTAGTGGTTGCGAGACAATATCTGCTATTCTCAACCAAAGAAACACAAAATTGTGTGCTATTGTTCAAAGTTTCCCACTTAAATGAACTTACTATAGTATTCAAATTGAATGCTAATGCACAGAACATCGCCGAGACTGAATTCAGATTCTCAGGTCTTGCTCAATTTTATATCATGCAATTGCCAGTAATTATGTGGCGCATGTGACTACAATTGTGTCACAGTGTGTCAGACATGCTAATCGACAGTGAAGATAACGAGAAAGAAACGGTTTCCAATATTGAGTAGATTCACGAAGGAGGAGATTGAGGATTTTGAATCACAGAACAACACCCAGAGCAATATTGTGTGTAAGAAAATTGATATCAACCAACTGGGACCATAAAAGCAACAAAAGATGTAACATTTTCGATTTTTGCTAATATGTGAATAAACAATTATAGTAAAATGTCAATTTTTAATTATTTTCCTACTGGTACCGTTGTACTCACTGTCTTATTAGATATACGAAGAAATGTTTCAGACAAAAATTGTAGGAAATTATGTCCTCTATAAAAATTATAATACCTGTTTTACCCGAGGTTTTACCTTAGTACGACCGGTAAGGAGATGTTGCGAAAAAATGGTTTGTCCGGCATGTTTTGAAGATGTGCCAAGATGAAAAACTTGGATTATTTATTATATCTACTTATCCAGACCAGGGCAAACCCACCCTGCTGCTGGATTATTATTGCACAATGCCTTTATTACAATGAAGGTACGTCAGCATTACACTACGTTCCTTTCAAAAAGCAATTGCCGCCATTCAAAAAGTTAAAATTCATCTCAGCAAGCGACGAATTAAATAAAGAACGAAGTTGAAGAAAACACAAAAGGTGAGTTAATAAAGACAACACAAATCCAATCCAATTCTGAAAAAGAAACAATCCCGAAACAAGTTCAATGTATTTCAGTGTAAAAAGTGTGGTAAAACCCAAATTCGTACTAGAGGCAAAATAAAAAGTAGCTCAACAATTCTACAAAATTAGTGATTGCATCATCATACTTGCTTTTCGGGAAATATAAAAAATTAGAGCTTCTAATTAAAAATAGGTAAATTAGATTAACAACAAAATAGACACAATCCAACTATAAATCATGTCTCCGCAGAAAAAGTCCTATATAAAGGATACTGTTAGATAATTATAACTCTTCAAGGTAACAATTCAATTAATTACATAGTGCGGTGGAAATATAGACGAGGTTACGTCACCAGCAACTTTCCGATCCAGTCTCGGGTAATTACCCAGTTAGTACGGCTAAAATTGATCTAACCATTCTTTAAAATATCTCAAAAACACAATGACCTATACAACTTAAAAAAGTTTGGTAATAGCAAGCACAAAAACTATTTGAAAAAAATGAGCAGAGGACTTTAAAATACAGTAACAAAGGTGAAAATGTAAAAAATGTTAACTGATATTTACATATTGCACGCGTCGATGCATACAAAACATGCCGGTAAAAGCAAAAGAATGTGTAAGTTTCCTGTATACACTTTCAACACAAACCACTACCGATCGATTTAAGCAAGCACAATACAAACAGTTCCCTAGATTATAAAACTCACGGCACGGCAACTTCCAAGTTTTAAACGGCTGCGATTCACGTGCAATTCGACCTGTAACTCTATAAGCCACTTTTTGCCAAACTAAGTTTTCGGTATTATCCGTTAAAACGCTTGGAATTTAAAAGCGGCAACTCGCAGCTCCTGCCCTCCAGCGGCGAATAGCTCAACTGCATGAAGGTTCCTACATTTATAGGCAACCCAATGAGCAGGTAAGCTAGTTTCGGCGATAAGCAAAACTCAACCTTGAGCGGCTTATTTGTTTAACATTTCCTAATCAAGGAACAGGATGTGCTCGAAATATAACCATAAACAGATAATTCTATAACAAAAACACGTCCCTAATTAAACATATGTGAATATGTGAAATGAGCTCACTATTTATAGCGCTGCTTATGCGATTACCATTGTCCCCCCTCCCGGATTATCAGAGCTGCAGTCGTGCTTGCCGGCTACCAGTAATCACAAGGACTAATTTGCGATGGTGTTGTGCGCGCTAGTCGCTTTCGGTGGAGCCAGAATGAAATCTTAATGGCAAATTCGTGCGATACCAAAAGTGATTCTAGTGAACCCAGTGAAAAGGATAGGCGCGTGCCGCCGCTGTACCCTGTGGTTCTAGGAAGTCCGGAAACTACCCTAGACATCGACTCCGGAAGCGCAACTTCCGATTCTGAAGAATGGACCCAGGAGGTGGCCATCCCGAACGGAAATGCTGCTCTTCCGAATGCCTCCACTATCAATGTGGAAAACTCCAGCGACGTTGTGATCGGGCCCTTGACACAGTTCCATGGACCCGTCACTATTTACCAGAACATCAGTTCGGACAGTTCCAGCTCCCCAGCCATCTCGGGGGTTGAATGCAAGTCGGATATTATCCTTAACAGTGCCGGTACGTATAGTTTCTTTCGTAACTTGTCGGGATAACCCATTTCGTCACTCTGCCAGAACGCAGAATTTCCAGATACGAGCGAGATACCTAATCATTAATTATGGATACCAGTTGCCTTGAGCGAAAACATACAGTGTTTACAAACTTTGCATTCTCGAAAATTAGCCAGTCGCTGAGATGTGCCGGAAACACGGGCAATTACCGTGTAGGTGTCTAAAATTGTATAGGTATCGCTTAGTCACCTCATAGTTAATGTTGGCCGGTTTGGAAATAGTTTCGCCTCATCTGGCGCACGCTGCGTACGTGTAAGTTCATCAAGACATGAAGTAAATGTTTTTAACTCGTAACTAAAGTGACATTACCTTAAAATGAAGCTGATACGGCGAGTGAACTCGCAACGGCGCGCTCGGAAGGGCGAATACGATCGCTCTATCCATAGAGGTAAATTATTGTTTTTAGCAAAAACTAACAAATTTTTATCAAAAATTCCGTCAAAATGTAGCTGAGGTATGAACGGTTAACAAATAGATAATAATCATTACTGGTCTGTTTCCATTTCCGGTTAAGACTGGATCAGTATGATTCGGGTTACTCTCTCATATAATGCTTACTATTCCAACATAAATATTAACTTTATTATCATTCTTTGCTCTAATAAATTTACTTGATGCATGTGTAGTAGGTATCTATAATTCCGATAGACAATGAAGCTGCAGTTTTATCTGTGCTTTAACAATTGCGCTTCTTCAGAAGGTCATACATAGTGATTTGCTCAACTCTCCCAAGGATCTACATCTTTTAGGGAGTTTATTTTGGTTTTTTCGGAAGTTAGTGCTGTCTGTAAATCAAAACATGTAAAATTACCTAGAAGCTAATCGAATGAGTCAATAGTTCCTTCATTGGAGTCATAATGCAAGATTGTACTATGTGATTTTGTGTTTATTACGTCACTAATAGTTTTGTTAGGGTGAAGAGTACTCAGAAATTACATGTTGCTTCCTTTCTGATACGTAAGTTTTTTAATTCCCAATATCTTGACCATTTTAGGTGATACCGATAAATGACTTGCTTTAGTTTACTGTAAATTTTTGATATTGTTAATCGAACGTATTACAGTTTAATAATTATAGTTACAAAACAGGAAAATTATAGTTATTACGCCAGATACTGTTTATTGATTTGCATTCTCTAAAGACACAGCTGAAAATGAGTTGAAATGTTCGACTCAGTCCGGCTCGTTTATAAAGTTGCCTGTAATGCGCTTATCTTCAGGTACCATCTTAAGACGGTTTAACCAAATAGTTCTACCCCAACTATATCACGAATGTCCATTGGGCTTTGATACGATTAGGACGAGTGCGATAGCCCAATGGACATGAAATAATTTTCAGTAAATCTAGCAACAAACTACGTGATTTCTATAGTAACAGAAAACTAAAATCGACTTTTTCTAATAAAAATCACATTTGTTTAAAATATTCACTTGAATACCTTCTAGGAAGATATATCCGTTGATATTTTTTTGATTGCCCAAGAAATGTCAAATTCTGGGTTTTCATTGGTCACTTTTTGACAGATGACAGGTGTCATATTGTCAGCCAAGTTTGTCGGTCGAATTATATTAATCCGTGGAAATACGAAACGCGCAGATATTATCAAAACGGATGAGGAGCGAAATATACTGCTACTGGGGTTAAGTAGGTTCAAACATCAACAATTTAATCAACAAATATTAGGTTAGGTTAGGTTGTTTACATGAAGTACCAACTTTAAACCGGTAGTTCAAAAATAACTTCTTTGGAACACTTTGGCTACTGTGTTATACCAATCTAACATACTAAATATACTGTAACTGACGTGCTTCTGCTTCTTCTTCTTAGAAAGTTGGTAATTTGTAGTTGTGTGAAACTAACCTGACAAAATGTCATGTATATAATTTTAAATTCAGTTATAATTTCTGATATTTGACAAGTATTTTTAGCTATAAGTGTCAATAAGCGTCAACAATTATATCATAATTTAATAGCTATTTATGTAACAAGTACATAATGTAGGACATTATTTGTCAAGTCTATTTTATGGCCAACAAAGTTTTGCGAGCGAGGTCACTAAAGAAGACCAGTCAATAAAGCCAGATTATGTACGAGTTGTATAGAAAGCTTAATGTTCGACTGCTAAAATCGAAATAAACAGAGTTTATAAATTTGACGTCTATTTTGTGACAGAAAAAAAGAATGTCTTGTCGGCTAGTGACCAGCATTTATTTTGCCATTGACAGCTGATGTAAAGGTACTTTATAGTACTACTAAAATTAAGTAAACTTTATTCTACAAGTACTATAAAGAGCTACTTTATTGCCGGAAAACTATGTCATAAACAGTACTTTATAATGCAGTCGTACATAAAATTATATACGTGGCGTTTTGTCAGGGTAATTTCATACAACTAAACATAATCTAATGGGGATACTTTTCCCAAGGATCATTAGAAATTGCGACATCTATACTTCGTCACAATTTCACGATTTAAGTCGTCAAGTTATGATTTTTGTCTCTTATTTCCCCAATCTCCTATTCCCCTGTTTACCCTAACCAAAACTTTAATAAATTGCACATTATGAAACAACTGTTCACACAAACAGATTTGGCGATAAACGAAAGAATACTTCATTTAGTACTTGGAATTCGTAAGAAAGCAATGACAATGGTACAAATTTAGATTTTCCTGATATAATATTGTTATTTTCCAAACGTCAGTAACATGTGACATATACTGCTTGATTGATGATGCTAAACTGTCACTCGATTGCCATGGCATCTAAACATCTATCTGCTCGTCAGCGGCAGATTCAGTTATTATCACCGCTAACGAGATAATAGTAATTTATTACATAAGACGATAAAGTTAAATTTTATCCACGAGTGAATCGTCGAGACGAAGTCGAGACGTTAATGATTCAAGAGTGGATAGAAATAACCTTATCGTCGTGTATAATACAATATTTTTTTCAATAGCAAGAACTTTAACAATTTCAAAAGAAAATAAGGACAGTCAATAACATTTCAAAATGTCAGTAGCTAGATTGAGTTGCTACGATAAGACGAAGCTGTCATATTTAATTTAAACAAAAATTAGAAAATTCAATTACTTTATCTATCCTTGATGTTAAAGTGCTACTTTATCTACCCTTGCTGTTAAAGTAAAACTTGACCTTATGTTTTGAGTTGATAAAAGCACACTTTAACATGTGCTATAGAAAAAAGTATTTTTTTTTCGGATTTGGTTCACAACGTTGTAAATAATGTGTTATAAACGTTTGAAGAAAAAATAATATATGTTATTCGGAGCAAAAGTATCTTTATGCGGCTCGGCTGTACTTATCTGCCGTATAAGTATAACTTTTGCTCCTAATAACATAATAGTATATTATTTTATTCAATTTTGATAGTTTAAAGTGACATTATTAACTCCATAACAACCTTCATAAACACTTTATGATTCACAAGGGAAATAAAAGCGTTTTAATTCACTAGAGAATTAAAAAAGTTTAATTCACTAGAGATTTAAAAACGTTTCAATGGAGAACAACATATTTTTATGTTTTCTACAAATATTTACATTCAATTATTCTTTCTCTTTGTAGTGTGTAATATATAATTATCTTAATTTGAATATTTTTAATGTCATTTATTTTCAATTTTGTGTATGGCTGTAAGCAGGTGACAAACGTCACTTTGACCTTTGGTACACAGTAAGTGTGGTGTTTTATATGATATTTGATCAGTGATTTAAGAGCAGCAGGCGCTGTAAATTTGAATATTTTTTAATTTTTTATTCAAAATTTCGTCAAAATTTAATAAAAACATATATACGTCACGTGAATTAAACATTTATTAACTCAAAGATTTGATCTCACTCGCACTGCGTGCTCGTGAGCCCAAAATCTTTTCGTGAATAAATATATGTTTAATTCACTTGGTCTATAATATTTATTATATTGCAGTAGCGCCTATTACCATACATTATACAACTGTTTTCAGTGACTAAGTGAAGTTTTATTCACAAGTGAGTTTTCATTATTTATACTAAGTACTGCATTGTTGGTAGTACTGTCAAATTATGTCAAATTCGTAATGTTCAGGTTAAGTTTTGCGTCGGTCTGTGTCAAATAACAAACAAAACCTAACCTACGAACCTCGAATTTGACATGACTGACAATACACTTCAGTACTGTCAAACGTATATCACAAGTCATAGGCGACGACTTAAATTTATTTCGCGACATATTCTGATTGCGCAAACTATTTAGGCACAAGAATTGCTACTGTAAGATAAAACGTCGTATATCATACGTGAGCGAAATACCATTATAATCTCGTGAGAAATTGTATCGCTCGTGCTGGGGCACTCGCGATTCAAAATTCTCACTCAGAGATAATGATGCATTTCTCTCACTTATAATATAATCTACTATTAATCAAACAGGTGAAACAAACACCTGTATTCATTTGATACGTGTTTAATGTAGGAGTTTTCATTAACATATAACTTAATTTTCGAATATGATTATGATTTTGAGTACATATTTGCAGCTTTTTTTATAAATCTTTTTTATTCACTTTTTCAGCGCTCTTGCGTTTTCCTAAGCGTCTCGAGTCTGGATTTCCCTTGTTCTCAACCCATTCTTTATGGACTGCTGTCAGACTATTCGAAAATAACGACAATAATTATGCAGTTTTATAGTACTCAGAAATGCGACTAGCTTTCCAAGAATTGCTATAGTCATTAGTGTATAGTCAGTTCTAGCGTAATTCCAACAAGTCCCAGTGCTTTCTCCACTTTCAAGTTTCCTAAGGCCATCGTCGCCCCCGCTAATTGAATCTCTCAGTTATTGTCATCTGTTTGTTCTAATTCTGAAGTTCCTGCATTGCCGCCTGGGCTGTGATGCTCCATTTTTTTTCTCAACTCTTCCCAATCTCTTTACAATATTATTTGCCTTCAATCTTCAGCGTTTGTTGAAGTGCTACATCTTTTTCACTACCTCAGAATTTATATCATTGGTCCACCACGGTGTCTATGTTATTTTGACGTTCTGCCTAGAAAGCCCACACACTTTTTGAGCAGCTGTAAATATTGTCCCTTTAAAAAGTACCTCGAAGTTCTTACACTAATGTATATTAGTTCTTTGCAATTATTGTCTTCATCATTCTTGTGTTTAATTTTATGTGTTGAAATGTGATCCGATTCAATTTCTGAGCCTCGTTTGTGTGTAACGCCTCCAACTGTCAGCCGTAGTGACTTTTTAATAGTTATACCAAAATAGTGAGGAAAATAATCATAAATACGCTGATTGACAGGACGTTGTTGTCGCAAGAAGCTGAGCCTCTATCTTCGATAGTCGAATGGTATACAAACAGACTATATCGTGCGTGTAACAAAGTTTCCAAAATGCAGAATTTATTATTGAAGCAAAAGTTCTTTGTTGTTTACTTATTGTCAAGGAGAACGCATTTTTTTTCGAATATGCGAAAGTGTATACAGTGAAATCTCCCATAAGCGGACACGCACGGTGCCAACGTTTTTGTCCGGTTATTAGAGGCGTCCGCTTAAGGGAAAAATCCATTTTTATGTTTAAAAAAGTCGTATTATGCAAAGGTATACCATACGCGCTAACAATACAGATAAGACTAATAAAATAATTGAAACAAAGTTATGTAATAGTTGTTACAAAATCTAACTGCTTATTATACTTTCCGCATATATTTCTAAATATTTTGACAGTTTGAATACTTTAAATATTAATAAAACTAATGACTTCGTCTTGATCCACTTATATTTTTAAAAAATTCCCGAACGTTTTCGGCTTATGCCATCTTCAGGGGACGTTCTACAAAATAATTGACAATTAAACAAACTTTATAACAAACTAAAAATGACTTACAATTAACAAACAAACAAAATCACAAATAAACAGCACAAACTCGCTACAATTGCCACGGTGGGTTGACTAGAACTGGCAAACAAATACAGCGGAACATGCGCGCCGATAAAAGAAATTGTAAAAAGCGAAAGGGACCCCATTAAAAATACTTAAGGGATCGGCAAACTTTTAAAATACTCCGATCCTGCAAATATTAATTGATCGTTTAAATTGACCTGTGACTTATTAGACAAAACGATTTCCAAACACTCAGCAATGTTGAGCTTCACTCCCTTATCGAAGCTCAACATTGCTGAGTGTTTGGAAATCGTTTTGTCTAATAAGTCACAGGTCAATTTAAACGATCAATTAATATTTGCAGGATCGGAGTATTTTAAAAGTTTGCCGATCCCTTAAGTATTTTTAATGGGGTCCCTTTCGCTTTTTACAATTTCTTTTATCGGCGCGCATGTTCCGCTGTATTTGTTTGCCAGTTCTAGTCAACCCACCGTGGCAATTGTAGCGAGTTTGTGCTGTTTATTTGTAATTTTGTTTGTTTGTTAATTGTAAGTAATTTTTAGTTTGTTATAAAGTTTGTTTAATTGTCAATTATTTTGTAGAACGTCCCCTGAAGATGGCATAAGCCGAAAACGTTCGGGAATTTTTTAAAAATATAAGTGGATCAAGACGAAATCATTAGTTTTATTAATATTTAAAATGGTCCACGACAACGATTTTCGTATTATTAATTTGAATACTTTAAAGTCGTTACTTTCTTAGGAAAGCATTTAAAATTATTCACTGTTAATGCTTCCGTGTAGGTCTTTATTACATTCTCACAAATTCTTAAGTCGCAATCGTTTTCTAATTCTGCCAACTGCATATCAACCGCAGCTGATTCACCTGAAATTTCGGTTACATCATCTTCCAGGATTATTTCTTTGTCAGTGTTTATAAATTCGTTAGGGTCGACGTCTTCGATTTCTAGGATATTACTATACAGTTCAACCATTGCTGATAAGGGTAAATCGTCCTCTGGTTCGAATTGATTACAGTGGCGTAACTTGATACCCGCAGGCTCCGCGGTCGCGGGACGGCCCTGGGCCTAATTTTCTTGTTCTGTCTTTCCATAAAAGCAAGCAGGAAACTTTTTGCCTATTTTATTTTTATCATAATGGGCTGCCCAGGCAAAAGGCAAAGTAGTTTTGAATTGCAGCCCTCTAAAATTGGGCGACATGGACTGTTTTGTAATATCGTGCATAGGGTAATGAAAGTATCGAATTTCCCGCGGCCATAATGCTGATTTGAGTTGACTTAATACCGCCGGTATTGCAAAAGAATTCGATAATTTAACATGATCATTAAATGTTGGATTTATGAATTGTTTTGACGCCATTAGCTGGGCCTGCATTTTGAAGTGTCCGTACAAGAGAGATTCACAGTCTAAAAATTGTCGAAAAATGGTGTCCGTGTCCGTTTAAGAGTGTCCGTTTATTAGAGAAAATTTTATTAGTAAAGTTAATGCAAGCAAGTTGGTTCCCAACAAAATGTCCGTCTAAGAGAGGTGTCCGCTTATTAGAGGTGTCCGGTAAGAGAGATTTCACTGTATTCGGATTAGTTATCATAATAACTACTGTTATACGAGGGGTTATCCAGATATTTCCGGAATCTCATAATAACAATATTTCCGCAACAGTAAATCATTTATTATTTTTCAACATAACAACCTCCAATGCTAATACACTTTTCGTTTAGTTTCTCTTTTCCATGACGCTGAAAATGGGCCTCTGCTGCTGAGATCACTTCGGGAATGTCCTCACACTTGTTTCCATGGAGGTCAGGCTTAAGGTTTGGAAATAAAAAATAGCCAGACGGACTTAAATCTGGACTATAGGGTGCATGTTTTAAAAGTTGGAATCCGGATTCTCGAATTGCATCCTTGGAAACTGCAACTTGATGAACAGCTGCATTATCCTGCAACTGAAGCACACCGGCAGCAAATTTTCCGCGTCGCTTCTCTTTGATAGCTGCACGTAACATCTTGATTAAGTTGGCGTAATAACAGCCAGTCATAGTGGTTTTGGTGGCAGGTGGTCGGTAAGCAAAATTCCCTTACAGTCGAAAAAACAATGTAGCCATAACCTTTTTTGATGCAGCTTGGCTTCGAAATTGTTTCGGAGGCTGAGAATCGGCATGTTTCCACTGCATGGACTCTTGTTTTGATTCAGGGTCCTAACATCGCAGCCACGTTTCATCACATGTCACTAGCCGTGAAAAGAAATTTTCTTTATCGTTATTTACGAGAGCCAGGTTCTCGAAAGCATTCGACCCGACGTTGTTTGTCGAACACAGAAAAGTTTCGCTGTGCCCATCTTGCAGAGACTTTGGAAAGCTTGAGATGGTCGTGGAGAATTCTGGAAGTAGACCCATAAGATAACCCAGTTGCCGCTCTTATTTCTCATATCTTCATTCGTCGATCATTCATCACCAGCTTTTCCACAGCTCGAACGCTTTCATCGCAAACGGCGCCGCGGCGTCTGGATGTCGCCCTGACCTGGCTTCTTCCCCGTTAGATTTCGCCGATTCAAAAGTAAACTTGCGTTTTTGAAAGAGCTTCACCACCATACACAGTAACAAGTCGTTGGCGGATTTGGTGTGGAATAACTCCTTCCAGCGTAAGAAATTCAACGGCGGCACGTTGCTTAAAACATATTTCATCCATATTTCTGACACCTCACAAACTCTAAACGTCAGCGTAAACAAAACAAATGAATACACACAAACAAAACCCAGTCCCTACGTGTAAAAAGCGCCAAAGAATATGGTAGAAATGGATTATTTGAATTTCGGTAACTACAAATATGAGATTCCGGAAATAGCTGGATAACCCCTCGTACTTGGTGACTATAAAAAAATACGCATTATTATTGGTTTAAATATCAACCTCTCTTCTGTGCTTTTAATTTCTCATGTGTATTTGTTCATATCCTTATGACAAAATGATCAACATTGTAGCTCGAAATATGTACACTGAGACCAGTGCTTCAATCACTGGCTCTTAATATCCTCTACATGAGATTTCCGATCTCAAGCTAATATCAAAAGACTATTGTAGATTTGAAAAGTAGCATTGTTGCATTTCCAATTTCTATATTTAACCTTCAATGAGTCATTTTTATACCTTCATTTTCGCTTGCTTAATAAGACACTATTTCGTATAATCTTTTAGCGTCTACAACCTTCATCCTCGAATATATGTATAACGCGCAGTGCCCCTTTTATTCCATTCGGTTGCTATTTGCACTTGTCAAAACCCTAATATCTGTAATTATGCAAATTCTACCTCTCCACATTTAGTTGAACTGAAGATTTGTAAGCGAAAATTCGACACAATTTCAGTTTCATACAAATTATAGAGCACTCAGTCTCTGATGATGATGTGGTTGAAAATTCATATAACAGTCATTAAATTGTAGTTATCAAAATACCAAAATCTGATGACACATCCATTACGTGTGTATTTACATACTTAGAACTTTATAATGTTATGTTCAAGGTAACTTAAAAATTGTTAATAATCAGATGTCGCTATGCTGTTCAATTGCTAACGAAAAGAAAAAATTTGCAAACTAAATGAATATAGTGGAGGAAAAAAGACAGGATCACACTTCTTACTATCTTTCCATTTTGTTTTTACAAAAAGGTCTGAAATCCCTACGGTGCGGAACTTACAGAGAAAATTTGGTATTATCTATCACTAATGTCAAGTAATGAAAGTAATTACTACTGCCAAAAACTAATGAATTCTAAAAATACGAGAACCTATCAATGCAAAGGGTGTGCACATGCAAGTCCTCCCCGTCCTATGAAAATATTATTGGGATTGTATTTTCTGTAGATAAGACTAGATAGAACTTAATCAGAACTTGCATAAAAAAAGTATTTTGGAATATATTTCAAAAAATTATATAAAATGTAGTAGAGAAAAGACTTGATACTGCAAAGGTTAATGGTAACCCCTGCTCTTGACATTGAAAATTGAAGGAACTTCTTGTTTGCATAATATAGCATCGACATGTTTTTGGGTTGCCTAACAAAATATGCAAGAATAGCTCATTCGAAGTAAAAATAGAAAAACATCTTTGAACTAACAAACCAGAAATTTATGTCCATTAGAACTGTGAGATCATAAAACAGCGTAATTTTTAAGAAATATCACTTTTAATAAGTACGCAATAAGACAACACTGCATCACTTGTAGTAAAGAAACATGAAGATTTTGCTGTGTTTTGTGTATTGTTTGATAAAAATTGATCAATTATTAATTATTACTACTTTAAACAATGTCTCTACGTCAATTAGACTTTATTACAAGTTATGTATTATTACGTTATCGCGTACTTATTAACAATGATGTATGTATGTATGTATGTATTATCGGTAACCTCACTTTACCTTGCGGTGAAGAGGCTGGTGATTTATACGCTTTAGCATCGACTTAAAAATTACATGTGGCTACTCACTATTTTTAAAACAATAGTTCATTCGATTCTTCTTCTTCTTAAAGTGTCTTATGCTTTATTTACATGGTTTTACGTTGTACTAACTTATATTACAACTAGCAGTCCAGTGAGACAAATGTCTCATTTAACGCGCCTTAAAACCTCGATCGGTTAGGCAACCACCCAGACCTGGAAGGTGTCAAAGTGGTTGCCTAACCGATCGAGGATTTAAGGCGCAGAGGGTCGCAGCTACGTTTGGCGGCCGAACCAGTTTCTATTTAATACGCGTTCTATTTGAAAAACGGTCTTTTTGTGATTTCTCGAAAACCGGAAGTGTCACGTGACTGAAATTCGGTTCCTAACCTGACATGACCATTCCAAACATATAACTTTAATAACTTTTTTCTCTATCTCTTACGGTTTGGCTGCTGAAACAGCGTCCCGGACAAAACAGCGTCCCGGACAAAACAGCGTCCCGGACAAAACAGCGTCCCAGACAGACACGTCTATTAGATAAAGGATAATACTTAGAATAAGTAGAGCCAGTAGAGCCCTAAACCTCAATTGGGTGGTCTTGGTACTGCTACTTCATGGAAGGTGGCGCTGATGGGAAATGTAAATATTGCAGCACGTTGACGATTGCAACCCTTGAATGGGGTGGAAACATCCTGGGATAGATTCGGCGGCATCGTGGTGATATCCCGTTGCCTTCCACGACTATTTTCAGGCACGAAAAAGCTAAAGTACGTGACCCCAGCGAGATTCGAACCTTGCCACCTAGAGGAACGTGGATCAGTATCCCAGCAAGCTAAGCAACTGAGCCACGCTACCCCTTCATTCGATTACTATCCATAATACAAACTAAATTTTGCCATGAAAAGGTTAAAAAAAATTCGTATAAACTAGTTTCTTTAAGTGATTCACTTCAAATGAACAGCGGTGTATTATACTCTCTCAACTCCTTCTTCTCTTCTTTAACACTTTAACTCTTTGTTAGTAATGACAACCACAATTTCTATTTTTAACATCTCTGCAGCCTGTTTCAATTTCCCCTGCATGTTAAAAAGATCGTACTTGGCAGTCCTTCTATTTTGCTTCAGTTACCAATTTTTTGCTAGTCGAATTCGAGCTCTAATCTCTGTACAGCTTTTTGTTTACTTTCGGCCTTGTCTTTGATGTATTCGCTCCAGAATCTCTTCGTCGCCAATTATTGTTTCTTCTTTCTGATTTTGTCACTCAGCTTTTTACTTTCCCATACCCATAGGTATAGGGAAGTCTTGGAATCATGAAAATTTTGGAAATCGAGATTTTCACAGAAATATCCGTTTTGGGCCTCCAGGAACCCAAAAAAGTGGTTTTTAGAAAATGTCTGTCTGCGTGTGGGTGGGTGACGCTCCTACAGCCGAAAGTATTGCTCCGATTTTGATGCGCTTTGGAATGCTGGGGTGTATCGATAATTCATCGACAAAATAAGCTTTTCAAAAAAATCCGAAACCGGAAGCGGAAGTTACGCATGTTTTTTTGGTATCACTGTTTTCGTGATTAAAATTTTGAAAATTTCGTTATCGCGGATAACGATAGAGGGTCATAAGACAAATCTGCTAGTTTTTTGCCGAACTCGCTAGGTTTAAAATGAAGGGCGCTATGATTTTTTGAAAATTTTGAGTTTAACGCCCTATTACTCAAAAACGGATGAATCGATTCAATTGATTTTTTTTCTGAATAGTATATGAAAGCTAACATGAGGTGATATAAAAAGTGTTTTGAAAAATATTAAGGGGCCTAAATTACAAATTTTCAAAATTTTGGAAATTTTCTAAAAATCATTTCTCAAAAACTGCCCACAGGAATTTGTTTAAACTTCATACACTGATAGACCCCGAAAAGGGCTATCGATCTGTTTTTTAAAGAATCTCATGAATTATCTGTGGCGCCCTCTACGAAGCTTTGAAGTTTGAAAATTTAAACCCCTTTAATTAATAAACAAAACAAGATAGGTAGCTGGGGTTTTCACTGAATTGCTCAGTGCATAATGAAATATGCATATGAATATGCAAAAAAATATTACACTCGTGGATATATGTAAGCGCACCGGCCCCCTCCCCCGTCTATTTTTGAAAAATAATTTTTTTATTCTAACGGTTGTTATATTTTTGCGTCAAAGAATCTTTTTCCGCGAAAATAAAAAATCGATTTTGTATGCCCTAGAAAATATAATCTCCAGGTACTTAGAAAATTTCACCTCGGTGCTACAGCCGTTTTGAGGAAAATAATACATAAATAAACTAGCACAGTGGCGGCTTGTCCACTTGGCGCCATCTACAGAAGCTCGGTGGTCACGTTTTGAACTACACATTCTTTTATATTTACCCGCAATTTACGTGAAAGTGTAAACGCTTATCACGGTGAAGACGTGAGTCATCGAGTTGAAATTTTGATATGTTGGAAAGACTGTTGAATAAAGACGATATGAACAGTTTCCAGTATGGGAAAGTCCAGGGAGGTAGTCACGTCCACTTTTTTTTATTACTTTACACACTTTGAGTGATATACGAAAGAACCGCTCTGAGTTTCGTTCTTTATACTTCTTTCTCGTTCAGTCCTACTTGTACTAAAATTTTATATGGGATATCATATTATGCTCTCTTGGTATTGTTTGTCCAAGATCTGATTTTTAAACCGACACCTTTTGTAAAAATTTAAAAATAGATACGTACACGTACACACTCATAATTACTCCAAAAATAAATCCCTATTTTTAAAACTACGAGATACGCAAACAGGTAGTGAACCATGACATACTGTTTAACACGCCGCCTCTAACTGCATGTTAAGAGCTTGAAACTTTCAGTTTGATCCAGGTATGTACAAATCAATTTGCTAGATTTATTTCTTTTACCTGTAAAACGGAAATGTCTATCGCTCAGCGAAGTCTGACTTCGTTATAGACAGTGTTTTGACTAGAAACCTGACGTCGATGCTTCTGTTTCAATAAACAAAGCCTTGATTCATTTCAACGTTTTGCGCTATTTTTACGATTTTGCTTTTGTAAATGTCTAGAAAACGAATTTATATTGCTTGTCTAAATTAACACCTGGAATCGTTCACAGCACTTGGTTTTGTATTATATTCGTGAGAGGGCTATCGCGAATTTTGAATCTGTTGGTTATTACATACAAAGCACTAGCAGGTCAGAAGTTTAATAAACGTATAAAACGTGTAGAAGTTCTTTCTCTATACACTGTATTGTTACAGATATTACCATGCAACATTAAATATCATCGTGTTACATTTACAGTAAATTTGTTGCTTTATCTACAAATGTGTATTCTAGAAGTGCAATGTTCGTCCTAAGATCAAAAGGTTCTGCGATAACGTGGCACAGTGAATAATGAGCTTTATAATTATTTAGTACTCGACATAAAATAGATTCTAACAAAATGGACTGTACTAGGAAACGCTATACGCTGGCTGGTATTAATATACTACCCCTCCCCTCTCCAAACAGATAAATATATCAAAATACTTCTAGACTAAATAACTATTCAAAGGGGCAGAGCTTCATTTCAGTGGTTATGGTGAAAACGATTATCAAAAGCAACGGAATATAGTTGCCGCAGTGAGAAATGATTAATTAGTTAGTATACTGGCCTGGTAGCAACTATCTGCCCGCTTAGCAGCAAGTCCGGTATGTACGCTTTTATGGCCTAGGCCGGAAGCACTTAGCAACACCTGTGATTCGTGTTATAGGTTTGGCAGTACTGGAGTGTATTGTTGCTGGCACTGACAGTCAATATCAAATTTGAGGTTAGATTTTTTGTTAGTCGGACACAAACTGACGCAAAACCTAACCTCGAATTTGTCACAGACAATGTCACCACTAACCCACTTCAGTACTGCCAAACGTACAACAAGAGTCACAGCATTTTTAAAGCATATAGCTTGAGATAATTCATTAATAAAATTAAAATGGTATTCGCCGTTATATAAATGCTTAGCTACCTGCCTAATGGCGTAAATAACTATTATCACACAAGGAAACTTATTGGATTGTGCCCCTTTCATAGAAAATATTCGTGGTGAGCTCAATTAGTTAAGTAATTTAAGCTTTATCCTTTACAACGGCTTCTCTTTCGCAAATCTATATTAATGTTTTAAAAATTTCCGATAACTTCTAAGCGCCAGTATTGAATTAAACTTAGCTACCCTATTTTTAACTATTTTCCGTATTCTTTTTATTGGGCTCAAGTCAGGGCATTATACTAAAGCCACAAGATCAGGTAATTCACGTTAAAGAATTAGTTTGTATACACTTACCTAACAACGTCTTCAATAATAGAATAGTATGGACAACCCATTATACAGAATATGCCTAACTCAACACACTTGTCACGATAAAGCAACAAGAAAATGCAAATGTACTCATCGAAATCGCTTATCATATGTGTCAAACACAGAATGTAAGATTAAAATTTCCTGCATCAGGTTACCTTATAATATTCTAGGCCTCTGCAACGCAGCCCTCGGACTGGATGGCGTCATCCATCATGAACAGCGCGTGTAGAAACATGTACAAATTTCTCACGAAAAATGGGGGATTCACCTAGTTTTTAGCTCTGATACCGCTCCTTGGATGCCTTACAGTTCGCGTACTTGCTCTGGACATGATTAAAAGAACACTTACTCAAGTGTAATCTCTAGCTTGTGGTACACACAAATTTACTGCGAGGCTTCGAGCCGCTTCTTATTTAGTTCGCCGTATGACAATTTGACACTGTAAGTAGCGTGCACAAGTGTGACTTTAAAGTAAGCCTGGCCTGGCTACTGTCTCAGTTGAAGCTCCTCGTGAACACCTCTGACTGTTGATTTATCGCCTTACACTGAATTTTATCGCCTTACACTGAATAGGCCTGTATTCGTGCACATTTAGCTATGGCAAATTACAGTGACTATATCTAATTAACAATAAAAAAGCATATAAACACTAACTGGCTATATGAATAAATATATAAATAAATATATAAATAAATATGAAAATAAACAATACTGGCGAGGAAGACCAGCTATTCGTTTCATACATAAGCAGACGCAATGCTACATGTTTGATATCTCTTTGAACATTTCTTATTGTGATAGTTTACCGAAAACATATTAGATTGCTTTTCTAAAGTTGGAAGGAGTAATTACGTTATTGTCTAATCTTATGCCTTTAGTTGCAGTTAGAAGTATTAAATTTCCATTACAATCCGAAACCCGTCATTTCATTTCTGTTTCATTTTCTTTGGAAAATAGTGCTAGCACATAAATACAAGAGTTAACACAGGCTAATAGTTTCACACAATAAAATGCCAGATGTGTCCAGATATATTCATCTATGGCATGTAAGTGGTACAACAATTCCCTTTTGAATATGCGGAGGTACATTAATAAATTTGTGACTGAGTATGTAAAGAATCACAGGTTTTCTGAAGAAATTATTTATTACTCAACATTCTCCGCTTAAGTTAAATAGTAGTCATAGCCGTAGCCAGAAAGAAATGAATCCAAAATGTAGAGAGATGATTTAATCCATGAGTGGAATCATAATAGTTTTTCTAAACTAAATTTCTGCATACTATGTAGGTATTCTAGTTTTCTCTATGCTCTTGTCGCGAGGCTCCTCGTGGAATTTCTATTTATTTATTTGAAAAGCATTAGAAATTTTGAATTGATATTTTCAGGAATGCCTTCAAGAGTATTATAATTAAATTGTCATGTTGTAAATCTATTGCTAAGTACCAATGCTAAGCAACATAGGTTTATGATGAAACCGATGACAATAAGAAACTAAGTTCGTTTTGGTGAAGTTTTAGAATCCACATCAGAACTTTGTTTTGAAAAAAAAATCCTTAAATCTTATCAACCCAACGAGTCTCACACGTTGCCGCAAGGTTTTTCCATTGGTTTCAGGACACTATTAGGCACTTTGCACGCTTTGTCAAGGACATAAATTCCAACAGATTTGGCAAAAATTACCAAGAGCATTACCCCCGACGGAACAAAGCTGCAGCTTTTTAGCATGACGTCAACATAGAAGGGCTGAATTGGCCACGAATTATATCTAATGTCTTATCTCGAGCTCGATAAATTCAATCATTGGTCAATTCCGCCTTCCTGTGCTGACGTCACGCCGGAGAACTACAACCTTGTTCTGTCGGAGGTGATGCCAAGAGCCAAATTTGGGAAATGTGATCTGTCATGCACGAATTACTGCCTGCACACTATTAAAACAACCTTTCATCGAGAAGGCGCCGACATATCCTTGCACTATTAAGTACTCACAATTTACCCTTCTTTTTCTTTCTTTCTTTTTCAGCCCTCATTCGCCCATTGTTGGACAAAGGCCTCCGCATATCTCTTCCAGGCGTCTCTATCCTGCGTTCTGTTTCTCCAATTTAACCCTGCCGTTTTCTTTATGTCATCGGCCCATCGCAGCTGTGGTCTTTCTCTCGAACGCTTTGCTGTCCATGGCCCCCAGGTCTGGATTTTTTTATTCCAGCGGTTGTCGCTTTACCTCATCGTGTGTCCACAGAATCTCAATTTAAGTGAGGCGACATGCTCGATGGCATCTATGACTTGAGTTCTCTGACGCACCCATTCGTTCCTTTGTCGATCGCTCAGCTTTACATACAACATTTGACGTTCCATGCTTCTCTGTGTCTTAGCAATTTTGTCCATATTTGCCTTAGTAAGCGTCCATGTCTGGGCGCCATAAGTGAGGACAGGGAGTACGCATTGGTCAAATACTCTTTTCCGTAAGTTGAATGGTATTTTCTGGTTTTTCAAGATCGTTGAAGTTCTTCCAAAAGCTGCCCATCCTAGACGTGTTCTTCTACATATCTCCGCTGTTTGGTTTTCTTTATTGATTAATAATTTCTGCTCCAGATATATATATATTCGTTGACCCTTTCTAAGTTCTTATTCCCTACTGAAATTATGTCCGGTTCATCCATATTGGTCATAATCTTTGTCTTCGATGTATTCACGATGAGACCTATTTTTTCTGATTCGATTGTAAGATCGTTGTACATTTCTGTTACGTCTTCTAAATTATCCGAGATTAGTACGATGCCATCTGCGAAACGTAGGTGGTTAACCTTTTCTCCATTTATTGTAATACCCTTTTGTTCCCAATTTGTTTTCTTGAATACATCCTTTAAAGCTGTTATAAAGAGTTTCGGACTTATAGTATCACCCTGCCTTACTCCACGTTTTTATTTACCTGTATAAAATTGTAAGCGAGAGTCTTGGGATGGAGTTAAACAGCTGGACATGACCTTAGTATTACCTTAAACCAAGGTTTCCAATCACCATTGGTACAGATTTTTTGCTTTACTTGAAAAATACATGAGCGATTGGTTCTTGATTGGCATAATATTCATTTTCTTAACAACAAAGGATGCTAAAATAATTAACTTCAGTATAAACCATTAATATGTGCTGATTGTTTATTTATAAAATTATTTAGAAGATATTATGAATAACAACATTCCTTTTAGGGGAAAATTAGTTGTCATAAATAGGTGAATATTTTCGGCAGATTTTACCTTTGCATGTTACCAGATAATAATCAATCGTTCAGAATTGCATCAAATTCTCGCTTCTATTATTAACATGAACAATATTTAAATTAACTAAAAACATGTTTGTAGAAGTAGAGAAAGTACTATTTGCTGGCTTTTTATTAAAAATTGGGTCTGTCGAATATCATTCCGGAAGCGGCGATGTAGTTAGTATTCTTAGTCGTATCAGTTGTGAAGTATTGGCAATACACCTGCTAGTAAATATTAAAATTGTTACTATAGTTGTGTATTTCAATAACCTTCTCTTCTTCACTGAAACTATATTTACTATATTGTTTTGACGTGCTTGATACAATAAACGATTTTATCAACTAGTCTTAATCTTCTATAAATAATTTTGGGAAACGTTGCACTACAACATGCTTACACATCAGCGGCATGAGCTCCTCGCTTGTTTGTGTAAGAGCCATATGGGAACGTCGCCGAGTTTCCGCAATTCGCTTTTGCAGGCCACATTCTTAACTTATCTCTCAGCATATTAAATACCTCAATGGCTGATAGGATATTCTTAAGCGTTTTATTTACATATGCAATTTATCTGCTGCCGAAAATGACTTTACGAGCAAGTGAGGTCAGCAGATAATGCACGAAATTCTTTTTGATGCTAACAGATGCAAACACTAGATAACCTCTTCTTCTGGACAACAATTTAGCTCTCAAAGCCATCTTGCATCTATATCCAAAAAGATTCACTAGCTTTGCCCTAACTTGTTTACTTAGTTGACATATTTCTTGTTTATGTACTTTACTATTTTCACAGCTTCGTTCAGTACAGCCTTTGAAGTATGACCAATTTTTCTCATAATCAGCACGTCGCCATAGCTTTCACTAACGGGGTTTTCATAGAAGCAATGTTTTTATATCAAACTAACAAAATTTAAGTACTTAATATGTTAACTGTGTGTTGGTCCGTATTTCCTCAAACTCTCTATTGACATAAAAAATTAATGCCAATAATTGTACCTTCCGTCTAATAGCTGCCGACTCATCCACATTTGTTCTCTGAGGCACAAGCAGTTTTATCAATTTATACCGACGTACCATGTACCTTCCTGCTAATTTTATTATGGGGTAATAGAATCTGTAAAACTTCTTTTCTGTTTCACTTCTACACATTGTCTTTATTGTAGCACAGCAATGAGTAAAAATAAGGGTCTTTGTGTCTCTATTAGGCTTCATAGTTTGGGCTGTTTGCGCTCTGTTGAATTTTATGGGAAAATTCGCACAATACACTTTTGGAACCGCCGCACGGACGCTGCCCGTTAATGCTGGCGTGCGACTGACTTATTATTTGATAAATCTGCATGGGCTAAAACTCCCCGCAACCCGCGCACAGAGTGTGTTTCTTGCTGTACTCTCGAAAACCAAAATATTCCATTCACTTCCAGCGCAGGACCGGCTTTGCGAACATATGCGTAGATAAAATGCAATATGTTTAAGTTTAACATAAGAAAATGCATATAAAAATAAACGCTGGCTTGTACTTTGACTACGAAAACAACCTTTACCGACGAGGAATGTAGAATTCCCGTTTAAAGTCTATATTTTTGAGAGTTCACTAAAAATTTCTCTGTATTATTTATTGAGAATATATTTGGTGGCTTTTTTAAAGCCGTCAGAGATGACTACATCAATTATCACGTGCATGACTACCAATTCTTCTGCATTTAGTAAAAGGGGGAAGTATTAAATGTCATTAACATTACACTCTAAAGTTTTGCATTTTATTTCTGTTTTATTTTTCTTGGAAAATAGTGCTAGCAATATATACAACTAGTTATTGACTAATGCTTTAACATAAGAAAATAACAAGATATGTCCATGCATATCCATCTATGGCATATAAACAACCATGCACTTTTAATTTGAATGTACGATAGTACATTAGTAAATTTGCAGCTGAAGATGGAGAGAACACAGGCTGCCAAAAGAAAATATTTATTATTGAAGATTTCCTTCTTAACTTAAATAAGTACTACGGTATTTCAGGGTGTCCAAAACCCCACTGGTCACGATTGTTTTAGCTAAAAACTCTTCGTGAGCTATTAGATTCCGATTTTGAACTTTTTGATATTTTGGAGGTAAGTAATAATGAAACGGAGCCAGGAGCATTAATGTTGACAAAATTTCAAACTAAAAATTATGACATTCGTGCATTCTTGATTTATGAGCCTTTCAATACTGTATCTCCTTTTTAAATATATTTTCGTTATACTCTTATGATATTCTTTATTTATAGTTGTTCCTCCCTTATTCAACTCTGTCACCGTAGGCTAGTTCTTTCACTCTTTGAAAAATATCGAAAAAAATTGAGTATTAACGAAGAATTATGTCAAACAGTTCATAAAGAATCTTATGAAAAATTACAGCCAATAAATATAGATTGACCGAGAAAGTATTTTACATTAAAGCACAAGAAATTGGAAATATCGATCAACTTTGAGTAATTGCGATGTTCGAAAAATTAAGATTGGAGTTAAAAGTGCCTAATTTTATACGGTTGCATTTACATATTTGAAATCTGAAACTCGTTGGCCGATGTCAGTAGTCACTTTCATTATTTGATATATCAGAGTCGTTTTCAACGTGTTTCATTGATAATTTTTTTCGTAGAGATTTCAACCAATCAGAAGGCTGGATTTAGTTAAGTTATCTTGTATAACTTCGATTATACAAAATCGATTATACTATAGTAACTTCACTAGGCAACGCAATACATAACTTTTGTCAACTTGATGTTGTTTTCATGGAGATGACTTTCAGCTAGGTTAATACAAACAAATCGAGCTGCCAATAAAATATTTATTTGTTCCTAATGTTAAAATTTACTCAAAAAATAATCAAATCGAATACAATGCGTACTTCGAACAGGTTATACGTCTCAAACTTCCTGCACAACAACAAATCGTGACAGTTTGACAGAATAATCCTCCCGCTGACGCGGTCGGACTATTTAACCTGTCAAACTGACACTCTTTTATTATTGTGCAACAAGTTATCGACATATAACCAGATAATATCGAAGTACTTATCGTATTACTTCTGATAATAGTCTGTAGCACCCCTATTAACTTTCCTCTAATTGATTTCCAGTGGTGTTTAGTAGTATGATTAATCCAACAGTTATAATGAAATAGTAATGATGATGATTATACCATTCATAATGCACAAAACCATATTCAGGCCACGTATTAATAAGTGAATACACCGTGGTGTTATCGTTTTGGTGTTTTCAATTTTGAACTGTCAGCTGTCAATGTCATGCTATTTCCAACAAGATTGTTAGGATACGCATTAAATACATTTTTAGTGTGATTCCCTTATTGATATTCATGGTATAATCTAATCGAATACTCACTCGACGACTAAGAATTATCAAATACTTTTGCTTACAAACTCAACCGGTTGCTTTGAAAAAACACCACTCGCCTTCGGCTCGTGTTGTTTCTAAGCAACCCGTTTCGTGAGAAAGCAAAAGTATTTTTAATAATTCACAGTCGTCCCGTGGTATTATTACTGATTATTCAACACTATAATGAACGAACCAATGAAAATTGTTCAATTTGTCAGAAACGGCCAATCAAAATTGACTGTCTTTGAAAACACCTAATGTCGCAGTGTTTTCACCTGAGCCCGATTGGTTTCAATGATTTCAATTTAGTGAGCAGCCTTTGACTGACATTTCACCAAAACGTCAAAGTGCAGTTTGCAAATCAGCGTCGTTCTAAAACCTCATAATAAACGTGTTGAAAGCTCCAGTATTGAATTAATAGTGGAAAACGTTAAAAATGTATGCTGTCGAACACAGTAAAAGTCATATACCCATATTGTTGAATCATCTTTCCAAATACCACTCAAGGTAAAATTTTTTAAGAGAATAGTTTTGTTAGCATGCAAGTTATTGCAAATTTTTCTCAACAAAAACTGCTCAATTTTTAACGCAGTTTTGGTTTCGCGAAATTTAAACACAATAATTTGCATGTGAACGAAAAAATTCTCAAAAAATAATATATGTGCCTACGAAGGTTCATTTTTTATATGATCGAATCCTCCCTTGCTATTTTTAGCTTTAATTCCTTTTCTTGGAAAACAACTTACATAATAGAGAAAAACGAATGGAATAGTTATATAAAATGAACAACTAGATTTACAAAATGTTCTGTCGAAACGAAGCTAATAGGAAGTTTCTTTTTTTCTTAAGCGTAATTACTTGAAATTTTGGTGATTTGTACAGACCCTTAAGGGGATTTAAGCTACCTATTTGGATTATTTCCGTCTTGGACTACCCGCCTACTATGATTGATTACTCTAGCGATTAATTTAAGCTGAATTAGATTTTTCTTTAAATTAACATTTCCAAAACCCTCCGATTTTGTCGTAACGGAATTTTTAGACTCAATAATGATCGCAATATGATCGAAACAAAATGACAAAATGACAAAATCAATTGTTAAAAATTCTTGAAGTAAAAACAGAAATACTCTGGAATTTGTTTTTTTACTCCACAAAGATTTAAATTTTTGATTTTGTCATTTTGTTTACTAAATTGTGATTATTATTGCTTCTAAAAAAATTGTTGCAACAAAAATTCGTATCTGGGGTTTTTGAGGATTCTTAAAAGGATTATGAATACAAATTCAGCCTATTTTGATTGTTACGGTAGGTTTCGGAAAATGTTTATTTTTAATGCAACTGGTCTCTTAAAGGGATTGTGCAAACCTCAAAAATTCCAAATCATTATACGTAAGAATATAGAAGGTATTTAGGTGTATTCATTTCAAGTGAAACACACTGTACATGGATCTAATAATAATAAGTTTAGTAATAACTTCAAATAACAGCTTAACATGTCCCTCAATAGTTTTATCATGAATCAATTGTCATAAATAATAAAATTATTTTTGTAAGGCCGTATTTATCTAAATTTGCTGAAACAATTTTTTTAAATGTTGCTACCTTTTTTCTATGGTACTTTAATTTAAGATTCTTAAAAATTAGTGTCATAAACTCCTCACTCTTTACGTACGAATCAGAATAAAGTTTAGCAGTCATGAAAATTTTCGAGCCCCTCAATATTTTTGCGGAAATACCGGTTTTCGTGTCTGTTGATTCAGAAAAAATATGTTTTTGAAGTGATCTCCGTCTATCAGTATGTGAGCCTCTCAGTCTGCGTGTGTCCTCTTTACAGCCTTAGTAGTTTAATTAATCGGCGTAAACAATCTATATCTACGTTTCTATTATTATAAATCCCAGTGATTTTTGGCTAAAATAAACCAACCACAAATAGTATTTTACTCTTACAGCCAGTCTTATAAAGGCCACTAACTTTAATTCGTTAAAGCAAACAAAAGCGCATCAAAACGTTAGTTCCTATGATATATTATTCATTAATAAACAAATTTTGAAGCGCTTTTATTTATTTTAACAGCCAATTATAGTTAACGTCAGATTAGTGGCCTTTATAAGACTGGCTGTTATGCTTTTTTCCATTTTCCTTGAAATTTTTACAATTGCTTGATAAAATACAATTCTTTAGAACAAGATCATATAATATGCAATTATCTACACCTTTTGTTTAACGTTATTTGTAAGAAATATAGTTTTTCAAAAAATCTCAAAATTAGATTTTTACAAAAATTTATTCAAAATCTAAAAGTGAATAACGGTAATAGAAAATTATAAAACAACGTTATATATTAATTAGTTGTCTATAGCTTTTGTCATATTTTTAGGAATCATCGTTGACTGATTAAAAGGACATCAGACACTATTTTCTTTCTGCATCTAACCGTCTTTTAACGTAGAGTCGAGGTAAGGTTGACCACGATTCAATGTAAGCTATCTTCTTTTTCATTTATAGCTCGATTTATAGGAAACCACTGCTTTTTATAGATGTCCTGATGTAGAATTACATTATTACTACATCATAATACTATATCTAAATGCATTTTTAAATACAGACGAGATTTTCTTGTTTTTTAGAAGATGAGCGCTGTTTTACCTTTTACCTCTGTTTTTTCTCTCTTAATCTTCAACCTGAACAAAAACTTGTTCGTAAAGGTAAAATAATATCTAAAACTTCAGTAATATAGGTAGTAATGAGAAGAGTTATGCAATATATTCAAAGAAAGGACATTTGTAGTGTCCATGCCAAATGCATTCAAACATGTTTCGGAACCTTGGTTGAAATCGCTAATTGTAACTAATCATAATATTTTTATATTCTTTCAAATGATTTGGTACTTGACGGAAACCCCTGACTGTGAATTTTTACTCTTATAAACTTAGGTATACTCGCAACTTCTCTACGTATAATTAGTTGTTAGAACTCTAAATCGCCCATAGCGGGCTCCAACGGCCTCAACTGCGGAGACCGCTTGCACAGAAAAACTCCGCTTGGCTATAAGGTCAACTGCCACGAGAAAAGAAGAAACTCTACCGAAAATAAAGGGGTCTCCCCACGCTCGGGCAGAACGCTAATGCGCTCCGTAAAATGTACAACTGCACGAGCACATGGTCAACTGTCTCGATAACCGACAGGAGTGTGTGGCAAGTATGTTCGCGCTCTCTCTCTCTTCCACTCAAACAACCGATTTATTCTAACGCCGCTTTCCGGCAGCAACTTCTGAGCAAAGTAACGGTCCGCCGTAGGATCAAAAATAGACTATATTGCCGCACGGGGAAGCGATTGCAAGCAGACATAGGATTTGAAATGCGCTCTACAAGAGCGAGCGGTCTCAATTCGTAAAGAAAACGCGGGATTTTCATCTGTCCTTTACAAGCGTTGGAGTAGCATAATAATATTTTTTCCAAAGCGGGAAATTTCTTTCTGAACATGTTTGTGAACCGTATCGGATATGTTAATATTGATTTTCTTTTCTCTCCCTTGTAATTACGTACCATTGCTCGTTGACGTTTATAACTAAGTATTAAAATGTCCTTAAAATGTATCCAATGTTAGAAAAAGTAGAAATGATAATAGTTATTTACATAACCATTACATAGTGTAGGACTTTTTGGATGAGTTTATTTTATGTACGAGCGAGCTTTGCGAGCGAGGTCAATAAAGAGAACTCCTAAGGTCTTGCATTTCAGGATGTTCTACTTTTTTGTAGTGCTAAATAGAACTCCTTTCAGGTTGATATACTGTAGGTATATAAAATACTTAGTTGTAACCGGAAAAGGTGTTTTAAACTTTCCTTTTACTCATAAATGGCCAAGCCTTTTTTCTATAAAATATTAATTTAATTTTTGAGTGTTCTCTTATTTTAAAGATGAATAACTTGGGTTCTATACAACGCAACCCTGACAAGAAAATGACTAAGTTACAGCTAAAGGAATATGTAGATTGAAAGGTATGATTATTATTTCTCAGCCTATCCTATATTTTATTTTCGATAAATACAGTTTGGCCCTCATATTCTTCAAATGAAAAACTAAGAAACGTTTATTTTGCAATGTAATATTTCTATGTATGTGTGTATGGTTGTATTGTCGGTAACCTCATTTTACCTTGCGGTGTATAGTCTGGTGCTTTATGTGCTTGCGTCTGGCGGTACGATGCTCAACTTGCCCCGGATTCGGGTTACAAAGTTAGAGCGCGCCTTTTGTGCTTCCGCAGCAACCATTGTGTGAGGTGCGTGTCACGGTGGTATGCTGACCTTGTTACTCTATCTCTTAGGTATGTTTCAATATTATTATTTTTTAATTTAAAAAGTTCATTCATTCATTCATGATCTATAGCCTCTTTTACATTTCGGTGTCGAGGACCATTCATACCTCGCGGGAAGTGCATTAAATTACTATTCTTAATTCTTGATAAAGCGGTCATGCACGTAGTGCAGTCTTCAATAAGCCTTCATATTTCAACTATTTTCCTGAAATTGAAATTTTCTAAGGTTAAGTTGTCATTTGGAATTAAATCAGAGTTAATAAAATTGATGGCTTACTTCATCAGAGGTAATCGACTCCATAGCAGCATTTTATAAGCGAATTGCTTGTGCTGTCCTTTATAATATTAGCTTTTAGATCGTATAAACCTCCAACTAGTAAACGCATTTCATTTAATGAGAACGAAATAATTTCCGACTTGTGAGTGCCACTTTTTAAACTTTAGCAATGTTGAAGACGAACGAACGTCCCTTTACATGCCACTGCTTTGATTCCTGTTCTGATTCAGGATCTCACTAATTTGCGATTTCAAGTAGAAAATACTTTCTTCTGGATTAGAGCCACACAGTTGCAAGGTTGTTATATATTTCTGTACGTTTTAAATGTACATTGTTTTAAAAACCTATGCAACTTTTTACATAAAGGCATGAGCAACGTTTACAATATTTTTATTCAATCATGCTCACTTTCAATAATACTGTTGGTTTGTAACTCCGTAAAGTTGTAATTATAGTTTTCCGTATTCTAGCATAATACTATTCAAGATATTAAACTGCAGTGTGAAAATGCGATAAAAAATCTAAAATTTCAACGATCTTCAACACACTCACAATCACATAATTTTCCTGTCCGGTACGGTTTTGAAAAAGGCTTGTTTAATTACTGGTCTTTTACACAGAACACTTCAACCAAACAGCATATTTCGTCATCAAATGATAAATAATAAATCAGAAGCTAAAGGTTGCGGGTACAGTACCGTTTTCGTCACGAAAACATTCCCTACAACCTCGCGGAATCTTAGAAAATAAGTAGATCAAATAACTGCGTCAGAAAATGGCGTGTTGCTTAAAAAAAAGTTCCCCCGACTTATTCTCCCAATTTTTTGAAAGCGAGGCAACTGTACTAACTGGTTGTTTATACACGCCAGCACCGGATGCCCCGGAAGCACGTTTAAAAAAATCTATTAGTATTCAGCTACTTGATAAAACAACGCTATTAATCACTCTCTAATTCGTGTGCTTACAAAACTGTGAGATAAGTGGATAATTTGCCATGATAAAAACGTGACTTATTGCTTCAAATGCGGTTGGGGGTCTCTTTTTTTAACTTGAAAACATCCCCTCTATTGTTCGATTTGTTTTCTTTAAACTTGGCCCGCTGATATAAATACCAAGCCCACGTTAGTTATTCGTAGTTCTGCAAATACCACTAGCAAGCTGTGATGGATGCTACTGTAACTATTAAGTGCAGCTGTGGAAAGACAGGTAAGTCGTGTCGATTAAATTTTCTAGTTTCGTGGTCGTTGCGGTGTTATTTTCTAGCTTTGTTTCATCGTTGAATAGTTCTTCCACCTAAAATAATTTGGTTTTTGTTTGCCTTGTACTGTGCTTATAACTAAAGCAGAAGACTGTAAGATGATTGGAACATTTTGAAAAATTTTGAAAGAATTTTAACATCAAATATTTTATTTTATTTTTTTTGTTAAACTTCTGACTTAGTTGTCTGATGGATGCCCATGTATAGTGTAAAAAATATTAAAACTGTCTAGGTATGGCCCCACTACGTAAAGTGGTCATATAAAAGTGATAACTGATAAATATTATAGGCTTAAAGAAATTTAGAGCAATTACTCCTTAGACTACCACTTCAAGTACTTCCTCTTCTTACTTCTCTATCCCAGGTCGAGGGTCTCATTTACTAGCCTATAGATTGGGCTCTACATTATTTGGATAATTTGGCCAATCCACCGGGTCGATGAGCGTGCTCTGGATCTTCTACCTTCCAATTTTCTCCACTATATATAGTTGTTAACAGTCTTTGAATCTCCCCTAAAACTTATTGCCACGTTTGTTCGATGTGGGGTACAAGGTATGCGGCCACCTTCCACCGGACCCATATTACTTATCAAGGAACCCAGATAAACATACTCGTCCAGAACTTCAAATTTCAAGACCTTTTCTTTTGAAGCGTTTCACTCGAGGCCAAATCTTTTAGTTTCTCTTCCCATTACTGTTACGAGTCACAGTAGGTTTTTGTCGTCTGCTAACCGAGATCACTTATCGCCACTTGCTAAATGGAAAAATTGAAGTAGATATGAAACAATTGGGATGAAAGTATGCATCCCTGGCGGACAGCATGCACAGATTGAAAGTCATGAGAACGTGTTAGACCGACTTTCACATACTTACCCTTTGGTGTTTGAGTACACGTTGCGGGGGATATTTAACGAATATTTAAAATATTTCCTAGTCTATCTCATGTTTTATCATACTTGGTAATGGGTTGGATTGAACACTTTGTCCAACCTTCCGCCGTTGTTGAGTATACACATCTAGCTTGGAGAATCACAGCCATTTTTTTATTTGACATTTCTACTTCGTTCTCAGAATATCCAGCTCTTCCATATCTAAATCCATGGTTATTTGCACTTAGTCTTGAAGTTTCTCTTTGCATCTTCAACGTTTTTGTTTAAATTCTCGCTTTATGAATCTGATTTTGTCAGATGAACCTTGAGGTTGGTTTGTGTGCGCACGTACTTCTTGTTATTTACACACGACCACTCGATTTCGATATTAAAATTACGCGATGGATTTTTATCCTCTTCAGTAGCTATGTCAGCCGTTTCTATGTTAGCCAAGGTCTCGTCGGAAATCCATCACTGACTCGTTTCTTTATGTCCTTTTGGCTGATCGTATAGAACTTCAGTCAAAAAATTATCGGGATTACTCCAAATTTGTTGTGGTGTCATGTTGTCATGTTTTATGGGTTGATGCCGTTATGCTTTGAAGGAGTTTTTAGTTTCATATGAATTTTAGTAGCTAGTAGGTTGTGACCGGGTCCCCAGGGTCGGTTCTAACAGTTTTGAAGCAAAATCTCCATTGACAGCCCGTTAAAATGTAGCCCATTTGATTCTTTGTTTTGTCTCCCGGAATTGTTACATGATGACAGAAGACAATATTCATGAAAGTCAGATTTTTATCATTTGCCAACTCCATATTTAATCACGGCATTAATGATGGTCATTGATGGTGGATATACCCACCTTGACGTTAAAATTCTCGAAAACTGCAGTGGGAACAGGTACGTTGTCTTGCAGAAAAAGGACGCACCCCGCCGTACTTACACCTCCTTTCTTTAGGAGGATTGATCGTGCTTGTCCCAGCAAGTCACAATAATATTGACCCTCTAAATCTTAAAAAAATGTGGCTACAAGTTTCAATACCGACTTTTCTGTTATAAATTTGTATCCTGCTTCACCTGTATTGATTCGGCGTCTTGTTAATGGATCCGTGCCCTACAGTCACTATTCTGTTGCACATGTAGCCCAATTCGTTTCTCGCTAAGTACAAAGGTTCCTGTGAACTCTGAATACCCGATACTCAACGCGCTAATTTTCATTCTCATTTAATGTTGGTATTGAATTTTTCCAATACAGTACTTGCTAATTTGCAGCTTCTCAGCTATCTGCCACAGTTTAATTTACCTGTTTGCTAGAACTAGTTTCTCAGGCTGTTGAACATTTTCTTGCGTGAGAGCTCTAAGGGTTCGATCAGCTCGGATGTCGTCTTCAATTCACCATGGTCCAGATTCTTTTTCAAAAATATTCAGTGGTCTACTACTTTTCACAAGGTACTTAATAATATACTACTACCACTTACTCGATATTCTGTAAATTCGCTGAATCGCTCGACATGGTGATATGGTGATATCGCTCAATTAATTACACGTAAATAAAATCAGACTGCAGCTCGTACGCTCATAGATAAGTCGCTAAATCAAGAAATTCGCGTAGTAGATGATTATTTAATTGCATTCGTTGTACTAATTTATTCAATAACATTTTGAAATGTCTGCCGCATCAAAATCTGCTGTGCTAAGAATTCCTTCTTTTTTTAAGAAATGTTTGTTTTCATTTTTACTAAATTATCAGCTTCTTTCAATGCAAATATATAAAATTACGTTAAGTATTCGTAAATACGGATGAAAATGCAAACATGTAAACATAAAGAAGTTTTATTGAATGTTAGCATACAAGACAATTCACATCTACCCTTAATCAAAATGATAACTTATCTAACAAGGAAAAGATGAACAGTTCTGGTAGAATAATTACTTGCTATAAGCTGCAATCGTTTTGCTGAAGGAGCAACCAATTTAATTGCTTACCTTCCTTCAGTTTTTCTAACATAATTAGTATATTAGATAAAAATGCATTGCTGATCATTTCATAATTTACGACTGTTTAAAAATAATCTCGTTTAGCTCAAGGACTGCTTATACCAAATGTAGAATCAGGCGTAGTGTTGTTTTTCAAGAATGTAATTTATAAGTGTTCTTTTTATTATATGTCTTATATGTTTTAGTAGTATTGTAAAATGACTTCTCCAATATCTCAAGCACTTCTCGATATCACAAGTTAAACAGCTATTTATAAAACCAGTTAGGAAATGCATCATTTTGTGTAAAGCGTGGGATTTTCCGAGACGGGCGCAGTAAACGATTTTAGGTAATTTTCCTGAGTCAACCGAGCACCTTCTCTGAGGCGAATGCCGGGGCAGTACTTCTTCACCTTTCCTGACCTCTCTTCTATTCTCCATCCTTCCTTTCTCTCGCCCATCCTGAAATTCCCGTTATTGACTGAAGAGGGACGCAAGGTTCCTATAGCAGCCCGCCCCCAGTTGGAGGAATTGAACTGACTTTGAATCTTTACCTTTACACTACTAGTTGTGAAATATTTTCATTTCATAACGGAAGCTCTGACCTTCCGCCTTGCAGGCCAAGCTCCTTCATGGGGTGTTAGTGCCTCACCATTATTATATTATAACCAGTTACGAAAAGTGTGACTTCTTTTCGTAACGTTACCTACCAAACTAATAATAAATTACTTTGTTTTTATCGGCGTACTGGACAAGTCTTGAAATAAGGCGTTTGTGAACCCACCACGTAGTAACTTTAAATCTAAAGAAGATGACTCTTTCGCCTTAATATTTAAATAACCACAAGTATAACTAATATTTAAACTATTATCTGTTTTTCAATTATCAGTTTAAGTTAAGTTGCAAACTGTAAAGAGCTACTGTTATTACGGTTACAGTTAATTTTATTTTGCATACCTTCATGTAAGTATAAACACCATGTCTTGTGTTGTTTTCCACTTTACTGGTGGTTCCTTGTTCGAATTTATCTTCACTTTCCAAGCGTTTTACAGAATTATTTTTGGTTGGACGAAGCTAGATGCGAGAATCATATGTGGTGGAACACTTCCATTTCCTGAATGTGAATTGACAGTGTGTCTTTCTGCATCATGTCGAGGGTTTTAGTTTCTACCTTGGACTCAGATGTGTCAGTTTTCAATCCGTACTGGACAGACCCTGGATCGCTCCTCAACGTTCACCCCAATTGCCTTACCTACGAGTATAATGTCAGTGGAAATTCTCATGAATTCTTCAACTTCATGTAAATCCACTGAACAAACGCAATTGTCCGTATACAATACTTTCAATAACCTATCTGCTATTTTCTTTTCTCCAATTGAAATACAGCTGCAAGTAGGTACTACGTGTGGGCTATTATAGTCCAAAAACGGCACATGTGTGTCACAAGATGGTATTTTTTTAAGTCAAATCTTTCAACCACAAAAAATTGAGGTAATTTCTGTCACCTGTCCCCACCTCAATTATCTGAAATGCTTTTCGCACCTTCGAGACTACTTCCATCGTTTCTCTTCTCTTCTTCTCAGAATTTTATCGACACTGCTAGAAGTATCTCCGTACAATTTGGCAACTTCCACAAATCCACGACTTTAAGATCTGGTCATGTTTTAAATAGATTAATTGCATTAATCTTCTTTGTGGCATTTATGACACGGGTTCTTTTTCAATTGATTTGTGGTGAATATTTTGAATTCGATTGACCAAAGGAAATTTGACCACATACCGTTCATTACTTCTGCGCTTGATATTTTCACCGTTTCGTTCCCTCATTGCACTCAGTTCCCTTCTCAATTTGATTATGAATTCCAATTAAATTTAAGTTCCCAAGCTTCTGGGGGTTCTTTTACGCCAATAATATGTTGCTGCTGGATTATTCTTACCTGAAGGGATAACTATTGTGTTGCGACGAATCCAAAGGGCAAAGGTACCTTTTCTGATTATTATTCTTCCTCAGTTGCTTTCATCTTCTGCGTCATTTATGAGGATTTCTTTTCTATGCAATACCCACCCAGTGTCCATTCTTAACTTTGGGTGTTTTCCTCCAACGGTTGACTTCCCTCTGATCGTCAACTTGATTTCTTCATCTCCAATCGGACTTGCAACTATAATTTCATGCTTGTTTATTTTTTGAAAATCGATAATGGAGCCACCAAACAACACATTTTTTTTAATAATTCTCAGCCTATTTCTTTCCTCTTGATTTTTCACACCGTATCTGATAAAATCTATGACCTCTGGCTGCTATCATCGAGGAGGATCATTGCAAATTTCTTTTTGGCAAAGTGTGACCGTCTGTAGTGCGTTAAGATAATATTCACTTATAATACTATAAGTACACAAAGTTATGTCGATTATTTTTGGGGTAGTAGGTATCCCGAAGGTCCATTGAGATTGCAAACGCAATAGACATGAGTGACACCACCCCAAAAATAGTCTACTTAACTTTGACTACCAATAGTATTCGGAGGACTATTCAGTGAACCAAACCCATTTTTTTCAAATTAGAAAGACTCAACGCTTAGTTACACATGTTAAAATACAATTTGTGTAAACATCTTCAATAAATATCTGAATTTGTTCAAAATAGTCACTTGTGTACTAGTACAATAGTCGTTGCAATTCGGCACTAGTACAATAGTCACCACAATTTATTTTGGTTGGCTATGAAATGCAAAATCTGACGTTTTCATTGGTCCACTTTTGACAGATGACAGGTGAACTGAATAGTCAGTAATACTTACTACTGCATTTAAAATTGGCTACTTGTTGACGAATTTTTGATGATGAGGTTTACTGTACAGGTCTGATCATCTATTCATCTTTGTCTATCTTCACACTAGATTTGTATCCTTGAGTTGTGGGCACATATTGGCCTGATGCCTGTTTTCACAGAGAAGACATTTCACATAAGATTAAAATTTTCTCTAGTCATGATGTTATCTGAAATATAGGTAACAAACCCCTTGCTCTCATGTTGTGTGTTGTAGAAAACCCACCGTTGTTTGTGACTTCACCTGCCCATTGAAAAGATCTGCAGTTGTGGGATTGGATTGTCCTTGTGTCTTAGAGTCTTGAAATTATTATCTTCTCTTTACATATGACACCAAATCCATTTTTGGCAATTATTCTCTCTTTTGCTAGCGATCCATCTCCTAGCAAAAAAAAAACTGCAGAAGAAAGTCCAGGTCGCCCTTTGGAGAGTATTCTTTGTTTACATTCTTCTTTTACAAGCAACTTCTCTGGCATGCAAATCACGATCTTCGGAAGACTCGACTTAATCGTTGGGTTCAGGAATACCGATTTCCATTCGTTTCCATTGATATTCATATAAATAAATATATCCAGTTTTTATTCTTTTTTTATTCAGGTGATATGCAACTGTTCGATGTTTAAAATACACATGCTATTTATTGTTTGTTTGTAGTAACGTTGCGTATTGATTACATGCCTAAAAATTTTCAATTGTACTAGCAATTTCTCATTAAAAATGCAGCAAATGCATTAGGTTGCCATACTGAAATACGAGTGCACACTTCTACATCCTCTACTTGGTTGCAAAAGAAACCACGTGTTTTTTTTTAGTGTGTTGCTCGAGTTTTAATCAAGACATCTCCAACACTAAATCATAGTTAAATATGGAATAGGTATATCAACATTCTAAAAGGCTCGGTTTTTACTTTTTCAAGTACTATTTGTCGCATGAGTCTTTAATAATTTTGCCTTTGACTATGTTCTACATTTTTTGGCGACGAGTATTGCCAACACTGCTTTTTCTTATTTTTTTTTAATTTACGTGTTCTTCAAGAGATGGTATTAATCTGCACCTTTAGCAAACGCGCATGCTATCAGAATAGAAACTATTTTTAAATATTTGAAATCTTTGTATAATGTCTCCTAACCACGAAACGTGCAACAGTTGTGGAAGTGTATTAAGCTATTCAGTGAACTAATGAAACGTACCTTCAATACTATTTAATTTCCAAAATAATTCAATTACTGAAACGAATGCTATAATTAAACGAATTCTTACTTTAAAAATTACATCTGTTTATATAATAGTCGCTTTAAACATACTTTTAAATAGTCTGAAAGGATTTTAGCAAACATTTCTATAAAATTTGCATGTGCCACTGTTAGCTCCACTCTTTCAAAGCCGATTGTAACGAGTCGTTTCGCTGACCTCGTCGTTGTGTTTACTTTATGTAATGTTTTATGCCTTTGTGCTCACCTGGCTTTCTCAGTGCACATGAAACTCTTTCACACACCTTCCAACACCAAAAAGCTAACCTGAAACCTGGGTATTGAAATCAACTTTAAAATATACTTACGATAAAAGCCGATTTGCTTACACAATAAGAAAATTTACATTTCCTGTAAAGGGCGGAACAAATTAATCTTAACATGCATTAACTTAAACGCGAATTCTAAATTTACAAGCAGTCAAATGGAACTCAATTTAAATTCTCCCTACAATTATATCGCCTATGTATTTATTTGTCGCATTCCTTGACACAGCCTTGAGTGAACGCTTATCGCCCAGACTGCAAACATCCCCTACATCTTAAACTCTTGCATTTCAAACTGCAACGTAGTCTTCGTATTGGCCCACGTCATTAAAATTAAATGACTCGATATACAGAACTTTCCTACGAATACGGTGGGGAAGTACCTGGCTGCATGCTCAGTCGATTCTCTGGCGGCTTGCGTCACAGAACAATACGGACGCCCTCTGGCGAACTCGTACATGCGTACTCAATAAGTATGCGGTTAATTGGCACTTACGTGGAAGCGCAGAAAGTAGCTCGCCGAACGCACACATTATCGGCAGCAAGTTATTTAGTGCACGGCTACAAGCGTCTTTAAATCGCTGCAGAAGATTTTCACTGTCAGCCGCAGGGGATGTGCGCCTTTGGGCTTCGCACGGCGGAGACTAAAATATTCTCCACGATAGCTGTTGGATTCACTCTGAACGCTGCACACACAACATCGAGCGGTTCACGCACTAAATCAGCGGCGTACGCGCGCCCACGTTAGACATACTAAATTGTAGTCATTAAATCTAATTAACCGTGAAAAACCATGCAGATTCAAATCGGGTATATATTTAATTATTAAAGTAAGCAAATCGGTTGAGGGATGCCAGTTTCCCGTTTTAAGACATATACGTT
Organism: Agriotes lineatus; assembly: GCA_940337035.1. Classification (NCBI taxonomy): domain Eukaryota; kingdom Metazoa; phylum Arthropoda; class Insecta; order Coleoptera; family Elateridae; genus Agriotes; species Agriotes lineatus. The sequence goes on along the minus strand of OW679199.1, from coordinate 112,664,533 downwards.
AGTGATATTTAAATTGTATTTTGAGTGAAAAAACCTTCATTTACAATGACACTGAAATCAGTACAGCGGCATAATATTTAAAAAAATAATCAGAGTATTAAATATACCGGTAAGTAGCATTAGTCGTTCTTATTGATGTTTCTGAATATTTATATTTCACAGTTTGCGTAAGTTAAGATCACGCATTTGTCTTTTCATTTTTATGCTTAGAAAGCAAGGTACTACTATGTAATTTAGGTAACTTGCTTTGTTCTATTCTATCAATATCAACTTACTTCTATGTTACAGTTTGAAATCTTGCCTTTAGATGGAAATCCATATCTTACATGTACAGATCGTTCGTTATTGGTGCTTTCCTCGAGGTGGTGAATGCGGGAGTCGTGAAAAGGAGTAGCCGTAAAATCAACTTAACGTAAAACGAATGATGTAACGAAAAGAGCGCACCTACGTAAAAATACATTTCGTGAACTTGTAGTTCGTAAGGGAATCTTTTTGTTGCATCCGGTTTTAGCCGTGACCGTAATTTAAGCTATGAAAGATTCCTATAAGACAGGACTAATTTAGCCCGCAATGACATACGCTACGACAGATTCAGAGCGTTCATTTCTGGCCCAGAAGTTGACTATGAGCTCGACTGGTCTATTGAATTTTTGTTCACTCCAGCTAATTCTTCGTTTTCCATTCAAGCATTAATGTCTGCACTTGTGTTCAATTTGTCTAACGTAGAGCATCATAATTTAGTTTATTGCCCTGCTGCAACAGGATGTCTCCCTAGCAAAGTGTTATGTCGCTATTATTCGGACTCCTTGCGCTACCCTAGTCTTTTATTACCCGACTCTTCGTCTGCGGGCGGTCAACTGGACTGCTCCCCATCTTTCCCAGCCGCTGTTTTATTGCTAAAAATGGTTAAGCAACTACCTGCTGTGGTTCCAGATGCCCTGTAGTTCGTGGATGTTGTAATGTCGCCGGGCTCGAGTTTTACACTATGTGCCTTTTATACTGAAATTTCGGATGTAATTTGTCACTTGCGACGCTAATGGCTCAGTTTAATTACACAAATGCCACTATCCTTCAAACATGCTTCAGAAGTCGTTGATGTTTCTACTTAGATATAGCTAGATAAAGATAACAATTAAATACTGGCCGAAGTAAAATTTATATTCTTATGAAATACAGTAACAAACGGCAGAAATTCAAATTCTTGTAGTAATAGTTCAGAATGTGGAGGGAGTGGTTTTCTTTAATGCAGCGTTCACCTTTCCATAGCAACAACTGTCTAATACGTTCCATCAGGCAAAACTTCTAAATATAATTATAGGCTCCTTCAATCCGTTGTCACAATTCCCCCATAGTACTAATGTCTTTATCATAGACATTTTTTGTTTAGGTACTTTACATATAAAAATTGCAATGGGCTTAGATCTATTAAACGAGGCGACCAGGTAATAGAATGGCAATTTCATGTTGCAAATAAATTCTAGAAATTTCGTCCCCTTTTGACCAAAGGTCTCAGATGCATCGTCATGATGAAACCGCATAACTTATCGTATAGGAATTGGTGCGTTTTCTAAGAAATTACACATAAACGTTACCTTTAACCAATAATTGCAAAATCATACGTTATTATTATTCAATCGTGTGTTTCTAGGTTAATTAACCCTATATTTTCATTTGTTTTTAACCCAAATTTTCCTTTGTGTACACACATTTGAATAATTAATCATTTCCATTTCGTGGTTTCTAATATGCCCTGTTACTAACTGCATTTATTTCCAGCCAAACTGGTTGCTCGAGATGGCAGCTCAGACGGCCAACAACCCCTCGCCAAATTCCTGCTAACAACGCCCAACAAAAGAGCCATAGTTTTGATGGTAATAGCTCTTACCATAGTGTCAGCTGTCGTAGCCAGCATGGTGATTTTAATCAACGCATCCTCGAAAAGCGGCGATTTTACGGATTATTCTCCCGCTGCGACAAGTACCACCGAAGTATCGCCAGTGCGATCTCATAAAATATACTCTAAGAAAGACTGGGGTGGCAGGGAGCCCCAGAGCCCCATCGAACCTTTAGCCCACCCCACAGAGTACGTCATAATCGCCCATACAGCTGGACGGGTGTGCAAGAACTTCAATGAGTGTTCCCAGGTGATGCAGCAGATCCAAGCCTATCACATGTCTTCGATGAATAACTCCGATATCGGATACAACTTCCTGATAGGGGGCGATGGCAACATCTACGTTGGGCGAGGGTGGGATGCCCGGAACATCCTCAGGGATGGAAATATTGCCATCAGCTTCACCGGGAACTATGTGTTTGAAACTTTGACGCCTGACATGGTTTCAGCGCTCAGGGACCTGCTCACCGTTGGAGTGCAGTTGAAGAAATTGAGCTCAAACTACAAATTAGTATGCCATAACCAAACCACAGCTACTCTCAGTCCTGGAAATAACGTTTATAAGGAAATTTCGAAATTTCCACATTTCTACACCGGACCTATTACCATATAGATAGCTATACGAGTACCTATTGTACCAAATTCTAGAACTACTCGTTATTTATTGTTGTGATTTTAGATTAGATTGTACATATTGTTTTAACCTGAGTTTTACAAATTTTATATTTTTGTACATTTTAGTACAGAAAAGTTATTTTTTAAATACTATTAAAAGTATCTTCAACTCTCAGTCTTGTTTATATTGATTTTCCAACTATATACTGGATGACAGGTGTTGGTTCAAATAAATAGAATCTGAAGAAGGAAGAAACCATACCATGTTTATGTCGCAAAACGTTGTATAGTTCTACAACCATAACATAAAAATTAACAGTTGCTCCAGCATTATTAAAAACAAAGTGTCACGTCTGTGAATATTTCATACCTTTGTAAGTGCTATTTTATTGACGATTTTTGCCTCATATTGATGTTAAGTATAAGATTAGTCACTTGGTTACATTTACTTTTTAAGACCAACCTAAGGTACTTACACCACGCCAACACAGCTACTCAATATTGATCTAAAACATATAGATCAAAGTTACTATTACTAGTGCTGTGTACAGTGGAAAAAGCCAGCGTACATAAATCAAACAAGTAGAAACACTCATAGCCTAGTTACATTAGACGGAAAACGCAGCAGATGCCGAAAAAATCCAACTGAGCTGAAATTTTGTATACACCTTTACTTTGACATTATAAACAATGTCTCAAAAGTCCCCATCGATATCGCGCTTGCGTTTTAATTATTCAAGGTCAAATGTCACAGAAATACGTTTTTCGCAAATATCTCTCTATGGGTCGTATGACTTTTTTAGTTATTACAAGAAACGAAGGCTAGAAAATTCTCTACAATAAAGATTATAAAGGTTTTTAAAGTACAACTAACCATTCCGTAAATAATACACTGTTAAGTTTTGCAGACGGGTTTTACTTCCTGTTACGATAAAGTACCTATTGGATTCACCCCAAAAATTCGAAATTGAGTTTCCAACAGATCTTTACGTTTTAGAGTCCCTGAAGCCCAAAAACATGTTTTTGCTCATTGGTCTGTGTGCCTGTGTGTCTGTCTGTCTGTGAACAGAATATCTCAAAAACGAAAAGAGGTATGGCGTTGAAACTTCATATATAAGTTTTGTGTATTATCTAAATGCAACAGCAAGCTTTTGAAGAAAATTGCATAACCGGAAGTATATTGTTTACTCATGTGATTTTTCAGTGTTAAAATATATTTAAAATAAGAGTTAATAAAAAAACAAAAAACACTAAAAAAATCCATTTTAGCGGTATTCAACTGGAAAATTATCTATATCACATCAATACACATTCAAAATGTAATAAAAATGTAATGTTTGGAAACAATTGTTATAGCCGTTTTTGAAAAAATCGAAGGACACTGAAAAGTCACAAGAGTAAACACCATACTTCCGGTTATGCGATTTTCCTCAAAAGCTTGCTGTTGCATCTACATAGTACACAAAACTTATATATTGTTACGTTTTACGTTTCGGGCTATTTGAAATTATACGACGCTTCTTGGACATAACATTTATTTACAACGATTTATCTTAACTATTTACAAAGCAACTATTAAACGCGGAACACAAATATTTATAAAATAATCAGGAACAATTTCTAACAACAGATATACTTTATTTATTTATACACGACTTAACATTAATGATTTATATGGTTATATTTATTTTATGCGCGTTATTTATCTCACTAGATTTATGTACACACGGGTTGATTTATATCTCTACGCGTTTCCAGTTGGATGACGGCCCGCTATTCATGCGGGCGCGTATTTATATTGCCGGATAGTTCCTTCTGGAAAACGTGTGTGTCACGCGTATTAATCACCGAGGCCGCTGACTCATCCGTCGCACCTGGCTCCAAAGTCGTTACAATATGAAGCTTTTAACGCCATACCTCTATTCGTTTTTGAGATATTCTGTTCACAGACAGACAGACACACAGGCACACCGACCAATTTCGAATTTTTGGGGTGAATCCAATACTTTCTTTATCGAAGTAAACGAAGTAAAACCCGTCTGCAAAACTTAACAGTGTATTATTTACTGAATGGTTAATTGTAGTACGTAAAAACCTTTATAACCTTTTTGGTAGAGAATTTCCTAACCTTCACTTCTTGTAATAACTAAAAACGTCATACGACCCACAGAAAAATGTGTCAGGAAAAATAGTTGGACGCCCTGGATGCCTTCCATTAAATATTCTAGCTACTTCTCTATTGGATCTTGCATTTTCACCAGTGACTCTAATTATATCTACTTTCTTAGCAACAGTTAAACGTAATTCAGCCGTTAATAAAAGCTAATGACGTTTGTAACAATAATAAAAATGTTGTTTTTCCATGACACCATTTGATACCAAATTAAAAGTTGAAATTTGGGACTTGGAGAAATTTATGGGAAAAAATTAAAATTCGAATTATTAAACGAAAATCGGTATCTGGGGTATTCTTTTGATGCTAAACAATTTTTCTTAATAACTTTTTGCTGTAACTCTAACGCGATGCAAAATATTGACAATGTGACCCATGTTCTTGATCGTAGTAGGTCAGGCTAATAACGTCTTTTACTCTCAAGGACATGAATAGATGCCTCTTGGTGAGTTGTACAACTAATAAAAATTCAAATCGATTCATACAAAAACAAGGAAAATACAGGGGTGCTTCCATGTAAAGTGAAAAACACTGTATTTATGTCCTCGGCGGATCTATTCTGATAACAATGAAAACGTAAATATTGGGTTTTGTTGGTATTTAAAAGCAGTTTGTGATAATTGAACAAGTTTGTTAGTTTATCCATGGTTAATGAACATACGTTTTCAATTTTATCATTAGGAGCAGATATAACGGCAGAGGTATCATCTCCATATAAAGTCAAGTGGACCAGGTTAGGTCATTGATATAAATGAGGAATAAAATAGGAGCCAAAATTGTTCCTTGGGAACTCCTATGCTAATTGCCAATTGATCAGAATTAACTGTTTTTATGTATTTGTTATCTTGATATCGTGTTGTAACAAGATGAAGTCGGTCTCCAAGGAAACTGGCACTCCACGAGTTTGCATTCCCACGAATTCCATAGGATTCCAAAATATTCAACAGTATGTCCTGACTTACACAATCGAAAGCCCTGCTAAGGTCACAGCAGATCGCAACCGTGCACTCGCCGTTTTCTAAATTATTAATAATTTTTGAATAGCAGGCATGAATTGCAGAGGACGTAGAAAGTCCAGGTCTAAAACCAAATTGATTGACTGACAAAATATCATTAGAATAATCTTTCCAATTTTTAAACTTTTAGGAAACTGGCCTCTTGCAAAAGATAGATTTACTACATAAGCCAATGGCTCTGCAATAAAATTTGAAATTCTTTTTATTACTGCCGGCAGAATATCATCAGCCCCGGGCGAAAATTTATATTTTATTTTATTATTTATGTCACAAACCTCTGAATGGGTAGTTGAGGTTAAAAATAATGACCTGTATTGGTTTCCAGTAGTTGGCCTATAATCTTGAGTGACTTTGGGTATGGAATTGACGGTCTTAATAGGTATCTGGTTAAAAAAAATTTTTTTTAAGATTACTTATTAAATTTGGGTTAGTAACAGTATTTCGATCTATGTTTATTTCTAGATTATCATTGGTGGACTTTTGGTTAGTCACTTCTTTTATTATTTTCCAAAGTATCTTCGAATGCTTATCAGAAAGTTCAATTTTATTTTGATAAAATGCTTTTTCGGCATTCTTTAACAGTTCGCAATGTTTGCGCTTTTTGGCTTTATACATATACTGTAATTCAGGATACACTGTTTTTAGTACGAAACGGTCTTTAAGATTTTTACTAGAATTAATGATATCGATATTGATCCCAGGCTGTTTTTGGTAGACTTGTCAAAAGCACAGCTTCTGATAGGGCAATGTTTATCGTAATATGCATAAAAGATTTCGAAAAAGCAGTTGTATGCCGTAAGTAGCATGATGTAATTAGATTCACCTTATCTGGGGTTAACGTCTGACAGTTCAGAAATAAAAGAGCATTTCCTTTTGATTTTGGAGGATCTTCCGCTATTGAATTATTGATTATGTGTTGAGGATGCGCCTCTGCCGCAGATGAAAAAAATTTCCGACGACTGCACCATTTGGCCACACCTCCGGATTAATAGCATTTCTGAAATTATAATCAAATGACGAATATTGGTCTTTGTGTTTTGCGTCCCGTTTCTCAAATAAAACTTCTTGAAAATTTGGTTTGATGCATATCCTCCGTTGTGGTGGCTGGATCAAGGCGGTATACATGAAGTTCAGCATATTTGGGCACTGTTTTTAAACAACGTTCTTTAGTCCCGATTATTTTAAGACGATTAGCACGTCGTGTTCCTTTTACTACTGTCGATAGTTTTTTGAGCACCACCATTTTTGTTATTAGAATTAGCTGTTTTAAAATCGGCTTGATTATCGTTATGAGGGCGGTTTATGTTCACCACTTCACTAAATTTCAAAACTTGTTTAGTGATTACCGACGTTTTTTTTATGTTTTAGCACAATTTTGTCTGTATTCCCGCGCACTTTTCCATTGTTTTTGTACGTATTTTCTACTAAGTCCATAGAGGATTGCGTCTGATTAATATTGATATTAGGGCTAGCCGTAACTACCTTCTCGTTTATCTCTAAACCGCACTTCCGACTATCTGCTCCTTTAGATATCACTCCAGGTTTATTTACAATCTCGTTTGGCTGCATTTTATTTGCACAGGAATTAACTGTGGAAAGTTGTTCAATTTGTTTCAGCAAAAGCACGTGATCCTTTAAAGATGCGATTGCTATATCTTGATTGCTGATTACTAGTTCATTTTGCTTTATAATTTCTTTGAGATATGCAATTTCCTGCCGGTACTATTCGTCGCCATTACATGAGGACGCGTGCGCGTCCTTGCTGTCTTCAAGAATATTTACTGCACCATTGGAATTTTGCTTCACAGCAGTTTATTGATTTACTATCTATAATTATTGCACCTTTGAGATACTCAGCACAGCTAGGATGTGCAACAGCACCACATTTTATACACACTACGCCCCTTTTTACAGATTTATAGCAGCGTTTACATGCACCCAGAATTCCTTCAGTTGTATTCTTCTTAGTTTGAGTATCTTGAGAACGAGGATACTTAGGCAGATTTGGCCGTTTTGCTGTTTGTGTATCCATATTCACTAACGTTTCGCAATACTTGCATCACCAGAGTGAAAGTCGCACTAAGTCGGTGTGGAGCTATCTATAGTCCTCCGTGCCAGGCGCGCGGAGTGGCGTAACGTAATCCGTGGGGCGTGGCCGCATGACGCACAGTGGAGAGAGAGAGGCAGCTAAAGCATTAAAGAAGAACAAAGATATTGTCCGTTCTCAAAGCTGACAAAGGAAATGCTACTGTGGTCATGAACGCTGAAGATTATAATGCGAAGATGGAGGTCTTACTTTCTGATACAACTTACAAAAGTCTAAACCGCAATCCCACTACTTCTCTCAAAACAAAGATAACGTCTGCCATAAAATGCTCCGATAGTATCGATCCCACTTTAAAGCACCGATTGATTCCTAGAAATGCCATAACTCCTCGCATGTATCGTCTACCTAAGATACATAAGGAGGGCGTGCCGTTGAGACCAATTGTCAACGCGATCAATTCTCCTACACATGCTTTGGCAAGACATTTAACCAGTATGCTACAGCCTTTAACTGGTAAAACAGACTCCTTTGTCAAGGATTCAGCAGATTTTGTCCAAAAACTAAGGAACATAAAGTTAAACAAAGATTATCTCTTAGTCAGTTCGACGTAGTACCACTCTTCACGAAAGTGCCACTTGATGAGGTGCTAGTAATGCTCAAAGATCTCTTGCCTACAGACCAAGTTGAACTTGTGGAAATTTTCCTGAAAAAAACCCTTACTTCAGTTGGAAAAATAAAATATACGAACAAGTCGAAGGAGCGGCTATGGGTTCACCGCTATCACCTGTTATCGCTAATATCTACATGGAGGCTTTTGAAACCAAGGCTCTCGAACAAGCGCAGCTAAAACCGACTTGCTGGTTGAGATATGTAGATAATACCTTTGTCATCTGGTCACATGAACGCCAGACATTGAATCTGTTTCTAAAACACTTGAATTCTGTACATCCCAACATACAGTTCACAATAGAAGTAGAGGAAAATTGCAGTATTCCGTTTCTAGACGTCCTGGTGAAACGTAAATCCGATGGCGATTTAGGACATG